>JAODXP020000019.1:22635392-22647892 GCA_027497455.2 Sardinella longiceps
CTGTATAACATGGTTAGGCCTGAGCTGTGTGAGGTGTGTATGTGTGTCTGTGTGTGTTGTTGCTTTATGTGTGCGTGAGTGTGTATTATTTAGTGTGTGTTTGTGTGTGTGTGTGTATGTGTGTGTGTGTACATGTGTGTTTTGTCACAGTATGCAAGTGTGTATTATTCATTCTGTGTATATGTGTGTGTATGAGTGTGTGTTATATAGTGTGTGTGTGTGTGTGTGTGTGTGTGTGTGTGTGTGTGTGTGTGTGTGTGTGTGTGTGTGTGTGTGAGGGAGTGTGTTAGTATGGTAGTTGGAGCTGTCTCCCCAGGTCAGGACGCTGTCACTGCACTGCATGGGGGCCAGGAGACGAATGGGCAGTGAAGTCTGTTCCGCAGGCGACGCGAGATAGAGAGAGAGAGAGAGAGAGAGAGGGAGAGAGAGAGAGAGAGAGAGAGAGAGAGAGAGAGAGAGAGAGAGAGAGAGAGAGAGAGAGAGAGAGAGAGAGAGAGAGCGAGAGAAGTGTAGAGATGAAGATGAGACCACCAAGCCGTCAGTGCAATGCCCTCTCCGTCCATCAGAGGGAAACATCAGAGGCTGGCAATCTGTGTCTCCTCACACCTGACGGACTGCTTACCTGAGGCATATGTGTGTGCTGATAGGGGGGGTAGGATGGGCTTTGGAGAGGAGGGGGGAACCAAGAAGCTCTCACTCCCTCCAGCATCTCTGTGTGTGTGTGTCTGTGTGTGTGTGTACTTCTGTGTGTGCTTCTGTGTGTATGTGCGTGTGAGTGTGTGTGGTAAAGGTGAAGGTCCTTCCCCTAAAGCTTTTGTGGTGTGTGTGTGTGTGTGTGTGTGTGTGTGTGTGTGTGTGTGTGTGTGTGTGTGTGTGTGTGTGTGTGTGTGTGTGTGAGTGTGTGTGTGTGTGTGTGAGTGTGTGTGGTAAAGGTGAAGGTCCTTCCCCTAAAGCTTTTGTGTGTGTGTGTGTGTGTGTGTGTGTGTGTGTGTGTGTGAGAAAAAGTGTGTGTCAGTGAGTGACACCTCTGCCAATCTTCTGTAAACACCTGGATTCTCCTGCTCCTCCTGCGGCAGTGCAGCTCATTGGCTTTGACGACAGAGACAGAGAGACGGACTCCTCAGCCATCCCACACACACACACACACACACACACACACACACACACACACACACACACACACACACACACACACACACACTCATACACACACGTGGCCCTGTGGCAGCGGCTCGGCCTGACTGGCGTCAGCGGCGTAACGAGATGCCGAGTGACTGAGCTCCTCTGGAGGTGTCAGCCCCACAGCGTCGGCCACCACTGCTGCCGCCTTGGCGACCGCTCTGGTCGCTCGCACACGCTCAGAGCAGTGCAGCAGAGGATGTGAGGAGAGGAGAGGACAGGAGTCAGGCGGGGCTGCTCCAAGACAGCTGCCTCTGCCACTGCCAGCTGTGGTCAAGGGGGGCGTGGGGAGGGTGTGTGTGTGTGTGTATGAACGGGTGTTTGTGTGTCTTTATGGGTCTGTGAGTGTGTGTGTGTGTGTGTGTGTGGGGGGGGGGGGGTGGGGTGGTGGTTTGTGTGTGTGTGTTTGTGTGTGTGTGTGTGTGTGTGTGTGTGTGTGTGTGTGTTGGGGGATGGACCAGACGGGCACCAGAGACAGAGCTGGAGGTGGAGCTGGCGCTGGCACTGGAGTCAGCACTCTGCCACCTCCTCTTCATCTCCTTCTGCCTGGGCATCTGCATCTTCCTCCTCCTCCTCCTCTTCCTCCTCGGGCAACGGCTGCAGATGCTGCTCTTAGGGGGGAGATTACCCATGATCCTTCACTCAGATGGCCAGCTGAGGATGGGAAGGCATCTGAGAAGAGGTTGATCTACAACTACACACACTCCCAAATGTGAAAAACCACACATACACACACACACACACACACACAATTTTTGATTTTTTTATTATAATTATTATTATTGTTTCATACCAAAATGTATAAGTATATTTAGCAGTATTTATCTTGTATGTGTGTGTTTGTTTGTGTGTGTGTGTGTGTGCTTGTGCATGCCTTTTCTGTCTGTGTGCAAGAGCGTGAACCCTGTGTGTGTGTGTGTGTGTGTGTGTGTGTGTGTGTGTGTGTGTGTGTGTGTGTGTGTGTAGCAGGAGGTTGTCAGTGTTTGTCACATTGCAGTTGCTTGCCACACCAAGGCGCATGTTTGTGGGTTAAAAGCCCAGAGAAGCGTGGAGCTGAGGAGCATATTTAACACAGCATGGCCGCCTAAGTCAGGGAACACACACACACACACACACACACACACACACACACACACACACACACACACACACACACACACACACACACACACACACACACGGATCAGCAGCTCAGAAATCATGACTCACAGAGAGAGAGAGAGAGAGAGAGAGAGAGAGAGAGGAGAGAGAGAAAGAGAGAGAGAAAGAGAGGGTTAGATAGCGAGAGAGGGAGAGAGAGAGAGAATGATACTGAGAGATGTAAGGAAGGGGAAAATGAGAAAGAGGATGGAGAGAAAAAAAGAAGAGAGGAAGAAAGAACAGTGAAGGAAAAAAAAGAGAAAAATGACGTGCTCTAAATCTGGCGCTTGCCGATGCTCGGCAGAGTCTAATGGCCTGTTTACTTCTGCCACCCCAAACGTCTCCGTGGCGACGTGATTTAATGTAGATTTTCAGATTCATGGAAGCGCATGCATCTTTCTTTAATCAAGGGGGGCCACATTACCCCCCTCCAACACACACACACACACACACACACACACACACACACACACACACACAGTGTATACTCTCACCCCCCCCCACCCCCCATTCTGTTATTTCTTCTCTTCCTCACAATGCACATTAACGGCAAAAATATAATCAGTTTCCTGACACATGATGATTTTAGCAGATGATGGGTGGATATGGCATTTAAAAAATGGAGTCTCTCCCTCCTGCTCCCTGCTCAATAGACTGTGTAAAAGTCTTTAACGGCACAGAGGAGAGGAGAGGAGGGGAGAAGAGAGGAAGGGAACGGCACGGAAGAGGATGAAAGTGAAGAGACAATTAAAAAAGGAGAAAAAAAGAGAAACACCAAAGTGCGTGTGTGTGTGTGTGTGTGTGTGTGTGTGTAGCAACAACATCAAACTATTCAACAGAGCAGAAGCTCGAGTCTTTTTGAAGGGGGGGTATTGGGGATGTGTGTGTGTGTGTGTGTGTGTGTGTGGGGGGGGGGGTGTTAGTTGTCTCTGATTGGCGTTCTCTGCTTCATATAACTTCACAGTTAACTGCACCCCCTTATGCTGAAGCAAGCAAGGCGGCGGCGGCGCGCCAATCAGCCCCATGAAGTGCACTCACGTCAGGGCAGCCACTCACGGCTCACTCACGCCCAGCCTCATCGCCTTGTCGGCAACAATGGCCTTGTGTTTAGTGTTATCTGTTGCGCTCGGGCGCACGCTTCACAGACCAACCAACCGACCAACGAATGACGCGGAGAGCGAGCGAGCAAGAGAGCTAAGAAACGCATGCTGTGGTGTGTGCACGCAGATTCGATCTGTTGCTCTTTCGCTCATGCGTGCACACACACAAACACACACACACACACACACACACGAACACACACACACACACACAAACACACACATCAAATGCTCCTCTTTTCTCAGTCTTTCCTCCCACTTTCTCTAACTCCTCGCTTAACAAAAAGCATTCACAATTCCAGGTCAGAGACCTCGCCAGAGACCCACGCCAGGCAGGCAAGCAGGCAGGCAGGCAAGCAGGGGCTCTGGTTTTGCCAAGGGCTGTGCCAAGCCCGGCCAGCTCACCACAGGTTGGTTTGGGTGGCACGGTGACGGGGGCTATGAAGCTGGCATGAGAGGCTCCGGCTACTAACATGCCCAGACCATATGCCCCTGAGGTCAGACTTGAACCAGAAAGCACTGGCAGTGACTGAAACCCACCTCACCTTCTCTGTACCGCACGCCAAAAACAACCACACACACCAACAAAATAAACAACAACAACAACAACAAGAAAAATACTAGCCCAGTTTCCAAGAAGCTAACTGGATAAAGCAGAGACACTGGATGAAGGAAATGAGATCAATCGGTTGTATCTGAAAGCTAATTCTCTATTTGGTATTTAGGGTGTTGAATGCTCCTGCCAAGGGTGCAGTAATGAGAGAGTAGCACACAGCCGTAATTAGAGATACGTCCACTGATGGACTCCAATGGCCCTGTGCCTTCTGTTTGAGATCTACTTTACTCAGACTTTTCAAAGGAAATGAGTCTAAGTATGTGTGGCTAAGGCATAGAAGCATCTTTTTGACTGTTCTTTTGAGTTGGAAGCCCCAGCTATGTGTTTAGTTCAGGAAAATGAAGCTTGGATTTGATATGACAGTCTAACGCAACACAATGAATTGGATCCACACTTCTTAGGCTAGTGTAGATCTTTCAGAGTCAGTAGCCTATATGAGATTTCACACAGTTTGAATGGAAATCTGGCATAGGGTTGTCGTATTGTCTGCAGTAAGGTTTGTGTGAGTTCCACTGTGTGTGTAAACTTTTCTCCTCCCCACCCTATCAGTTATCGGCACCGATGTCTCCCCAACAGTGTCACCCGGTGGGCGGAGCCTCTACTCGTGGCTGCTCAGCAGACCGAGGGCTGGAAGACACAGGTTCTGCCGATTAGGCCCGGTGACTTCTCTTGACCTTTCAGCCAAATGCCACACAGCGTGAGGTGCACGGGTGTAATTAGACACGATCGCCGAGCCCGCCGCCGCCATTTCCTGCTGAGGCCCAGGAGAGAAAGAGAGAGAAGGAGAGAGAGAGAGAGGGAGAATGAAAGAAAGAGAGAGAGAGAGAGAATGCGCCGATGTGGCCCCGTGGCTTCATTAGGCCTGTTTAAGATGTCGGGGGCATCAGGCTAATGGCACGCGCCACTCAGGTCTGAATAATGACCCCCGTTTTTTTTTTTTACTTTTCTTTTTTTAACCCCCCTTCTTCTTCTCCATCTCCTCCATCCCCTGTTCCTCTATTCACACACACACACACACACACACACACACACACACACACACACACACACACACACATTACCATTGTTCTGCTCCACCCATGGAGGGTCCTAATGAGCCGATGGCTGCAGTGTGGGGTCTCGTTAGCGCTGGGCTGCACTGCAGTGTGAGAATGGTGGAGGTGCTCCTGGGGCTAATGTGCCTCAGTGTTCAGCCATGACATTTGCTTCATGCTAGCCGCCATCAACAAACGACTACAAGCATAAGAGAATAAGGGTGGAGGTGGGGGTGGAGGGTGAGGGGGACTAGGAGAAGAGCGGAAAAAAACTAAAAATGGAAAAAAAGAGAGGGTAAAAAAAGAGTAAATTCTTAAATCCTTCCCAATTAAGCGAGGCATCAAGCAGGGCGAGCGCTAGCAGGGGATTTCATGGCTAGCGCACGAGGAAAGGTCAGATGCCAGAGGAACTAGCGGCAGTCACAGCCTTTATTAGCTCTAATGATCTATCCACACACAATGAATTAGATGCATTACACCGCTACCTCCCCAGCACACGCACACACACACACACACACACACACAGGCACATGCCCAGACCACCCTCAACATACCTGACACGGACACATGCCCAGACACACACACTCTGTTTGCACTCACGCGCACACACACACACACACATATTGCTCCACCTCTCCAATACTGTAGCTCTGTCAGTCAAAAGCCACCCCAAGATACAAACACACATTATAGTCAAGACAGAATGCTTATTTTCCCCAACAAAAAGAAGCAAAAAGTTATGACCCACCTCTCACATTTGTTCAGGAGGTTTTGCCAGACATATTTGTTTGGCATCTAACCGCTCAAAGACCTCTTTGACCTCCCATTTTGAAAGTTGTTTTTTTTTTTTTTTTGCGTTCACATTATAATCTTTCACGTGTAATCACCGCTAATTTGCATTTTCATTAACGCTTTTTGGGGTAGGGGTTTGGCGGTGGGGGGACACGCGGCATCTCTAACGGGGCCAGATGTTGTTGCCACGGCGTTTGGAAGCTTTCCCAGACTTTAGCGCCCCAGAATAGAACAGCCTACATTAACAGAAATATCTACAGCTTGGCCTGTGACTGATGCGTATGCACCCCTCCAGACTAAACGTCTGGTGTCCCCGAGCTAGCTGTTAGCCACCAGGACAGGAAGAGACCTGCGCCGAATTTCAACTAAACGATTCAGAGGTGAAATTAGCTAAATGACAACAGAAGCTCTCAGTCACAGCAAAGATCGTTGAATACAGGCCAAGATGGAGCAACCTAATGCGTTTCAATAATAGCACTCGTTTGCGCCTCTCGTTCCGCTTTTGCACTCTCTGGTCACACTGCTATACCGTTCTGCATGTATCTTTGTCTCTGTTGTCTTTCACTTATATTCCTCTTCTTTCTCTTTATCAAGTCATTTTTCTGTCCTTCTCGCTCTCCATTCTAACTACTCTATGCATGTCTTTCTTTTTCTCTTTCTTTCCCTGTCTCTTGAGCTAGTGTGGCATCTGTTCATGTTGAGGTCTGCATATTCCACACATTTCTCTCTCTCTCCTTTTCTCTCTCTCTCTGTCCTCCACTCTCTATCCCTCCAAATATCTGTCTGCTGGTCATATTCCCTCTCCCCCCATCTCTGTTTTTTATTCTTGTGCGGTTTCTCCAATGTTCCAATCTCCCCCCATCCTTCTGTCCCTCTACATCTTTTCTTTCTTTCTTTCTTTCTTTCTTTCTTTCTTTCTTTCTTTCTTTCTTTCTTTCTTTCTTTCTTTCTCTCCCTCCTCTCCCCGTTCTCTTCCTCCTGCTGAGCAGTGCTGTGGGTCTGGCTGTAGTGTGGGGAGCAGAGGGAACAGAGATTGCCTGTGACAGGAGCAAAATGAGGCTAACAGATCCCCTAATGAGGATGTGCTCCACTCCAGCCCACACTAGCCCTGCCTGCCTGCCTTGCTGCCTAGAGAGAGAGAGAGAGAGAGAGAGAGAGAGAGAGAGAGAGAGAGAGAGAGAGAGAGAGAGAGAGAGAGAGAGAACGAGAGAGAACGAGAGAGAATAAAGGGGAAAGCAGGGAGATGAACAAAGTGAAATTGTGAGAGGGAGTGGGGTAAAAAGAAACAAACAAATGGAGAGAGTGATACAGAGAGTGATGTAGATAGGTATGCTTTGCTTCGTAAGAGGATCTGGAAAAGATTAGATCATTCCTTTACTATCGTATTCTCGCGTTGCATTCTCAAAGTTCATGATTGGCCAGGTTGAGATGAGTCCTGTGAAATTGAGCCTGATGGCCAGATTCCCAGATGGAGCACTGTATGGAGATGAGTATTGAGTGGAATTGCAGAGGAAGACAGTGGCCAGGCTAGTGGTCTGACGTGTGTGTATTTTGTGACATGTGTGTGTGTGTGTGTGTGTGTGTGTGTCTGTGTGTGTGCATGGTTGTCAACTGTGTGATATGTATGTATATGTTTCTATGTGTGTTTCTGTGACTGTGGGAAGTTGGACCAGTGTGTGTGTGTGTGTGTGTGTGTGTGTGTGTGTGTGTGTGTATGTATGCATATAGGCCTACTGTGTATGTCTGTATGGGGATGTGTACAGGGCTGAAGGAATGCCACCTGTACAAATGTGACAGATATGACAGATCCAGAGATGGGTTCAAAGATAGAGCACAGGAGTGCTTGTGCAATGTAAACTGATGTGCACACAATTCTAACACTTTAGTAAACAGGTTAGTCACTGTAGAGTGGGTAAAAAATTAGACACACTGGCAAATAAAAATTTGTTATGTAGGTCTGTCTAGCCAAGAGGCCATAGCAGCTCATACCAATTCAGCATAAATGCATAAAATGTGTTCTCCTTTGAACAGAGAAAAGAACTGCAATTGAAATGTTGAAATGTTGATGTAGTTGTTGTAGTTGTAATTTTGGGAGCTATTTCAGTTTAACTTAAAATTCCACATTGATGGATGCTTCTGGAAGTGGCAGGTTTTAAAAAAACTGTGTTGGACTGTTCCAGTCTCTGTGAATCATGTCTGTTTCCTGAAGCTCAAAGGTGACAGAAGACTAATTCAGAGAGAGAGAGGTGTCTTGAAAGGGTTGGGGTCCTGTGACATCACATCACTTCCTGCCAAAGAACGGCACGTGTTTACCCCCACCCCACCCCCCACAACCTAGATGAAGATGTGAGGGTGAGGGTGGGAGGTAGCAGCAGGGTGTGTGTGTATAATGTGTGTGTGTGTGTGTGTGTCTGTGTGATATGTGTGTGTGTGAGTGTGTGTGTGGTGGGGCAGGGGGTTGTGGAGGTGGGGGTGTATGTGTTCCGTGAGGATGGCCTGAATTGAAAAGACACCTTTTGATTTTGGATTGGCCCCCTCTTCTCCTCCCAGGCTGGTCAAACATAAGGCTGGGTGGGGCCTGCGGATAATAGCAGCAGAAGGCGGCGGAGGCCGACAGCTGGCAAATGCTGCCCCAATATGTTTCCATGAAAGAGGCGCGGAAATTTCCGGAGACACGACGCCCAAATGACACGCTCCGCGGCAAAGAGAAGATTAAAAATAAAATTAGTTAACATCTTGCCCATTTCACCCCGTGATGCACATTTCTGTGCCGAGACCTGATTGCAGGCATCCATTTACATCACAAAAAAGAAAAGAAAGATAGAGAGAGAGAGAAAGCGAGAAGAGAAGCTGAAGAAGATAGAAAGATGGAACACAAATGAACAAAAAAGAAAAAAAGAAAAGCGGTACAGTTAATTAGGAAAAATCACGCAACGCCTGCTGAAGCTAATTTGGATCTCACAGATGTGGCCCAAATATTATTTAAAACTATTTCTCCCACTCTCTCATCATTGCATCCTCCCATTGCCCCCCCCCCCCAAAAAAAAAAAAATCAAATAAATAAAAACAAAACCCCCATGCATTTCATTCTTTCAATGAAGTCTTGAATGCAAATGCACCTCGATTTATTTCTTTATTTACTTTTCGCACAAATTATTTATCAATTTCTCTTATTTATTTATTTATTTCCCCCCCTTACCTCCAATCAGAGGCACTCTAATGAGGTGTAAAATATGTACATTAATGACAGACACTTCTCCAGTTCGGGGGAGTGAGCTAATTGTGGCTAATCACAGGCTCCGTCCATCTGGTTACGGCAGACAACAAACCACTTCATTCAGATGCCTCATTACACATATTGTAAATCACGCTAACCGGAAAGGCATCGTCCATATTGGGACGCTGTTATTTATACACCGCTGTCCTGTCCCAGCCTGGGCGGTGTGTGAAGGGGTGGATGGGGAGACAGAGAGGAGTGAACATGGGTCGTGGGGTCAAGGTTCACTAGCGGAAGGAAGAGATGCTCTTGGTCGTGATCATGTAAGGTCAAGATTGATGTTATACCCAATCTGTTTACAGTCTAAAGATCTCGAATTTGATCATGTGTTGAGATAGAAATAACATCAGTTTTTAGTGTGTGTGGTAACCAAGTGTAACATCATGCCCACTTCATCTAATAAGCCAAACTTGTGTGATTCAATTGGTCCGTGTGAATTATCTTGCGCATGACAAAGCAGGTGAAAAGCAAAAGAGTCATTCAACTGGACAGGGAGGTGAAGTCTGTGTATGTGCGTGTGTGTGTGTGTGTGAGGAAACAGAGAGAGAGTGAGTGTGTGTGTGTGTGTGTGTGTGTGTGTGTGTGTGTGTGTGTGTGTGTGTGTGTTTCTGCTTGTTGAGCACATGCGAGCTGATGTTAATCCACTGGACACCTTCACTAGTCCTAATCTGTGCTGCTGCTGCTGATGGAATCTACAGTATGTGAAAGGGAGCCATCAGGGACCTCTGATGCATTAATGGCCATCTAGCCTGCCTGCTTCATTTACCCACAGGTCCCTGTGTGTGTGCCTCAGACTTTCGCTCCCTTTCCTGGAATAAAACACACACACACACACACACACACACACACACACACACACACACACACACACACACACACACACACACACACACACACACACATATGTGCGCCAGAATTGGACCAGAACTAGATTGTGTCTGTTTCTGAGGCTACTGAGTGATGGCATCAGCCATGTTTGACTGCCATGTGTCATCAGTAGCATTCAAAAGAAATCACACACACACACACACACACACACACACACACACAAGCAGCCTGCCCATCTGAGGCATGCTTCCGAGGACAAGATCCGAACAGAAGTTTCTAGGTTGTCTAAGAGCCTTCCACTTGACTTCCAAGTGACACATGTGGTATGTTTCCCTCTCTCTCTCTCTCTCTCTCTCTCTCTCTCTCTCCCCCTTCTCTATCCCTCACTTTCTCTTTCTCCATGGCTCCTAACAGCCCTTCAACCAAACAGACTCTCAGTTCACAAGTTTCAGACCCTGCGGCTTCCTAAGCAAACTGGGCAACATGCTTCCCTGGACATGGTCACACTTTAGCAGATGGATAAAGGCTGTGTTTGAGCGCACTGGGCCATGCGTGGGCAGACCAAGGCTGCAGGCTCTGTTTCCTGCAAACTCTCGCTCTCTCTCTCTTGTTCTTTCTTTCTCTCTTTCACTCTCTTTCTCCATTACTCTCTCTCTCTCTCTCTCTCTTCCTCTCGTTCTTGGAGCTAAAGAATAATCTGTGACTCTAGATCAGGTGGTTTTCTTGCATGGGCACAAGTTGTGAGAGTGTGTTATATCCGTGGCATATGGTTGTGTGATTAATTGCGTCTCTCTAGACAGGGAGATGTAGTGGAGTTTTCTGAAGGGGTGGAAAGGGGCCACTTTGGCCAAATGCTTGTGGGTGCTTAAGCAAGATGTTTATTTTTCATTGCAGAACCAGACAAAAATACTTAGTTCTTAGTAACTAATTAAATTGGAAGTGAATTCATTGCTATGTCTGGATCACTTTCCTTATACAACAGAAAGTACAGTCTTAAAAAATGATCTGACTACAGAGCACCTTAATACTGTAATATAAACAGACCAAGTAGATGAATGCGAGTCAACAGCAACATAGAATTATAAATGTACAAGTCAAGCGAAATCATTTTCAGTTGCAGCACCTTCATGAAGCCTCCATCCCATCTGTCTTAACGGCAGTCGGAGTGTGTGGAGACTTGTGTGTTGATCTGCACTTGTCTAAATGGATGTTTCTTCCCTCACTGTTCCTGCTCAGTGCTGACAGGCTGATTATGAATCAGAAGCATCCAAACAAGAAGGTCAACACTGGAGGACATTTTCATTTGTCTCCCCTCCTGCTTCCTGTTTGCCACGTGGCTGTCAGCATCCATCCATTCCCCCCTGTACTCCACACACACACACACACACACACACACACACACACACACACACACACACACACACACACACACACACACACACACACACACACATCCTGTGCTTCAGCCTGTGTGGGTGCGAGGATGGACATAAATAATTAGCAGGATGGCAACCGTATGCAGGGCTCCCTGTCTGTCATTGGGTGAAGAGGCGAGCCGCCATTGATGGATCTCCCCAGTGTGATTAATGCAGGAGTGAGCAGACAGACACACAGGCAGCGCTCCCAACTCCAACACTTTTCTACTCTTCTACTACACTATGCTCAGGGAAATATAAGACTGGGATATGTGTGTGTGTGTGTGTGCATGCAGTAGGCCTAGTAGTAGACCTAGTAATGGAACTACTGTAGTGGTGGAAGTAGTAATAGTTTGAAGTCTTGAAATGAAATTGAATGGAAAAGGAGTTTAGCCTTCCATTTTATAACCTATCTGAGTTGCATTACACTCATACAGGCCTGCTAAAGACACAGCATAGACATATTTGTAATAGGCCTACATAGTCATGTTGTTCATTAGCACAGACAGAAACAGAGGCAGCTTTCCCAACTCTTCTACTCTTTCTGTCATCCCACTGATAACACAACATCTAGTGTAGCTCAGGAAAATAATAAGACTGTAATATGTTTATGTGTGTACTAGTAGTAGACCTCATAATAGAAGCAGTAGAGGAAATACTAGTAATAGTTTAAATAGTTTTGAAATGAAGGTTTTGAATGAAAAAGGTGTTTTTGTGTTCATACAAGCCTGCTGAAGACAAAATACATTTCACACACACACACACACACACACACACACACACACACACAAAACATGTGTGCGTAACCTATACTAATAGGCCTACATAGTCATGTTGTTCATTAGCCCTGAGATATGGAATGCTACACAGCTGCATGCAAAGCTCACCCAAAGTGCTGACAACTGCACAGCACAGATGTTAGCTAGGGATTTTAATACACATTGAAATGCAAAGAGCCTCCAAGCTACATTTGTTCATGTTATAGCCCAAGACTGCACGGCTGCTTGCTGCTGTGTGCCGAGTAGTGACATATTTTCCCCTGAAACAGTTTCGACTCTCTCTGTTGTTTCATCTCCTGTGGCAACAGCTGTCCATTAGCATCGGCTATGCTAACTCCCT
>JAODXP020000019.1:22650392-22657892 GCA_027497455.2 Sardinella longiceps
TCTGCTTTGCTGTTCTGTCTATTTGAACTCTTTAACCAATTAAAATGGCAGAGCAGAGTGCATATTTTAATATGCATGACAGAATGTCAGATTGTGAAGAAAAAAAAACAAAAACGCACACAACATAAAAAAAACAACAGCTAATTATGTGGTCAACAGTCTGCCCGTTATGCCACTGTACCTTCTTTTTCATTTGCACATGAAACCGCGCCTTTCATGAAGGCAACACGCGTTTTGATCTCGCCGTCAAAACCCGAAGCTTTCAACTGCGTTGTTTTAATGAGTCGATGCACATTTGGAGTAATTCTTTGGCTCGGGAGCATTGGAGAGAAGGCAGCTCTGTTCCTTTCTCTCTGTGTATGTGTGTGTGTGCGTGTGTGTGTGTGTGTGTGTGTGTGTTAGTGTGTGTGTGTGTGCCGGGGTGCCATAATGAGCCTTATTATTCCTGTGTTTCTCTAGGTCATAATTGAGTCGTCATTGTTATTTACTTCCCCATAGCTATGTTTGCTAGCGTGCAACACCAGGACGCTTATGCTACTGTGCTTGGAGAAAGCTTCCGGCATGTGGGCAAAACTTTGCCAATTATTTGTAGATCTTTTGTTGCCTAAAAACAAGCAAAATTCAGATTATTAAGAGTAGTCGTAAAGGGACTAATTACGAGCACGTCATAGGAAACATGCCCCTAGAAGTGTGTTTTTGTTTAGCATATAGGCTTTGTTTTGGGCGTGAAAGGTCACAGAGTTGGGTGTTTATAATTGATTTAATGGGGGAGAGGAATTTATGGTACTTTTCAGCATTGTTCACTCTGGTTGATATGGACCACATTCATGAACACATATGAAATGTTTTTTATATTGTATGTTCGTAGGTAGGCAGGCTATGTGTTCTCATAGACCTATGTTATAACCCCCTACCCTATGTAGGAGCAAATAGAAATATTTTGAGTACATAAACTCAGTAATTTCTGTAAAAAAAAAGGATATCTCTGACTTCTGAATTTGCACATTTGCCATTGAAAAAGAAACAGACAAATCTGATGATAAAACTACAGTATCACATCACCTCTCACTGTGAATCAAACACACATAGCCTAGGCCTACTTTTCTGCCCTCACAACATCATCTTCACAAGTTTTAAAACAAATATTGTAAATAGGATCTGTTTATGAGAATCGGGTTGGAGAATCTGGGTGAGCTGAGAGCTGAAACCTGTTCTCCAGGAGTAGTTGCAATGTTGTTACTTTAGGTGCATTTTAAATGGGCTAAGAGCTCCATACATAACATATAAACCTAATCAAAATATCTGAAATCATCAATAGCCTATATAATAGGCCTTGTACTAAAGCTGATGTTATTTGAGTACCACACTGAGATGTCCTACCAGACCACTGACACTAGCAGTCCTTTTCTGAACTATTTTGGAACATTATATTGCATATCTATCTTCAGGCGTGACCTTGTTGTCAACATGTTTTTATGCTGTTGTGTGCACTAGTTGATGCAGTCAGATTAAACTAGTACCAATGTTAACATTTTGCAGTGAATATAGATGTAGATGTAATAGAGATGTCTCCAGTGAGGCAAGTAATGCTAAATTGTGAGTAGTGTGTGAGTAGTGTCTGTACAGTTGTCACAATAAAAATGTGACATTTTTATCTGTGCTTCAGAATATCTGTAAGTCTTTTTTCACAGCAATGATCAATATGAAAATGACTTGTATTATACACATACAAACATGGCGGCTTTGAGCGACAAACACAAAGACACACACACACTCACATGGTTGTCGTAAACCTGTGAGGAACATCTGCCACTCAATGAGATGCACTTTGGCACCATCACACCCAATTCATTCATATGGGCTTCCTACCATTCATTACAGCACCTGCCTGCCAGAAGGATCATTAGACCCCTGATCACCTCACTCCTCTTCCAGAACCAGACCCATTTGCATCCCAACCAGCACCAAGGTCTTCTCTGCCCGCACACACACACACACACACACACACACACACACACACACACACACACACACATACACACGTGGACACTTTTCACACACGCACAGAGAAACACCCACCATCCCTTTCATTCTGGTTTCTTATTTATCTAGTTTTATTTATTTATCTCTCTTAATAAATATTGCCGGCGGAGCTGAGCTGAGCTGTGCTGTGTTGGGGTGTGGTTGTGGTAGTGGCGGTGGAAGTGGCGGTGGCGGCAGCAGCGGCGGTGTCAGGCGCTTGGCAGAGCTGCTGCTCATCCAAAGTCATTTGCGGCGGAGTCCATTATCATCATCACTTCTGGTGATGAATCCCTCCTGATCGTGGCAGAGCCGCGCAGCTCAGCTAGGAGCAGCACAGCCCGTGCAGACCCCCCCCCCCCTCCCCCCCTTACCCCCATACCCCCATACCCCACCCTCCCACCCACCCTGCAGCCATAATGACATTCTGCTCGTCTTGGCCCTGCGCCCCTTCCAATAGCTCATTCTAAACAGCCTGCCTGCCAGACACACAGACCGGGGTGCACACGCCTGCTCCGGGTGCCTTTGCTTTCACAGGGAAAGAGAGAGAGAGAGGGAGGGAGGGAGAAAGGGATGGAGGGAGGGAAGAGATAGAGAGCAAGGAGAGAGAGAGAGAGAGAGAGAGAGAGAGAGAGAGAGAGAGAGAGAGAGAGAGAGAGAGAGAGAGAGAGAAGGGCAGAGACAGACACACAGACAGAAAATTTTAAAAAATAGTAAAACAAGGGAAAAACCTATATCTTGCTTTCTTACAGACATAAATGTGTGAATCACACAACATTGTAAAGGCTGGGTCTGTTTGTGTGTATATTTAAATTTGTATGGTGTATGTGTGTTTGTGTGTGTGTGTGTCAGCCAGCAGATACACATGTTTATGTTTGCTTGCTTGTTTTGTTTGTTTCTGTGCATGTGTGCTTGTAGCTTTCACATGTTTGTGTGAGTGTGTGCGCATTCATGTCTTTGCCTGTGGTGTGCAAATATGTGTGTCCATGACATACTCTCTCTCTCTCTCTCTCTCTCCCTCCCTCTGTGTGTGTGTGTGTGTGTGTGTGTGAGAGAGAGAGAGAGAGAGAGATATGCCTAGCATGTGCACATGCATATGTAGCAATGAGTAGTCGTGTGTGTGTGTGTGTGTGTGTGTGTGTGTGTGTGTGTGTGTGTGTGTGTGTGTGTGTGTGTGTGTGTGTGTTTACTCATTCCCTCTAGCCTTTGCCAGTAGTCTGTGCAGTAATAGGAGAAGACAAGTCTCTAGTGTATCAGGAGCATGAAGTGAGAGAGTGGAGTCTTTTCCACTGCGCTGAGCCAATGCGCCCAGTCAAGCCAAAAGAATACAGGGGGTGAAAAGAACAGCTTCCTAAGCATCAGGCTGTCAGAGGAGGGGAGGCACATTCAGACTGATGATGCCCCATGAAGAGACATGCGCCCAGATCACTGCTAACCAGCACTGGCCCGGAGCAGGGCCCAAACTGGCCCACGCCTGCATGACCCAGATCATTTATGGCATTAGCCACTGTTTGAACATCAGTGAATTTCCCGCTTGAAAATTCCTACGAAAAAATAAAGTAGTATCTTATCTCTTATCTCATCTTTAAAGGATAGCTCCGGAGTGAATTCAAGCATAGTCCTGTTGAATGAGCCTGCTAAATGCACTAGGTCACAAGTGGAACAAAATAATTTGGAACAGCATAGACTGAACACAAACACTTTACATTGAGTCTAAGGTACCTCAGATCTTACTTTTGGTTTTGAATAATCAGTTTCCATTGATTCAGTGTAAAGTGCTTGTTCGCTTCTGTGTTCGCGTTCGGTCTATGCTGTTCCAAATTATTTAGTTCCACTCACTAATTAGTGCATTTAGCAGGCTTGTTCAACAGGGATATGCTTGAAGGCACTCCGGAGCTATCCTTTAATGAAGTGACAGGTTTATAGATTTAATGCAGAATAAATGGCTATATATTTCTTATAATGCTTCATGCAATTCTTTGTCTATGAGCACACAGGTACTAGAGGAATGAATGAGCCAGTGAGAGGAACAGGTGTACCATTGTAAAATAGTCAGGTTGTCTTTGTGCATGCATGAAGATGGGATAAGATGGGATTCACTTCAGATCAGCCATTTTTTTGTGGCCCAATATCAATGTTTCAACTAAACAAGACACAAATATTAGTCAAGATATCTAGGCGTACCCTAGGGGTAGCAAATGATTTCACTCTGCAGGTACAATACGTCTGGAACTAACCATAGGGCCCCAATAGCTGTTCACACAAGTTTGGTCGGACCAATCACATTGCTCTATCCTTGTACAGAATCACCTACAGATGTCACCTGTAGACATACTCTAGTGGTAGTTTATCAGGCTATCTATTGCCCAAAGTCAGTTTGAAAGGCAACTGTTTAACTAAGTTAGCAACTTTGTTAGGTGCAGTGCAATTTCCCATTGCCAACCATTGCCAAGGTGCTAACTTAGGAATTATGCTTTTGGGAAACGGATGCCTTGTCTATCGATCATTTATACCTTTGTTTGTTTGTATCCATTTACCATCTCTGTACAGTAGCATCAAACAAATGGAGGACAGATATGGGAAGAGGGCAGTGTAAGAGGGCAGTGATTTGTGCCATGCAATTAGAGTAGGAGGAAAGATGACAGGAGTAGAGGAGGAGAAAGGGAGAATAGGAGGAGAGAGAGGAGAAATAGAGGAGAGAGGGAAGAGAAAGTGCAGGACTGGCGGATGAGAGGGAGAAAGTAGAAGATCAGGCAGGGAATCTGAGAGAGTAAAAAAGTGGAAGAGTACAGAATAAGAGAGAAGAGATGGGGAAGAGGCAAGGACAGAAAGAGGATGTTGAAAGAGAGTACATAGAGAACAAGAGGAGAGGAAGAGAAGGGGAGAGAGAGATGGAGAAAGAGAAGTGCAGTCAGACAGGAGACATGAGAGAGGGAGAGAGGGGGAGCAGCTGCCTTCTATCAGCCATCTGAACTCAGCTCAGCTAGCTGCCCTGTGTCCTCAGCCCCCTGCCTCTTCCTCTGCCTCCTCCTCTTCCTCTTCAGCCACTGCAGCACTGGTGCCCCACACACACCAGCACTGCCCATTGGAGGAACACACCCTAGGAGAGATGGACAGAACACACATACACACACACACACACAGAGGAAGGGGAGGGGGGGCGACAGTGCTGCAGCGGATTGGGAGAGGCCCACACACATCTGCAGTTAATGAGAGAGAAAGATAGTGTCCAAGAGACAGACAGATAGATGGAGAGAGACAGAGAAGAAGGGAAATAGAGAGAGAAAGACAGAAAGAGATAGAAAGAGAGAGAGAGGGGTAGTACCACATGATGGGGAGGTGGGGTGGTTGGGGGGGGACCCCCTCACACCTGCGGGTTGGCATGGAGACGCCAGGGTAAAGACGAGTGAAGGTGACACCAGCGCCCGAGCGGCTGTCTGGCACCTCGCTGGGCGCTCTGCCCGAGCTGCCCACTCTTGCCACCACCGCTGTGTGTGTGTGTGTGTGTGTGTGTGTGTGTGTGTGTGTGTGTGTATGGAGGCCAGGTGGGAGATGTTACCCTAACAGTCTGGAGCTCTTGTGAATTATTTGCTGATAGATATAAACAGCTGTTATTCTTGGTAATGGAAAGCAATTAGAAACATCTGCACTCTTGGCTGTGAGTGATGCCTCGTCGGCGCGGCAACGCTCCCGGGGGCCGCTGGGAAATCATTACATCATCAGTGTGCTGCGCCATCCTGCGCCGCACTGCACTGTGCCGCGCCACACTGAACTAATCCACGACTTTGGGACTGGTACTGATCTGTGAAGAACACCAGGAGAGAGGGAGAGAAACCTCTCCACACACACACACACACACACACACACACACACACACACACACACACACACACACACACACACACACACACACACACCTCAAATTTATACACACAACCAACAACCAGACCCAGCGTTTACACATAATGCACAACTCACCAAAATGCACACATTTAGATGGCCAAAGCCAACCTTCCATGTATGCCTCAACACATTCTAATGTGACAGATATTCTCTGATGATATAAATTATGTAGCCCATGTTGTGGCCTGCATCACCATTTGAAATAAGTATAAGTCTCAATGGAACTGGGATCAATGGGATTTGTATCACTGGGAAGGCTATAGTGGCATGTTGTTTCTACATACAAAATTTTCCCTTTGTGTGGTGTCTGAATACACTATGTGTTTGTGTGTGTGTGTGTGTGTGTGTGTGTGTGTGTGTGTGTGTGTGTGTGTGTGTGTGTGTGTGTGTGTGTGTGTGTGTGTGTGTATTTCTTTTCATGGGCTGATCCTCAAATCCAAAAAGCAGAACTAAAGTGTGACGGTGTCTGGCCTCTCCATGGCCCAGCTCCCTCTGATGGGTCCTGTCCTGCCGTAAATGCCATCGGGTCTCCAGACAGAAGGATCCGGAAGCAGGCACTTGGGGTGTGACGGCAAACACTCTGCATCAATGGACTCCAACATGCCCAATTCTCGCATAATGAAACGTCTGTTCCTGGTGGGAGGTCTACACACACACACACACACACACACACACACACACACACACACACACACACACACACACACACCTACATCAGACACAAATATGCAGACTTTTCTGCGAGATGCACAATTGTCGATACACCCCAAAGATGATGTTATTCTATACTAACACATAGCATTAAGACGGATAGACAATTGTTTAGTCATTAGTTAACATGTAATTACATGTTTATAGACGGTATCTTTCAACTGGTGTCACAACAGATGAAATCAGAAATATTATAATTTTTACAGTGCATGACTATACAGTTCACCTGTAAGCAGTTCTGCAGGTCTGTTTGCCATTTGGTTGAGTATGGTTCATACAGCTGATATCGCAATCCTATGTTTTAGGATGAAACTCATGTATTGCAAACTCACACATAGAACTAAATGAGGTATAGACTTAGTCACCGCATCATAGCAAAGATGCAGTAGCCTATACGTGCTCCAACTAAATTCAACTGGTGTCACATACAAACACATTTAACAAGGCAAGGCAACACATTTGATCTGTGTGAGGGTTTCCACTCCATTAAGGAATATGTGTAAGAATGTTTTTCACTTTGGAATAAATAGAAATGAATGCACTGTTTGTATGTGACTATGTGACATATAGATATTTCTGTATTCTCCCTGCCTTTTCTCTCTCTCTCCTAGTGCAGCAAATGTGCTCCACGCAGCAGGAAAACAATCCCCTGGACGGGGCACATATTTAGCTGCTTCTCCAGTCCAGCTTGTGCTTTTGGGCAGCTGAGGCAAACAGCTGGAGCACCAAACGTTATGTTAGTGCCTTTGTTCTGTCACGAGTGAGTGCAGTCCCCCGGGCAACCAACAGAAAGTGTCCGTCAGGACAGATAAGCCCCGAGGTGGCATGATAGGCCCAGGCGGTGTGTGTGTGTGTGTGTGTGTGTGT
>JAODXP020000019.1:22662892-22675392 GCA_027497455.2 Sardinella longiceps
TCCTGAAAATACAGCGAGAGCAACAGCTGTAAAGCTGAAAAGTCTCTGAAGCAGACAAAATCAAACTCCAGACCAGAACCAGAATACCACAGCCTCACCAAAATCTCAGTCACAAACTCTGTATCAACTGCTGCAGTTCTTTGCATGATTCACTGATGTTTATATGGTACTGTGACCCTGTAATTTTCTTGATGTGAAAAGAAAATCTTTGGTTGCCATAAATTGAAATAAGCGTACTCTCTATAACTTTTGTAACACAAGTTTTATTGGACTTGTCTACAAACAAACATTTCATATGCCTAGCACTGGATGTCACCCTGGACACCGCTTGTCCAGGGTCACATATATATGACATATAGAGTAGGTGGTGCATTTCTAGATGCCAGTCTGACCCCTGAAGGAAATGAAAATGCAAATATAAACTCCAAGAGAGAGTGGGGTTCTTCTCGAAAACTGACTCCCCTTTTTTTCCCTCCTCCAGTGCTGCTCAGACAGCTGTAATTTCTTGAGGAAGTGAGATATATGTGTGGCGGTGTTAATCAGATGTGCATAGTGGTGTGGGGTAGGACAAAGTCAAGGGAAGAGTGGTTTAAATCAGAGAGTGAAAAGCCAGTCTGGCCTTCCATCTTGCTCTCTGACAGTCACTCAAACAATTACTCTTTCTGATCAAGAGACGCCTCTCAAGGTGCGTCTAACACTCAGACCTTCAGTGTCATTTCAGATATAAATCTCACACAGCAGATACTATTTAATTTATTCTGTTTTTTTTATGGCTGATGTACTTGCAAGACAGAGTGAGTCTTTAAAAGGACATTCTAGGGTTCAACCTCTAACGGTCAGCTACAAAACCAGCGTTGAACTCAACACTCTGGATCTAACATATGACAGATTTAGCAAATTATACATTATATGTTAATATAAGTTAATATAACATAATATTTTAATATGTTAACTTAATTTAGACTTCAGTATAGTGTTCAGCATCAACATAAATATGTTTAATCATCCATAGTGATGTTAGTTCACCTTAGGGTTTTTTTCCTCCTTGGTTGCCATATGGAAAGTTGATTTATTGTGGTGGAGCAGAAGCTTCCTGAATGAACTGCAGTGCTCTGCTTTCCTCCTGGACCCGGGGTGAGGCCTCACTTGTGTGTCATATGCTTTGGCCATAGTCCACTCTTCTCCCAGCAGCAGAGGCTGTCCAACAGCCCAAAATAACCTGGCAACGTGGAGGCCCCAACTGCACCAGCCTCCTTATGCTTCAAGCAAGTGGAAAAGGTCACCTCTGAATACATCTCAGGGTTTCACCAAGGCCATTGGATGATAAAGGACAGCAGAAGGCTACACATTTTCTGCTGTAGGAGTTTCTTGGGGGTTTGGGTAAGGGGGAGGACATATGACTATCATTATGGCCAAAATACTACTTTTGCTTTGCTCTCCCCTGGTACTCGCTGACTGGACTACTCTATGTTTACGAAGGAATTTAACGCAGTAAAAAAAAAATCATTCCGACACCCAGAAACACAACATGTACAAAATACATCTAAACAAATACAAACATAATCCAAATGCCAACACAGGCATTTGCACATGCCATAAATCTGGGAAAAGGCTGTCAGAACTGAGAGAGCTATATTTTTATTGTCTGGATCTTGTTGTTTTGAAGACAGAAGAGAGAAGGGAGAAGACTCCCTTCCTGTAAAACTCCACAACAAATCACGAGAATCCACAAGGCTTATAGCCTGGCCATTAAGATTCATATGCTTATGAAATGATGATTGAAGTAGCTTGCTGCTGATGATGCGTGTTATGGTCAAGTCGGTCATCATCCTTTTAAAAGCACCGTCTGTCCTTACCCCCGGACTCAGTATTATCTTCACTGGCTCTTGACCTTCTTGGAGCTGTCCATCTATGCTGGATGGAATTTATTTTATTTGTAATCCCCAGTGCAAAGTGCTGTTTGGATTGGATTTGAAATACTAATAATAATAACAATAAAAAAAAATAAAATAACAATGTGTCCTATCATGTCAATATTTCTTAGGGATTGTTTTTGTGCCTCAGCCAAATTCAGTGTGTGTGTGTGTCTGTGTGTGTGTGTGTGTGTGATGGCATAAAATGTTTTTATTATCAACTGTTTTTGTTCTCAGAGCTCAATGAAAACAAAGTTTCACAGAACAGATTTGTCCAATACTAAGGTTCATGTCAAACAAGATGCCCCAATTCAACATGGTTGTTGGCTTGTCTGCTTAGCATTTATTTGTTTCTTTTTACAATTGTTTTTTTTTTTTCATTGTTTGTTTTTCAAAAAGGGTAAACAGCATGTTAGTCCATGTTGTAAAAACATTTGTACAGGAGTCATCCGATAAACAAATCAGCCTGAGGAAGATTGAACAAGATCTCATTCAAAGCAGTTACTCAACATAGCACAGATAAACAAAAAATGTTGTGTTGTATTTTAAATTCATACATAAAACTTTGAGATTCACATAAATACAGCATCACATCACATTGCCTGTTTGTGTTGAACCTGTGCATGTCAGGATGACCTGCAAAAATGATCATATCATTATCAATCCCATGTGTCACACATCTCATGATTTGTGGGGACCTATTTTAATGTCCCCACAAATACATATGTGTCATTATGGGATCTGGAGATTAGGCTCAACATGGATGACCCTGACCCATCTCTAAAGGGTCGCTGGACCCCGTAATTCCCCTAATGGAGGGGTAAGTGAGACTTGGGGTCCCCACAGATCTGGATCAATGCTCCGGCTCATTGTGTCATGCTACTATAGAGACAGCCAAGCAGGTGGGAGGGGAAGGATAGGAGTGACAAAAAAAGGACTGGGGAGGGGTGAAGGTCCTTTTATTATTTATTTATTTATTTCTACTGGTTTACAGACCATACAGTACCTCAATAGTTAAGGTTTAATGGTGGGGATTAAGGATTGGGTCGGATGGTGTGTTTAAGTGCAATATGCTATACTTTCAGGGGCAGTCACACACCTGGCAAGGATTTACTTACTTTGTGTATGCATTTTGCAGGGTCATAAATGCAAGTGATTCCTTGCTGTAGGCCTATAATATTGAAAATGCTTATAAATACTTCTGCCTTATAATTTAAATGTTTAAATAAAACTAAAAACCCTGATAAAATGGGTTAAATGTAGCCTGGCTTTGGCCATCCCCTGCGGTCTACGCTGTAGCTTCGTACAAGGGTCTGGGATCGCATCCATTGATGAATGATTGCAAGCTGGAGGTGTAAACTGTAGAAGTTTGAAACGATTATATCTGATTTCACCAATCGCTATCGTTATGCACCAGCTTGGTCATGATAAGCTACATTACAACAGAAAACCTGACGTATCGTCACAACTCCCAACACTGCTTGCTTTTCAGCTCAGTATGGAATAGCTCGATGCAAACGTGGGGAGAGATAATTATCGAGCGGAAGTATGTAAGAAGGCAAGGCCAGGATAGATTAAATGGTAATAGCTGTGGGAAATAAGTGTGAAAACATCTAAATTGAGTACACTTCTGAATAACCAAAACCTGTTTTGATCCTCAGGATAGGGGGAGCTCATGCATGGCTTGGGCAACAGTTTATACTGATTCCAATGTTTCTTCTAGGGCTTAACAAGACAACCCCTAAGCACAAACATATTGATGCACTTTAATCGATGTGATGAAAATTTATTCTCTACAAGATTATTTTTATTTATTTATTTTTTCCTCAGAAATAAATCTCTTGCTTATGCTTATCATAACATGAGTCTCTAGGGGAACAAGAGAGGCATAGGGGTTACATGCAGAAGCATTTGTCCAGCATCCTCCAAAGGTCATATCCTGCTGTCTTAGCCGCTAAGCTGATAACATGCTAGACATATTGAAAAAGGGCTCAAGAAAACACGAACATTTTCATCTGTCAGATTATACATGGGGTGGACAGATGTTTTACGGGCTGCTTAATAATTTAAAAATATAAATAAAGACACAGGCCACGCATGGTGGGACATGAGAGAGTATGGCAGGGAGGATTTTCTTGAAGGATCCCTGATCATCACTGGACTGGAGAGATTATGGCTCTAATGCTTCTGATATGGGATGAGCCAAAGCCATAAGTGGGCCGGAGCTGGCCCGCAACCACATGCGTTTCAGCCGCTTGCTCTGATATGAGATGAGCTGACCGTTGTCACAGAAGGGTATGTGGGGTCAATATGGTGATAGAGCATATGGTGACTAGGGCTTTTAGATGTACTCTAAAATCATCTGCGTGTTGTAACCTTAATCACAATGTGCATTACTTTGGTAGAA
This sequence comes from Sardinella longiceps, assembly GCA_027497455.2. Lineage (NCBI taxonomy): Eukaryota > Metazoa > Chordata > Actinopteri > Clupeiformes > Clupeidae > Sardinella > Sardinella longiceps. Next base: position 22,667,213 of record JAODXP020000019.1, read on the forward strand.
AAAGGTTTATGATTTATATCTCATCTGGTTAGCATATTCATGTGTGTGTTCATGTGGTCATCTGTGAATGTTGTGTTATTTGTGTTTTTATTCGTGTCAGATTGTGCGTGTGTGTGCCTGTGCTGTGTGCAAGTCTGTATGTGCATGTCTGTGCGCATGCCTCTGCGTGTGTGTGCCTGTGCCTGTCTGCATGCATATGCTTGTGCATTAAGTCATATGTGTTTTTTTGTATGCATATGTGTGAGTGTGTGTGTGTGTGTGTATACATTGTAACCATGCATATGTGTGTGTGCATGATCACATATGTGTGTGTCTCCCCCCTCCTTGCTTACGGGGATGCTTATTTAGGTTGCTTTATGCTGATTGCAGGTTTTAAATACAAAGGGATATTAATGCATGTAATAGTTATGCCCCTGGATGATGGTGAAATCTGCCATAAATGGAGTCAGCTTTTAACCCAGTGCCAGGTTTCTTCTGTGTCTGTGGGTGACAGCTGTTTATGGTGCACCGAAAGTGCCGGCTAGGATTAGAGTTGAGAATTACAGATTAATGTTTACATTATATCACAACACAAACAATGAAATGGAATACAAAGGGGTGGGGGTGGCGCTTGTGATGGGGGAGAAAAGTTCTCTTGACAAGCTGTTGCATGATTTGTGATGTACTCAATGAAGACACCAATCAAGAATATTACTAATGATAGAGGTATACAGGATACCTAATGTGCTTTGGCATCCAAGTGAAGACACAGTCATGTTGTGAACAAGAATGTTTATAAACATTTGTGTAAATAAAGCTACAAAATAACGTGAGCAAAGATGATAACCTTCATACCCATTGATGTATAAAATAATGTGAATTTATGACAGGAAAAAAACAAAACATGTTAGCTACCATACTTGTGCTGTAGAGTACTGTATGATAAAGACATGCAATTGTAGTCATTCATCTGTGAAATTCTTTTTGATTTAAAAAATTGGGTAGAATGATTAATATCCTCCCATAGCTGTGAGAAAAGTTATGTTATGAGGTAAAAACAAACAAACAAATAAACAAACAAACAGACAAACGGACTGATGGGCAGAAATATCTGCGGAGTGGATCCCCATCCCTTTGGCATTAATGACAGATGAAGCTCATTTTTGCTTTATGTGGGGGCAAGGCAGTGAGGCGCCTTTCATGTGTAACGGTAATGGCATAAACATCAATCTGTCTCAACGGCTGCTTAAATGACTGTGTAGCCTTTACTACCCTGTTAAAGAAAGATATATAATTTCTGTATTAAAGAGGCCTCTGTAATAAAGTCCAGCTGATGCTCTCTCTCTCTCTCCTCTCTGTATTTCTCTCTGTCTCTTTCTCCTTTACTGGACTTGCAGTCTTCGGTAATGGCTGGTCAAAGGTGCACAATTGTGTACACACACACACACACACACACACACACACACACACACACACACACACACACACACACACAGACACTCAGAGGCACTCACTCCTCTCTCTCTCTCTCTCTCTCTCATTCTCCTTCTCTCTCTCTCTCTCTCTCTCTCTCTCTCTCTCTCTCACACACACACACACACACACATACACACACACACACACACACACACACACACACACACACACACACACACACGCACACAAACACACACTTACACACACACATTTGCACATTAAAGAGAATCTACAAAAAAATACAGGAAACCACATTAAAATAATCACTGAATTTTAACTGATGTAAAAATGTCCGGGAACAACAACAGATTGAGTGCCGTAAAGGCCGGCGTTAAGCTTTTATGACCCTCTGACATTCCCTGCATAATAGAAATATTTTACAATGCCTCCCATTTATGGACCTCAATCTGCCATAAATTACAGCATGCAAAAAACATCATCAGAGATATGGCATTAACGTCTGTGTGGTGGACAGTGGGGCATGCTCACAAAGGTGTGTGTGTGTGTGTGTGTGTGTGGGTCGGTGGGTGGCAGAAATGGACTTGCTATACGTACCCTGAAACAAAATTCAATCTGCCACCGTATTTTAAAGGCACATTTTTTATGATGTAGCCAGCATATGCTGGAGCTGCTGCTGATGACGAAGCTCGCTGCTGGGCAGGAGCGGTCAGCATGCCTCCCCGTCTCCGCTTTAATAACACGACCAGGCAAACTGTTTGTGACCTTTGTCAAGGGCTCGCTGCAGACGAGTCTGCCAACAGCCAGGCCGCATACGCCTGCAGCACACGTGAATATGCAAGACTCTCATTTTTTTCACCCCCCCCAACCCTCCCCTCCATTTTTATGGCAGTTTCAAAGAAAGAAAAAACTAAATTGTTTGGAAACCTTCTGCCTCCCAGGCACTTCACCGGATGCAGCCACATAGAGCTGAGCTCTGCAAGAATGTTTGATGGTGCTATCTTAGTTTAGCATATGCCAGAATCCATTTTTTAAAAAATCGCGTCCAGGCTTGTTTCTTTTTCATTTATTTATTTTTCCTTCCAGCCCTGTCCTTGTGTTTATTCAGAGGCTGCAGTGGGAAGCTGTGTGCTAACTGTATCCACGTTAGGCCTGATCTCTCACTGCTAGTGCTGCTGCATGATGTTCAGTCTAATCTGTGTCTCGTTGATAAACCCTGAACTTATGCTAAATGTGTATTTACATATTCATTAACCATTGCCGTTATTGTGAGGCAGCATAAATAAAAAGCTAAAAAAGTCACTGGGGACATATGATATGGCCTATCTGATTCCCGTCTGGCATTGCTTCACAGATTTATGATCCAATTACATTTCTATATATTATATTCCTTTATTTGTGGGTGCAAACAATGATTGTGTATCATCATATTGAAAATTTATTGTGGAAATTTCATTTAGAAATATGTTTGGCCTTTTGCATACCATGGTCAGCAGAGAGATGCATCACAGAGAAATAGAATATTACAGTTTTATGGAGGACATTCAGTTGCAGCTCTTCAGGCAATCCTCCTCATAAAATGATGACACAAGAAAGGTCAAAGCAATACATAACAATTAAATAATAATACAGACTATTTACAATGCAAAATATGTCTAGCCTACTCTGCCACCACATAGAGTACAAGGACAGTTTGCCTCGTCCCCCTGTTTATCTGTAACTTTTGAACGGTAATTTTTTGATATAATTTTATATATTTGTAACAAGAAAAGTGGATAAATGTCTGAATTTGTGTTGAAATTAAGGACAGAGGAACATAGAGCACATAAGAGGTGTTGTGGGAAAGTGAAGTTGTGGGAAAGTGAAATATTGAAACATCTGAGGTGAGATAAGGGGGTAAAGGATAAGGTCAAAAGGGCAAAATCAAAACAGGTTCAGGATCCCTCTCAGACAGAGTGAAAAATGGACATTGGGCGAAGCCTGGCTTCACAGACAGGTGCCTTTTGAGCTGTCCATCAAAGCAGGGCCATGGCATGTTTAATGGAAGGTAGGAAGGGCAGTGAGAGTGGGCGTGTTTAGTGAGAGTTGACGGACAGGTCCCCGTGAGCGCTCTCTCTCACAGCAGGGCCATGGCACCAGATTATGGGCAGATCAGCGGGATCGGCTGTCGCTGATTTCCCTGACATCTGTCCGCAGGGTGAGACAAGCGGCAACACGGGTCGCCCAAGATGTGGCGTTGTAGGGTAGGATTTTCCAGTACAATGGCATAACACGCTCACACACACAAAGTCCATAAAGACACACACACACACACACACTGACACACACACAATCCCCCCGGCCCCCCTCTCCGCTCCCTCTCCCTTTCCATTCTGCCGTACCTTACGGTTGGAGAGGAAGGATAATAGTCAGAGCCATCTGCTTGTGAGGGATCAGACTCTCAGACTCTCTCTCTGGGGATATGCACCTCTAAGACACATCCGGCTCCCTCACTGTCTACCGAGACTATCCAGGACAGGCCCTCCCAAACACACTGGCCACAAATAGCCCCCAGACTGCAGGGGTAAGGACTAGGTCAATAGTATTAGTGAAAAATAGAGCTAACCTATGTTGAATCATGCACATTAAAACAAGATTAGATAGCATGAGATAGCATGAATATGCTATATTTTGATAAGCACTCATCTGAAGTCCACTAAGTTCAAATCTACAGACTTCAGAGACAAGACCAGAACTCTTAAAGACTATATCAGAAGTAAACAAACAAACAAACAAACAAACAGAAATGCTGAGGAATGAGAGCATAGATTGAAGCCCACCCAGAATCCACAGGTTGGGAATTTTCACCCTCATCACCACGTCACTTAATCATATCAGATGACTATGAAATACTAAATCACTCTGTGATGTTTTGTCTTCTCATTTGAAAAATAGAGGACAGAGTCACAGTGCTGATTCACAAAAAAAAATAACACATAATCCACTGATTTGACAGAGTGTCCTTTACTAAAACCAATATCATTCAAGATGGATTATTTATCCTGAGGATGTAATTGCATAGTTCATAACAGGCAGGCCGGGATTAAGGAATTCATTAGGATGTGCAGGGGTGCACAGCTTGCGCACAATTACCTCTAAGTCTGTCTAAGAGGTACAAATCATCTCCTCAATATGGAACGCAGGAATGCTTTGATTTGACTCGACAACGGAGGCTCAGAAATGATCTCTAAGCTAAATCCTTTCTTCATTTCATCTCTGCGATTCATGGGAAGATGCTTCAACATATGGCCTCAAATTACGGCGGGCCCCGCTACACTAAAACTAGACTAGAGTCGTGCAGGGCAGGCCACCAGCTTGGATCAACATATGAGACAACAACTAAAAAAAAAAGAGGAGGGGAAAAAAAAGCTGTGTTACATCTACAGGGTGATGAAATGTCAGGCTTTCACTGTCTTGTGTTCGAGGAAAATCTCTCAGCTTCTTGGAGGGTTTTCATTACAAAGGCAAAATACTGGAAAGATCTGGGCTTTTTTTTTCTTTCTTTCTTTTTGAGGACGCAATCTGACTTATCTCCTGTCTACTGAGATAAATAAAGATAGAAAACTTATTTTGAATACGTTTGCATGATTTGCATTTGGATTGTGTGAGATATAGAGATATATATTTGAGAAATACTTGATGGTTTAGCATTGTACTGTTTAAGTTCTTGCAAATAGCTGGATGAACTAACAATAATGCATCATGGCCTGTAACATGAAAGCTTCCCTTTTTTTATTTGATTGGTTGGTGTCATTCAAGCATAGTCCTGTTGCATGACCCTACTGACTGCACAAGACAGCGAGAGGAGCAAAATCATTCAAAATCTAAAGTAAGATTAGTGGTACCATTGTTCAATGTAAACTGCTTGTTCACATCTGCTTTTGGTGTTCAGTCTATGCTGTTCAAAATTCTATGTAGTGGAGTCGGCAGGCTCGTGCAAATGTTGCCGAACCCTCACTTTAACCAGTCTGAGACTGAAAGTTGTCATCTACCACCAATCTTGAACATTCTCAAAGTCAAAGAATACTGTATGCACAGGCTATAGGAAAGGGCTGTGCAGACTTCGGGGTCCAATCTCACAGGCTCTGGAACAGCTGTGGCTCTGATCTGGACTGGCACTGACCCACTTCATCTGAACCCAGACCAGAACAGCCTCATCATCACACAATCATCACCCATTCAGCAGCTTACATAAACAGCACAGGGTTATTTTGGGTGACTCGGAGTAGCACATAGCTTGTTTGCAGAGAAGCTAAACAAACGGACAGACAGAAAAAGATCAGGTGGGGTTTTGGAGAAAGTGAATCAAAACTTAACAGTGACACCACATGTTGGTTTTGGGGAGAAGTTACAGGCCAGCTTTTAGGGTTGTTTATCGTAGCTTCCCTAAGTCATTAGCATGAATAATGTTGCTCTGCGCTAACTAGCAGAAGTGCTTATGACAGATTAGAAGCTGGCTTCCAGTAGAACTCTCGCTGCGGTTATTTTTGTTTTAATGTATGTGTGAATCAATTAATTGTGTCATAAAGGGACACCATAAACTGTGTGCCCAACTTAATGAGTCCGACATTATCCCATCCCCTCAGCAGCTGGCTGTACCCAGCATGTGCTGTTTGTCATAATATGGCTTGCAACCCTTAACGCTCAGTCATTGTTTGCAGTGGCAAGGCTTTTCCAAAGACTTCTGCCTTCTACTCTTCACACACTCCACTCAACTGACTTTCTGGTCCAAACTTGGGCACCTGTCCGTTTGGAATGAAAGAGAGGACAGGAAAACACACACAAGCACAAATTGGAACATGCACACACACACACACACACACACACACACACACACACACACACACACACACACACACACACATGCATGATACAGGTTATGTCTCAGCAAGAATAATACTTTACAGAAGATGAGAAGTAATTAAGAAACATGTAAAACTTGAACCATTTTTGTGAGGTTGTCTATGTCTATGTGTTTGTGTGAGAGAGTGGAGTGCCATTGCATTGCATTACTGTGTGTGTGTGTGTGTGTGTGTGTGTGTGTGTGTATGTGTGTGTGTGTGTTTGTGTGTGTGTGTGTTTGTGTCAGGGTTTAATGTGTCTTTGTGTTTATGACACCACAACATGACTTATGCTTTGTTGCTGTTGGCAGGTGTTGTTTGTGTATGAGTGTGTGAGTGTGTATATGTGTATGTAAGTGTGTGTGTGTGTGTGTGTGTGAGAGAGAGAGAGAGAGAGAGAGAGAGAGAGAGAGAGAGAGAGAGAGAGAGACCATGTGACATGACTGATGTTGTGTTCCTAGTGAAACAGCATCTCGGGGCGAGTGGATAAATAAGCTGCAGGCGGAGCCACGTCCGTGATGGCGTCCGTTTGGCGTCTGCAGTCGTGGCGTCTCCCCCCTCATCCATCGCCTGCCGCTCCTCTCCTCTCCACTCCTCTCCTCTCCGCTCCATCAAGCCCGCTGAGCAGCCAGCGTGAGGGCCCGGCCCCGTCTCAAGGTCGCCGGGCCCTTCAGCACTGAAGGATGATGGGTAGGCAGCGCCGCCTGGCACGGCGGGGGCCCCTGGGCTCTGGTAAAGAAGGCTGCCATCGTGCCATCCGAGTGGGGAAGGTGCCACGGCCCATCCGGACCACCCGCCGCTCCGTAACTGGTACCAAATGTTGCGCCCCTCGGAGACGGTGACCCCATGACCTCCAGGGGTGGAGTCCTGGTGTGCCCGGTGACGGGTACAGAGGACAAAGCAGCAGCTGTCTTCTGTCAGCACACACACACACACACACACACACATGGACACACACACACACATGCATTCATACACAAAAACACACACACAGACATGTGCACCTACACACACACACACACACACACACACACACACACACACACACAGGTACAGCTACACACACTACATATGCACACACACACACACACACACACACACACACACACACACACACACACATGCCCAATCAGACATTGAAGTTTACCAAGAACAGGAGGAACTTGTGAGTGTGAGTCTGACAGACAGTAGTGGCCCTGCCCTGCTCTGCCCTGGCTTGGCCTGCCTCTCTCCTCTGTGCCCTTGGCATGCATTAGTGATAGCTTCTCCGTAACACACCCTGATGGAACGGCCTAAGAAAAGACGGGCGAGTGTGTGTGTGTGTGCGTGTGCGAGTGAAACAAGCGAGCTTGGCGATCGAGAGAGAGAGAGAGAGAGAGAGAGAGAGAGAGAGAGAGAGAGAGAGTGAAAGAGCGAAAGAGCGAAAGCGAGTGATGGGGCTCATTATTCTTTCAGACACGGCAGGGATAAAAAACCCCAATGTTTCAATGCAATAATCATAAGACCCAGACGTCTCCCACAAAGAGAGCGTTCCCCCAAATTAGGCTTCAAAGCTTTCTTTGGGCGGCGAATGAAAGCGGCGGAGCAATGATACTGAGCTGTGCTGACGGTAATGGGGATCAAAGCTGTCCCTTTCATTCTGCCGCTAAGTGATGATTCATTTTAAAGAAATGAAAAGACAGTGGTAAACTCTCACAGGTCCAGAGCTTGGCTGCTTCTCTCTCTCTCCCCACCTCTTTCCTCCCTCTCTTCTCTCACTCTTTTCTCATTCACTCCCCCTCTCCCCCCCCCCACCCTCCTCTCCAGGGCCCTGGGCCGAGAGGCCTGTGTTATATCGCTCTTGATGGGGAGAATCTGCATAATTAATTTGTATATTCGAACGTGACA
>JAODXP020000019.1:22677892-22695392 GCA_027497455.2 Sardinella longiceps
TGCACAGATATGTGAATAATGGCTGCTGAGCCTGAAATTAATTGACATGGTAGTAAATTCACACACATGCATACACAGAGAGAGAGAGAGAGAGAGAGAGAGAGAGAGAGAGAGAGAGAGAGAGAGAGAGAGAGAACTAACTTCCACATGAGCACCATGATAGAAATGAATTCAATCTCATTGAAGAATATGCAGACTGATGAAATTGACTGATGAAATATATCAGAGACATTGGACAAGTGATCATAAAGTCCTGGATTTGCATACTAATTAAGTCGTTATTGCAGAAACTGCTCTTAACGAGTCCAGTGAACCCACGTTGGGCTGATTTATTGAAGGAATATCCTCTCTCTCTCCTCTAAAACTCTGTCAGGTTTCGTAAACAACCTGTCAACAACTTATTCTTCTTGAATGGCAGCAAATCCAAAAATATGATGGGAGTTCATTGATATACCAGATGCATAACCTGCACGTTCAATGACAGTGTTTTTTTTAAACCCTAAAAATATTGAATTTCTTTCAAGTATTTATTTTCCAGCTTTTTAATTTACGAGCGCCCCCATGTCTTTCGCCTGACAATAAATCCCACGAAGCTCTGGTTAATTTTAATTTGAAGACCTCGTTGTGACATAAAGCCGAGTTGTGCGTTTGTCAGTGGCGCGCGTTGTGGCAGTAAAGCTGGCGGGGCAGCAGGTTTGAGGATGGAGAGCTGTCTACACACGTCAGCAGCCAGAGACTTACAGTCGGCCGCTGAATGGGACATATTCTCCTCCATACGCTGCTCTGCTTCCACTCATTTTAGAGGGAGATTGACACAGCAAGATTTCTCTGCTTGTTGGCTTGCCTACTATTTCTCTGATTGGGTGAACTCTGACCTGATCTGATGTCAGAAAACAGAATACATGCTCAAATGCGTAACTGTGCGTTCAGACCGGAAGCGATTCAGGTGACACGAGCGACGGAAGTAGCCTAATTGACTTTGTATGGAGACCGGTGATTTTGGCGACAAAAGCGGCAGGTGTGGTGGGTGACGAAACTTGGGCGACTTGGGCAATAAAATAAAGTCAAACTTCGGTTAACATTGTGTAATGAGCTATGATGCTGTTTGGCGACTATCAATCAGAATGTCGATTTACCAGTGTGACTCCTGTAGAGAAGCAGGATTGAACGCTTGAATGCTAACGTCATGGGCAACTTTGCCGCTTTGATTGCTCTGCGCAAGCGATAAGCAGTCTGAACGTCTCCTCAGCCTCCAGCAGAGACACAAATGCTAAAAACATAAGAGATCATATAACATAAAGGGGTGGCCATCCACATTTCAAACCCTCTGTTCAGATGTAAGGCTCAGTAGCTAGTAGCAACTTTGTTTTAGGGGCAAATGAGAGAGGATATTTAAAGTGGGAAGAGCCCCTCGTGCAAGAAGGAATTGGTTAGCTTACAGGGAAGGATGTGACAGACAGAAATGAAAAGCATGCAGCTTGCACATAACGTTAGCATCATTTTCCTAACAGCACACAGCTTTTAACAACACTATCTGCAGTAGCTACACACACAAAAAGAAACTTTGATTACCTGACATGGTTCTGCTATATCCATAATCCATGTTTCATGTTAAGGCCACAATTGCTGCTATTTCAATCATGTAGACACAGGCTACAGACCAGCAGATTACAGCTCCTTCATCTAACAGATTTGTAGCCAGACTAGGACGCAAAAGTTTGACACAAAGTGTCCACAGTTTGTAACGAGTTCAGACACAACTCGTTGTTCAACACAGCAGCAGCCAAACAAAATGACACGCACATGATAACGACACAATGGTAGCAAACTTTACATCCATATTTCTCCATTTTTCCTATTGCCAATTTTCTCGAGTGACACTATTATTGAATCATTGGAATCATTGTTTTGTGCTCTTTTATGAAAACATAATAAGTTTATTTGGAAAAATTGGGCAATCGTTTTGCCGTGTAGAGTCACAATTGTGTGGTGGACCATTTTGCCATTGATTTATTTTTACATTAGTACAATAGTAGTAGAGTATGCACACATTGCTCTGAGCTTCATCCATGTAGAGAGTTGCAGGACATTTGCAGTAGTTTCCTTGTTCAGGGTCCACGAAAACGTTCTCTGGTATGTATCTGCTATTGCGTACCCAGGTGTACGTTTTGGCAGGGCTAGTAGGTACTGTACGTTCTCTGAAGAATGTATGATTTGCCATGATATCTGAATACGTACCCAGGAGAACGTTTAGACAGCATTCTGCAAAAACTTTCTCAGAGGTATGTATCTAGCCTGACATAGCCCGCCCATAATACGAATGTTCATCCGTATCCATGGTCTGGGGACGGTCTTCTGGGGCGGGTTTACATCAGTAGAGAGACTACCGGCCAATAAGCGAAGCTGATTAGACGAGCTCTCCAATCGTTTCAAACCAGAACTGAATGCCCTCCCCCACGCCCTATAATCGCGTCAGGTTAAAGAACCTCCAGACCATGAATACGGATGAACAGCAGTATTGTGGTCGGGCTATGTCAGGCTAGTATGTATCTGCTATGAGAGGTTTCCTTTTTTTTTTGATGGATTTTATTTTTGAAAATTTTCAGATGACAAAGTACAGGAACAGTTAAGACACAACAGACACACAAGACACAGACACAACGTAGACAGGAACAAGACAACAAATTAACAACTGCCAGTCCATGAAAAACAATGTTCTTCTCAATGAGTCAGTCCAAGATAAGATTAAAGTGTTCTTTCAATGACAGGAATAGTCCGTGAAGAAAAAGAACAGAGGAGGTCACATAGGCATCACATAGTCCTAACGTTGCTTGTATCCATAGGGCATAACAATGAGAGAGAGAGAAAAAAATGTAAATAAATCATAAAAAAATATAGAAAATAAAAGCTGTACAGTACATAATGTTATTTCTAAGTTGACTCAGCATTTTGATCCCTGTTGATATAGTCAAGAAAAGGACCCCAGATCTTAAAAAAAGTATTATAGGTATCAGACAATGTATATCGTAATTCTTCAAGGTATAAACAAGACACCATATCATTCAGCCATTGCTTAAAACAAGGTGGAGCGCTAGACTTCCATCCTCTCAAGATCACTCTCTTTGCTATAACCATACCAAATGCTAGAGCTTGTTGCAGAGCTATTGGGAGGGTTACAGAGTCGGTGGAGCAATGAAAAATTGCAAAGATACCATCTGGCTGCATTGGCTTCTTATATATAACACTGTACAAATGAAAGATGTCATCCCAAAAGACCCTGAGTTTGGGACACGCCCAGAAAAGATGTGCCAGGGTCCCAACATTGGATTTGCACTTGTCACAGGTAGCAGAGACAGAGGGGAAGATCTTATTAAGTTTACTTTTAGAATAATGCAACCGATGAATAACTTTATACTGAATGAGCTGTAGCCTAGCATTGATTGAGCATGTTTTAACCCTTTCTAGTCCCATTGCCCACAACCCGTCTGAAATCTCCTCTCCTGTATCCTTAACCCAGGCATCTCTGATGTGAAGAGACGATGCATCCAGAGAGAAAAGGGACACAAACTGGGAGATCAGGCCTTTAGCTATAGGGCTTCTAGTTAGAAGAGTGTAAAAGTGATGTTGATTGGGCAACCGGTCAAGGGGGAGAGACTGCCTAACAAAGTTTCTAATTTGTAGATAGCGAAAGAAATGCCCAGCAGGGATTTGATACTTCTCCTGAAGTTGTGCAAAAGATGCAAAGCATTTGTTAATATACAGATCTCCCACTACCAACAAGCCCTTCTCTGCCCAGTGCTTAAATGCAGAATCCATCAGTCCCGGTTTAAAAGTGGGATTTTGACATATAGGGGCATAACTTGACATATCAGGGATATTCAGTGAAGACTTTATTTGCTTAAGAATCCTAAATGAATTACATAGAACAAAATCATTTTTAAGCTGTTTAAGTTGTTTGGTGAGCAGGTTTGATTCAGAAAACAGGGCTGCAGTTAAGGATGCTCCAATTAGTGACGTTGCCTTATGAGATTCCATTACGGGCCAGCTAGAATGGAGGCAATGCTGCTGACCAGCTGATGCAGCATGGTACCAAAAGACCCATGTTCTGGCGTTACAGGCCCAATAATAATGGCGCAGAACAGGAAGTCCAAGACCACCTTCGGTTGTAGGTTTCTGTAAGTGGGCCTTGGTTATACGGGGATGTTTGTTGGCCCATATAAACGGGATGATTATTGAGTCTAATGTTTTAAAAAAGGAGGATGTAAGAAAAATGGGCACATTCTGAAAGAAGTAAATAAATTTGGGCAGCACAATCATTTTAATAATATTAATACGCCCAATCAGTGATAAAGGGAGAAGTTTCCATTTATCAATCATGCCTCTGAGCTTGGTAATGAATTCCATGAAGTTATGTTTAAAGAGTAGTTTAGGATTTCTGGTGATATTAATCCCTAAATATTTAAACTGATCAACTGCAACCTTAAATGGTAATGCAGTGAGAAAAGTGGAGTCCAGGCCACCAGACAAAGGCATAAACAGGCTTTTATCCCAGTTAATAGTGAACCCAGAAAAACTCCCAAAGTACTTTATCAGATCAAGGAGGGGAGACAGAGAAGCTTGTGCATCTGACAAAGTCAAAATTACATCATCTGCATAAAGACCAATGACACAATCAGACCTGCCACAGGTAATCCCACTGATTTGTGGGTTGGCTCTGATGGCTATTGCCAAAGGCTCAAGAGCCAGGGCAAAAAGCATAGGTGAAAGGCAGCACCCCTGTCTTGTACCCCGCTCTAGCATGAACTGAGGAGATCTATCAAAGTTTGTCAGAACAGAAGACTTGGGACACGCATATAGCATTTTCAGCAATGTCATGAATTTATCACCAAAACCAAATCTCTCAAGGACAGCAAACATGTATCTCCACTCTACTTGATCAAAAGCCTGCTGAGCATCCAGTGAGATAACAGCAGCACGAGGCAGTTTGGTAGCATACATGATATTCAGTAGGCGGCGGGTGTTAGAAAAAGAGAATCTATCTGGGATGAAACCTGTTTGGTCAGGGTGAATCAGTGTACCAATATATTTATTCAATCGATTTGTTAGAACTTTGGCTATAATCTTTTGATCGGAATTTAACAAGCTCAGGGGACGGAACGAGGTGACATCAGCTTCATCTCTGTCCTTTTTCAATAGAAGGCAGACATGAGCATCATAAAGAGTTTTGGGGAAGATTCCCGCCTCCAAAGAACAGTTTACCAGACGAAGTAAGAGGGGGGCAATGGTATCAATATAGGCCTTATAGAATTCTATCCCAAACCCATCAGGACCACAGGCCTTTCCATTAGGAAAGGAACGTATGGCAGTTTTAATTTCTTCTAAAGTGAAATCTTCATCCAAAACCTGCCTAGCATCATCATCAAGGGCTGGAATGTCCAGTGCGCTGAGAAAGTCTGATATCTCTGCATCAGTGGCAGAGGACCTAGAAGTGTATAAGTAGCTGTAAAAATCAAAAAATCTTTCATTGATGCTTTTAGGATCTGTTAATAACTGACCCTGTGCAGAATTTATTTTATGTATTGCTCTATCAGCTTGCACACCCTTTATTTGCCTAGAAAGCAACTTGTGTGGTTTCTCGCCCAGCTCAAAGTGTTTTTGCCTTAGCTTAGAGATGTAAAGCCTAACCTGCCCACCAAGGATCTGGTTATATTCATATTTAATTTTTAAAATAGCCTTGAGAGTGTCTTCAGTGTTTGATTGCCTATAGGATTCTTCAAGAGCAGACAACTCAGACTCAATCTCAGAAATACGCTTCAGTCTATCTCTTCTACAGGAAGACTGATAAGAGATTACCTGCCCTCTAATGACAGCCTTAAAGGCCTCCCATAGTGTTGAATCAGAGACCTCACCAGTGTCGTTACTTTGCAGGTAATCTGTGATCCTCATGGATAGATATTCACAAAAACTCTTATCTGTCAATAGAGTGGGGTTAAATTTCCAATTGTAGCAACGCGCATGCAAGTTAAAGTTGATACACATTGCGAGGGGAGCATGATCTGACACTAAGATACTGTGATATGTGGAGCTTACTACTTTTGATATTAATCTAGCATCCACTAAAAAATAATCAATCCTGGAGAAGCTACCATGGACAGGAGAGAAAAAAGAATATTTCTTATCAGAGGGATGCTGAACCCTCCAAATATCAACCAGATCAATTGACTTCATCAAATTATTGAGAGTAGGTACAGATTTCAAAGCTGGGGCTGGTTTAGAAGAGGACCTATCCAGCTGTGCATCAAGGTAGCAATTAAAGTCTCCACCAATGATAATGTTGTGAGTGCTATGGGTATCTAAAAGATTGAATACTTTACAAAAAAAATCAGGGCAATCAAAATTAGGGGCATATATGTTTAAGAGGGCTAGTGGAAAAGAGTTAATTGTACCTGTGACAAGAACAAATCTCCCACCTGGATCAGTGGTCAAAGATTGAAAAATAAATGGAATTGTTTTACGAATGAGGACAGCTACCCCCCTTGCCTTAGAGGAAAATGTGGACTGATATATTTGTGATACCCATAAAGAACGCAATCGCCTTTGTTCAGTTGGTTGAATGTGGGTCTCTTGTAAGAAAATAATATCCGCTGAAAGAGACTTAAGATGTGAAAATACTTTCCCACGCTTAAATGCACGAGTAGGGTCTGTCTGCGTCCTGCAAGACAGGGGCGTGTCGTGAGTAGGCGTAACGCGAGAAAAAGGCGTGTCTTTAGTATTCTGAAAAGTCGATCACACCACAGTCCGGTAGATGGCGATAGTACACGTCGCTTTGTGAACCGCCAATGAAAATCACAGAAGAAGGAGATTTGCGCCGTTTTGAAGAAGAAGAAGAAGAATTCGCGCCGTTTGCTAACGTTTCGAGTAGAGTCTGACGCAGCCGGATAGTATTGCTACATTCACAGGGCGAATTAACTTTTCGGATCAACTTTGTGGATATAAGTTTGTGTTAAGATGTGTGACTCGACGGACCAGTTGGATTGTCCAATTTTCAAGGTCAGTTGCATTCATTTCTGTAAGTTGTGGTAGGCTAAGTTCATAGTCCTATTGAGTGTTGAGTGATTGATTTTTTTTTTTACTTTTCAGTACTACCCTGCTCTATGGCCTACGGAAATACGTCGGTGGGAGTGGAAAAGCATGGGGGACAAGGTGGACAACACAGCTACAGCTGGCTGAAGCCATACAACACGTGAACATGGACGTGATGTCGGGAGATATCGCGGAAGTTTGTTTACACTGAAAACAGCTTGAATCCCCTCAGTTCACCATTAAAATGAACGTGATAACTGGCGAAATAAATCATATAATGTTGCTTAATAAATTATTGTTGCAATGCAAGAGGAACAGAGTTGTGTTTGAAGGTGTTTTGTTAAAAATAGTAATGTGGTATGAAATGCTTATTTGAGATGGCAAACCAAGCCATGCTGGAGAGCAATAAGGCAATTTCATTGGGCAAAACTTGCATAGCCCTTACATACGGTTCCTTTAGAAACTACAAATCTGTCTGCGTCCTCGTCCAGGGGGCGTGTCTCTAGTGGGCGTGTCGTTAACTTCGGGCGTGACTACGTATGACCACGCCGTCGCGGGTGGGCGTGTATTTAGGGGGCGTGTCTTGAGAAGTAGGCGTGTCTTTAGTCTTGCAGGACGCAGCCGGATACTATTGAAATGCACCACCAAGACCTCTACAATTCCAAGATATGAAAGTGATGGGACATCCTCCTGATCTAGCTGAACAGTTATCCTGCATCTAAATAACACAGTAAGAAAAAAAGACTGACATTTGGGAGCTTAATCACTGGCAGATAAACAAAGAACACACATAACCCCCCCATAACAAACCCAAAGCCGCAGCTACGAACCGCGCGCGAATTTACGAATCCTACTATGGCCACGCCACGGTCGTAACTACTCGGTTTCTGATTGGACGCTCAACTCAACGTCATCTCCACTGTGCCAGCTGAGTACGCGGAAGTCAGAGTGAGATTTCTATACGCCGGTGAAATGATTCGCAAACAACGGTAAATACAGTAAAAACATTTATTAACATGTTAATAAAGATGATTTAAAGAAAACATTATTCACGTCGTTACATCTGTTCATCATTTACGTCGATACCAATGACCTTGACGTTGTCAACCTTGACGTTGTCACCGCTAGCAAATGTGTCGCTTAACCTAACTTAAGTGCTCAATAGGCTACATGAGGTTGCACTTGTATCAACTTTTATGTTCGCTGTATGGAGATAAAATGCTTCTAATCACAATCAGAATTATCTCATCATTATTAAACACTTCAAAGCCAAAGTCAGCAGTATTGTCATGCATTTCTACAAGCTTATCCTTATCCTACGAAAACAATGTGTCTGGTAGTAAATAGCATGATCTGCACTTGGACAGATTAAATGCCTGAACTGTGCTAACGTTACTTTGCACACTGTAAGGATGATCAGGCACCTGTATAGATTTGTAAAAATGAACAATAACAAACTGAACTGATTCATTTAACCACCTGCACCTGAACAGATTAAAAGCCTGAACTGTGCTGACTGTAAGGATGATCAGGCACCTGTATAGATTTGTAAAAATGAACAATAACAAACTGAACTGATTCATTTAACCACCTGCACCTGAACAGATTAAAAGCCTGAACTGTGCTGACTGTAAGGATGATCAGGCACCTGTATAGATTTGTAAAAATGAACAATAACAAACTGAACTGATTCATTTAACAATGAACAAAAAACTGATTGAAACGAACTGATTGATAACTGATGGAACTGATTGGGAAAAGTTAAGTTAAAATAGAGAGGAACTGATTAGTCATATTGTACAGGTGCGGCACTTAACCAGTGTCCAGCTAGTGTGTTTTCCCCAAGGAGGTGTTCTCTTGGACACAACACGAGAGGCTGTGAGGAACACCTTTGGCCCGTCCTCGCCGGCTGTAGGGGTGCTCCCTTCTAGTGCTCTTCGGGGGTCGGCCTGCTCCAAGGCTTCTTCTCCCCCCCAAGGATGCCTTTCTGCGAGCCACTGCTGTGGGTTGCACACCAATTGCAGTGCTGGTTTGGAGGAAGCCCTTAGGCCTCACACGCACTTTCGATGGCCTGAGGCTGTCTTTCCCAAAATTAAAAAGTGCAGCATGCATTGCGCTGTCTGTTTTTATTTTTAGGAAGCTGTCAATGAAGGACTTCACTGGTGCTTCATATGTAGTGTCCTCCTGAAGCTTTTTTTTGAGGTGTCCAAAGACGTCATCCAGGTGCTTCTCCAGACCCTCCCTTTCGGCTGAGGTGGTGTTGTCATCTGATGTGCCTGGATAGATTTAACAACAATGAAAAGTAATACTAAGATATTGGAACACAAGGAATTTTTACTTCACATGCACTGACAGTGTTGGGCACTAGCTACAAGTTTAACTACATCTCTGAGTAGCTTGGCTACAGTGTAGCTACTTTCTGAATTGGATATCTTTACAGCAGTGTACGGTAGTTGCGTTTTCGGCTATGTAGGTTTCCCATAAGGTACATTTTCAGAGCATCAATTCACAACAGCAAATCTTCCATCTAGGCTATGCATGGAAGATAGTTATTTACAATAGTGTAATGCGTGTAGTCAAATGTCAACAATATTTTACTGCATTCATGTCATATAGTAATTTACTGAAAATTGCCAGGCACTTACCTTGTGTTGCAATGCAACAGTAATTCTGTACATTACTTGTTATGACCAATAGGTGGCAATATATGATCATGTAAAGTAAAATAAGCACTAGAACTTCTTCCCTGAAAACGTGCCTGATAGATTAGAAAGCCTGCCTGCCCTGAAAGACATGCCTGTTTCGTGCGCTATGCATTCATTTAGTGTGTCAGTGTATGCACCTGTAAGCTCGCAGTCTTCAGGGTTTGGCAGAAGAGGGGCCACAGTGCACTCCATCACCGTTCCAGATGTGCCTTCACCGCCTAGACACAAGACACAGACAAGACATACAATGTGTAAATATTTGTAATGTGTTGCAAACAAATGTATTCTCTATTACATCAATGAAACATGTATTCAGTGCAGTTTAAGCTGTTTAAACTAACATGGGATTTCCACTGCATCTGCCAGAGGTAGCGGTAGTGCCAAGGTCTGAAACCAATCATCAGGAATGTCCCTTCCTGTTGAAAACATTTACAAACTTTTACAATGTACAATGAAACAAAGATAACTAGGGAGGTGTAGTTACTAATTAAGGACAGACGGGACAGAAAACACAAGACCCATTTTCAGCACTGAAGTTTACCTCCCTCCCTATTACTAGTAACACATGCATGTAGGTGTTACTCACCCGTGGCAATCTCATGATAGAGCTTTCTCATGGAAGGTGATAAAATGCGGGGGAACCCGTTGTGCACACCAAACTTGCTTTCCACAGCACTCTGATGCTTGCATGTTCCACCAGAGACCCCGAGTGGACAGGAACAGTAGCCAATTGCCATATTGACATGATATTTGTCACGACCAGAGGAACTGGGAACGATGTAATTCATTTGATCCTCCTGTGTTAAGAAAATACCCAGTTGCAGTTATAAAAGACATTGATAAAGATCACGCAATGGAGTACAAGCAAATGGTCCATTTTTTGCAAATGCCAAATTTCTTAATTTAGTGATTTATTGTAATAAGGAGGGTGGGGCATACCCCAATGTCAAACCATACCATGCTACAGTATATAATATCCTGAGGGTGTTTGCTTTCAGAAAATGTATGGAATAAATGGTGAAATTGGTTTCCCATCCATGCTTCAGGCTGAAATATAATAGTAGTGTACATTTTCCTAAATCCACCCAAATCCCAAAGTGCTATTTTGTATTGATTATGTTTTATGTAAAGTTATGAAAAGATGAGCACCCGAGTAACATTGTATAATTTCTGTGATCCAACCAATTGTGTTAGTGATCAAACTACCAGGTCTCTCAAACAGACATACAATAGTTACTAATTCTATCTAAATGTAGCCTACTTTTATATGGGTATAAAGATTTGATGTTGTGAACTGATGCCCTGAAAATGTAACTGATCCAATAGAATGTAAGGGAATCAGATGTACACACCTGAACAATCGCTTGCGAGTCAACATCATCATGTTGGACATGCTTGACTCTTCTGCCTCTGTTATTGGCGACATCAATTAAACGGCGGACATAGTACTCCTCCAGCCGAGTGGTGACGAAACTTGCCATCTGCGTAACATTGTACGCCTTAAGGCGGTAGAAGACCTTCTCTTTAAGAATGCGCATTGCACTCTCCACATAGTTGTTCGTGTGGTTTCCTCTGGTGGGCAGTGTCGACTGCAGGCAGATGGCCCATTCCTGCTTTCGGTTGAAAACCTCAGCCAGGTGTCGGAGGAATTTCTGATGTTTTTGGGCTGTGAGATCTTCTGTCAGCCCCCTGTAGTCCTCCTCCAGGGAAGATGGGGTGCCCGCATACACAACTCGTCTAAAAAGATTCATCAAATGCGAGCGGTGGTCCTTGGGGATGGCATTGTGTGAATTCCATAGCCATCTCCACATCGCCTGGAGAAGGTGGAAAACACACAGGATGAGTGTGGCCCCTGGATAGACGGTGCTGAGGGACTGTCGTAAGGCCAGGCAGTCATCAGTCATTATGACCTGGGGGCCATCCTCTCCACGTCCAAAGAAGGATTCTGCAGGCAGAATACTATTTAGGAGTTTCAGTGCAGCTGTGATGGTGAAGGAGTTCTCGGAGGTGGTGATCAGAACTCCTAATGGCAATCCACCAGCAGATGAGTGAGTCATGAGGAGAAATATCCTGTGATTTTGGCGATCACAGTTCCCAGATGAGTCAACGAACACCATCTCTCCACTCTGTTGTACCTGCCTGTGCACCCTCTTCATTAATGGTGTGCAAATGGCAATGACCAGCTGATTGTCCTTGGTTCTTGTCATCTTGGCACAGACCTCTCCTTCCTCCTGATTATAAATCTGCAGCTGTTTCTCCAGATCTGCTAACATCTCCTCCCCTGATGCTGCTCCATAAGCTTTTTTGAAAAGCTTGTAGTAAAGCCTGCCAAGGTAGTGAAGAGGGGTAGGGGTTAATTTGATTAACATAACACTTGTTTATGGCTCTCTCTCATCCTTCTCATTCAGCATTTTATCGGGAGAAGATGGTCAATACTACTGACTTAACAAACAGATACAAAGGGGTGTGGATGTGTGTGAGTGTGTGTGGAGAGGAGGATGGTCTTTGTGATATGTGAAGTGAAGTGAATGTGTGTGGATGAGTGTGAGGGTTATGTGCAATATTAAGGGTTGTGTGCGATATAGGAGAGTGTGTGCAATATTAAGGCTAGGGTTGTGTGCAATATAGGAGAGTGTATGTGCAATCCTTTAAGGGACTTTGTGCACTATGGGAGTTTGTGCAATACTATGGGACTGTGCAATATAGGTGTATGTTGAGGATATGCAGAGGTGGGAAAAGTACAGAAAAATTGTAATTAAGTAAAAGTATCTACTCTAGTAAAAGTAAAAGTAACCAACAAAAAATCTAATCTAATAATCTAGTAAACATGACTTCATTTAAAATGTTCTTACAAGTACATTTTTTTTAAGTACAAGTTACGTAGTTACTTTCAATTATTTGATATATATTGAAAAATCATAATCAAAAGCAATGCTAGGGTGTTGCTTGGTTGCTCTGTAACCACAATCAAACTCGTTGTGACTGGGTGTGTGTATTGGTCCATATGGTCAAGTGTGTGTGTAGCCTATAAGTGTTACACGTGTTATTTCTTATGTGTGTGTGTAACCCCTACCTCTTGACTGCCAAAGACGAATTTCTCTATTTGAGACAATAAAGGCTAATCTAATCTACAAACTGTACGGATACTCTATTTGGCCCCCGACAGGTGGGTTGAGACCATGAGGCGTGGATGTGTCTGACCTGTAACAGAACTGGATATCGGGCACGATGGAGCGGTCTGCTGCAGCAAAGAAGTAGCCCTCTCCTTCCTCTTCCTGCAGATCATATTTCAATGTATCCAGAGCTGATGATGGGGAGTGGCCTCTGTTAAACAGTGCTGTCAGCCTCTCGATGGTTGCAGTCGATACATCTCGTCTGCTTAGGGCGTCAGCACAGTTGAGACGGTGGTTGTGGTCATTTTTCAAATTAACGTAGAGCAGGTGTCCCTCTGCCATGTGCTGATCTGTGGACCTACAGTGGGCGGTACATTCAAGAATTAAAAAAATATCAAAACACTTTTGAAGGAAACAGTTCAGCCAACTATAGGGCGCAGAGTGCAGAGACAGTAACTTTATTACAAGTTTCTACCTTGATCTCCTGTCCTCCACGCTTCTTTTGAGCACAAGAAACAGAGTGGCAGGGCAGTTGGTATTTTTTGAGTTGCCTCCCGCGCCATAGGTTTTATGTTGGCACCTCAGATCAACCTGTGGAAATGTTAATGTAAATGTAACAGTAGACTACATACCACAGGGAATAAACAACGTGTGTTAGGACACAATTTGAATATAGATAGTGAGGGAACATACTGATGTCAAAGGGAAGATTGTTGCAAGGTTTAGGCTATGGCTACAAAGACACAATCTGTATGACATTTGTACTTGTTTTTGGGAATCTACTGCCTGTCATGTCCCTGTATGCTATCTTTCCATACACTTACTCTATAGCTGTTATATCTCCCTGAATCGGGATAGGTTCTGGCCTTTCTCCAGGTCAATGTGGAGGACTGCTGAAAGTCCACCAACCATTTCTCCACCTCATCTCTAGTGGAGACCCTGACCTTCATGTGCACACGCTTCTCCTCCCTGTCACAGATGAGGTGTTCGAAGCCAGATGGCAAGAGCTTCTGTAGTCCAGAATATCAGTAAGAGGAAATAATGCACTCATTAACTGTACCTACAGTCAAGAACTTCAGAAAATGTACTTAAACCTGTATTCATGCCTAACCTCAAGCTCCTCTAACGGCTCCAAGTTACCAGGTTTCTGGCAAATATGGCACCATGATACATTAACAGCCATACTAACGAAAGGAAAAGATGATTTAGTGAATAAATTGATGCCTGTACACATAAGTGTGGTGTTGGTGCTAGTTCAATGCAAAGTAAATACATGTTTTATACACAGCATATACAGAATAAAGAATGTAAATGATTTACCCTCACAAGTGTAGTTCACAGGTAATTAGTCTGCCAAAAAAAAAAAACAATATAAATGGTCACAAATACATGAGCAATCATTTTGTATTGTTAAGGGTAGTTCACCGCAAATAAATTATAAGAACAGTGAGAAATAAAATTCATATGTTTGTGTTTACTTTTAACATGGCCAAGGACCTAAAGAATAATGTCTAATAGGCTATCTGATAGGTAGGCCTGGTATTAGTCCTGCAGGGGGTAGCACCAAATTCTGGGTCCTGTGCACAAGCAGTGGCCATGGGTCATGTTCATCTGTATGCCCTCCGTCCCGCCCTATAATCGTGTCAGGTTCAAGAACCTCCAGACCATGAATACGGATGAACAGCAGTATTATGGTCGGGCTATGTCAGGCTACCCCCGCACTGCCTTGGGACCCTCTTAGGCCAGCAAGGCAAGTAGATTTTTTATTATTATTTTTTTTTTAATGGTAAGCCATGCAAGTTTTTAAATGTTTCGTTATATTTATGCATTTAGCAGAAGCTTTTATCCAAGTCAACTGATCCCATATTGCATAAGCTAAATTGAAAGACCTAATACGTTTTCTATAGCCTACACACAAAAGACCTACAGCATTTCTAGTGAATAGGCTAGACACTGCAAATCTGACTCTGTTTTATGGATAGCCTAAAGGCCTGTAGATTAGCCGTCCCACAACTAGGCCTATTTGGACTACTGTTGTAACCAAACACAGTGTCTTGCAACCTTGGCATGAAAGTCTATCATGATGTGGACAGATTTAACCCAACTGATATGAATGATCCATTGACCAAAACCAGCTTGACCTGACATCTGACCCCAACTTGATCTGACATCTGTTTGCAGGGTAACATTGTGATACAGACACTTGCCAGCAATGCCAATTGCCATTATCATCTAAGGCACTTATATATATATAAATATATATATATATATATATATATATATATATATATATATATATATATATATATAAATATATATTCTATATCTGGCCATATCCAACTTTTAATAATCTAGGCCTAGGCTACACGCTTTTCAACTATGTATTACGACCTGTGAAATATTTCTGTGATTTAAGGCTGCCCCACTCGAACTAATTTCTCCACTGAATGTCGAAAGATGAGCTAGAAGTGAGCAGCCAAAATTTGCATGTCACTCATATGTGCTCAGCGCACACTTATAAGCGCTCATTGTCACCGGCGAGCGCAGCATCGTCCGTGATCAGAATAAAGATTTCAACGCTGGGCGCAGTCAACTGATGAGCGAGGTGAATAACTAACTTATGAAATATCTATCAAGGTTGGTTTTAACCTACATTGTGAATCCCAAGCTCATATTGACCCTATTCTCTGAAAACGACTACATTGTAGGCTAAATAAGACAGAAGCGGTTACTACACATTCAGACATAGCTACATTATAAATTTAAAGCTGTCTGGTCTAGCCAATCTATTACAGATCATGTTAAGTATTTTTTATAGCATACTACTGCACATTTCTATACTCAAACTTACCTTTTAAATGATGTCAAAGACCCAGAGACAGCAGAGATTTGTCCGTAGTGTCCCTCTAACAAGTTTACCTCAGACTGAAAAGTTTCAGTTCAAGTGACAGTGAAAGTTATAGTAAGACTTGACGACATCATTAATACACCCAATCAGACACAGAAACATTCATAAAATGACGTTTTTTATTAGTTGTTTCTGGGGAGAAAAATGTAACTTTGAAACTTTGTTGCACAGCGGTTGCACAGCGGTGACAGCTACCTGTCAACCTGTCAACTCCCTAAACTGAGAGTGGTGTAAATTAAACATCGATTATAAAAAGTAAAAACAACAACGAAACCAATTTCATGGACAAAATAGGACGTATTCCTTAGCCAGATGTTTCAAAAAAGTCACCAAATAACAATAAGGTTACATGTAATCAAAGAGTAGCCATATGTAATACGATGTCGCTGCTTCTCATGCCTCCTTCACTATCTCATTTCAAATTGTGGCGCCGCTGTGGATGACTTGAGGACGACCAATCAGAAGCCGAGTAGTGCTGACCGTGACCAACCAATCAGAAACCGAGTAGTTACGACCGTGGCGTGGCCATAGTAGGATTCGTAAATTCGCTGCCGGGTAACAGAGCCAGCCGAACTAGGCTACGTTAGAAAAAGGAAAAAAAAGCCTAAAGCCGACAGCTCCGTGAGAACCTCAAATTCAATGAAATAGATACACTTTTACTGCATAAATAAAACAAAGTAGGCTGGATGTTAATGTAAAATGGAATACTGATCTTGGGCAGGTTGCACAGCCAAGCGATTAAAAGGAAAGAAAGCGAAAAAAAAAGAACCGCATCGAAACAAGTTCACTGTTCACGGTTACAGTTTGATTAGCCGTCACCGTATGACCATAAAGGAATATAGGGCAGAGAAATTACCACTTCGATAGCAGTGAAAATATCTTAACAGCCTAACCTGCACAGAATAGTCATTTAACTTTGTCTAAGCTTTGTCAGATAAAGTGTCAGCAAACCGTTCTGCAGCAGCAGGAGTTTCAAAGACGTGTACGGTGTTGTTATGGGTCACTTGAAGCTTAGCTGGGAAACGAAGAGAGCACTTGGCTCCAGCATCAGTGAGCCTGTTCCTGGCGGTGTTGAAGGACTGTCGTTGGGCTGCCACCTCCGCTGTATAGTCGGGGAATATCGACACCTTCTCACCGTTGTAGCTTAGGGGTGCATGTTGACGACTTAGCCGTAAGATGTCTCGCAGGTCTCGGTCATTGTGGATTTTGGCGATGATGGGTCTGGGTCGCTCGTTGTCCTTTGGCTTGGGCTTCAGGCTGCGGTGTGCTCTATCTATCTTCACTGGTTTAGCGAAGTTGTCAGGGCCAAGTAACTCTGAGATCAACTTGGAAACGAATTCAGTGGGTCGACCCTTCTCTTCTCCCTCTTTGATCCCAACGACCCTTATATTAAGCCTGCGGGATCGCCCTCCAAATCATTGAGCTTAGCACTGAGACGGCCGTTAGCAACTTGCAGTTCCTTACATGTGGCCTCCAAAGTAGTGAGACGTTGGTCAGCCGAAGAGAGAGCCTCATCTACATCCATGAGAGGTTTCCTTAATAAAATATATTTTTCAAATATTTCTCTTGACTATCTCTGAGCCTGCAGTAAAGGCATTTCCATAGCTTAGTAAACTCTTTGGTTACATAAATCAATCTAGTGTCCTTGGAACATGCTGAGGGATCTAGGTATTCAAAGCCAATCATATCTC
>JAODXP020000019.1:22697892-22712892 GCA_027497455.2 Sardinella longiceps
TTCCCTTGGTAACAAATTTATAAATAGCCTCATTTATACCTTTCATAAACTTCAAAAGCTAGAAAAGCATTGTAAACAGTCATGGTTAAATTATATATTTTTAAAATTAATACACTAGCCCTTTCAGTGCCTGCCCCAATGGCACCAACCATATATGACTTACAACTTTACCATATGAAAACTTTACATTATAACTTCAATTAGGGTCAGCACACAGTATGATGACAATCGCCTTACTAATGTACACCCAGATGTGGGCATGTGACTCCAGCTTACCAGTTTCCCAACCAGCATGCAACCCCTCAATGGTGTCCAACTGCAGTGAGAAAATTGACTTCAAAGAGATTCGAAAGCTCTAATAGAGCCATGAGCTCTGTGCTGCTTCACGCTGCCTGATTGTTTTCCCCCTAAAACAATGTGCTGATGTACATTCCCATTAAAATAGCAACACATGTACTCAAATCCAGGATGTCAAGACAGGGAGTATATACATGAACCTTAAAATAATTTTTGATCGCCTAAAGAGGGAAACATCACTGGTGGAGGCAGAGATTTTCTTGAAAGCTCTAATTCAATTGAGGAAGCCATCAAGTTTCATGTTTCAATTACAGCAAAGGTGTCAGTGCAAGACGCATAGCAGGAGAGAGATTCAGTAGAGTCGGGCAAGTTGAGATGACAGAACAAGAGAAAAAGAGAGCGAGCAAGAGAGAGAGAGAGAGAGAGAGAGAGAGAGAGAGGGGAAAGAGAGAGAGAGCAAGTAAGGGTGAAACATCATTCCTAATAAAACAGTAACAAATACCCCAGGTCCTTGGAGAGTTCCTCTAACCCGAAAGGAAACAGTCTTCGTGCCCAGGAGCAAAGAAGCCATTACAGCTTGTAGTGGAAGATTTAATAGGTGTCATAATTTATCATGTAAACCGAAAAGTGTTTCTTAATTAAGCGCGTGCATTAATGAATTTTTTAATTTGATCCCTGTAAGTACTTTGCTATGCTAATTGCAATATTCCACACATTAGTTATCGGCTATTGCCCTTGGCTATTTGCTGCAGTGGGAATGTGATTTTTTTTTTCTTCCTCTCTCTTTTTTTTGGTCTTCAGCAGCTCAAGTTCATTAACTCATCAAACCCTCACAATTTAAATCTGAAACGGAGGGAGTCAGTCTCTCTCTCTCTCTGTCCTCACCTCTCCAAAGGACAGGAAGACCCCCACTCCCATTCAGACAATGCTGGAGAAGACTGTTATAGAGGACATGTCTGGTCATGTCTTTCCGATACTTTCTTGCTTTGTATGGCGATGATGATTTGAGTCATTAAAATGCTGTGTACAGTAATTGAAGTTGTAATGCAGTTCACAAGCTGTGCTTTTAGAGGTAGGTACTGAATATTACTTTCTGACCCAAGTCAGAATACTGGTTCTCTCTTGGCCATAAACTGTTCTTTGTTGTACTAAATCAGCAGACAATTACCCCCCCCTCCACGACTATACATATGTACTGCAATGTAGCACCCCCTCCCCCCCTCCCTTCTCGTCATATTTCATCACTTACTGTATCTGTGAAGGTCAAAGAGGTGAAGCTTAACTAATATCTCTTATGTAAGCATTACAAACATACACATACAAACACATGACTGTAGAGAAACAACAGATTACAAAGCACAATTGTTATATGATGACATTGTTTTTTGAGTCTCATTTCATCAAATCATTTCATATTTTAATTGTTTTTAAGAATTATTAAGCAATTTAAAGACAGAGAGAGAAAAAAAAAATGCTGACTGCAACCGAGAGCTTAAATAAAGTCTGTGCTCTTGCTATCGTGTCCCAGTTTTTACACCCAAGTACGAACAGGCAGGCAGGCAGGCCAGCAGCTCCCATTGTGTAAGTAAGCACTTAGAAGTGCCATTCTCTCTTGCTGAAGCTCACAGGCAAGATACCCCGGCCTGGCATCACAAGGGTATTAAAAAAAATCTGTATCCATTACTCCCGAAGCATCTGCAGAGAAATGTGTTTAATATTCCGAGGGGATCTTAGGCGCTGACATTAGGAGAAAGATAATCCCCCGTAGATTAAATTAAATGTAGGCCCCGCGTATTTAAATCTGCTATTGTTTCCAGCGCCGCAAAAGACATTGTGCTCCGCCGCACTGCCGTGATATTAAGTCAAGCCGCGAGCTGTTGTCATTCGCGGGGGCTCCTTGATGAAGCATAATTTCATTCGAGACATAATCTGCTAGCAGCAGGTTAGCATTACAGTTTTTAACTACACTTAATGGCACCAAAATATGCATTTGCAGCATTAAAATAAATCTTCTATTAAGATGAAAGCAGAAGGTGCACTACACTCGAGTGCTGACAACCATTTGTCTGCCCTCTGCCAGGGGGCCTGAAAATGGAGGAAATGACTGTAATAGCATAAGGCTTTGCTTATTTATTTAAATGTTACGCTTTTGTCTCCCAAAGCCAAAGTGCTTTTATGCTTTGCAGCCTCAACAGGTTGAAACACAATAAGATACCCAAATGGAGTAGATTATGTTTAGATGACAGATGTTCAGGACACAACAGTTATTTAAGGACAAAAATTAGCATGACTCACAGTGGGGTTTTCACTAAGAGACTAGACAGGAAAAAAAGATAGACATTAGTTATTTAATGCATTATTTGATTGCCGTCTGATTAATTATCAAATGGAAGGGACTATTTGGACAGCATGTCAAAATGTCAAAAAAGAAGTGCTTTATATTATTTCTATTTCTCTTTTTAGTTCTGGGTTGATGTGAGAGATGGTTGTAGTGCAAACAACAGACCAAAATGAACTTTTCCATAGACTGCACATTGACTCAAGTCCAAAAGCCCTGTTACTTAAAGGAAAGCGGAGTGAGTTCAGTCATAGCCCTGTTGCACGAGCCATCTAACAGCAATATATTTTGCATGGAATGAAAGAATTTCGAACAGCATAGACCGAATGCGAAGCACTTTATATTGAGTCAAAGGTACCTCAGATCTTACTTTCGGTTTCGAATAAAAGAGTTTCCATTGATTCAGTGTAAAGTGCTTGTTCGCTTCTGCGTTCGTGTTCGGTCTATGCTGTTCCAATTTATATATATTATATATATTATCATTTTTTCCACTCGCTAACAAGTGCATTTAGCAGGCTCGTTCAACAGTGCAATTTTTGAAATCACTCCGGAGCACTGCTTTAACCAAGGATAGAAGGCACCTTCTTTCGAAATCTCTATCCATCCTGTTCATCTTGGTTTCATGTCAGGTTTCCTATAACACATGCTGCTGTTTTATTCAACCCTTTTTAGTTAGCCCAGGCCTGTTGGAGAACAAATTGCCTGCTAACAGCTTCCATTGTGCGGCTCTCATTCCTCCAGAGCTGCTATCAATCTCATGCACTCAGCCCCTCCAGAGCTCATCAGTCAGGGCGTGATTTCTGCTGCCCTCAGCAGACCGACCGCTGCCTGTGCCCCCCGAGGAGGAGCAGGTTTTTTTGGGGATCACCTTGAGCCCCTGCGGGTTGCCGCAGAGAGCGGGTGGTGGTGGTGGTGGAACGCCCCGCCGTTGCCCCCGTTGACGCTCAATCATATGTCCACCGTCCTCCCCGACCGCTGGCGCCAACCAAACCCACGGATGCCCGCTCTCCTCCCTGCCACCCCTTGCGCCGCCCGTGGAGGCTGATCAAGCTGTTCCAACAACTGGAAGACATCACAAGTTAAACACTCATTATTTTAATTCCATGCTAATCAGCTGCTAATGACACTAATCCTCGCAATGATTCAGGTAATTTGCTTAATGGCCGGCCAGAGTACAGATTACTGCAATCAGTCACGTTTGATAAGACGTCTGTTGCGGGTTGGGGGGGATCGAGGGGGGCGGGGGGTACACAGGTACCCATGACAGAAGGAGGGAGGCAGAAGGAACAGGTGAGAGGGGTGGGAGTGTGTGTGTATGTGTGTGTGTGTGTGTGTGTGGTGGTGTATGTATGGGCTTATGTTCCTGTCGTTTAAACATGTCCCTAAATCCTCATACATCATGTTGAAGGTTGCATCAGGACACTTGCCTCTGCACTCATAAAGGGCTTTGGAGACAGGAAGAGTCAGAGAGAGAGAGAGAAAGACAGAGACACAGAAGGCAGACATGGATACAAACATAAGCACAGTCTTCACTCCTGCAAGTACACATAGGCCTACACAAACACAAATACATTCATACATACAGTATATTCATGTAGTACATGCATAATAATGTATGTATGTAGGCATGTATGTATAGTATGTATGTATGTAAAGTATGTATGTGCATAAGTAGATGCACATGACATTAATGTGTCCTGCTGTACAGATCCTACCCATGTGTTGCTAGTATGTTTCCCTATGGTTTGTCTCCGTTGAATATGCATACGCGTCCACCCAGGGCACTATGTAGACAAGTCTCTAAGCGTTATGGATGGCGTCTCACCCCAGAGGCCTGCTTCAGGGGAGATCAATGTTGTGGCTGGGCCCAGGAGCCTTTTTTGTGCGCTGGAGATCACGGAGAGAGAGAGACGGAGCCGTGCTGACAAATGACTGGACCGTAATGATCTGTTAGCGCTAACAAATATAAATAGGGTTTCGCTTGCATTTTAACTGTCATCAAAACAAATGCTCATTAGTATTTCTTTTTATGAGGGATTGTTTGAATAATAAATATATCTTAATTACCCCGTCATAAATGCAAATCTGATAACTCTAATGTGCTACTAAATGGTCTGCTTCCGTCTTTAGCGTGGTACTAGGGCTGACTATGAACAAATATATTCAAAAGACCTTATTCTCTTCTTCTGCTATGGTATAATAAAAAGAACACTTCAAAAAGAGAGAGAGAGAGAAAAAAAAAACGCTAGGCCTACAATATACTCTACATCTGTCATCTTTGTAGTGACTTGACAAATAAGATGAAAAGCTATCATTTTTATAAACAATAATACACACATAAACAAACAAATATGTCTTAGTGTCAACATAACCTTAAATATGGGGATAAAATGCTAATAACTTAGTAATTGAAGCTCTAGTTAAAAGCCAGGGGTCTTGATGGAGACATCCATTCTCATCAGACCCTGAACAGAGGATAACAATGACAGACACCCGTGGGTGGATGCTTACGCAGTGACAATTGAGCTTAGCGCTCTATATCACGACTAGAGTAGATCATAAAGTGATGGGCCTTTGTCACTTAGTCCCCTGGATAACCCGTTATGTATTCCCAGTAATCTGGGCTAAAGCACGTAAAAAGCTCCCTGACAACCAGCCCTGGCCCTATATGCATAGATCTGCCCCCACCCCATGCGCCCACCCCCCCTCAGACCTCTTGGAATCCCGCTGTAATGCCTGCTGTATTAGACCGGATGGTCGGCTTATGCTTGTTCAGCATGCTGAGTGACAATGGACTTAGGGATGGGGTCAGTCCATCTGACAAAGGAGCTTTAGAAGGGCCCACAGATTGTCTCTCACTCTCTCCTGTATGACACCGATGAGAGAGAGAAAGAGAGAGTGAGGGCCATCAGATAAATGTGTTTCTCTTTCTCTCCTACTTTCTGTCCCCATCCCCCCTTCCCCTTTCTCTCACTTTCTCTGAATGGAGGTTTAGTAAGAGGTAGGGCTTAGGCTGAACATTGACACCAGTCTTTCACCTCTGACAGATGCATAGTCCTGCCCCCAGACACCAGCCATTATCCCATCAGGACCAGTGCTGCAGGTCAGGTTGGCTATACCATGAAAAGAGCACAATTGATAGTTGCCAAACAAGCTCAGTGATAAGCAACGGAGTGGATTTGACCAAACGTCCCATTATTGTCCCTCAAGACCATAACTACCTCCCCATGCCCTAGCGCCATCCTCCTCCTGTTTGTATGCCCCCTCCAGAGACATTTCCAGTATTCTCACCAATTAATTATAATAAAAATTATAATTCTTTGTAACATAAAATTTGAAGAAAATTTAGACATTTTGTCAAGAAAATATGACGGACTGCTGGACAGTCTTAGTTACTGAGATGGACTATCTATACCCAAAATCAATAATATTTAACAGTGAGCAAAATCTTTACCTTTGTTCAAAGAATTTTAGTATTCTGTACCTCCGTTCTCTAATGTCAATAGTGAAAAGGATGTTAATTAAATTGCACATTTATTTTAGTATGTGTGTCTTTGTGTGTGTGTGTGTGTGTGTGTGTGTGTGTGTGTGTGTGTGTGTGTGTGTGTGTGTGTGTGTGTGTTCCAATCCTGACATAGAACAGAGGCCTTTCACCCAATCAGACCTGGGTAAATGACAACTAAATGAAATTGATTCCACTGATGTGTTCTATCTGGTACTGACCTTAAAAACACAAGTCTGGGTTCAGCTCAATGATCAAAAACACTTGCCCAACACCTGCTCTCCACCCAGGATACACACACACACACACACACACACACACACCATCCCTCTGTATTTCACCCTTTTTCACCCAAGTGTGAGGACAGCCACCCGTCTTATCGGCCCATTATGAAGATTACAAAGGTAGTTTAATTTATATTATTGTTCCATACTTACCGCTGTCAGCCGGATTAAAGACGTGGGAGAGATCCATTAGATGGGTAACAGCAATTTGCTATATTAGATGTAACACTCCCCTCAATGAGAGAGATTGGGTGTGCAAGATGTGCCTTCAGACAGAACATATCGCCCACCTCGTCACAATCCCCATCTGGAAGCCATTTTTTTTCCGCTTTCTCTCAGTCACGACCTGATATGTGAACCAATGGATGAGTTGATAGGTGACCTCAAGATTGAGGTGAACAGATTTGTTAACTGCAGATTTTTTTTTTTTCTTTTTTTTTTTTTTTTTGAGGCAGCATCTATAAAACCAGTTACACTTTAATCATGAACAATAGTGACATTTTACTAAATAAAAATAGTTGTGCAGAAATCTGTTTGTTGTATTTTATGTTGTAATTTAGCCAAAATTCTAATTTCTTTTGGCTACGAGTTCAGAATCCATCATTCAAGCATATCATCCATCATTCAACTCCATCATTCAAGCATATCATCCAAGTCCAAGACTCTTTCTAGACTTCTAGCCCTATTCTAGGCTGTCTCTGAGCCAAAGTTATTGTCTGGTTCTCTAAGCAGAGTGTAGGCTATCTAATTTATCACCTCATAATGCTTAACATTTCTGCTCACTGGGGCTGCCCTGAATTACTCTGTGTATACAGATCTTCATGGATGGCAAGCTTACTAGAGGTATTTGGGATAGGGAATGCATGAATTATAATTTTAGGGTGATCTACGCTTTTATGAACCCTGTACCACTGACTGAATTTATTCTGCAAACTAAGAAACTTGCAACGCCGGGGGGGCAAGTGAGTTCAAAGAGTAAAACATTTTTGTCATCCAGCACATATTGTGGAATGTGTGACATAACAGAAGGTCCAGTCTAGTGACATCATTAGCATCCATCTCTGTGTCATTATCCACATGTGACTCTGTGTAACCTCCCAGAGCACGGCTTCCTGTTGGAGAGGACATTCTGTCAGGATTCATCTCACTCATCTTCTCCAGAGTTGTGCACTTCAGGTGGACTCTGTTTCAGTCACAGCATTGCTTTGACTGAAGTCCTTTGTTTCAATATCTGTGAAGACCAATGACACTTCATGAAGTGTCTTTGGTTAGATTACTACTGTGCAAAGTATACATATAGTCTCTTAAAGTAAATGTGGATTATCCCCAAAATATAAAAATAGGAAAAACACAATGCATTCTTCAGAACTACATTATTCATGTCATGCCAAGTGCCATATATCACAAACAAAACATGTCTCCATGTTTTTCACATGTTTCAGGTTGTTGCTCACCTTGTTTTTTTTACTTTTCTACATGAAACAGCCATGTGAATAAAGGCTTTTTATATTTTTCTGTATGAAGAGTGCATTGGATCCTTTCTTTTTCCTTTCAAAACACGTTTCCCTTTTCACCTTAAATGTACAAGCTTGTTTATTGGGAGTGAATGAACTGCAGGGTTCATGCCACTACTTTATTCTTCCCCTGACATCCTGGCACACCCTAACACAACATTACCAAAGCAATAATAACTTGACAAAACATTTAGGACAACAGAAGAGGGCCGGGCCACCCGAGATTGCCTTGATAGAGAAACAATTAAAAGGCCTTTTGCAAGAGCAGCTATTTGACACTACATAGATATGTCTTTCTGAGGGCGGGAGGGGTATAGGATGTGTGTGTGTGTGTGTGTGTGTGTGTGTGTGTGTGTGTGTGTGTGTGTGTGTGTGTGTGTGTGTGTGTGTGTTGGCGGGTGGGTGGATAGGGGGTGTAGTTGAGTGATATTCTCTCGGGCCGATCAGTGAGGTGATTAATGAAAGCTGAATTGGAAATTTAATTGGATGTGGCTACAATTACAGCGCCTAGAACAGAGACAATCAGCCAGAGAGTGGATATTAGCGGGGAATGAAGACCCTGACATAAAACTACCTCCTCCACACTGTTAGCCGTTCAGCAATTAGGCAGAGCATGACCATCCTGCCGCATCAACATGGACGACAAGGCAGGAGACAGGTTTGATCCTGATTTTATAGAGAGACGCGCACTTACCGCACATCATTTTTGTCTGGGTTATACTACACCATATTCATCAATCAGTCTGAACATTCTGTAAAGTGTTATAGGTAAACAGAGGACTATTAAGATGTGCAGATGGGCCGATAAATTCTGTTTTACAGGATTGAAGCAGGAAAAGCAAAATGACAGGAAGGAGGAGAGAAATAGATAAGTGCTGTAGAACTAACCCTAAATACAGATAGAAGTAAAGAAATCTAAAAAGAGTGATGAAAAGGGAAAGAATGTTGGACAGAAACAGAGAGAGAAAAGATTTTAAAGGGACACTAAGCAATTTTTTTCCACTGTTTGAATTTTATTTTTGTCAGACAATGTTTTTGGTACCATCTCCAAATGAATTTGGATGATATTTAGTTATATGATGGATAGATAAATGCAAATTTTATTCCTACCTACCGTCCAGGATAAGTACTGTGTAATTCTTTTTTTGACATCATTTTATGATCATACAGCATATTCCATCAGTGCCAGTACGACTCTGGAAAATGTTTGGAAGGTTTTGTATGCCTTTTATGTAGTAGTTAAACAGCACAAACTGCATAGTGTCCCTCTAAAATAAAAACACAAGCAGATAAGTGAGGAAACACTTGCATGCTTTGCACCTGACGGAAGGAGTGTGAGAAGAGAAGAGAGAAGAATAGAAGATAGAAGAATAGAAGAGAAGAGCCAGAAGAAAGGATGACAGGAGGAGTAGGGCCTGTTGGAGGACGTCTTATCATTGGAGCCTTCCTCCTCTCCACCTCTGCTGCTCCGCCAACTTTGAGCTCTTTCTCTTCCGACCTGGCTGGGGGGAAAGGTGGCGAACAGGAGTCGCCCGCGCAGCTGTGGTGATGACATCACCCTTCTGGTGACATCACAGCAGTGATGTGACAGGTAGACCACCTGGAGAGAGAGCCAGAAGTGAGGTCATGCCTCAGGTAGCCCCCAGACACTGACGGCTGCATAGGAGACTGATGCAACGCTGGACCAACCACAGGAAACTGGAAGAGTAGAGTGCATGTGTGTGTGTGTGTGTGTGTGTGTGTGTGTGTGTGTGTGTGTGTGTGTCTGTGCATATATCCATGTGAACGCATGACTTGAAATCCAACAGCAAAGTTGCACGGTTAATGTGCTTTTAAACAGTTTGCATTCTCCATAATTTTGTAGAATTCATGTTGTCAAAGATAATTGTTAATGATGCAATTATTATGGTTAAAATAACAAAAAACAAAAAAAAGAAGCAGACAAATACTATAAGGCTATATCATATCTAATTTCATATCACCTGCAGTTATTTCACAAATTTAAAAATAATTCACAAATTATTTGACTTCCTCTAAGTATTTTCTGAAACAAATCACACAGAAAGACTGATTCAATATTTTCTCTTTCCTTGTTCTAGGCATCACACAGCTGTTGAGGCACATAGAGCCCTCTAATGGCCGGAGTGGGAATTACAGCCTCCACCTCTCTACTGCCATCTGAGTCCATTTTCATCTTAAGGGCCACAAAGAAGAGGGGGCAATTTCTGTTGGGACAGTGAAACAGGAGCTCTTGAAACATCATACATTTTAATCTGCAACATATGCAGTCTCCAAGTCTCTCTCTCTCTCTCTCTCTCTCTCTCTCTCTCTCTCTCTCTCTCTCTCTCTCTCTCTCTCTCTCTCCATAAGCTGGAAACCTAAAGAGGATGATTCTGCACCCCTCTGGTTAAGCTGCTTTCGCTCAGCATCAGCAGCAGTCGCTGAATGAAAGTAGAGCAATTACTATATTGAGGTCAGAAGGCAATGGCTGTGTGTTGCTGACCATGTGGTCCTGGCAAAATTCACTGCATGTTTTAGACAGAGAGAGAGAGAGAGAGAGAGAGAGAGAGAGAAATTATTGCAGTGATGATGGCAACAGTCCTTTCAGAGGATATATATCATATGATTTTCTTTTTTTTTTTTTGCATTTCATGCGTGCCATTTTTTTTTTTTTTTTTTTTTTTTTACATCAGCACCTTACTTGATATGACATAAGTATAAGCATCAAACATAATCTAATAATAAAAAACATAATATTTCTTGGTGTAATGGCAAATTCTGTAAACACTGTCCTGCAATTATTGATAACCTATGCTAAATCTAGGATGGGAGATAATCTGCTATGAAATCCCCATAAAGTGAAAGTGTAAAGTGTTTACCTCCTCACGGGAGGTTAAAGGTCAGCTTTCCATTTCCATAGCAGCCTTGAATGTAAACACACTGAGCCGTGTGTCTGCTGGCATGTGACATATAGTCCACATATGGAGACAGCATACAGGACATACTGTACACGTGTCTGCAGGAATCATCTAATAGGATTTCTATTCAGATGGCAGATCCTTTTAAGTGCTATATTTTTATGTTTTTAAGGTAAATTAAATTGACATTAAATGTGTTATTCATTTCTGTCTATCTGCAGTATGCATTTTCAGTACTATTGTTATTGTTGATGTTTAGGCATTAATATTACTGTTAATGTAAATTAATATTACTATGAAGTCATTACCCCGGTTTGCGGTGCAATGACACTTCTGACATCTCTGTCAGTGGGCCTACAAAAAGTACTTGCTTAAATAATATTTGGAAAAAAGTATATAATATAAAAGTATATATCTTAACTAATGCAAAACCTCACACATACGTGCACACCTAATCAAAATTTTGCTGGTTGAAGGCGTACTGTTACATAAATATTACTTGTGATAATAATAATAGCCTTAGACATATCTTGGATTAGCACACCTGGTACTGAAGTGAAGAAGAAACTGTTGCTTATTGCAATGGTATGTTTGCTTCTCTAGGGCCTCAGAGACAAATCCCTAGTTACAATGGAGAATAATATTTCGCCCACTGTGTGTGATATGCTGTGTGTGCTGGGATTACATGGGTGGACAGGTAGGTGGGGGAGGTGGAGTGGGTAGGGGAGGGGAGAGAGGTGCTGCCCCCCGCCTGCCTGGAGGCGGGCTTGACGGGCGTAATTTATGCACGGTGTCGACGGTGAGGGGGTCACCCAGTTAACCTGAAATAAATAGGGTTTTCTGGGTGAGGCAGAGGGGGGCACCCCCTGATTTAGCATGGACACGCCACGTGGGGATTGGGCTGGCTACATCCATTAACACTGACCTGTGTGGACCACAGACTCACTCACACTAACACACACACACACACACACACACACACACACACACACACACACACACACACACACACACACACACACACACACACAGCCTCACAACAGCTTGCACACTGGGTGGGGTGGGGGTTGGTAAAACAAACACACTGTATGCAAATCTATTTCACATTCAATCTTGCTCTATTGTCATCACACTCTTTCTGCAGTGATGTGCAAGTGTAAGCAAATCTATTTTCCCCATTTGATAGAGTACCTGTCTATAGCACTAGGCTCAGAGAAATGAGCTGTCATCCTTCACTCAGCATGTCAAAACAGCTTATCTTTACATTCTCATCTATATTTACAACTAGATGAATGTTTATATTCCACTGTAGAGTAAACGTCTATGTATTTATTTTCATTATTTATTTTGGACGGTCTGTTGTTCCTGTATTGTTCATGAGTAAGACCGTCTTCCCAGAGGGATCCTCCACTTTTTAAAAATTTTAAAAACTTTTGTACTGTTCTAGATCTACAGTAAGTTTTAAAGTTACTGGACTAGACTGACACGTCAT
Organism: Sardinella longiceps; assembly: GCA_027497455.2. NCBI lineage: Eukaryota > Metazoa > Chordata > Actinopteri > Clupeiformes > Clupeidae > Sardinella > Sardinella longiceps. The sequence continues at coordinate 22,710,238 of JAODXP020000019.1, forward strand.
AGATCCGTCAGCATTGTTTTAAGAATCTTGTACTTTTATTCTCCGCAGAAGCAGAGCCAATCTGGAAGCCACTTTTCCCAAATTACAATCTTGCTATTAGCAGCTTGTTGACATAAAGAAGAATCCATTTTAATGCAGATGAATCCACTCTGAGTAACAGCAAATTTTCACTGATTTTCTTTTCTTTACATGGCCCACTAGGGAACCTTTTAAACATCAGGGTGGGGCATTAAAGTGGAGCAGTCAGTCCGCATGCTAGTATGCCATCATCACTGGTTTGGCTCACACACACACACACACACACACACACACACACACACACACACACACACACACACACACACTCTCTCTCTCTCTCTCTCTCTCTCTCTCTCTCTCTCTCTCTCTCTCTCTCTCTCTCTCTCTCTCTCTCTCTCTCACACACACACACACACACACACACACACACACACACACACACACACACACACACACACACACACACACATCCACACACACTATCTTTCACTCTCTATCACCCAGCCACCCACCTCAGTACACACACTCACACTTACAGTATACACTAACACATACACTCACACACATACACTCACACACACTCACACTCATTCTGTCTCTCACACTCACACAAGCACACCCAAGCAGGCAGGCAGGCAGGCAGAAGGGAGAAGGGAGTGCCTGAGGGCAAAGCAGTCACTTTGTCAGAGAAAGTACCAGAACCTCAACTTGCGTCACTTTGATTCGCGCACACGCCACATCATCTGTGCGTGGACCGACCGACGCTGTCTGACCGGAGCGAAGGAGGAGCCCAGGGCCCGGCGGTGGCGGTGGCACCCCATCAGCCCGACAAGTGATTGATTCCTTCCTAATTCCCTCAAATAAGATGAGGCGGGCGGGCGCTGGGGTCTGGCCGAGGCCTTGCCTGAAGTGGAGAGTGATTAACTGTGCCACCCTGTGTCAGGTAAACTTTGGGTTTGTGGCTAACCACACGTGTCAGACCGGCTAAATGTTAGCCTGTCAGCATGCAACAATGGGCCTAAAGATCTGGCCTAGAATTACCCCTCCCTCCCTTCCTCCTCTCATTCTTACACTTCTCCCCTCCTCTCATCTCCTCTCATCTCTACCACCACCCCCACCACCCCACCCCCCTCGATGGCAGTGAAGAGACTAGCATGCAGCCGTTGTCCTGTGAAACATCAAACTAATTGTCTTTCCAGAAAGCTCCTTGGAGCAGGGAAGACAGAAGCTCGCTACAAGCCCTAAAACAAGCCCACAATTCCAGCCCTGGGACAAGACCTGTAAAAACACACAACAAACATGGCAGATGCTGCGCTAGTGGAGGATCAAATGAATCAAATTCCATTCTGCCTCTGTTCCATGACAAAACACTGAGACAACACATTTATTATAGCTCTGTTAAATATCTGTATCATTTGGAGAAAATAATGCAGAAATTGCAGAAAAAACAATTCAGCATGTGGTCAAAAAATTGATTAATTACTGGCTTTAGAGAGCACTTACTGGTGACTGTGTTTGGAGTATGTAACAGTAATGTGCAAATACTGTAAGTATGTTCCAATGTATGTATGTGTGCCAATGAGGGGAACTCAATTCTATTGTGCTCTCCTCTGGTGTTTTATACTGCATATTAAATGCTTGTCTGGACTTAATGTACTTAATGTATAGATACTGTTTTCTACATGTGTGCATGTGTGAAAGTGTAGTATAGTGATGTGCCCTGTGTGTGTGTGTGTGTGTGTGTGTGTGTGTGTGTGTGTGTGTGTGTGTGTGTATGTCCAGTAAACAATCTAATGAGTAGGGCAAACACGTGGGACAAACATGGCACAGCCCAGTGGCGCCCAGAGACTGTGGGCATCTGGCCTCATTAATCCATCTTCTCCCGCTCCGGAATATCAATCGCTCCGTCCGCCACCGCTGTCCTCGACACGGAGGTGGAGAGAGAGAGAGAGAGAGAGAGAGAGAGAGAGAGAGAGAGAGAGAGAGAGAGAGAGAGAGAGAGATTGTGTGTGAGAGAGATGTACTTGCTGACGTGTTATTCTTAAGGGCATAATCTGAGAAATTAAAACATAGACAGTAGACAGAATGCACAGACAGCTGATCTGCCCTTCAGTGATAAAGAATGTTTCTGTAATTGGATCTGTTTTTTTTTTAAAGGGTACAGCATTTTTTAACCTTTAGGCTGGTTTAAAAACATAGCAACTAAGTCATCTTATCCACAACTTTCTTGTCCTATTCTGAAATGACAGAATGTCCTTCACTTTCATTATTTGAGCTTTCCTTGTATACGGACCCATTCGATTGGCCAAAATGGACACCTGCTTGCTATCTGAGTTTTCACTTACAGTATGTGCATCCCCTCTAAACAGCAACATCTCAAACAGGACCTCTCTGATTGGTGAACTGAGCTCTATACCTGCCAAACCAACACTTCTGATTGGCAGACAGCTCATTTCCTGCAAACAGCCGTCTTTGATTGGTTGTCTCAGCTACTTCCCCTGTATCATCCCTCCTCCTCATATAACCTGTGAGTCTGCGGTGTCTCTTTCAGTAAAGCATCCCTCACTGTTTACAAATTAACATCATTTAGGCTCTGACACATCCAATCCTGAGCAGGGGAGCTGTTTCGGGATCAGT
>JAODXP020000019.1:22720392-22747892 GCA_027497455.2 Sardinella longiceps
ACCGCCCAAGGCAGGAGCCGTTAACCCCTGCACGTCTGGACGCCGTCACACCAGGGATGAACTGCTCTGCTGCAGAACGAAAGACCCTGTAGTGGATCTTGACGACAGCTGAAAAGATCGTGGGGGCCTCTCTTCCATCCTTCTCTGATACCTGATGCTGTCTGTGCAAAGCCACAAGTATTGTGAAGGACACACACAACACATCCATCTCTCTCAATCTTCTGCCTACTGCCTGGACCTCCAGACTGCTGAACAACAGCACATGATGCAAGGCCTCTCAGACTGAAAAAGTGCACTTCTGCCTTTTATTCTTTCTGATGACCGTATTTTGTGCTAACTGTATTCTTGTATAATGACTGTGTGCATCTGTCTTTCATGTTTTTGGTGAGCCAAAGGCAAATTTCCATCCCTGGTGGACATTATAGATCTATTCTATTCTATTCTATTCTATTCTATTCTATTCTATTCTATTCTGCAGCCAATTTTTAATAAATACTGTACATTCTACCTCCACCCAATTACTACCTCCTTGTTATAGTCACTGCTACAGTACTACTTGACAGAGTCTACTTGAGTCCTGTCTTGTTGTCTGTCCTGTCCCTTGCCTGTCCTATAATGCACTATAGAGTAGTCACTGCACTTTATGTTTACCTCATACATGTACTAAATATGAATGTATGAATGTAACAGCACTTGATCCATGGCGAAATGGCATTTGGTCTCACTGTATACAGTATATATGGTTGAAATGACAATAAAAAACACTTGACATAACTTGACTTGAAGACTGCACTCAAGCTGTAGCTTGTGTATCTATGAAGTGACAGGCGTGTGTGAGAGAGAGAGTCTATATGATGTGCTAGAGTGTGTTTGTCTGTGTAATATTTTATCTGTGTGTGTGTATGTGTGTGTGTGTGTAATATATTGTATCTGTACGTATGTGTGTGTATGTGTGTATGTGTGTGTGTGTGTGTGTGTGTGTGTGAGAGAGAGAGAGAGAGAGAGAGTGTGTTCATGTATGTGAATACATCAAAGAGTGCAGCACCACACGTTGCATACCCAGGCCACCCCATGTCACGTCACATCCTTGGATTGTCCTGCCTGTCACGCGCCGAGTAGAACGGTGCAGAGTGGCGCGGCTCCTCGCGCTGGCATCTGGCCACGGACACAGAGAGGGTGATGGTGCATTATTTACCAGGATGAATAAGTCACCGCGCCGCCCCGCTTTGCACAGCATATGCGGGGGGTAATTTGCCTCATCGTCCATTCTAAGCATCTGTTTGAGGGTGGGGGTGGGACATGAATGCAGCTGGGTGGGTGGGGGTTGAGGTGGGGTGGGGTGGGGGGTAGGAGTCCCTCTGCTGACCTCATAATGTTTCTAGAGGCCCCAGCTGCACAGGTATTCCGAGAAAAGGAGAAGAAAAAAGGTGCTATGATATAGAAATTAATGTAGATACATACAGATGGCTGGTGATATGCGCTTGTATGACACCGGAGTCAACAAGACACAGCGTTGCACAGTGGGTCCCAGTTAGAAATGTGTGGTTTGTGGACTCTTTAGAGCACCATTTCAGTGACATCCTCTGTCTCAAGAATGTTATGCCACCCTGAAAAACACTGGCCCTATTTGGCCTGGTAAATTTGCTCTAGAACCGGCCCTGGCTCCACTTGTCTTTTCCTCATCAGGTGTCCCTGCTCCCTCAATGCCTGGTGTGGACCTTAAGCTGGGCAAAATCTAGAGGTGCTCAGGTTTAGCAATTTAGCTGAATACAACAGTGTGCCATTCAGCAGTATACTGTGCAACAGGGCTGTCTGACATGCTTTGCAGGCTGCTCACTCACTCTTTCTCTATATATTTCTTTACTTTAATAATACAGAGATAACAGAGAACGAGAAAAGAAAAAGAGAGAGGAAGAGAAAGAGAGAGAGCAAATACACAGAGTGTTTAAGGGGGTCATGAATCTTAGATGATAAATCTGTTTCCAGATGCAATTTGGTTTCCGTGCTCAGAAAGCATCTGATGTCTGGGTCAGACCCGGGCCTGACCTGGCAGAGATCCAGCCAATGAGAGCCACCCTGACAATAGCAGTCACAGTGAGCGGACCAATGAGACCTCTAGGGCCTGACTATAGGATCACTTTCATAGGAGAAGACCACAGGTGACGCCAGGGATCTTCAAGGCCTTGTTAGATCATTTTCATGCACGTATACGACAGGTAACTCCAGAGGTCTTGAGGGCCCAGGTAGGGGAACATTACAGGTGTGTAAAGTCCAGAGGTCTCCAGAAATCCAAACAACAAAATAAACAAATACAGTTATAATTTATTGTTTTACAACCATTCAGCTGGCAGAAGAATGTTTATAAATATAACATTACATCTGTCCTTGCTGTGTCTTCATTTTAAGAAACCATGTCATGCCGTTTTAGAAGAGCAAATCTATAGGTTTCAGACAATTTAGAGACCAGCTAAGATTGTTTTAAAAGTAATTTTGCTATGTGAGGATCCTTAATTTTTTCTCAAATCAGTGGGATCAGCAGCATGAGCAATATAATATAATTATAGATTTTGTATTACTTGGTACTGAATCTCAAAAGGATTCGCAGTGCTTTAGCTTTATCTGTTACTGGTTGAAGCATCAGAATTGATAATGCCGCTGATGATGCAAAATACTGTTTGTTTACTAAATGCTATCTAATGAGCCAACTCCTCAAGCTACAATTTATGTTGTGTTTACAATATGCAAGAGGAAAAATAAACTTCACTCAGTCAGATGCTACAATATATGGCATAAGACTAGACTTTACCAATAGTGGGTTTCCACAATCTCCCCCACGTCACACCTCGCTTCCATCTCTAAGCCATCTTCAAAAGCATCTGTAACTGGATTTTCCCACCAGACAAACAGCTGTTGATCCCCCCTGAGCCTGTTTGAAGATGGAACAGACTGCATACTTAATGGAATAATACTTTACCCTGCCTCTCCCCTGGGACTGGCCTAGTTGGATAGATATAGAAATGTGGGAATTGTATGTCACATAAGAATTGAACATGAAAGGAGTGAAGGTCTTTTTTGGCTGTGTATGTTTCTTTTGGATGTACATACCATTGAAAGTAACCTTATAAGTAATTTATGTGAATAATTAGGTATGTTAGACCAATACATGTCTCTTCTGAAGGCTACTAACCTCTTGTGAAATTTTGCACACTTCAAACATTATGAATGAATAATTCTGGTGATATCATCTTATCAAATTAAAATGATAAACATAGCGTAAGTAAACAGTCAGATATTTTAATTCATTTAATTCAATAGCTAAGTGTTATCATTTAAAAAAAAAATGTTATTACTTCTACACAATTTTGTGTGTAGTTCACGTCTGTTGTTGTTGTTGTTGTTGTTGTGCATGAATGCAATCAACTCCAGTAGATCCTGATTCATTCTGACCTTTCTGACTCAATATCCAATTATATGTATGAGATTGAGGTGTTTAAAAGTTAAACCACTTAGAGTACAGGTCTGAAAATAATTCACCATCACAAAATATAGGCTACACAGAAAATATTATCCAATCTCTTATCATGATTTCTTTAACATCCATGATTGTAGTAAAGTTGAGAATATTAGGCCTAGATATGTGGTTTTGGTTTATGTTGATTTTCGTGGAGGAGACTCTAGGCATTTGCCATATTTCATTACTTGAAATAATCGATAGGCTAATCAGTGATTTGAAAGGAAAATCAATATTGTATACATTTTGTGTACTGTAGTCGTCTGTAGTGGACTTTTCTGTGTGAGAGCTACAGAACCTAAAGCAATTAAAATCATAAAGAACACTGCATTTTTCATTGCCCTCCATTTGATCAAAGTTCTATCCATTGTGATGTCACCTGAAAATGACCTCATCATGGTCACCAACATCATGATGTCACAAAGAATTCTACCTTTTCAAGTCATAGATTTGAGTATGCTAAGCTTTTTCATTTCTTATGGAGCAACCTGTAGTGATAACACATATTTCCTCTACACTTGTTCACATGCTTATAATTCCTCCATTAGGGCAACATTTTAAAAATTAAGGTAAGTTTTGTCAGTTCAAACAGCAGGGTACTTATTATTTTCATCAGTAATTAGCCTAAAGATGTTGGTCCAGACAAATCTGTGCTTGTTTACAGTTTTTTATTTTATTTTATTTTATTTTATTTTTAATCCAAAATAGATTATGGTTACTACTTAAGAAACTTTTGTTGGTATTTTTTTCTGTCTCTCCTGTCATATCTGTTAGCCCCATCTCATACTTTAAATTCAACTTGAGGCTATTTTCAATAATTTATAATAAAACAGAGATGAAATGCTTGCATATCATCAGCCTTCATATCAAGAAAAAAATGGGTTAATATCTCATCACAGGCTGCATTCTATTAGGCTAGAATTTATTTTCATATCATGGGAAGCAGCCTGCCCATTACCTACACAATTCCTCTCGATTGTCATCTCCCTTCAGTACTCCATCTGGGATTGTGGCCATTGGCCTTGTTCGCTCAGGATGCACCCGATCCTGGCCAAGCTAACTTTGAGAATGCAGTGAATACTCAAAGACTGATTCAATCTTTCTGAATATAAACATCCCCAGCAAGTGAGGGGATGGTTATGTTCAGGATAGGAAATTGTGTGCTGTGGCTTAGGAAGTAGGCTACCCTACTGATTCATTTTGATATTTTGTACGTTGTTTACTGCACAGAGTTGAATGCCTGTGAACCCCTTGGGGAAGAATGGAGAAAATATTATATATTGGAGATTTGTATTTTGATAGGCTATGCGGCTTGTATGTTGAACAGGCCTCTCCCTATGAGAGATGGATGAGGAGCTGTATCATTAAGTTTGATGGATAAAGTTCCAGAGAAACAAACATCACTTAAGTTTCCACAGGGTGGATTATGGCAGAGTGGCTCAGTTAAAAGTCTGTCTTGGTGAAGACCTGAGGTAATGTTTGTGTCTCTGGTGATGGGATGAAGTTCCAGAGGGACAACTACCCTCCATCGGGCCATAGAAGATCAGCCAGAATGATCTTTGGGTCCTTGGTTATTTCTCTGACAAAGGGTCTTCTCCCCCAACTGCTGAATTTAGCTATGTTGCCAGTTCTAGGAGTCCTCCTGTTTGTGCCAAACATTTTGAACTGTAAGGCCTAATACAGAAAGGTGCATGTCTTTCCAATTCCTATCAAAACAATTTAATCAAACACAGCAATGAAGATTTAGACTCATCTCAAAGATTCTTGACCACCAGAATTTGATTACTATATTATAAAGGTGTGAATATATGTCCATGGATATGTCAGTTTTTGTCTTTTTTATTATTTTGAAAAAAAAAAAAAAAAAAAACTGGTACCATTCTGTATTTTGGTGTCATTATGGAGTACTGACAGTAGATTGAGGAGAAAAAAAAATTAGATGACTCAAAGAGATGGCTGAAAGGTGCATGGAAATTGTAGTAAACTTCATTGAAAGTGAAAGTAGAGATAGACTAATTTGTCAACTCTGTTGTAAAGTGTGTCAAGTCCAGTTTGTGTTACAAACTATTGTTGATCTGTGGGAGCCACATCAGTAAGAAATCATTAAAAAACATTGGTGTGGGTATCCCTTCTCGTTTTGGCAACTAGCCATATTATAATTCGGATTCGGATTACCTATAAATATTGCAAAATAAGGCCCCTTCGGTATGATAGATGGTCTGCAGGTCACCCTGAAGGGCTTTATTTCCCAATGTCCCTTACAGAAATGATAAACAGCTCTACACCTGTATATGAGGCAAGGCAGGGACTCTAGAATCTTTGGGCTACACTGTCATGTGACCATTATGATGTCATAAACGACTCCAGGCATTCTAGACTAGAATTTACTTTGAGGGTTCATTTCTGATGATCAACATCTTGAGATAACTATTCCTCCTTAGCTGTCCAAATGATTATATTTTTTACATAAGTATACATTTATCAAATTGAGGTAAGTTGTATTTTCCAACAGTTTAGTGACTTGAAGATACTTCAATATAGTATGTTACGTAATTGGTAATTTAAATGTTAAATATTCCTTTATTTTTTCCCCCCATTCAGAAAAAAAATGAGGTCCAGTGGGAGGGCCATCGAGAAGACAGGGAACAGCAACACAGATGCTGGTAATTCTTTTTTTCTTTTTAAATAACGAAAGATTCTTGATGGCAAATCAATAGTTATGCTTCAAACATCTCAGAGTCAATGAAGCTAAAAAAAACTGAAGTGTTGACTATCAAGAGGGTTTTGACTGTATCTGTTCAGTACAATAAAGTGGTCTTGCAACCTTTCCCAGCTCACCCTATCTTGGCTCCTGAAACTGGACCGTTCATGTGTGAGGCATGGCCGGGGAGAGACCAGCCAACAACATCCACTCCAGTGCTACCCGATGAGTTATCATTTCTCTCTGGATACCTTAAAGATCTCTCAGAAGCGTATGTTCATTAATTTTTATTCCCATAAAATCTATAATCAAGTAAACAGAAACCTTGTGAAATACTAATTCAACCATTCAGTTGGATAAAATAATAATAATGGTCTTAATTTTCAATAGGGATTGGGCTACGCTCTGTGAGGCAACTACTGATCCTGTAAGTAGGCTTTATCTTCAATGCCGTTACACCTGTACCCTGGAGTGAGAAAGTAAAACAATATTTTGGCATTTATGCTATTTCTATCCCAACAGGTGACTAAACTGCAGTTCATATCCCTCTGCACAAAGATGATGAGTCATGTGACATCAAGTGCAATGACTCATCTTCTACCAGCCATTATGAAAATGTTGAAGGAGGACCCAGAATGCTTCCTGGCTGTCAAGGAGAGCTTAGGGCTTGTTGAGCCTGATTGCTCTCACTCCAAAACAACGGCGATGTATTCTAAAGATGAGCGTGAAGTGATTGTTGTCCAAGGCGGGGTTCTGACCAGAATCATCTCCAGAGTGAGAAGCATCTGCTGCTCATATTCATTCTGTGTCACATCTGCCAACTCCACACGTTCCTCAAGGTATGTGATCATCCACTTGAAGAAGATTGTATGAATCAGATAAATAAATAATTAGGCATGTCCCATTACCAAAAGAGGCTTAAATTAGATTGTATGTTTTTTATGGTCTTTAGGTCCTCTTGTATGCTGCAACAACTTGGCATCACAGAACAGCTGGTCCAAAGCAATGTGGATGAGACCCTGAGAGAACTCAATCTTAGCTCAATCAGCTCTACTTTAACTGCAACTATTGCTAAGGAAGTAGTGCTACAGATAAACTCAGCCGTAGTTGAGCGAAAAATGACACGTTCAGGTGGGTCAAAGGTATCTTCAGTCAAGATTACCAAGCGTCTTGCTGAGCTGATTGAAGACATTAGTGTAAAGATGACTGGAGTTCTGGAAATGCCTGTGATTAAGGAGCCTATAAGTAAGGCCAGCACTTCCACTTCCAGAGTCATGCACTCATGCTTGGCCTCAGCTATGGGAAGATCCATAACAGCCGTCTTCAATCGCATGGAAACCTGTTTAGACAAGAAGAGCAAGTGCGCTAAAATGTGGCTGGCCACCATGAAAGACGTCTTGGTTTGTCCAAACGGTTCTGTGAAAATTTTCCCCTTGAACACCGATCTGATGTATGAACAAAGTGTTAAAGCAGTTTCTACTGAGGCATTTCAGTTTAGGGCCAAGAAGGTCATTAGTGATGTTCTTGTCACAAAACTACAAGGAGTTGCCTCTACCTTCTCTAGTTGTCTTCCAAGTGGCATCACCACTTCTGTTGATTCAGCTGTAAAAATTGATCAGTTACCTCACTGCTACCATCAACCTATTGAGGAGACTGCTGCCAGTGTCATTGAGATGTTTGTTGTGAAGATGAAGGCAATTGTTCAGCTTTCCAAGAACAGGCATTCAGCCAATAAGGAAACAGAGGTGTGGATTGATACCCCTGCAATTGTCTTTGGAGGAAGAGCAGGCCAGGTGCAGGCTGCCACAACAAATATTTACATTGATCTGAAGAGGATGTTAAAAGACTTTTTTGGTCATTTAAAACTGTTAGTTCGTCATGCACACTGCATGAGCAACCCAGTTATTCCACGGATGCCAGTGGTGAGCTCTGAGGAACTTTGGACAGCGCACCGTGACACAGACCCCATGTTAAACCCACGTCAACTTGACTCCTGCACTAAAAATGTCTTAAAAGGAGTTCTCGCTGCCTATGTGCCTGGAGACAGGCAGTGCTTACCTTTGCCCTCTCCCAGCAGCAGCTTAGAGGACAGCGTCTTGTTCCAGTTAGGGGAAATGGCTTCATCCAGCTCCACATTCCTTTCTGAAGATGATTTAAGTGAATACTCGCTTACTTCGACAGAGAACAGTGTGAGTGAAAGGCGTACAGAATCACAGACCATTCCTTGCCTCAAGAGACTATCAAGTGTGGAGTTTCAAATGAATGCTTTTGAGGCAGTGACTGATGTCATTGCTGCATCTGTCCAAAGCCACATCTCTCTGCAATCCTCCACTAGTAGTGAGATGAATGCCTTGCCAGAGATACCATGGGCTGAATTCTCCTGTAAAGATCTGGACTTGGTTGTCACAGGCATCGTTGACCAGTTTGTGACTGATGTAAAGACATGTGCTGAGCCCCTTGAGTCCACTTCACCTACTAACACAGTGGATGGAGGGTTATCAGGCAATATCAACTTAAAATTCTTTACAACCATATCAATTGCACAGCAGAATCTGCAGGATAAATTGAAGAAGATGCTCACTCAGTGCAGTTTGATGTGCAAATGTCTTGATGTCAATCCCGCACACAATGCCAGTTCGACAGGCCAACTCAGCTCAGAAGAAAATAACAAAGAAGAAAGTGAAAATCTTGATGAGGCTGACCTTCAGAGCATAACAACAGAGGTCATGATGGAACTTGTCACGGCACTCAATGAGCAGAACACTATAAACAGTGCATCATGTTTGGAGAGCACTTCAGAACCTGAGACTGATGACGCTGATGGGTTCAGGTTTCCATCTGATCATGAAATCGACCACATTGCTCCTGTGTTTACTGATTCTGATGGCATAGTCAGGCCTTTATCTAAGGCTATTAAAAAGCTGTCCGACAACAAAATTAAAAAACGTGTTACATGGGATGTGAGCCAAATTCTTCTCCAGGCAGCTGAAGAGGTCACAGGGCAACCCTGCCCACTGCCTCCAGAGCCCGTAGCATCAGATGTGGCTGCAGAAGTAATTGAAGGCCTTAAGACTCTGCTTTCAAAGTTTCCTGCCACAGTGGAAGATACAGAAGATCTCAATTCAATCTGGAGAATCAGTTTAAAGATGCTGGGAGTTTTACAGGGGAAGTTACTGACATTCTTCACCAAGAGCCAGGAGCTTGCCACTAAACTCAGGAGCACTTCTAAAAAAGTAATTCGTTCAGCTCTTGTCTGCATGAAGAAGGACCTTTCGAAATCAAAGAACTTGCAGAACTCAGAGGACATCCAGGTGATTTATGATGTTTTAAATTCAATGCTGAAAGTAATTGGAGGGGTAAAGGTCCAAGATGGCGAAGAGCTGACCCCAGTAGTGGAGATAGCTGCTTCCTCCTCCTCACCTTCACCAAGCAGATGCAGTGATCGGCTTATACCAGTCTCCATTTGTGAGATTACAGCTGATGGCAGCATTGTCAAACATACCTTCATTGACATGGATGACCAGGTACACCGTGGGCTTCCTGCAGGTATATCCAGAGAAACTGTTGTTGAAGTTGTCAAAACAGTCAATGGAAGATTTGAATTTGATTTCGATGAGCTGTCTAGTTCATCAAACCAAGGGAGTCTGCATTCAATTGCTTCCAAGTTAGAAAAAGCCCAATCTAGTTGCTCATTGTCTGATGACCTGACTGGGAGGGTTTATGGACTCTTCAAGAAGAGCAGCAAGAAGGCCCTAAACAAATCAGCTTCAGATACAGCACTGCTGAACACTGGGAATGGTGCATTTACTAAGTCACAGATTGCCTCTCAGTTTGTGAAAAGCTACGCTGAAGAAACGGTAAAGCACTTCCTTCTCCCATGCTTCAACCTGCCTTCTCCTGACATCAATAAGCCACAGTGCTTGATTCCAGACTCCACCACAGCCTCGTCAGAAATATTAATTGACCTTCTCAATCTATTGACTGAGGCGATGGTCAAGGATGTAATGTCCAGCTTTGCTCAATCAGACATGAGTAAGGAAGATCATGGACACCAGAAGAAGAATTGCAGGAAAGGGATACTTAAATTCTTCCCAAGAATTCCGAAGGTCAAGATATTTCATAAGGTAAAAACTTAACTTTTGATTGCAACAATTACCATTAATTAGCCCTTTAACCACTGGGCAGTGTGTATAACTTCCACTTAATAGACCCCAAGACTAAACCCGAGCTTTGTTTTCTGTTTACTTTATTGTTTCTCCATTGTATTTTAATCAGAGAACCAAATCTGGAAATAATGATCCACCCCATCTCAATGGCTCACTGAAAAAGACCATCAATAATAATGCTGTTGCAGATACAGGTACATAAGCTTGTCAGTATTTATTACATAAATATGTACTTTTTTCAATATGATTTTCTGCCATTTATCATTTCTAACCTTTCTTTTGTCAGCATCTAGTCAGCCACTCCACTCCACCTCCAGCTCAAAGCAGAGCCAGGAAGATCAGCCCAAGAAGCGAAATGCTTTCAAGAGACTGGTCACTGCACTGAGGAGGAAATAAGGACAGACTGACAAATTATTTTACCAAAAATTATTTTACCAAATATTATTTTACTAATCACTTTACTTCTAATAAAATATTAAGCATTCATATCATTGTCCGAGTCCTCAACTGTGTATTACCATCATCGTGAAATTATCATTAGCTATTTTTTCCACAACATTTAGCTACCAAGTGTCATAACATTTAATACCTGGAGGATGGAAAAAAGTAAGAGAATGTAAATATTTTCCATACAGTAAAGAGGTGCTTCAGATAAGAGGTCAAAATAAATATTTATCTTGACATTGTGTACATTATACCTACTGATCTTTCATCCATAGGTGTATATACCTCTTCTCCATGTCATTCTCTGTGTCCCTCCCTACCAAACCAGCACCTAAACCCCCTTTTGAAAACACATGGGTTGCTGGATTGCTTTAAAAAACAAAAACAAAATGAGATATAATCAGCAAATAAACTGAGAGACTTGAGAATAGGATCTTGAGCAACACTATAGCATATTCCTTTCTGGCCACAAACTGTAAACTGTATCTTTATTGGTAACGCTATAAAAGTAAAACCAACTAAGAGTACAATAAAATCATTCACTGTCACTAAATATATCATTGTCTAATCTTTAACTCATCTCTGACTGTGATTGAATACATTAGTTGTAATAGTTGTGAAAGGCCTAGTTGTTTTGTATAAATTCTCTAAAATGGTGGGTTGTATTTCATTTATATTTCATACTTTGTAATGTTTTATTGACTTGAAATGTCTTTATTCTCACACATTTGTTACAGAGTATGTTATCATGCTTGGAGCTAAATTGAAGGCCACACACACTTCCACAAAGCAAACTGACATCTTCATTGCAAAGCAACCCAACACTTAACACTATGGTGGCTTATTCACACCATCTTTAAAGAAACACACCCATTGCAAGGCAGTTATGACAGTTACATTTAACAACAAGTCCAGTAAATTAGGCAGAATAATTAATTTGCCTAAATTATAAACCTCCCATTTCTCACACATTAAAGGCAGTCTGTATTATGCACATATATTTGCATATATTTAAAATGTCATCTTGATGGTATCAGCCACAGAGCACATCAAAATCATGTCCTCAAGCCATTTTGGACAAAGCCACAGTGAAAGAGAGAGGGAGGAGAGAGTGAGAAAGAGAAAAAGAAAAAAAAAGAAAAATGGATAGAGTGAAAGAGGGAGAGAGAGAGAGAGAGAGAGAGAGAGAGAGAGAGAGAGAGAATGGCAGAGAGAGAGAGAGTGAGGAAGAGAGAGAAACTGACATGGGTCCAGTTTGACAGTGGCTGTGCCATCTTTTCCCCCTACTCGCGCATATGTGGTGCGACACGTCCTCCAACGCGAGAGGAACCAGCTGTCTGGTGCTCCTCTCCTCTCTTCTCCACTCCGCTCCTCTCCTCTCCGCTCCACTCCTCTTCTCTCTCTGCCGTGACTCGCCTCGCTGGGCAGGCAGGCGGGCAGGCGGGCAGAACGCAACACAACCCAGCACATGGGCTAAAGAACACAACCCTCTGGCCAGCACCAGGGTGAGGAAGAGGAGGAGGAGGGGGGGGAAGGGGTGAAGGGGATGTGGTGGGTTGGGCTTCTCTTGCATCGTCTGGGTGAAATCCAATGGAAACTGTACAAACAGCCATTGTTACCAGAACTGGATTTTTTCCGCTCTCCCTACACACACACACACACACACACACACACACACACACACACACACACACACACACACACACACACACACACACACACACACACACACACACACACACACATACAGTTAGTAGTAGCTGACAGTACATATACATACATACATACATGCTACTACTACTATAACTACTACTACTACTAATAATAATAATAGGCTAACATGTAAGTCTATATGAATTAATAATAACAATAACAGCTACAATATAACAATAATAATAATAATAATAATAATAATAATAATAATAATAATAATAATAATAATAGTTCAACACTTAAGTTAAGAAATAATAATTGTCAAAATGCATTCATAGTTAAACACTAACCTAGGCTATTTGTATGACCTTCAATAACAAAATGGGTGTGTAATTTAATAAAAATGTACTGCTCAAAGTGAACTAAATAACAGAAACAGGCTACATCATAGGAATGTCCAAAGAGCTTCCCGTGTAAAAATAGAGAATAAATGACGACATCGGGTGATTTCAAGCAGGGAGGATTAGGGTGGCATAGGGTTGCTACGGTTACCTGTCAGGGGTTACCCAGAGTGCACCTATTCCCACCTGAAAAAGACCTCTGCTCTAAACACAGGATGGCACAGAGCAGACAGTTAATTATGGCCTGGCCTTTTGGTGAGGGAGTTAATGAATTTCAAAGTGCATCAATTATGAGCTAATTGGGTTACATGTGTGTCCTGAGGAGCGATCAGTGAAGGGACGACAGGAGAGGAGACCACACAAGTCACATCAGCTTTTTAGCCCATGACACCATTAAGCATTCAATTCACAAACAAAAGAAAGAGGGATCAACCACAAAAATTTAATCCAAAAAGAAGAACAAAAGGAGGAGAGAAAATGTTGCAACAAAGTGTCCATCCATCCATTCTTCCATCAATCCTTCTACCCATCCATGTTCTTGTGTGTGTGTGTGTGTGTGTGTGTGTGTGTGTGTGTGTGTGTGTGAGGGAGAGAGTGAGTGAGAGCAAGTCCAGGAGGACCGTGTGTAACATGTCCCTGGCGTGTCCTGCGTGAGCGGGGTGACCTTCACGTAATGAGATGTGCCTCTAGGGGCTTATCATGCCAGAGCCTGTGAAGCTCTGCACAGCTGGGAGGCTCTCTGACTCGCTACTCCTCTCTCTCTCTCTCTCTCTCTCTCTCTCTCTCTCTCTCTCTCTCTCAAAAGCTTTCTCTTGTCTCTCCTTCTCTCTGTCTTTCTGTCTCAATGCCTCTGTCTTCGTCAGTCTCTCTCCAAGTCTATCTGTTTCTCTCTCTGTCTGTCTTTCTCCTAGATCCTGTCATTCTCTCTTGTTCTCTTTCTGACGATTTATGCTGTCTCCATCTTGATGTCTTTCCAACTCTCACTCTCAAAACGGTTTCCATTTTCCTTTGCTAGTTTCTGTCTTTTGCTCTTTCCAAATGAGTTTGGACTGATTTGCACAATAGATTGGAATGGTAATTTTATCAAATTCATTTGGATTTTTTTTTTTTTTTTTTTTTAAACTGTGCAAAGTATTCACAACGGCGAAAACATAACCTCCTTGGCAGACGTAATGTAGATTTAGTCATAGACAGTCTCACAGTGTATAGGCTACCATTTCTGAAACTTTTATATTTTCTCTCTGCCTTTTTCTTTTCAGTCCCTTCTTCTTTTATCTGGCTTCTTGGTCTCCTCTTTCCATTTCACAGGTTTGGACTGTCTGGCGCTTCTACTCTGCCTGGTTTCTCCTGCTCTGTTGGCTTTCCCTCGGGGCATAAAAACTTGCAAAGGCAACCTCTCACCTCCTCTATCCCCAAAACACACACACACACACACACACACACACACACACACACACACACACACACACACACACACACACACACACTCAGAGGAGAATGAGGGAAAAAAGGACTGCGCTCTACAGGAACAAACCAGCTGCTTCCAAAACATCCCTGTTCACAGGTACAGTGAAGGCAGGTGTGTGAGGATCAGAGGACAGCTTCACCTGAAGGCAGGTGTGTGTGTGTGAGAGAGAGAGCCAGGAGACGACTGCATCCTGGCAGGTGAATGTTTTTTTTATGCCCGAGACAAAGGTGAGCAGTCTAGCCCACTGTTATTGTTTTTCCTATAACTTTCTTTATTCACCCCAATCTTCTAGAATAAATCCACAAGGCCCTATAGTCATCATACCAAAGTTTATCTCCAAAGTGTGACTTTGGCTTCAATTTCAGCTTCAGTTGAGACTTTCTTAGAACTTCACTTTTAACAGTATCCTACGGCCATCTACAACACTTACACTGCCTTAACATAAAAAAGAAAATCATTAATACCCTTTAATTCAGCACTATGGAAATGTGTAATGTAAAACCACTGCTAATAACAGGGCGCCATTAGGCTATACAGAAAACAAATCAATGTCAAGTTATAAAATTTCTCTTTTTTTTTCTTAAGTAAAAGTATAGTGTTGCTCAGAGTCAGTAAGAAAGAGGTTTCATTTAATTTGTTGAAATGATGAAAAGTAGCCATATTTCACAGGCTAACTGGCTGGTTAATGAACTTTTAGTCAAGATGGGGTTCATAAAAATGTGAAATTCATCGCTAGGGCCCTGCACCACTCGAGCCCTGTGTGATTGCAGTGCTCAATAACTTTGATTGACGAGGGAATCCATCAGAGTGATCGCAAGCATTCTCATTCTGGAACTGATGGAGGGACAGGGGCTTGTCCATTAGCAGACCTTCCTATCATTAAACCCAAAGGGGGAGTGGGGGCATAACCATAGCAAGGCTGTCCAATGAACACTGGGGATAGGGGGGGATACATTTATACCTTCTCTGAGTTATGGAGTTAACATGTCTTTGCCCCTGAGTTTCAAAGTGGCAGATAGTCTTGTGCTGATAGAAAAATGGACTGGGATTGGGACCTTAAGTAAAGATTTTCCGTCACAGGACATTTGTTTAATAGCGTGATCATTTCACTGACACATGTAAGATCTGCAGAGTTGGGAGAAATTCCTTCTCTCAGCTTCACGGTCTAAAGTCCTCCCACACACACATACAGTACACACACACACACACACACACACACACACACACACACACACACACACACACACACACACACACACACGTCTGATTAAGCTTGGAGATATTTAAGAGCTATATCCTCCTAGAGGACTATGGAGAATCCTATAGCCTGTTCTAGAAGCAGACAATGTGAGAGGTGTATTCCTCTGAAGTTAAATAACAAGCAGAAGTCAGAGTAAGTGTTGTGCATTTCATGTATATCGCTGTTGTTAAACTGACGATTTGTGTTTGTGTGTGTTTGTTTGTTTGTTTGTTTGTGTTGTATCTTTCTCCACTCATGCTCCAGCTGGTTATAGTTCATTGCACACATCATGATCCCGTTGGTAGCGATGACTGTGCTTTGCCATGTTGTTGCTCTCTCTGTTGCAGGCCTCCAAATGCTCATGAAATTCATCACAACATGATTCTGCACCAACTTCGCCATGTGTGTATGTGGTGTTACTGTATGTACTGTATGTGTGTGTATGCATATGTGTAATAGTATGTATCTATCTTGAGTAGGCCTCAAAGGCTATCCCCATACCTCAAATCATATGCTCATGTGAATCTTTAACATTTAAATCACTTGGCTGAACCATACCTAGGAACTTTTTTTTGGGCCCCTCAAATATTGATTTTAATATTAAAATTTTCTCTGGGCCCCCCTGCCTGTGCTGGGCCCTTAGAATCATCCTAACTCCCCCCCCCCCTAGCGGCGCCCTTGCCTAGGAATCATAAGTAGGTTATAAAATCACCTTAATTCATGTTTAATAACAACTACACTTAGACAGGGGCATTGTAGTGGGGGGAAAAGGGGCACTACATGAGTTACTAGGGCCCCAAGAGGTGGGTTCTTGTCGAGTCTGGTATTGTATTCTAGGTGGTGAGGGGGGCCCATGGTCACTGTTTGTGCACAGGGCCCAGACTTTGGTGTTACGCCCCTGTACATAGATATGGTTTATGTAAATGTTCATAACTGCATATTGGTATAAGAGTGAATTTAATGTTTCAAAAGATTGTTTTGATGATCTTGGTTGGGATCTAGCATCAGTGATGGGGGTGACATTATCATTACAGTACCCATAAACCTGCAGAATCTATCATAATCATCTCAGTAATCCTCCATGTTGTCTTCCCCAACCACACGACAGTACATATCAGAGATTTTGATCAGAGCTGAGAAAAAAAATATTTAGATTACAATATGCTTAATCTCTCCATATCCAATTGCTATGTGATAACTCTATCCTTAGACACAAAAGGTAAGTCCAAGTTAATCAAAACCTGAGCTGACGGTGAGGTAATCCTCTTTAGCATGGCTTGTTTTTCTGCTTAGCGGCCTGTGACACATATTGACCAATGGCACACCTTCTGTGTTATCCTAAATCAGAACCTGTTTTTTTCTCTCAGGAGAGACATCATTCAAACCATTCAGAGAAAACAACAAAACAAAATAATAATGTTTACCTAACCAGCTGATGAAAAAACAAATGAGGGATATAGTGCACCTGAGGAAAACAGGACAGATTCAGGTAAACACTCTGGTGAAGGCTGACGGCTAGGAAGTCAATTTTGGCAAATTTTTGAAAAAATAGAGAAAATTAAGTGTATAGAGTTGAATCTAGTCACATAAACACACCCCTCACCGCATGTCATGACCTTCCAATAGTCTGTCTGATGAGACCTGCAGGCCTTAAATAAAAAATGGAAGTTAAAAATTTTAAGTCAAAATTAATGCAAAAGTCTATGAGATGATAATACACTATGGCATGTTAAAAAATGTTGGCTAATACTTTTGTTTGATCAAAACCACCAAACTGATAAAGAAACAAACACAATAGAATAATTTTTAACTTAATCCTGAGGTATGTACCTAAAAACATAGGAAAACAAGACTGCTTGTGGAAGTGACTACTTCGGTGGAATGATTGAGTTGTCATGGAGATTGGCCGCTCATTCCAGCCGGATGACGGTGCCCAGTCGTGCCCAGCCGAGTCTCTGAGAGAGTGCCCGCTTCTCTGTGGGCACCAGCCTTGGAGAGAGTGCCCACTTCCCTGTGGGTCTGCGTCTGTGCTGGGCACAGAGACTAGCGCGCTAACAGCAGCCATGGTGGCATCCTGACACATAAACGTTTAGCAGCATCATGAAGTCACAGCACAGTGATTAGAAGGATTTTAGGATATTAAAAAGTGATTATTCTGTCAGGTATTACGATAAGACATGCAACTCAATGTTTATCTACAGTATCTGTGAAAATGTTTGTTGTTGTAAACATTATTTCCACTGCAGTGCAATGTGTTTGAAACAACAATACCGTGTTTTTCCGCCTCTGTAATCTGTAAAATCTTCAAGCAGAAAAATAAAAGTGTCATAATCTCAATCCCAATAGACAGAAAAACAAAAGTGTCCTAATCTCAATCTCATTAGCCCCAGGTTGTTTAGGCTGATTGGAGAGGACTGGAGGCTTAAGGGGGCCCTGCATGTTTTCTCTAGGACTTTACTGTGACATTGAGCAAAGGTGATAAACATGTTGTCATTCCATTGTTTGTTTGTTTTGGTTTCCCTTTTTTTGTGTGAGGCTGAGGGTGTTTGGGAGGGGGGAATCATGTACTGTATGCAGGGAGGCTGAATATCCTCTGGAGGATTAACTTTGTGTGTGTGTGCGTGTGTGTGTGTTTATGAGTACTGTATATCTGTACTGTATGCGTAGTGATGTTGGAAGCAGAAGTTGTGATGATTCTCATAGACTGTGTGTAGCTGGAGGTTCCTGTGTGAGTTATATCTGTATGTTATATCCTACACAGTCATAACTACCAATTGCTATATTATAGTCATATCTGTCTGTTAGTATGTGTATGTGTTTGTAGAAGTGTGAGAGTGTACGTATTTGTATCTGTTGGAGCACGTGTATGTGTGTGTACATTGTGTTGTGCTGTGTGTGTGTGTGTGTGTGTGTGTGTGTGTGTGTGTGTATGAGGTCATCACCATGCCAGGGCGTGCCACCTTACCCCGCTGCCACTCCTCCCCTGACCAGAGATCAGTCCATCCCTCCGTCGGTAATCTCTGGATTTTATATCCAGCAAAACAGCTTGGCCCCATCAGCAAATTGCGATGGCATATGGTATAGGTTTATGATTCATCTGGCTCCTGCATAGCAATGAGCAGTCTGTGAGATGCACAGCAAACATGGCAGGGGGCGGAAGGTTACGTGTCTATCTGTGTGTGTGATGTGTGTGTGTGTGTGTGTGTGTGTGTGTGTGTGTGTGTGTGTGTGTGTGTGTGTGTGTGTGTGTGTGTGTGTGTGTGTGTGCGTGTATGAGAGAGAGAGAGAGAGGGAAAAGACAGAAAGAGAAAGTGAGGGAGTGTGTTTGTGTGTGTATGTGTGTGTGTGTGTAGGCTATATCAGAGACTGTGTGTAAGAGTGTGTTTCTTAAATGTGTGTGTGTGTGTGTGTGTGTGTGTGTGTGTTGTGGGGGAGTATCATAATCTTAAACGATGCCAGAGTCATGGAGACATAGCATGAGCGTGGCTTGGGCACCCGGGTGTGTTTACTTAGCGTTACCACGGTAACTGAGCCAGGCAGGCCGGCGTTTTTGCCTCCGAGTTCCTGGGAGGGGGGCAAGGCAGACGGTCGGATAGACGGATTAGAGACTCAGTGGCGTTGTGAAGCCCGCCTGAGCTGTCCCGATCTGGGCTGGGAGATGGAGCGCCCTGGGCCCCCCTCCCCTGCTGGGCCCCAGAGGCCCTGGGAGATGGAGCAGGCCAGGACTGCTGCTGGGTGTGAGGCTCCAAAACCCACATGATGAGAAACAGTAGTTCTAGAGAGCTCATACACTACACACACACACACACACACACACACACACACACACACACACACACACACACACACACACACACACACACACAATTTATTCATGCTATATACAGAGATCTCTCCAGATCCAGATCCCCGCCCCCCCACCTCCCACACGTGCAGTGCACACACACAGTGAAGTTATTTTTCTGCAATAAGATGTGTATGGTTTGCAAGAAGATACGTTGTGTCTTCCTTTAAATAATACCAGTGACATGGGAACAGCACTTTGCTGTCGTCTTCCAGATGGCTTGATGGATGTGCCTCTGTTCAGCTCTGACTCTCCTTCAGAAGGCGAAGGCTACTGCAGCTTTATGTTGCAACTGAAAGCACAGATGTCAAGAGAAATGAGCATTCTTAAAAACAAATGGCAGTGAAGAGACCTGTTGCAAAGACTTCAGTGAACTAAGACAGAACCCTGTAGTTAGAGTTCTCACCCATACCAAATGTTCTGCCGACAAAAGTCCTTTCTCAGCAGCAAAGTTTACCTGTAGAGAGTCAGTAGAAAGATCCTTTTACTGGATCTCATCGGCTATGCTATATTGCCCTATGCAATGCCCTATGTATATAAGTATTTGCTCTGTTGTAAACTCCTGGCACCTTATTCTCCAGTTTGCTGCTTCTGGTCTTCTTGACATACCCATATATCTTCCATACACCAGATTTGAGCATAGGTGTGAGCCCACCTCCGAAAGGCCTAAGCTATACAAGATGCATAAATACAGTGCTCTGAATTAAAGTGTTAAAGTCAGTAATCTGGTGTGTAAACAGTTCATAGTTGATTGAATATTACTGCTACACATCTTATGCATATAAGGTTTGTAACATGTTCCCACTTGCGGTTCATACACATTTTTTTAAATATTATTTAATTCATTGTCACCTCTGTACATCATGTTTTTATGCCAATCCTAGAATACTTTACTTTTTTATCCATTTATTCATTCACAGACACTTGTTTTTGCCTTCAATCCTGAATGGTTTTGATGGGATTAGCAGAGGCGCTCAGGAAAAAACAATAAATTACATTTGGAACGTGTTAATCCCTCCCACCTGTTCCTCCCACGTATGTGTGCCTTACCATACGAGAAGATGGCTTACTTTCGCTCGCTTTGAAATACGATGCGTAAAATCCAGTGTCAGCTCTAACAAGCTACCCCTAAAGGAAATTACTCTGCCTCTCAGTTGTCTTAGGACCCCTGCTACGATTAGCATGGGGCTAGCTTTTCATTCCGCACTTAGCCTGGTATTTTTGAATCAGCGGCGCAAATGGGGGATAACTTGGGAATCCAGAAAAGCTTATGGTAGAAACAGCTGCATAAGCCAGGGCCTCTAAGTAGAAAAAAAACTGCAGGAAGTCAGAGCTTTCTGTTTATGACCGTAAAAAAGCTCTTTAAGAGTGAAGTTGTCTCTTTATTTTTCAATTAGGCAACATTTACATTTATCACACTTAGACTCTGAATCACATACAATATTTAAACCAAGAGAATGAGCTGCTCGTATGATGGAGATGGCTTTACGGCGCTTTTTAAAAGTGAAATAGCTTATTAAATGTTAATAACATGTTAATAAAATATGGGGCTTTCCTCCGCTCTCCATTAAGAAATGGTCCCAAGAGAGTAATACTAGCGAGCCTGACAAAGAAAATGATTAATACTGACTTTAAATGGAGAGAAGACCAACTGAAGCCACCACAGACAAAAAAAGCCGGTAGATCATCAGGTGTGTGTGTGTGTGTGTGTGTGTGTGTGTGTGTGTGTGTGTGTGTGCAGTCTTATGCCAAATGTGTATGGGTATTTTTTTTTTTAAAAGATCTTCTAAATTTAAGATGCCCTCAATGTGATGCAAATAGTTGTTATTTATCTTGCAAAATGGCATGCAAAACTCATTTTTTCTCATAATTATAAAAAAACTCATAATTTCAATTTGAGTTTTTTTTTTAAATGTTTGACATTCTTCTGGCCTCTAATCTTTGCAGCTGGGGGGCAGAGTAGACCATACTGGCACAAGTGGCCAGTTTTAGACAGGCAGTGTCATAGACAGTAGTAGAGGAAAGGGGTTGTTTGTAGGACCTGCAAAACAATCCTGAGCCAAGAGAGTAGCATGGTGTGTGTGTGTGTGTGTGTGTGTTGACTGGCGGAGGGGGTTGACAGGTGCCTCCATTTGGCGACACAAGAGGAACAAGCATATCCCATGGTGAAATGGCACCCAGTCAGAGACAAGGCCTTATACTCTATGGACATATGTGAATATGTGTGTGTGCACGTGTGTGTGTGTGTGTGTGTGTGTGTGTGTGTGTGTGTGTGAGAGAGAGAGGGAGGGTGAGAGAGAAAGAAAGAAAAGAGAGAGAGAGAGAGAGAGAGAGAGAGAGAGAGAGAGAGAGAGAGAGAGAGAGAGAGAGAGAGTGTGTGTGTGTGTGTGTGTGTACTGACAGTCAGGTCAGAGTGCCAAAGGATAAATCACCATGGGTGGGTCACAGCACACACATTCTGCCCAGCAGGAAAGCTGTACTGTGACATATGATATTTCTATTGGACGTTGAGGAAAGAGACAAACAGACAGAGACTATCAGGTCAGCCACATCATACATCAGGGCTGTTTATGGCAGAAAAATCAAATGAGACTTCGGTTCAAAATTTTATTTCAACTAAATTCAAAGCTAAACACAACACCCTCTGGGAATGAAAGAAATACTTTGTTTCGCACAGTTCAAGCCTTCATTATATTGCTCTCTGAGATAGCATTGTGCTGTACGTGTAGCATAATGTGGTTATGATTCTAATATTTTAGAAGCACCACTAGTCAGTATAGACACGTAGACAACAAAAATGTTACATGCCACTGTTTGTCCCATCCAGTAGACCAGGAAAATGTAAACCATTATGCCTGTTGTCTGTACATATTGTACTTTGAGGCACAAGGCTGTTTACTCTTAGTATACTTTATGTACACTACAACATTACATTAGCATAAGTGGATCTTGATATTTTTGTCAAGGTAAGTAATAAATCCAACACTTAAATCTGAGAATTTCACCACCCCCAAAAGATTACTATTTCTTTTTTTTCTGTTTTCCCTGTTTATTTCCCTTGTTTATTTTCCCCGTATGTGACCAGAGGGAGAATGTCTCTGTTGTGTGCAGTGTTCATCTGCTTTAATTAAAGTACAGTCTAATCACCGCACTAGCGCATGGCCACACACACACACACACACACACACACACACACACACACACACACACACACACACAGTGAGTGGACACACAAACCTTTCCAGGATAGCCCTTGGCCAACTTCCACCAGAGGGATGGACAACAATAGAAACGCCTTCTTCCTACACTGTAAGTGACATATTGTGAGATCAACATAATAAATACTATTATTAAAGCACAGCTGGATTGAAATGTTTTACTCAATAATAAAGAAATATTTACCAGAAAGCATTTCTTCAGAATATAATTTCAAACAAGATGTCTAGCATTTATGCCTTATGATATATTGTAGATCTGTGTATTTATCTAAATGTTACGAGGAATTCAATTTATATATAAAACAACAATGAAGAAAATGCAGAGAAATAATTGTGAGTAGTGATACTTTAATATTATATATCAAAAACAGTGCATAAAAAGTTGGACTGAGTTTTTCTAACATTCTATAACATTTGGACAATTCTATACAATATGATCAAGTAAAGTTTTCTTTAAAAAAAATTGCAGTAAAAATAGCAGTAATTATATTCATTGTGCAAATACATATTACATTCACAAATTGTAAAATTTGCAAATTAGACAATCAATTTCAATATTGTACATGAGATCTTTTTCAGGGCAAATTCTTATCTTAAATAACTTTGGCCTTGTAGCTTAATATTAATGTACATTTCCTTTTTATGTAAAGAATATATCTTTTTTTTTTTTTTCATTTTTTAAACCATTGCCAAGACAATTTAGGAGCAAATTCAACAATTTTGGTGAACATGGATGTACCATTAAAAAACTCAGTTAAAAACACAAAACAACAACAACAAAATAATTATAAAACAAATAAAAAAGTATAAAAAGGCAAATGTGCATTTTATGTAAAAGACAAAACAATAATATTAACAAATAAAGAAGTGTGTAACAAGACAAAAGACGAGAGTGAAGCAGAGACAGACGGACAGTTTGGCTAGTCCATCCTCTCTCCGTGTCCATTTTGGGGATGTCTGGTTTGATAAATTGCTGTTAAATTTCATGTGATGAGTTACTAGGGTGAAAAGCTGTGTTGTGACCACTATGTAAATATCTCATTAAGAAGGGTTAGTAACACTTCTTTGATTTCAGATAGAAAGAAAATATACTGTAAGCATGTGCAAAATCAACCTCTCCAAAAAACACTTGCTATCTCTCTCTCACACACAAACACACACACACATACACACAAAGTATGAGCCAAATATAACCACATTTATGCAGAAAAAAAAAATATCACAACATTCTATGGACTTGATATTTGGCCAAGAGAATTATTGACGTCCCTTGACATTGTGACGGCACACAACAAAGGAATAATTAGATGGCCATGGTCGCTCCCTCCCTCTCTCTCTCTCTCTCTCTTTCTCTCCGCCTGGCGCACTTGCATGCCCACCAACCCAAACGCAGCGTTGGGGATGAGAATGGGGATGGGTGCGTCTCCCCGCCCTGCCCGCCCGCCCAACCGGCGTCCCCCCTCAAACTTGATGGTTGCTGAACTTATTTTTAGTGTCATTTGATAAGCTTCCCCGCTTGCGCTGAGACGTCCCACTGACCCCGCCACTGGTCATTGTCTATACCACTTCCCGTCAAGGCCTCGCGCGCTTTGTCACACTTCCACTCCAATATCCATTTCGCATCTGAAGTAGCCTATCGAAAGTGACTGGATCGTTCGAGCCTTTCCCCTCAGCTGCTACACACCCACCCCAAACCGTGCCCCCCCCCACACACACACCCTGACACACACACAGATACACACCCCACCTCACCCCGCCCCATCCCAAACACTATCCTAGTCTATCCTCCCCCCTGCGAGTTTTACGCATTTGCTCACACGCCTATATTGCCTCTTCTTGACAGTATGTTTCAGACATTCGAACAATAAACACACCGCGCCATGTGTGTGTGTGTGTGTGTGTGTGTGTGTGTGTGTGTATGTGTGTGTGTGAAGGTGGGCGTCCGGTGATTTCTGGAAATGAACAATGCTTCTCCATGTGCCTCTCGTTCTTTCGGAGCGTTCGGACACCCCTGCCGCTTCGTGGCGAATAACGCAGAGCGCAGTAATAGGTCATTCAATGTCAGAAGAGATAAGAGACAGGATGAGGCAGATCTTCACAGGCTGCTGCTTGCTGCTGTCTTTAATTATTTTAATTAAACTCTCCTATTCTCATACAGCCAGAACTAGTGAATTGTGACGCCAGAGAAGGAGAGAGAGAGAGAGAGAGAGAGAGAGAGAGAGAGAGAGAGAGAGAGAGGAGTGAGAGAGTAAGAGAGAGAGAGAGAGAGAGAGAGAGAGAGAGAAAGGCCTGGGAGATGTGATGTGATCTGGTGAGTGTGGCAGTGTTGAGACAGCTGTATCTATATCTGTAAAGAACTCCTAACTGATGGCAGAGCTTATTGGGGGTGATGCCCTGTGCATCTGAAGAAGCAGACACACTACACTAGGGGGTGTGGAGCGGGTTGGGTGGTGGTGGGGTGCATTGTGTGTGTGTGTGTGTGTGTGTGTGTATATATATGTGCGTGTGTGTTTGGGGGGGTAGGTGGAAGCGGGGCACCAACCGTCGTGTCAAGGTCCCGATGCACCCATCGCTCCGAACGTAGCCTCGACCCTGTGGTAGCTGGCGGGGGTGGCCTGTCTCTCGCGGGGGAGTAACGCTCTATTAATTTTTCCTGTCCTGAGAACATAATGAAAGAGGAAAAAAGGTGTCTTGCGAAGAAAAAAAAAAAAAAGCGTGAGAGGGGCGAAGTCCCACTGCTGCCACTACCTCGGGGGCGTCCAGTCTTCCAGTTTGTCATGCGTGTGCACTTCTCAGTGTTAAAATGACAAGATCGGCAGTCACAGGCCTCCCGCCAGGCAAACAGGCATCCAGTCCGGCAGGCAGAGAGAGAGAGAGAGAGAGAGAGAGAGAGAGAGAGAGAGAGAGAGAGAGAGAGAGAGAGAGAGAGAGAGAGAGAGAGGGAGCGAGTGCGCTTGGAGAGGAGGGATAGTGTGAAGAGATGTAGCCAAGAGGCACTGGACTTCTGCTCTCCCTCGCCAGCCCCACTGGGATCAACTCTCCCTCCACACCACGCCAACAGCAAACAGCCTCTTTTGCTCTCTTTCCCTCCCTCTCTCTCTCTCTTTCCCTCTTTCTCACTTTCTCCCCCTCTTGCTCCTCTTCTCCATCTCGCTCTCTCTCTCCCTCTTTTTTTTTTTTTTTTCAAATAGCTTCCGTCTGTGTCCATAAAATTAGATTTTTTCCACGGAGGGAGCAATATGGTCGGAATATGTTAAGCCATCGCTGCACACAAAAAGCTAACCGGATCCGGCACAATAATGCACCCGGGTAATCTCGAGGGAAAAGTGGAAAAATATATATATAAAAAGAAATAAAATAATAAAAAAAAGCTTTACATAAAAAAAAAACATAAAAAAAGCTGTTTCTATTTTTTGTCAACGATTTGGAGCATATGACTACATGAGCACACAACCAAGGCACACAGATTGAGGTTGAAAGGGTCCACGTTGTGCACAATTTGGGTAGAAGCTAAAGTACAGTGGTGATGGAATTAGCCACAAAGTCTTCAGAAAACCTCCAATTCTTCTTCTTGATCACTGGGAGCGTGTGGATGCACCAGAAATCTTCATTTAATGCACTCGGTTGAAATTCATACACCGCCCCTACAAACACAACAAAAACAAAAATATTGAAATGAGATATTTCAGTAAATACAATAATAAGTAATTAAGAAAAATGCTACATCACAAAATAAAAGTAAATCATGCATGTTTAATAGTGTATTTTTAAAAAGTGTAATAGTAAAATTATAAGCATTCAAAAATTTATCATATTTTTAGTTGGAGCTCCTCACAGAAATTTCTGGTTAAAGGGTAAATAATTTAGCAAAAAATAGTTAATAACGTAATTAGGTAATTAAACAATGTACGTACAATACATCTCAATGTTATTTTATGTGGGGGGTATGACGTTTAAGTATTAATCATAATTACTCTCCAACACATAAAAATACAAGCTATATAGACATCTGTTGAAAAAAAAGAAGAAAGAAAAAAGAAGAAGAAAAAAAAGAACATTTTCATAAATTTTCTTAAAAACTGCAATGATCAAACATCAACTGCAAATCATCCTATACGATGTTCATGTCATGTCATGTCATGTGTGTGTGTGTGTCTGTGTGTGTCTGTGTGTGGATGTGCTCTGAGACACTGAGCTGGCCGGCACCAAGAGGGAGCTCTCACACAGCTTATTACCAGCGTCCACACACACACACACACTTACCCCTCCCTCTGTCCACTTTCTAACCCTAGCCACTCAAACGAGCAACCACAGTGTCACTGAAGCACGCACACACACAGACACACACACTATGGAGAGAGAGAGAGAGAGAGAGAGAGAGAGAGAGAGAGAGAGAGAGAGAGAGAGAGAGAGAGAGAGAGATGCCTCTAACATGCCTTCTGAATGTTTTAATGTGTGTAGATCAGAGTGTGAGTATTTGTGTAGCATCTAGATTCAAGATTCCAGATAAACTACAACATTCTAAAAGGCAGAAACATTCTTCCTATAAAGACTAAGCATTCACACAATGCAACAGCTTGCAATGGGACCACACTTCACATAGTAGCCAGATAAACTAGCTAACTGGCTAATTACGGAATTAACCAATTAAGCCAACTAGGGAACCGTCCAAAAAATTACATGTAATTATAGAATATGTGGCTGTTACTGCATCTAAATTCAAGTCAATGAGTAAATCAATGATTGGCAGACATGACAGACATAAACCTGGAAACATTACCAAAGAAAACTACAGACAGGATGCCATGAAGTGACAGAACAAGAACAAGGGCCAGAGTAGACGTATATAAATAT
>JAODXP020000019.1:22752892-22755392 GCA_027497455.2 Sardinella longiceps
ATCCCCCCAATTGTCTGTTTGTTTGTCTGTTTGTTTGTTTGTTTGTGAGCCTCACTGCTTGGCGACCATTTGGCTCAAGAGCTCTGCAGCTTTTCCCCAGCGAGGCCACAGACCTTTTTGCAGTTAGCAGCTAAGTCCAGTTAGCCGCTCTCTGCAGTATGTCCCTGTGAAGCCCGGTTAGCGCCTCACTCTCGCCCCGACCTGGGCCAAAACCGCGCCGGATCTGAGCCAAATCTGTCAGACTCCCACTATAGTCACTTCTCCATGCATTTCACTTCATGCTTCACATCCCTGATGTCCCCTTGCTTTTGTCACTGCTGTCCTCTACACACACACACACACACACACACACACACACACACACACACACACACACACACACACACACACACACATTCTCCCTCTCTCTCTCTCTCTAACACACACACACACACACACACACACAGAGGGAGAGAGAGCGAGAGCCCACCGCCCCCGTGGTAAAGCGGTGGTGGTTGGCGGGCGGCGGAAGGTTCTGGGCTCGGAGTCCCTGGCTGGCAGTGCAGTGCGGTGCGGGCGCCGGACGCCAGTGGTTCTGGCGCGAGTGTCCATCTCACAGACGGAGCATGGGGACGCACAGATGGCAATAATGGACAAGTGGAATCCAATGGTGGAGGCGCAGCAGAGCCGCACACTAATGCCGGCCAAATAACTGCACTTCATAAAAACCACACACACACACACACACACACACACACACACACACACACACACACACACACACGTCAATAACACAGAGGGACACACACACACGCACGCACACACACACACATTAATATGCATATATGTACAACACAAAAACCAAGACACAGGAAAAAAACACACACATGAACTAAAGACACAAATCTACACGGCACACACGCAAAAACACTCAAAACACAAAAAACGCTCCCACACACACATACAAATATTCATGCGCTTGAAGCTGAAACAAACACACAAGGACAATGCACACATTTAAACGGATAATGATTTATGGACGCTTGTATAGAATAAATAACACACACACACACACAACACACACAATCCACTCTCAGCAGACAAAATCCAACATGCAGACACTGACAAGACAAATGCATATCACAGAACACACACAGGCACAAAGGCCCTGTCTGATGAACCTAAACACATGCCCTCACTCAAAACACACACACACACACACACACACACACACACACACACACACACACACACACACACACACACACACACACACACACACACAGAAGAAAGAGCTCACAAACAGTCAAAGCCTTATCCTCTTAGACATCAAGATGAAAAGGAAAGCTTGGGCCATCATGGTTCAAAACCACTGTCATTCACTCACTCATCATAAAGAATTCAAATGAATGAAATAATCATGTGATGGATGATGATGTTTTCATCATGTGTGTGTGTGTGTGTGTGTGTGTGTGTGTGTGTGTGTGTGTAAGTAGAGGGACACTCCCTTGGACTCGAGCCAGGAGGATCAGATGGAGATGGGAGTACTCTGTGTGTAGTGTGTGTATATGTGTGTGTGTGTGTGTGTTGTGGGGGGTTGGTGATGGCGGTGGCAGCACTTTCATTCTTTAGTGTGTAGTACATCCTCTGTAGCGTTTCACATTGCTGGCTCATAAATGGCGTAGCGATGCATGGATCGGCGTGGCGCGGTGTGCTGCGTTGCGGTGTGCTGCGTTACAGCGTCGGGACACTGGGACACTGGCCCAATCTGCCCATGTCACAGCTGGCTTCCACCGAAACCCTCCCCTCCCTCCCGCCACTCTGGAGATTTCCAACATCCATATTGCATACGTTCAGCACGTGTGCCAGGGGCCCGTGCCAGCTCCAGGGATGCACACTGATGCACTAGCGCTGGCACATGAGTGGCATGCTGGCACTGTTAACCTACTTTACGGAGACAATGCCACTCACATCACAGGGACATCACAGGGACATTACAGGAGCGCCCGCAAGACCACAGAGGAAGATGGATGAAGAGTATCGGCCACTTAGGCTCAATGTACAGTACATCTCGTGCATTAACATCAATTTTCAATGGCTGGATGATGATCGGAGAGCAAGTGACAGCAAAAGCAAATGGGATGAGATTATGGGATGAGATTAGATTGTGATTAGGATGGACCCGCCTCACTCAGATGGCCTGCGTCTGGAGGTTAAGATGGAATACATTAAACTAAAGTATCATTTATACAAAAAGAAATTGTTAACCTTGACCAACTAAAATATTTCCCTTTTGCTGACTGACAAATAAGACGTAACTAATGAAATGCAGAAACTCGGCATGTATTTCATTAAGTGGTGTTTTTGTTGGGACTGTGAACATGGTCTCTGGTATGTAAACCAGTCTTCAAGCCAAAACACTTCCCTTTTGCCAACTGACAAATAAGAGACCACAGATGAAAGTCAGAAACTGTGTATGTGGTGCTTTTGTAGGTAGGCTATGTGAACATGGGTCTGGTAT
>JAODXP020000019.1:22762892-22772892 GCA_027497455.2 Sardinella longiceps
TGTTCAGAAACATAATAGTGTACTGAAGTATGTCACAGTCTGTCTTTGGAAGATGTCTTAGAGATATTCTTTCACCAACGGGCACAAACCCGGCGAACACACACACACATCCAACTACCAACCCACCCACCCACACACACGCATACACACACACGCACATGCTTAGAGGTGTCCGGCTGACCAAAGGAGCTAATTTATTTGCATATGCTCATCTCCCAGCTCCACAGGTCTGCCTGGAGCGAGCATTTCGGCCGCCGACGCAACATTAGCCGTGAAATATGCAGCAATGTGGCCGGGAACATCCGCTCGTTTCCCCGCCACTGCCGAGAATCACATCCACTGACTCCCCGCCGGCTAAAACTTCCACCGGGTAAAAGAGGGAAATGAAGAATGCGAGTGCATACTTCAAAGCATATTGAGTAGAGGAAAACTCAACCGGAATACCATGTGCTAACTGCTAACGGCTCGTGTGGACAGTTGCTCATGAAAATTAAACATGTTTCAGAAAGAGAAAAGGAATAAATTAGATTAAAAAAAGGCCCTTGTTGTCTAACTGATGTGCTCTTTTGCACACATTACTTTGCCGCTCACCAGATTCTTCAAATCTGTGCGTCTCAATGGGGAACGTCAACAACAGTTTCTCTGGAGCAGTGAGAGATACGAGAGATACGTCGAGAGAGGGGAGAAAGGGAAACATGTTTAATGCATAGGGCCTTCATGTCCACTACCAGCTTGTTTTACACTGACGGCGTAACGCGTGTTGACTTTTTTCCGCATCTAATAGTTTCAGTTTCCATATTTTTATTTATTTATTTGGCATAGTGCAAAGCCTTGTCTGTAGGCGTATTATACATAAGCCTAGTCTTTGATCTGAGGCCAACGCTACAGCCTCTGCGCTCGGCTTAATAAGCCATCGTGCTGAGCATACACTTGGCCACAGATCTGTTAGTGCCAGAGAGAGAGTGCCGTCGTTTTGTTTTTCAACTTGGGCAGGGTGGCTAAATTGATTGTAATGTGAAAGGCTGATTAACAGGAACGGCTGCCAAGTGAACTGTGTGGATGTTCACAACTCCGATGTTAGGTTGCTGTGGCAGTTCTGTGCTGAGATCAGGTTTGAAAGCAAAGCGTATACTGCAAAGCACTCATCTACTCATCTTTACTGACTCATCTGGTCCAAGTAACTTTTCTCTCTGTTGAAATAAAACTTTAGGCCTTGACATTGAACCCCCCAATCCACCCTCCCCACCCACATAACCCCCCTGTACATACATACAGTACACACACACGCACACACACACACACACACACACACACACACACACACACACACACACACGCACACACACACACACACACACACACACACACACACACACACACACATAGGCATGGGTACACTGATATATTATATCAGTGTACCCATGCGCCTGTCTGTCTGTTGGTCTGTGTGTCTGTCACACTGTCTGTCTGTAATGTCCATCTCTGGAAAGCAGAGACGCTGGTGTCCTAAACTCTTTACTTGGATATGACAGCCATGGGAGACTAAGCAGCAGCGGAACCACCAGCCAAGCCTTTACACACACACACACACACACACACACACACACACACACACACACACACACACACACACACACACACACACACACACACACACCATGCATTAAACATTGGTGATATGACACATCAATGTCTTGGACAGTTAGAGCCAGTGCCCCGCTTTTCTTCTTTCCTACACACACACACACACACACACACACACACACACACACACACACACACACACACACATACCGTCTCCCCCCACCCTTCCAACCTTCATTAGGGGCTGTTTGCATCAGGGGTCTGGAGCGGGGATGTCGCGTGTCATCAGTGACTTCATTCTTTATCACTTCCCTGCGCACAGACAGGGTAACCTTCAGAAACCTGCTGTCCGCACTGCTACGTCTTAATTAGGAGCTCTGTCACAGCCACAGAGGCCAGGCACGGGCCCGACAAAAACAGACAGGCCGAGAGAGAGAGAGAGGGCAGGAGGGAGAGAAAAAGAGAAAGTGGGTGTATGTGTGAGTGAAAGAGAGAGAGAGAGAGAGAGAGAGAGAGAGAGAGAGAGAGAGAGAGCAAGACAAGAGGAAATAACACATTCAATAAGTCGCTCTTTTAAAGGTATAGTCTCTGCGATTTAATTTTTAAGATCACCCTTTCAATCTGTGCTCCATCAAATGACAGATTGTTGACGGAACTGTTAAAGCCCAAAAATAATCTGTTTGCCTCTCGTTCATGAAGTCTTAAAATTGAGATAACACTCACAGGATGTTAAATACAATTGACACAAAAGTAGAGAGGAGGATAGAGAGGGTGAGAAAGAAGAAGAAAAAAAGGCAAAGAAGAATGGAGGGAAAAATCTAAACAGAGGGACCAACACAGCAATCAAGTTAGTCAGACACCAACAGTCTCATGATCCTTACTGATCTTCATTATGCAAACCACAAACAGCATGCAAATAACACAGAGGTGTGCTGACTTCAGCAAAACATCAGAAGTACAGTAGATGCTAACTCGCCTTTCTCTGAGCTTTAAGCCCCGGGCTCGAACACATCAGCAAGGCTCAGAAACAGAACAGCACAACATGCAGGCTTCTCCCCACATAGTCCAATTACTCAGACTCTTGAATCAGAGTGGGGGCGAGGGGGGTGGGGGGCGGGCGCAATATCGCTCACTTTTCCAGTCACTGAGCAGCACCAAAGGTTTCTCCTTCAATGAGCACCGCGTGAGTTAGCTAGCTAGTTAGTTAGCGCTGGTGTCACCACAAGACCTGTCCGTCAATTAGCATCTTCCATTATGGAGCCCAAATGAGTGGAGGCGACTGATGAATGAGCGGAGCTGCGGTTATCATTAAGGTGATTACTGGAGATTATAAACCACTGTCATTAGCACAACTTCCATCCATTGTAATGGGGAGTGACATATTGATAGAACACAAGCAGCTCACACTCTGGCATTGTCTTCAATGTGGGGATGATTAATGGCCATTTGTGGAAGGACAAAAATCACACCAGGCGCTTTTGAAACACGAGGACGGCCGCAAACTATTATGGGGTAGAACTGAACAAGGGCGGCGAACAAGCGGGGGGAAGTTGATGAGGGAAAATGGCGCCTTGCACGGACAGAGATGGTCATAGAGATGGTTGGGCTTTTTTTTCTTGTTCTTCGTCGACAATCAATAATGAAGGACAGAGTGTTACTTATTCATGGCGTGCTGGGCTGGGGCCATAATGGAGAGAGAGAGGAACAGAGGAATGTGACAGACAGATGCCAGCATTTAGATGGCAGAGAAGAATACACACACAGATGCCCGCCGCAGTGACGTATAGAGGAATATTCACATGCGCCCACCCACATGCCGCTATATACATGTGAGACACACACACACACACACACACACACACACACACACACACACACACACAAAAGACACAGTTGCCAACACTGATGTCTAACAAGATGTGTACATTCAAACTCCAACACACATAATGAACAACCAAAAAGGCATTCAAGTTGCATACAAGATATGTACATTCAAGCACACACACACACACACACACACACACACACACACACACACACACACAAACAAACGTACATACAGGAACGCGCACATGCACAACCAAACACACATAAAGAAAAACAAACAAAGAGGCATACAAGTATTCATCTCATGTATATACACTACACACACACACACACGAACACGTACACAGATGACAGTGTTAGGGCTTTTAAGAGAGCGCTGACGCGCAGATGTCTCTATTCATGTAAACAGAATCCCTAAACTGGAGCGCTAAGAAACACTGGGCCCACAGATGCGGGCATTGAGCTCCTCGGCCTTGAGCGCCACGCCGCACCCCGACATGCCCACCGCACAGATGCCCACATTCACCTTCCTTAAAAGCCACAGTCTGCTCCTCTGCTCCCAGCCCCGGCTGCTCTCACTCCAGCGCCACTCTCATCGCTGCTCTCACTCTCGCTTCGCTTGCGGAAAATGCCACCACAAAGAGGGCCTTGAGCTACACAAGGGGGTAGATACAGTATCAGAAGTGGGGGGATTTTTACCCCACACAGGGGCATTTATGTTACTCCAGCCAAAAGCTATGACAAGGCAAGAGCCACACACATGGTGGCAAAGGGTCTGTATCGAGGGGTGTGTGTGTGTGTTTGAGTGTGTGTCTGTGTGTGGTGGGGCTTGGGGTCTGTGTGTGGTGGGGCTGTGGGATCTGTGTGTGTGTGTGTGTGTGTGTGTGTGTGTGTGTGTGTGTGTGTGTGTGTGTGTGTGTGTGTGTGTGTGTGTGTGTGTGTAGGGGGGGTGAGGTTGGGGGATTAAATCCTCTGTCCCAGGACCAACCGCAACAGTCATGCCTTCATGATCCCCATTAATTACTGTCAAATGCGGACAGGAGACGCTTTTAATAGCCGCAGAGTCAGCCCCTTCACAAAGAGGGGATTCTCTCTCTCTCTCACACTCTCTCTCTCTCTCTCTCTCTCTTTCCCCCTCTTTCTCTGTCTTGCTCTATCTGGCTTTTTTCCCTCTTCCGTTGATTCTCTCCGTCCTATTAGCATGACAATGCTCATTAGCATAATCAGGCAAATGAAAAGGGCCGGTGACTGGTGCTGAAAGGGTTAACTGTGCCCAGGGACCAGACAAAAGAGGAGGGGCTTGTGTAGCAACATTTATTTATTTATTTTCTTCAATTTGCTTTCGCTGATTTCTTCCTGTTTTCTTTTCTTTTTTTTTTTATTCGCTGGATGGAGACCACCGACCTTGCACCCTGTTGTCACGACGACACAGCCTGAGGTCATGACCCCTGGCTGACACCGCTCTAAGGAAACCTGCATGCCAACAGCCATATCTGCCAGCCCACATAACTCCAAGAGCTACTGCACTCAGTTACTTCACACAGACCAGCTACTAGCGGCGTCTACCCGCAAAACTGGATAAACAGATCATTAGTGCACTATTAGAGAGAGTTCATCTCACTGAACCATATGCATTTACTTTACAGGAGTCACAAGGAAATGAACATACACTCACACTGCTAGTCCATGCTGACTGATTTACTAAACAAAACCCTTCAATAAATTCATGGGTTCATGGTGAAGGAGAATAGGTTGTAAAGTGTACATTAATTCTGCATTAATACAAAAAAATCTATATTTTTAGGTCAAAAATGTCTAACATATCTGCTCCAGAGATAATAACCCAAATATTATTTGGCAAAATCCAAGAAACAGAATAAGCAAAATAAATAAATTGCTGATAAGACAAATTGAAACATTTGAAATTATAACTGATTTGGGCAAATAGGGAAAAAACAAAAATTCTATTCACAAATAAAAAAGAAACAAGCGACATAAATGTGAATGTTTTGTTTCATATTTGCAAATCCATACACTATATCACTGACACCACACACACACACTAATACATTCACACACATAGATGTGAAAGCGCACACACACACACACACACACACACACACACCATCCTGACATCACTTTAAATATTCTAATCGATCAGACGAGGGTCGGACTGCATTTTAATGCAGGGCCTGTCCAGCTCTCCAGCACGGCACAGCTGACATTAACAATAATGCTATTTAATTAAAACCAGGAGCCCCCGCTCTCTCTCTCGCTCTCTCTCACACACACACACTCCCTCCCTCTCTCTCTCCCTCCACCTTTTCATTCTTTCCTCCTTTTACCCTCCCTGTCATTACCCCTCTATCACACATGTTTCAATGTTCTTTTTGTTCTTTGCTTTTCTTCTACTCTGTCATGTCTCTCTCTTTTTCTCTCTTACTCTCTTTCCATCTTCCCTCTTTCTTTCCCTCTCCTTTGCCCTCGCCCTCTCCTTCATTTTAATCAGCCATGAGGAGATGTTTGGCATGGTGGCACGCCAACTCTGCTCTGAAAAAAAAAAAAAATCAGGAATGAACGAGAGAGAGAGAGAGAGAGAGAGAGAGAGAGAGAGAGAGAGAGAGAGAGAGAGAGAGAGGGATAGAGGCCATCAGCCTGGGTGAGATCAGCTGGCCTCAATAGTGGTGGTGAGGAGAGCTTGTCTAAACTCTCTCATAAGCAGGGGCACACACACACACACACACACACACACACACACACACACACACACACACACACACACACACACACACACACACACACACACACACACTCAGACAGAATGAGGTACCTGCCAGCCAGACCTGATTGCCAGGGGACTGACCAAACCTGCCAACTCTAGAGAGGATAAAAGAAAATGTCCAAAACTCTCTCTCTCTCTCTCTCTCTCTCTCTCTCTCTCTCTCTCTCTCTCTCTCTCTCTCCCCCACACACACACACACACACACACACACACACACACACACACACACACACACACACACACACACACACACACACCAAGCACACACATCATAAACAGCTTGGCAGAAAAGAAAACAGAAAAATAACACGGCATAACACAGGAATCCAACTACTCAACATAATAAGGTAGGAATATTGGGTTTCTAATAAATTGCATTTTCTCTGGATTTAAAGACACAGAAAAAACACAAACACTTTAAATCCCCCTCAGATAATGTACTTGAAGCAAAGAAAATAAAGCCAGATAAGAGATAAGATCTTCAAAAGCAGACTAACAGCATATTACAACCTTCCAAAGCTGATGGTCCAGAGCTCTAATACAGCTTACGCTCATCAGAATGTTGAAGGTTGGACACACACACACACACACACACACACACACACACACACACACACACACACACATACACAAGCACAAGCACACACACACACACACACACACACACACACACACACACACACACACACACACACACACACACACACACACACACACTTTAGGCCAGTAGCTAAAGGTACTGCAGCCAAAGGGAATTTGTTTTTATTATGTGTGTGTGGTGTGTATGTGTGTGGTTTAGTGTGTTTAGTGTGTGTCAGAAGAAAATGGAGAGGGCAAGAACACTAAAGAACTGATTAAGAGAACCAGTCTGCAGCAGGTCAGAGAACAATAGGTGTTAAGTGTATGCTCTGTGTTTTAAGTGTGTGTGTGTGTGTGTGTGTGTGTGTGTGTGTGTGTGTGTGTGTGTGTGTGTGTGTGTGTTTGCGTGAGTGTCTATACATCTCTGTGTCTCTGTTCACATGTTTATACATTGGCTATGTCTATATAAAAACTATATCCGTCTTCCTGTTTCCATGCAATCTCCACATAAACACACTCCTCTTACTCCCCACCCTTCCTTCCCTATCCACTCTTCTTCTTCCTCTCTCGCTCCCGAACTACACTCGTCTTTTACTGATCTTCACTCACACACTGCATATTGAGCCCCATTCCCCTGGTCTTACAAGTGTAGTTGTTCTCCTAAATCCCACTTACGCTGTTTTTAAGAATTCACCAATGTGAAATGTTCATTTAAAAACATTAAAATCTCAATTAAAATCTCAATTAAAACTTTTTTGTCTGCAGTTGTAGAATATTACAGGATTTAAATCTTTCAAATGGGAAATTATGAACAAATTTGGTATGATGGAATGAATGAATGAATGAATGAATAAATAAATAAATAAATAAATAAATAAATAAATGAATGAATGAATGAATGAATGAATAAATGAATGAATGGCCATATTCTTATGGTATTTGTTCTTTAGATGCTTTGATTTTACTTAGGACAATCACACTGTATTGGCTCTGAGTGTGAAACGCCATAGAAATGAAACCTCCTGAATGCCCTCACCCCCCTGCTGCCCGCCCTGGCTGTGTGTGTGTGTGTGTGTGTGTGTGTGTGCCACGCTCCAGACTGGTGAGAGACAGGGGGGGTCCTGCACTGTAATCCAGTTAGCCTACCAGCAGACCAGCACACGTCCCTGTCTGTGTTTAGAGAGAGTCGGTGGCTGGGTGGTGGGGAAATGGTGTGTGTGTGTGCGTGTGTGTGTGCACGTGCGTGTGAGAGAGACAGTGTGTCCGGGCGAGTTGTATGTGTGTGTGTGTGTGTGAGAAACTCTATGCTTGTGTATGTGTGCTTGGGGAGAAGAGAAAGGGGAGAGTGGGGAGAGGACACACACACACACACACACACACACACACACACACACACACACACACACACACACACACACACACACAGGCAGATTAACGCAGCAGACATTATCGAATTTACAACCAGCCGCATGGACATCTGCCCTACTTTCTCCACCCACCCCCTACCCCACCACCCCAAAAAAGTCCCTCCAAAAAAAAAGCAAGCGACCGAGGGGGGTAGCTGGAGTGGGGTGTATGTAGGGGGGGGGCATTGGGATGGTGGTGGTGAGTTTGGGATGGGGGGGTGTTGAGGCGTGGCGGATAATCTGGTTAGGAGAGGCGACGTGGAGAGGAGCGTAACGGTGGGAGCTGTGTGTGTGTGTGTGTGTGTGTGGAGCGAGCGGAGCGGCCCAGCCCAGCGGTAGCTAACGCTGTCACTTCCTCTCTGGGGGGCAGGCGGCTGAACGGGCCTGTCAGCCCTCCGTTCACATGCTCGTTAGGGTAACGAACGCCTCTACTGATAGCACTAATGAGGAGGGGGGGGGGGGGGGGGGGTAAAACGAGAGAGGTAGAGAGGGAGGGAGAACGAGAGACCAAAAGACAGAGAAGGAGAGAAAGAGAGACAAAGAAAGGAGAGAAAAAAATCACGAGAGAGGGAGAGAGAAGGAGACAGAGCACTGGCCCAAAACGAAAAGACAATCGCATGTCCGCCCTGAAACACCTACCATCCCTCCTTCTTTCCCCCTCAGCCATCCCTCACTGCACCCAAAACTGACATTTCTTTTCCTCAGAGAGAGAGGGATAAGAGAGAGAGTGTATGAGAGAGAGAGAGAGAAACAGAGAGAAAGAGAGAAAAAAAGGCAGCATGAGAAAAGAAAAAGAACAAGATGTCCTCATAAGCTGCCATGCTTGTGTTTTCAGACGCCAATGAAGGAAAAACCCAACATGATATTTACTTAATATTAATTTCTGTTTCTCCTCCATAGACTACCATTCTAAGCACCTCCATCAGCACTGTACCTCAGTCAGCCCAGCCAGCCCTGCATCTCTGTGTAGCGGAGGCTGAGGTGTGAGGATACAGCGGAGGTGTTGGGTGTCTGTGTTCTGCACGCTCAGCGCGCACTAATGGCTCTGTGGATGAGGACACAGGCTCATTGTCTGTGGCAGTGCTGTAATTCCAATTAGCCCGCTTAATTAGCGCTCTCCTGCTCCGTAATCAGCCGCTAATGCCCTCACTTCACTTCAACACAACGCCATTTAACCCTTCACTCTCTCACCACCAACACCGCCGCTGCACGGGCTGCTCATTTAACAAGTCATTCACACTCCCTGCAAGAAGAGCAGACCTGTCTAGATGTCTGTAGAAGAGAACACTAGCAATCCTGGGCTGTTCCCAGGTCAGTTTACCCACAAAACAGAACTGCTCCTCTTGCAAGACACTATTACAAAACAGAGATGTTACTTTACCCATCACTGTCTTAAAACTGAGCTGCACTCTAACCTATTATCATGATTCTTCTGTTGCTTTATTTACTCCTAAAACTGAACACTTCTGTAACTTATTCAGTCCTAAAATGTGAGCTGGTTCCTCAACTGTTTAGTTTTAAAACGAGCTGTTTTTTAAGCTAATTCACTTTCACAGTAAAATACTGCTTGACTCCTTAAGTGATCTTTTTACTTGTTTTGTTCCTTAAGCAATGTTTTTAACCTGTTTTCCCTTAAAATAGACCTCAGGAGTTACTGGAGACATTTCCCTTCAGTTCACTGTGCTGATATGCATAGGAAAGGGCTGATGATATTTCTCCCAGTGGGAATAAGTCAGATTTGATGTTGCAGGGGTTGGAAATGGCTGTGGATTGGACACGCTGCAGTCTGCTCAGTGAGCCTTCAAATCCATTGGATGGGTGT
>JAODXP020000019.1:22777892-22790392 GCA_027497455.2 Sardinella longiceps
GACATTGGGGGCTCTGCTGGCTAGTAAGTGTTTGAAGACCTCCATAGAGAGCAGGCTCAAATGTCGATGACAACATTCACAGAACTTTCCAGAAATTCTCACTCCTTTTTTTCAAATGCTTTCAACTTCACAGCAGTTGAGAAACAAGGCCTGTCAACTCGTTACTCTTTTTGTTTATAGATTTGTCCTTTCTTGTGTGGAAATTCAGCTTGCTGAAATTTGCCAACTTTCTCCTTCTAAATCGCTCTAATCCAATCAAGCATTTCATAGCAAACACTAGCAAACATCCTTCATTCCAGCCAGACAATAGGAACCTCGGGGATTGTAACAGGTCTTGGACTACTCTTGACAAAAAGATCTCTGCTGATTGAAATGTTGTTTGTCCATTCTGCTATTTGGGAGGTATTGCTTGAGCAGGGAACAGATCTTTCTTTTAACCTCTGTCTTTAGCTTTTGAATTGGCATTTGTGCAAGTCTTTTACATTTCTATTGTGCTTGCATTACCCTGCCTAAAAGGAGATGAATATGTGTCCTACTTTTAGGTTAAAAAAAATAATTACAAACAGCAACAGAATCTGATGCAACACCATATACCAAGTAGCACCATGTATCATCTGTAGTTGGCATTTAGATCAACTAGCGTTGATATATCAATATAACATTGATATAACATTTCCCAAAATATCACATATGATATTGTGATATTTGTATATATGTATATATATATATATATATATATATATATATATATAACACAATGCCATACAATGTCAGTACAGAGTTGTTCAAGATCCATGAGAACTACAAGCAGTGCCTTTAAATAGAGCTGTTGTAGTGAGGCATAGAGAAGCAGTAGTCTCCTCTGGGAGTGTACACATCACTACCCTAGTGTCTCATCTCAGTGTAGGTCACACACTCAAGTCTGTCCTCCTAACTTACTTTCCTATGTAAACACCCTTGTGGAAATAGTGTGTGTGTGTGTGTGTGTGTGTGTGTGTGTGTGTGTGTGTGTGTGTGTGTGTGTGTATGTACAGTATGTATTTGTGTGTGTGTTTTTGTGCTGGGGCAGTTGGGGTGGTGTGGTTTACAACTCAAGACCCCGGAGACGGTGTTTACAACATGAGGT
Organism: Sardinella longiceps; assembly: GCA_027497455.2. NCBI lineage: Eukaryota > Metazoa > Chordata > Actinopteri > Clupeiformes > Clupeidae > Sardinella > Sardinella longiceps. The sequence goes on from JAODXP020000019.1 coordinate 22,779,019, forward strand.
CACTCGATAAGCTGCTGGACGAGAGCGGAGCGAGAGACAGCGGGAACCAAGAACAGCACAACAGGTCAAAGCAAAGCCAGTCCACTGGGGAAAACACAAATGCTCCCAGCCTTACAAACACGCCGCTGAGTTCACTTACGTATTCTAGGCAAGTTTTTTATCATTAATATTATTAAAGCTATTGTACAGTAGAGATACTCAGCTCCATCTGGGGAACAGGAAGCCACACTCACTTCAAAACAACTCACTCGCTAGCTTGAGAAGCACAGTGAATTAAAACAAAGATTTTTTTTAATGACTTTGGTAAACCAATTCTGGTAAACCAGATAGATCAGATAGCCCAAGTTGGGTAAACCAAGGTGGTTTGCAAAGCAGGCCAGTAAACCAAAGTGCAACTGAAACCATAGTAGTTTCAGAAGTGTCATATTGGCATCTGCCTGGGGTTTGGCGGGTTTGGCCTGTATGTGTATGTGTGCAGCTTCAAAGGAAATGACTGTTTGAACTACGAGGAGACAGAGACTTCTCAGGCCTGTTAATCATCTGTGTATGTGTGCGTGTGTTTGAGTGGGAAAGAACAGGCAAGAATTGAACAGCGTCTGTGTGTACACCTGTGTGTGTGTATGTGTGTATGTGTGTGTGTGTGTGTGTGTGTGTGTGTGTGTGTGTGTGTGTGTGTGTGTGTGTGCTTGTGTGTCTGTATGTGTGTCATACTGGTTTATTTCCCTAACAGGAAGAGCTGACTGTGCTTATACCCTTATAAGGCCTTAGCTGTCACTGAGCACTGAGAGCTTGCAGCTGTGGGCCGTCCTAATAGCACCAGGTTCTGAATGCAACCACAGTGATTTCCTGCTTCTGAGCACAGGACCAACAACAACAATCACACTCCCCACTAAAACCCTCCAAACAACATACTGATCATGCTGATGAAGCACACAGCAAATAGACACACAGAGAGCTGCTCAAATCTCTGCTTTTGTAAGACTAATCAGACTACTGCAGGACTGACATCAACAAAATACAACAAAATACTAGTGTTTGCACAGTTAAGCTACGGCTAAGTGTAAGAAGGAAAGGGCTTGTCCAAGTGGTTAATAAGAATGTGCTTAAGTGGGAGTTTTGGTTTTAGCGTTGCTTAATGAGTGTGTTGCCAGGGAGGTTTAGAAAGAACCAGTTGTTTAAAGGGTTGATCAGAGGCTTGGTAGAGCATCAAGTGATATAAAAGTATGTATAATGTAATGTGAAGTAAGTAATGCAAAATGAGTGTGATCTCAGAGGTGTTTGAAGAGAGGGTTGAAGCCTTGTTTGAGGGTTGCCAGATTGGCTTACCTTGTCAGCAGACGTGGGCCTCATCAGGGAGACGCGGTCGTACTGTCGTCTAAGCAGAGCCCACAGCGCATCCAGACGACCCTGTCAAAAACAACACACAGAGTATCAGTACCATGCACCATATCATCATTTAGGCCCTTATTTGTCCAAGCAAGCAAAAAATAAGTCTAAAATATTTCCATTATTCTTCAATTCAACAGTTTGTCATTAGCATAGGCAAATGAAGGCCTAGGGCTCTGTAACATCTGTTGCTAACAATTCAAGTGTGTTGAGTGGCACTCGTTGCTTTTCGACAGGATAGAGTCTCACCTTGATTGGCGTGTACCATTTGGACTCTGTGTTGTGGCCGGAGGGCGGCGGCCTGTTTGGCTTTTTGATCATGGGCTCATCCACCTCGTCAGGGACCTTGATGACCGCGTTCTTGGCCGCCTCCAACCGAGCACCCTCTTCTGTGGAACCTTTCTCTCCCCAGCGCACCTAACCACAACATCCATGAACACATGAATACACACACTTAATAATTACACTCTTATTTATAGAACAGTGACCAGGCAACCTACAAGAGAGCAGCGGAAATAACAAAACATGCTATGTGCTGTAGATGAAATTCCCTCATGACTATTTTTGGTTTGTTTTGTTTTCCACGGGATTCTATTCTAGACACTTTTCTTTGTAAATGGTGCAAGAAATAAACATGAGTCCTTCGAGGTATTTCTGGGAAGAATCTGGTTTACTGTATAATCTCTCCTTTTTTTTTAGTTCCCATCTTCACACTCAAACAGACCCACAGCTGTTGCCATGGTGAAAAAAAACAAAACACTAGCATATCAATTAGCATCTCCCGCTTGAGGCTGTAGGTCAAGCCATGGCAATCCCCAGCCCATTCTTTACTGCTCAGCAAATCAACTTCATCACTCAAATCCAACAGTCTTTATGTGCACCTCTTCAGAGCAACTGTAGCATTTAAAAAACAGGTGCATCTCTAAGCTTAGCAATATCCAAGTGCTCCCACTTCCCAAATGATTAACATCCTTTGTTGTAGAAGTAGTATTATACAAAGTCATAGTATAGTACCTTTAGCAATTAGCACATATAATAGGCTACATAAGTTGGTAGAATATCGGCATCAGACTCTATAGGCTTGTTTGACTCCAGAATGGTTAGACAGGCTTTGTTTAGAAGACCTCTGTATATTTTGATAAAGGTGTAGCCTATGGAAGTGAGAGAGGGCGAGTGATTCAGTCAGGTTCCTAACAGCGCCTCCCCCCCTTGCATCCAGTCCTCCATCCTGAGGCAGCTAGCGATATGGAGATGCTGCATCTGACACAATGAAGGCTGATGGGGAAGACGACCCCAAAGGGAGAGTAGGCTATGTGTTCAAGTGCATGTATGCAGCTCTGTGTGTGTGAATGAGAGTTTACTTGTGTGGGTCTGTGTGTGTACATATGTGTCTGTGTGTGTACATGTGTCTGTGTGAATATGAATGTGTTTGTGTGTGTGTGTGTAAGTGAGAGAGAGACAGAGAGAGAGAGAGAGAGAGAGAGAGAGAGAGAGAGAGAGAGAGAGAGAGAGAGAGAGAGAGAGACAAGTGTGTGTGTGTGTGTGTGTGTGTGTGTGTGTGTGTGTGTGTACATGTGTGTCCTGCCTGTCTAGCACTCTCTCCAGCACTCCTGGGAACAGCTCTGGCGAGGTATCACTCCCCGAGGTTTGTTTTATTTATTTATTCATTCAGTTTTCCATCAGCGCTACACTGATGCCAGCATCTCCTCAGGGTACCTGGGCACAGAGCACTGAGAGAGAGGGGGAGTGAGAGAGAGAGAGAGAGAGAGAGAGAGAGAGAGAGAGAGAGAGAGAGAGAGGGAAGAAGGGAGAGAGAGAGAGAGAGGTGATAGAAAACGATAGTGAAAGGAAGCGAAATGAATACAGACGGACAGACGGAATGAAAGACACATACAGGATGTACACATAAAAAAGACAAAAGAGGAGATAAAAAAATAATTAAAAAGAGCAAAGAGAACAGGAGAAAAGAAAGAAAATGTTGAGAGACATATTGAAGTAGAAAAGAAAAAAGAGATAGATGGAGAGGGGAAGGGAGGAAGGGTAGAATCCTGCTGAACAAAAGGTGCTTGACAGCAGTAAGGATCCCGGGATGAATTCATTAAGCTGGCAGACATCACTCACCCAACGAAACCCCCCCACCCACCCACTCAAACACCCCGTTACCCACAACCCCCCACTTCAACCCTCCATCCTGTCCGTTGGCGGACAGACAGGAGTCAGGGCTGAACGTGGACACGGACGCCGCTGCCCATCACGTCAAAGCCATCAGCCATGGCGGACGAGCCTCCAAGAAACAGCTTTGAAAGCTCGGCACCTGACGTCAGAGGAGCTCTCGCGCTCAGAAAGTGCTCAGGAGTGGAGACACTCAACGTGAACAAAAGTGACAAGGACTAGGAGAGACGGGTGAAAATGTGTGTGTGGGTGTGTGTGGAGTGTTATATATAAGGCACAAAAGACTTTTTTAGCTACGAAAAAAAATCTAAATTGTGTGAATATGTATGTAAATTGTACATCAAATTTGAGTTGGGGAAGGAGGAAACATAAAAGGTATAAGGTGAAGAAAAAGCTCCTATAATAAATTTGATGCAACTAAGCGGAAACTATGGATGTTCATCAAACAGCTCTCTAGTTAGGTCTTATTCTGATCTCAGGATCCATATCTCACCTCCATGCGTTTGATACCCCCGGCACCTCGTCCTCCATAGTAGGAGGCGTCCACAGTTGGCCACTTCTTTTTGGGTAGGGGGTCCTCCTCTGGTGGCTGAGAGAGGGGGGGTGGGAGGGGGGGACATGTCAGTAAGAGACCTGTTACTCAAGCACTCTAAACACATCTGGCAATCTGATGAGCAATGGGAAACATGCAGAGAAGGACAGACAGAGATGAGAGAGAGAGGGATAGAGAGAGAGAGAGAGAGAGAGAGAGAGAGAGAGAGAGAGAGAGAGAGAGAGAGAGAGAGAGAGAGAGAGAGAGTACTAAAGTCTGTGTACTCACAGGTGGAGGTGGAGGGGCTGGTCGAGGCGGGGGATCTTTGATGACCTGTGAGAGACAAGAGAAGAGAAGTGAATCCCTTATTTGAGGTCAGTGCAGACAGACGCCATGGTGACAGCACCTTAGCGATGAGACATGACAGCGTGACTGACTGGCAGAGGGGGTGGCGGGGGTAGTAGACGACGCTGTTGACATCACCACCATCATCATCATCTTCTTCATCAATGTCAGTACCCTCTTTAGCATCAGCATCATCATTATGCATATTTAGCCTGTAAAAGCACGATGGTGCATATTCACCTTATTCACATTCAGGTCCAGCCCTACGTCATGATTCCTATGCTGATAAGCCATTAATTGCAGTACTATGGTGCCAAGCAAACAGTTCAGGCCCCCAGTGCACAATAATGCCAGATCAACTTGTTGACGGGGGGAGTTGTTGTTGCTGTTTTGTGTGTGTGTGTGTGTGTGTGTGTGTGTGTGTGTGTGTGTCGGGGGGGGTGTTAGCTGGGGCTGGGGAGGGGAGGGGCGGGGGCATTTGGGGATGGCAGTGGAGTGCCGTCGTTTATCTCTTAATTAATTGGACGAGGTTCAGCGGGGCCCAGCGATCCTGAGGTGCTCATTAGCCCCAATGATATGCAGAGAGTGTTAGCTTGGGCTGAGCTCCAGACTTCATCTGGAGGGGACACACGCCACCCAACACCGCCCACCCAACACCACCCAGCATCCTCCTCCCCTCACACACAAACCCACATATAGGACATGTCCTATCCTACTAGATTCATGGAAAGACCATGTGTCCACATACATTGTTTAAGTTAACGTATATCTTTTAGGGCTTTTTGCCTGTAATTTGATAGGACAGTAGAGAGAATGACAGGAAATGAGTGGGAGAGAGAGATGGGATTGGGAAATGACAAACCCAGGTCCCCAGATTAACAGTACAACGCTCTAGCCTACTGAGCCATCGCATTCCCCACATACATTGTTTTGTTTTGCTCGACAAATCTGCACATACACACTGTCTCACATACCATGAATCAAAACCTACATCGTACTCACAGGTGAACACTATAGTTTTGTCTGTTCACGTCCCTCGCCTTCAATATGCGTGTTAACTCGCACAACCTTGTTGGGAAGTCAAAACACACGCTCCCACAAGCAGCTGTGCTGTGCAGACACTCTCTCTCTGCTGTGCTTGTCTGTCAGATGAGAGAAAGGCACGCATGAGGCTGTGTGTTTGACAGCACCTCTGCTGCGTGTGTGTGTGTGGGTGTGTGTGTGTGTGTGTGTGTTTGACAGCACCTCTGCTGCTCCACAGACGTCCCACGTGCGACATCACTCAAGTCTGAAACCACCTCTGTGTCATCCGCCCAACAAACGCACACACACACACAAGCCCAGGGGATGGATAAGGGCTCAGAAGAAGAGTATAAGCATGTGTGTATATATATGTGTGTCTTGTGTGTGTGTATGTGTGTGTGTTTGCATGAGAGCTTCAGACTTTTCTGATCTGACAGGCAGATCACTCACCCTCAGCACTCTGACGCACAAACAATACAACCTCAAGAACCGAAAGAAAAAAAGACCAAAAACGAAGAAAGAAGAAAAAAAAAAAACGACAGGATAAAACTGGCCACCAGCATTAGCTGAAGAGGTGTGACATTCAGACCGGAGTCACACTGAATCATTTCTCCTTGTGATGGGAAAAAGCACAGCACACACTTATTCTCATACCACTGCTTCGGCTAGAGTGAACTTCCAGCTATTTGCACATGGGCGTGTCGGGAGAGAGACAGAGAAAGAGACTGAGAGAGAGAGAGAGAGAGAGAGAGAGTGTGTGTGTGTGTGTGTGTGTGTGTGTGTGTGTGTGTGTGTGTGTGTGACTGTGTGTGTGTGTGTGTGCGTGTGTGTGTGTGTGTGAAAGGCCAAAGTGATGAGTGCGCTCCAAACTCTAGAGGAGGACCTTCCCCTCGTTCCTCTTCTCTGTCACCCGGTCAGGTTGTGCATTTACCAAATTAGTCCCTGCAGCCTCCCTCCCCAAAAAGCTTCTTAATTATCACATATCATGCCTCTAACAGCTGTTCCATTCACATTAAAGCACACTAATACCAGAACGCCACTGTTGTCATTAAAATAATGGAAAATGATCAATTAGTGTTAATTAATTGCTCTTTGACACTCAACCGACTGTTGGCAAATCCAAGTAACGTGTGCTGGTGGGGTGTGCCGGTGCGATGATTACCATCATTTTAGCCAGACCTTACGCTAACGGATTACCTCCTCTCGCTCAGTAATTAAGCAGCAGATTTCATATTTCCTGGGCATATTGCGGGATAACTAAAGCTTTAAACAAATGACGTGCTCGCCTGTTGGGGGCTAACAAAAATAAAAACGCTCAAAATCAAATAAATAAACTACCTGACGGACAGATGTGCGACGAGAGGCGGCCGTTTAAAACCGCTAAGTGCAGTCGGTAATTAATCGCTAAAGCGCCGGACACTTAGCCATCTGATGGGCAGCTTGAGCCTCTAAACATGCGCGGCGGCGATCTGACCAATCACCGGCAGCCGCTGAAACATCACCATATGGCGGCGGCGTAATTGTCCAATTGGAGTTTATAATCCGTTCATTTTAGTCGGTAATGCTCCCATGTTGTGTCAAGCTGTTTCTCAGCTTATAGTGACTGGGGTGAGTGACAAGTAGCATATTTGCAAATTAAAACGATGCACTTTCATCCACCAGCAAATGAAGCTATTTGTGGTTGTGGGCAAGAGAGATGATCTAAGAGGTCAACTGGGGAGGACTATAACATGCCGGGCCTTTTCTTGTTCTCTCCTTGCTGTGCTGATGTAAGGTACACTGAGACAGCATAGAACAAACCCAAATCACTTGTCCCTATTTAATAATTAAAGATGGTGCTACTGACATGTTACGTAAGAATAACATTGTTCAGGGCGTCAGGTACTTCACCTGTGTAAAAGAAATTGGCATAAATATTTTCCCATAGTGTGATGCATCTTTCGGAAACAGATGAACAAAATAAAGTCTGCGCTAGTTGAATGCAACGAACAACGACAATAAGATGAATCAAGACATCCAAAGTCAGTACAGATCAGTGTCTTCATCGGAGATAAGACAAAAAATATCTTCATTCACGGCCCTTTGGACCGACAGAATTGATGCGAGTTTGCCCACTTTGTGTCTTTCTGATTTTTTTTCCTTGACGAAAAAAGGAAGGAAAAAAAAACAGGGAACAAGAAAAGAGAGAAAAGAGTGAAAGAGTGAAAGACGGGTGTGGGGGGTGTGGGTTGGGGTAGTGGGGTAGAGAGAGAGAGAGAGAGAGAGAGACGAGAGATCTGGCAGGGGCGAGTTTAAATATTAACAGCGCACACATGGCCCTTTCCTAGTGCCGAGTCCCTGGTGGACGGGAACAGCAGCTCCTGCACCAAGACAAACAGTGGGCAGGCCAGACATGCTGCAGGGGGTTTACATTTTAATGCGTTTGTTGGTTTTCCAAAATATGCTTCCATCTCTGCCTGGACTGGGGCCCGGCTGTGCGCCGCTTTCTCAAAGCGGGCCGATGCTGCTCACTCCGCCTGCCTGCCTGCCGATGCCATCGCTCTGTGTGTAAGCGTGTGTGTGTGTGTGTGTGTGTGTGTGTGTGTATGTGTGTGTGTGTGTGTGTGTGTGTGTGTGTGTGTGAGAGTGAGAGTTTGCTCCTTGTGCGCCAGATTCAGAGAGCAGGAGGCTCTTGGGCATGCCATCTGTAGTTGTTAGCAATGGTTTAGACTGATAATGCGATCTGGGCTCCCATTGTTCGTGTGGAAAGTAGGGAGTTGATGAACCAAAAGATTCTTTTTTTTTCTCTTTTCTTTCTTTCTTTTTCTTTTTTTTTTGTAAAAGGGGCGAAGGCTGAGATTTACACTCACATGGTTGAAGTTGTAAAATATTCACATCATGTGAAAACGCCTTCACAACAGCCATGCTTCCCGGATTTAAATGGTATAAAATAAAAATAAATGATTACAAAAAATCCTCAGTGCGAATGTCAGAAGAGGAGCAGCCAATGCTGCCCTCATAAAAGAAGCTGTCGACACATACTAAAAGGCAGGACATGAATCAAAACATACTTCCTCACGCTGGTCCCATCCCTCCCTTGTTTGGAGAGGAGGACAATTAGGTCATTTTGGGTTGGGAGTCAGCATTTTTAACTACAAACACAACCTTACCTCACCCACCATGTTCCTGCCAAAAAGTAACTAGGCTTTGGCCAAGACCCTTGACTGGCTTTGGCCAGCCCCTTAACTGACCCTGATCCGGACAGGATCTGCTTGTGATTTTTGCCCAAATCTGGCACAATGTTTGTCCCTGATCTGATACACATCTGTCCCAGTTCAGCGCCAGTTCCGGTCCAGTGCGTCGGACTCGGCGTGTTTTGAAATGGGTCACGCTCCGAGGACTCAGAGAGAGAGAGAGAGAGAGAGAGAGAGAGAGAGAGAGAGAGAGAGAGAGAGAGAGAGAGAGAGAGAGAGAGAGTGGAGTTCACCTGGCCTGCACCCAGCACTCCCGCTCTGTTCATTACGGGACCCCCGTCCCACCCATCAGCGCTTGGCATCCCAGCCCATTTCTCCAGAGAAACCCTTGGAAGGGGGCCAAGCTAGGAGCACTCACGGTAAAAGACAAGAGAGAGACGGGGGAAGGGTGATTGAGGAGTGGTGTGGTGGTGGTTGGGGGTCTTCAAAGCAAAAGACATGGCACAGAAAATGACTGGAGAAGACGGATAGGAGAGAGATGGATAAGCAGTTATGGTTACCATCATAGATCCCCTGTTGATAGGAGTGGGGCTTGGGGAGACCATGCTTTCAAATGATTTCTATTCATCGCAGAGTTTATTGCTATCAGAATCACAAGCAAAACGCAAAAGCCTCTACTAGTCATATACTGTATCAGCACACATGTTAGTTATCCAAGCTCTTGGAATCTTCTCACAGATACGTAGTTCGCAAAATTTATGTGACAGATTTCTTACGTAACCAGAGTTAGAGAAAGGGTCCAGTGGGTGTTACACTATTGACCAAATGTGTATAGAAGAAATTGGATATGAGTGTTGGGAGCTGGAAGTACTTTGCCGTGACTGTAGGTGGGCAAACTACAATAGCTGCTTTTCAAAAATAATCGACAATAGCAGTGCTACAGTGTTTTAGTGAAATCATGTTTGATTATAGTGCTCACTGGTTGATCTTGTGTTGCAGCAGAACACCGTTACTACTGTGACCGTAGTACTAATAGTGTTACAGGATTATGGTGGTAATGTGTTTTAGTGTCAACTAGTGCTGTCAAACGATTTAAAAAAATAATCTGATTAATAACAAAATTTTGCCATGATTACTGATGATTAATCACCTTTAATCACAACTCATTTCCACCAGTAGGAATTTAAATGCTACCATATGGGTAGATTGCATCCTTCTTTTCCCCTGGCAAGACCCTGAAACTTCATCTAAAATGGGGTAATTCACATATATCCCCTACCCCTGCGTCATTCTTCTTCATTCTTGAACAAGATTAACAATAGGATAATGGGTGTCAGTATAAAAAAGTTCAGGGGACAGAGATGGGACAAAGACCTCAAAAGGAAAGTTTTGGACAATAATAGTCCACTTTCATGTATGTTTATTTCACCCTCCTCTGTTGTCCATAGTGTCTAGTCTGACTTGATAACCATTTTCTAGCTGAAACTGAACATAATGCATGTCAGGAAAGTGGAATCAATCAGGATTAATCTGAGTTATTTATTTTTAATCTGAGTTCAATTTTTTTGGATTAATCACTTGAGTATAAGCGTTAATTTTGCCAGCACTAGTGTAAACATGTCTGAGAACTGTGTTAAAGCCCCCACTTGCAGGATTTAACTGAACATATTTAAAAAAGAGTCATCCCTTCTCATCCCTGCCTCCTAACCGAAGATGTTGAACTTGCAAATTCACTCCATTTTTTGTTAGCAGGCAGGCTAGGTCACATGACTTAGCGCTTACTATTTGAATTATAACGTGATTTGTACGGCTTCCTCCATCGACCACACAATTCCACATGTGGGATTATCGGCAGAAATGTTTAGTAACAACTTTGTTTTTGATTCTTAACCTTCTGGATGGCGCAACCAGACTTGCATAAGACCTCTTTAAGCGTGTTGCAATCTATCAGTTGTGTTGTTCTAGTTCTCCATTAAACTACTCACCACAGTACAGCACAGCGGCCAGAACCACCACATGAGGGCCAGAGCAGTCAGCAGCAGCAGCACCAGGAACACGATAAACACCACCATGCCATCCGACTGAGGACAGAACACACACACATACACACACACACACACACACACACACACACACACACACACACACACACACACACACACACACACACACACACACACATTGCATCAGGAAACTGCAAAAAACAACACAATACACCACCACCACCATGAGCCTAGTCCAGTTAAGTAAATCTGTTTATTTAACTATAAAAGTAAAGTTAACCACAGGATAATTATGTTGATTTTTGTGATGTTTATTTACATGTCAGACTAGAATAGTACTCACACAAGTGGTGACATAGATGGTGAAGGCACTGGAGATGAAACTCTTGCCCTTGTTGAGGCTGATGAGCACCTCCATGGACCTGGGAAACAACAGACAATAGACCCCCTAATGTCAGCCACACTATTCAATGCTCTCAGTCAAAACAACAAGTAACACACAAAAACATCAGAGATGAAGGGTAATGGGTGGGTAAGAAATATTTAGAATTAAAAGATTGACGAAAATGAGGAAAATGAAACTGAAAGTGAATTGCTTTGACCCATTCAGGTAGCATTAGCTGCCTATTAGCTATTCTGTCCATGTTGCACCAAATTATTTTTGCTACCGCCAGCACTTAGTAATGTTGAACAACGTGGCTATGCATGCATTGACATCCAGTGAATTATTTCTTTAAACA
>JAODXP020000019.1:22792892-22902892 GCA_027497455.2 Sardinella longiceps
TGTGACTATGTGTCAATATGTGGTGGAACTATAATAGCATTCCTTAAGAGTTCTAATTATTTCATTATCTGAAATTATTATTATTATTTTTATTACCTCCGCCAAGGAGGTTATGTTTTCAGTCAAGTTGGTTTGTCTGTTTGTCTGTTTGTTTGTCTGTTTATTTGTTTGTCAGCAGGATAACTCGAAAAAGTACTGCACGGATTTGGATCAAATTTTCGAACAACGTGCATATTGGGACAAGCAAGAACTGATTTGAATTTGGTGGCGATCAGTGACCAAGAACATGACCTGTGACCATATTGCCTTGGTGGAGGTCTGCGCTCTCTGAGCGCTTTTCTAGTTGTTGTTGTCGTTGTTATTGTCGTTGTACTGTACATGTAGCCATGTCACTGTGACTACTGATGTAGGCAGTTTTGAGTGGCACTGCAGAGAGAAATGAAAAAGAGAACCTACAGGAAACGCTGACAGGAAATCCTCTTCAAGTACTGAAAGAGGAAATCATGTACTCATGTAACCTTGTCCCAAATAATAAGCATTACAACAAGTCTCACTAACCCAGTTATTCACCTTGTTTCTCTACTGTAGTTGTCAAACTCTTTACTTAAATACTGTACATACAAACTATCCTCATCTGATCATCTAACAGCAAGATGTATTTTGAGGTGTATTTTTTTCTGTTTGTGCAGATTGAGCTTTCCTCACCAAGCCAATCTTAATTTTGTAAATAAAATAACCTCATCATCAAATAAACCCCATAGTATTGTATACTTTTTTTTTTTTTCAAATTACAAAGTTGGGGGTGTCAGGAGGACCAGCAGGGTTGTTTTTTTCCGGCATAAAGGCAAGACACCTCCATTGCTCCAACCCAAACATATAAAAATGTTAATTGGCATAATGTCTTGGTCCTTACAGTATTCTATTCTGATGGATCCTATAAGAATCCTCTACTGTATGTTCTCAATACGGATTTTCCATATGGCCAAAGCAAGCAGCACAGATGGAGCAGAGAAAGCCAGCGGCCTGCGCAAACTTCACCATGAAGATGGGATTGATTATTGATGAGTCACGCTTGACTGCTCTGCTCTGCTCTGACCCGTCCCACCCTCTCTCTCCCCATGTGAGCGCTTGTTGGCCAGGTGTCAAGCAGGACCCCTCAGTTATGTTTATCCCCCCACCCCTGGTTGTGAAAACCTAGGTGAGGACACACGACCCTCCTGCCCCACTCCACCCCCTATTTACCCAACCCCCGACCCCTCCACCACCTCCCCATCCAAAGCACATGTACCCTCCTGTGCCCCCCTCCCAGTCCTGCTCTCCTCTCTGCTCTCTAGGGGTACAGCTTCTTCTTGCTAATGTGGGCACATGCATGTGTGTGTGTGTGTGTGTGTGTGTGTGTGTGTGTAGAGGGTAACAGATGCCCCCCTCACACTCAGTTTAGCCCCAGCAGCTGTCGCCACAGATGAGGCCCCTTGCCCGCCTGCAACGAGGGTCCACAAGGAAGGACGAGAGAGAGTGGAGGATCAGAATGGAGCAGGAGAAGAGAGGAGGAAGAGAAGAGAGAGGAAAATGAGGAAAAAGAGGAGAGGAGGGGTCAGGTCAGGTCAGGATATTCCGATTCCTGGACATCCTTCCCAGAGCCTGTCCTGCCCCACTTGGGGAACCTCTTCAGCTCTGCCTGAGCTCCATGAGTCTATACTAGTATTGTGATCTGGGGCGGCCAGTGGAGCTGGGCTGGGGAAGGCTGGAGCGTTTATGGGATTGAGGGGGAACAACATGGGCCGCATGGGTCCAGTGCTGCTGGACTTGATGCGAAGATCATTAGAAGCAAATAACAGAGGTAACAAAGCAGGATTTAGTTAGCACTCAGTTCCTCTGTGGCTATCACTAGGAGAACCCCAGTCAGTCCAGAACATGTGATCTAGAATCTCCATCAGTTCTAAATCCCAAACTGGCCTGTTGCTGACCTCCATAAAACTACAGTGGGTCTGGAAGAGAGATAGTAGATTTTAAAGATGATGACCTCATCACATGGGCCCATTCTCAAACTAATAGAACACATGAAAGATCCACCATCTGTACACACTAAAACCTCTTCTTACAGTCAGATTTTTTATCAGTTTTTTTTTTTTTTTTTTACCCATGAATTCCCCCTCATTAAAAAGAGGCAAAGGCTCATCTGAACAAGACAATGGACTGGGACCCAAGCTTCCTCCTTCCCCCCTTGTCTCCGGGACAGCAGCAGTCTACATGGAGACGAGTACCGGTATACTTAGCCATATTTAAGAGCAGATGATGCCTAAACGGCCCAGCACTGGCTCACGGCCAAATGCTAATCTTCACACCGCTAAGCACCACATTTCTGACAGGGAAGCTTGGCAAAAGAACATAAAATAAATAAATACGCTCTTCGATGACAGAAGTTTCAAGAGTTGGTTTCTTGGCGGGCGATTTTTTTTTGGGAGAGATTTTGTGAGACCGTCAGGTGTCGCTCAGGTAGTGAGGTAGAGGTGAGCCACGGGCAGAGAAAGCAGGTGGGCTTAGTGGTTTGAAGGGATGGATGTTGGGGGGGGTGGAGGGAGGGGGGGTTGATGACAGGAGATGCTTGATTGGCTCGTGAGCGCAGGGCACAGATGGAGAGAGGGAGAGAGGGAAAGAGGGAGGGAAGGAGAGAAAGAGGAGTGTGGCAGCTCAGACGCTGGCTGCAGGTGGCTCGCGAAGCGGTGTGTGTGTGTGTGTGTGTGTGTGTGTGTGTGTGTGTGTGTGTGTGTGTGTGTGTGTGTGTGTGTGTGTGTCGTGGCGGCGCAGCGGTGAATTATTTACACGGGACCAGAGGCAGAGGGATCGGACGCATCTGTCGCACATCCTTTTAACCCCCCCACCCTACCACCCCCACAACACACATACACACATGCAGAACACACACACACACACACACACACACACACACACACACACACAAACCATCCCTCTACCCCCCCAACAGATGTGTTTACTCGCTGCTCGTAGCAGCTAACCACTTAATGGGTCACAAGCGCAAGCCAAGAGTTAATTAAGCAAGCCTTTTCAAATGGGCATCGTGTAGCAGAGATGGCCTTTTTTGTTTATGATGCTATACGTTATGCACTAAGTGTTTTATAATAAGATAAAGAGAACTAGCGTCAAGGGAACAGCAAGTGTGTGTGTGTGTGTGTGTGTGTGTGTGTGTGTGTGTGTGTGTGTGTGTGTGTGTGTGTGTGTGTGTGCTGGGAGGTTAGAAGTAACAGCTAAATTCAATGGTTTGAAAAAGATGCTGTGGCTCTCACTCAGTAAGGGACCTGCACAATGGAATGCATGTAACGCACTACCGCCATCACACAACAGTACTAAACTACAGAGAGTAGTATTTCCATCCTGTTAAAACTGTTGATCCAATGTCAACAACAATGTGACACCGTTAGTATAAAAACTAGTGTGGAAGGTATAATTATCAATATATAACAAAAACTATTGATGTGTATCAAATATATGTAATATGAAAACTGTTGGTGTGCATTACATTTATTGACCTATATTGGAATTAGAGGTTAAATCAGACATTGTCCCTATGTTTGATCTTAACTCTGATAGTATAGCCTCTCTGATTGAAAAGCATGGGTGTCTTCTTTCCTTGCTTCAGTGAGTGGGTGCATTTAGGACAAAAGAGATGGAGGAGAACTTACTGTCCCTCTTCCAACAGGAGGGGGGCTGGACACAGCACATAATCATCTCTCACCACACTTGGCACCTCAACTGGAAATAGAGAGAGAGGGAGAGGGGGGGGGGGGTTAAATGATTAGAGAGGTAAAAAGAGGCGTTGAGAGAGATAGAGAGATTTGAGAAAGACAGAGAGGTACAAATGGAGAGGGAGTGAAAGTTGAGTGATGAGGAGAATGAGAATGTGAGAGAATGTGAGTGACAGGGGAAAATGGAGAGAGAGAGAGAGAGAGAGAGAGAGAGAGAGAGAGAGAGAGAGAGAGAGAGAGAGAGAGAGAGAGAGAGGGAGGATTGACGTTATTGGACTGTGAACTTGTTTCCAGATGTGCAACACTGCAGCCATCTGAGTGGGATGGTGTGTATATGTGTGTGTGTGTGTGTGTGTGTGTGTGTGTGTGTGTGTGTGCAGGATAGGGGCTACTGGCCAGAGCCTAACTGAGTCATTGCAGGAGGGTGGAGGGACATGTTGGTGTGAGTGAGTGTGTGTGTGTGTGTGTGTGTGTGTGTGTGTGTGTGTGTGTGTGTGTGTGTGTGTGTGTGTGTGTGTGTGTGTGTGAGTGGGGGAGTGGGTCAGCAAGGGACAGCTGACGTGTGCACACATAACACTACAAAAACTTGAAATGGGAAAAATGTGTGCTTGTATTTGTGTGAGGAATGGGGCAGCTGAGGCAAACCTCTTTTTGGCAAAAAGAAAGAAAAGAAAAAGAAAAAAAAACGAAAAGAAAGAAAGAACATACTGGGCCAGCTGGGCTATTGATATTACAGTCAATAGATGCTTACTTTATGGAGGAGAAGAGAAAAGATTATTGTTTATTTCCTTCCATTTTTGCTTTGTTTGCACAAGTTCACAGTGACTGACAAGCCAGATGTGTCTTAGCAGCAGCAGCCCATGGGCCATTTGCCTTGTGCATGAGATCAGACAACCACACAGGTGTTTACTCTTGCCTCAGCTACAGTGTGTGTGTGTGTGTGTGTGTGTGTGTGTGTGTGTGTGTGTGTGTGTGTGTGTGTGTGTGTGTGTAAAAGGACATGTGTGAGCCACATGTGTGTGTGCATGCGTCAGAATGCATGCGTCAGTGCATATGTGTGTGCATGCGTGTGTATGTATGTGTGTGTGTGCGTGTGTGTGTGTGTGTGTGTGTGTGTGTGTGTGTGTGTGTGTGTGTGTGTGTGTATGGGAAAGAGAGTGCAATCAGAAAGACATTTTGATGTGGTAAACAGAGCGAGGGGTGTGAGAAAGATCCTGGAGTGACTTCAACAGCGATCACTGCAGGTGACAACTCACACCGCGCTATATCACTAGAGCAACTGTGTTGCCTACAGAGTGCAATACATTTAACACACTAAATGACATATATATAGAAGTTCAGAAAATGTGTTAGAAAATCTATGTTTTATGTTAAAAAAAGCTGTTAATAGATAATACAGATACTTAAATATAAACCTGTGTGTCTCGTTTTTAAAAACTCAAAAATGTATCCAACAGCACAGACATTAAACAGGCTAACAAATACCAGCAAAAACAGAATCTTCTTGGCAGAGGTAAGAACATTTACATTTACATTTTTTTTTTTCAAAGCAACAAAGTGAGTGTAATTAGGTAACAAGAAAGTGACGGTTGAAAGTGCAAGAGTGTGATTTTGTAAGTCAGTGCATTCCAGATAGTTGATAGTTAACAAAATTGTTAGTTCATTCCATTCATTCATTTGTACATTCACTGATCTTACAGTAATAGACATGGATATTATGGGATGTTAGTGAGATCCAGTCCCCAAGTCTGAATGTCTCTGAAGAAAAAGCCTGGAGGCTGTAGCCATTGGCAGCCATGTCCAAGGCCTGTGGTTCATCTCCTCATAATAAGCACATAAAAAGCCCTTACAGCGGTGTTATGGCTGAGCTTTATCTGGCTGTGGAAAGATCAGAGCAGGACTGGTTTGATTGATGGAGCTCGGAGACTGTCGTCTCAGCCCTGAGCCACCATGATTCTTATCAAATGATTGCCCTGCATGCTCCAAATAGAACATGCATGAAAATGTGTGCAAAAACCGATGATGATGATGATGATGATGATGATGATGACGACCACAAAACTCTAAACATCATCGTTGAGAGGAAACGAGCAGAATGACAGCAGCAAAGGCAGAGCAGGGCCATATGGGCTCTGAGGGAGCATGCGTCTTGGCTTCCGGAAAGTTCTATTTCCAGAGGCATGTTTGGGCGGCTTTTCTGGGTTGATTGAGTGGAGATAAGAGCGGAGTTAGTGGCTGCAGCGGCCGCCATGCCAAAGCAGGAAAGGGAAGTCATTGCTCCATCTTTCCAGCACGGTCTGTCTATACTATAGGCAGGCAGAGCAGATGTGCTGCTTTGTTAGGGCTGCACTTCCTCCTTAAAGCACAGACTGTAGACTAGCAGTGGCCTAGATTTCAGCTGCTCAAACCAGCGTCTTGAAAAGCTACTTGGACATTGGCTTGGACCAGCAGTTAGGTCAGTGTTAGACTATGCTTGTTGAATGGAATTGTTTGAGCAGTTTGACCTGCTCTGAACTCAGTCTTTTCAGTTACTGTCTTGGCATGTATGAAACTGGCCTTCAGTCTTCTAGAATATTCTACAGATTCCAAACAATAAACACAACTGCAGCCGTAGAGCAATGCTCTTCACTCTCCCATCTCAATCCGAGCTTTTAGAGGCCAAACAGTGGAAAGGACTGGAAGGTCATGACCTTCAACAGTGGAAGCTAAGGTGTAACAAAGTGGGGAAAGTCTAGAAATCCCTTCCAGGGAACACAAACTTGCTCCATCATGGCAAAGACCAGCATGGAATCTAATGAGCCAGAACTGCACAGAATGCCCTGAAGAATGGAATGGACTAGGCTATGATTGGAATATAATAGAATGTTCTAGAACAGCCTGGTCTGCTGCGTTGAGCGGCTCTGTCTGTGTAAATGTGCTGTGCATTTGCTACTCACTGTAAGTGGTGTCTTTGACCTTGAATTGGCACAGGGCGTCATCCTTGGCTTTGGCCAGCGAGAAGCCGTTCCCCCTCACCACGATGTCAAAGGACTCTGAGGCATGCACACCAGATGACAGGAGTGGAAATAAGAAGCAGCTTTAGCCCCAGCCAGTAGATTTCAGGCTTTGTTTCACACACACACACACACACACACACACACACACACACACACACACACACACACACACACACACACACACACACACACACACACACACACACTCACACATACTACATGCACAGACACACAACAGCACACACACAAGCATGCACACACACATGCACACACACACACACACAGCATGCACACACACACAAACGCACATGCACACACACACACACACACACACACACACACACGCAATACAAATATAGCACTCACTATATGTTCATGTTTTACTATAAATACATAATATACAACATATACACACACACACACACACACACACACACACACACACACACACACACACACACACACACACACACACACTTTCCTAGTGTGTAAAGGCCCAGTAAGCATACTCACGGTTGGCACACACACTGGTGGGTTCCACACTGAGGATCTCTGTGCATGATTTCTTCAGGATCTGCATAAATAAAGCAGAATTTAATTCAAGCCTGTCCTCGCCATCTCGCACTTATCAACTATCACTGAAAACAAACACACTGGCTCATATTTCAAAGCCATCACCCTTTGTGTTTGTGTGTGTGTGTGTGTGTGTGTGTGTGTGTGTGTGTGTGTGTGTGTGTGTGTGTGTGTGTGTGTGTGTTTTCACGTCAAGAGGAAACAGGAGTGTGTGAGAACGGTGTCAGGTCTTTATGAGGAAATTATGCACGAGTGTCGCATCAACCTCCCGACCACACACACACACACACAAACACACACTCACACACACACACCCACACACACACCCATCTCGCTTGCAAAGCAGGCTAAAAGAGACACGTCATTATCATATAAAAAGGGCCGTTGAATGGTGAGCTCGCCCCCACGTCCTCTATCCTCCTGTAAATCAACACAAACTATGCAAATGCGCAGGCGACACGCACCCCGCCACAGCCGCATTAGGCCCAATCTACGCTCCTCAGGGCCCTGAGAGAGGCCATTCAGGTGTGGCCCACCCACCAACACACACACACACACACACACACACACACACACAGACACACACTTAACCAGGAGCGATAATGCCGACCGGCGCCACTGCTGCGAAAACCAAGACGTCCGGAGTACTTTAGTGAGAGCGATGACATTACAGGAGGGCTTGCCGTTTTTTATCTTATAGGCTTCCCATCAGTTACACACAAACATACACACACACACACACACACACACACACACACACACACACACACACACACACACACACACACACACATACACACACACACACACACACACACACACACACACACACACGGTTGAGGAGTACGTTGAGGAGTCAGTCACTTTATCATGCTGTGCTAGAGCAAAGGAGAGCAGAGGAGAGCTCAGACAGGCCAGCTGGATGAGTCAGTGTTGCACTGGAGCTAATAGGAGAAGCCTCCTGCTTTGGTATCCCTTTTTGGAGGGGCTGATCATAGTGTAATGTGTTGAGTTTACTAGGGGAAAAATATCACTAACTCTGTGTGTGTGTGTGTGTGTGTGTGTGTGTGTGTGTGTGTGTGTGTGTGTGTGTGTGTGTGTGTGTGTGTGTGTGTGTGAATGTGTGTAATGTGTGTACGTGTGTGTATATGTGTGTGTGAATGTGCTTGTGTAAAATGTGTGTGTGTGTGTGTGTGTGTGTGTGTGTGTGTGTGTGTGTGTGTGTGTGTGTGCCCACTGGGGGAAGCATGAATCTTGCCATGTTTATTTCCTCAAAAAAAGCTCAATATCTCAGAATATCTGTGGTAGGAAGTTGCCATGCACACTAGGGACCTTCCAGGCCTATCACATGTAACTCGTAACTGTCAGACTTCTCTGAATCAGGCCTTCAGCTAAACACAGTACTTTCCTTCCCAAAGCATTCAAATACATCTGCAAAAATATTCTATTCATATTATATCTTACAGTAAATGACCTTGTGTCTTATAACTGGCTTTCTCTTTGCAGACGTGTGCTATGAAAATGTAGGTCAATTTTGAAGGTTAAAAAATTGCACTGTTATCTAGTTATTTTTTTGGCCAAAAACAACCTCTCATCCCAATGATTGGCCCAAATCACAGAGACTTCCAGCTAAAGCAGAGTTGGCTGAGAGGGGAAATAACTGGAGCTGAGTCTTATGTTCAGCACTATCAATAACACCTCTTTCAGAGAGAGAGAGAGAGAATAGAGCCAGCAAGAGAGAGATGGAACAAAAAGCATAAAGAGGAGAAAAAAGGAGAGAGAGACAAAAAGAAACAATTGTAGTCTGTCAGACAAGGAGGAATGGAGTGATAAAAGAAAGAGAAAGAGAATGAGAGATAGACACTGAGAGAGAGAGGGGTAGAAAAAGAAGAGGGGAGAAAGGAGGGAGTTGCACAGATGACCTAAAATCCAAGAAATCCCTGCATGGAGAGGCAGCAGGCTGAGTGGCCCAAGCTCCAGAATTACTAATCGCTGGAGAATGCCTGTGTGTAGCAGGGGCCTGGACAACCATTTGGCCCGAAACAAAGAAGAAACGCGTGCATGAACACACACACACACACACACACACACACACACACACACAGACACACACACACACACACACAAAATCCTTTCGTTTGATGGAGGCCAGAAATGATTTTTGTTACGTACTGGGACGCAATTCAAGTCCAGCCCGGTCATAACTCTCAGTCTCACGCCCCCAGCCCAAGGTCTCTGCTCCTCCGGTGGCTTCTAGAGCATAATACCTCTTATGTGTCTCGCCCCATGGGTGCTGTGCTACGCTATGTGTTTGGACCCAGGTTCACATCCAACAAAGATGTGCCTGTTTTCACAGCAACTTCTCCACAGTCCTGCTCAGCCACAGCACCACACCTACATAAACACTCCAGGGTTTCTCTACTGGCTGATTCTCCTGGTGCTCACAATGTCCCAAACAAACACAATTCAGTGTGCCTGTGTGTGTGTGTGTGTGTGTGTGTGTGTGTGTGTGTGTGTGTGGGCCCATCACAGGACTGCGGTGGGGCCTGTACTGCAGCTTCTGCCGCAGTTCTGGACTTGTCAGAGCTCAACTGGCACCCGTAACGACAAGAGGAGACAGCTTGGTACAGACGTCTTTGGACCTCAGCATCCACCTATTTTTCCACCAGTGTCCATCCTCTTCCTTAAGGAAGCCAAAAATATGTTTGTGGCTGAAATGTGTTTTTGTATTCTGCACTACAAAGTTCTTCAAAGCATCATGGGGTTATGGTGAATGTTGTAGCCTAACTAAGAGTAGCTTGTTCACATGGGACAAGTAAATTAGCCTTAATGGCTGGACAGGAAACAAAATATAAACATCTTATGAGAACTTGCGTTCCAAGACACACACACACACACACACACACACACACACACACACACACACACACACACACACACACACACACAGTATATAAAGCTCTGAAAATGATGTGACGTGAATTAAATGTGAGAGACAACATTTGTTGCAATAAAAGTCCAAACCAATAGCAACTGCAGACATCGAATTGACACAGGAGGCTGAAATCTGGGTCAGTTTATGAGAGGACAGTCATTGATGGTTTTATATTATATTTTATATGTGTGTGTGTGTGTGTGTGTGTGTGTGTGTGTGTGTATGGTGACATCAGTAACAGGGCTGCAGATGTGCTGGGTTGATGGGGCAGAGCAAGTCAAGTCAGTGAATATATGAGGTATTAGAGAAATGTGTTTATGTTTTGCAGCAGAGTGTTTGCATCTGTATGTGCGTGTGTGTGTGTGTGTGTGTGTGTGTGTGTGTGTGTGTGTGTGTGTGTGTGTGTGTGTGTGTGTGTGTGTGTGTGTTTGTGCATGTGTGTGCATATATCTTTGCTGCCTCTGTGGGTGTGTTCTGGTGCATCTCTGTGCATCTATGTGTGTGTGGGACAGTGGTATACATACTGAGTTGACGATGTCTTTGAGCGCTTTGAAACCTCCATGCACTGCAAACACATAAGCTGGGGAGTCTGCAACATCTGCAAGCTACGGGGAAAGAGAGAGAGAGGGAGAGAGAGAGAGATAACAGATTTCAGCTCTCTAAAAACATGGACACATCCCAAAACGGACAAACCCTCCCATATAATGATGCCCGACGCAGAAAAAAAAAAAAAAAAAAAAAAACAACTGCTGACTCGTTTCCTCCCCATCGCTATCACTCTAGGCCATCACCTCCAACAGACCAAGCCTGGAGTGAGTTTGAAGATTGCAAGCACTTCACAGCTGGGTGTGGGGTTTCATCACTGTGTACTCTTCTGGAGTTTTGTTTGGGCTAACGGCTCACACTGCCAGCATTATGGGATTGCACTACTATGAGCTCCAAATGGACGGACTGACAACAGCTCTCTCCAAGCCAGGAGGCTGTTTCCCAAAAGCAGAGTTAAGTTAGCATATTTGTTGGTTGCGGTGAAATTTCCCATTGCCAACCAACTAAGTGGCTAACAACAATGCTTATTTAGCAACAATGTTGTTAGTGGCTAAGTACAATGCTTAGTTAGCAACAATGCTGTTTGGAAATGGATGCCAGATTACTAGAGAGAGCAGAGGCCTGTTGCAGACTCACTGAATGGATGGTTTTAACTAGACTAATGCAAACTAATAAACCGGGCTGAATCCTTATCCCTAACCCCTAAGCACTTAACTGGAACCAGTCAGCCAATCACCAAGTGGGGATTGATGGAAGTTAAGTCTTGGAGAGTTGAGGGTTTAAGTGAGCTTGCGGACTGTAAGATGTGGACTGTGAGATTCAGAAAACAGTTGAATTACTAAATAGAATGAAAGATTTTTGAAAGATTATGGGTTTCAGTTCTATAAAAAACTGTGGATTCTTTTTTTACCTGATTTTCATCAAAGTCCTTGATGCCTACACAGTAAACCCGTGCACCGTGTGACTTAGCAGCAGCAGCCTGCAGTAGAGAGGCAAACAAAATGGGTTGTTTATCATCAGTGTTTGAGAAAGATGGGGAAATATGAACGCAATGTCTGCACCCCTCCCCTCCACTCCCCTTCCCTTCCCTCCCTTCCCCTCCTCTCTGCTCTCTAGGCTCCTCACCTCCTGAATAGTGAGCTCCAGAATGTAGGGGCTGAGCTTGCCGTCCGTTAAAGCCACAATGATACTGGAGGACTTCTGGGTCTGGTCTTTCATCTGGTGCCAAGCCTGGGGGAAGGAACTTTCTTGTTAAGAAATGAAACTCTTATCGTATACAAACTATGCAATTCAAAAACAATTTATTAAGTGCATTACAAAAAAAACTAAAGAGTTTACAAGAGTTTAAAAAAGGTTTAGCCAAGTGTATTACACAAGTTGAACCATATCTATTACTACACAGAACATCTGGTTATAGAACATCTATCCTTCATCTTGCACATAAACCAAAAAATTTACTGATTGTTCAAATAACGCCATTTTTAAGATTTGGACAATGTCTGTAAGCAAGGGCACTCCAGTTCTCCCTGGCCAGGCGGTACTTAGGCCAGCTAATTGCAATGCCCATGGCACTAACTGGAGAAGGGGTTACTTCGGTTCTGGACACGATAAAGCACCCAGTGACCTCAATCTGGGTTAGGCCATCATTTCCGTCTGAGGATAAACAGATGGCTATCTGTTATGCTGGCAGCTGATGATACAAGGCTACAATTCAGACAGCCAAAGGAACTATGAGACTATCTCAGACATTATGGAATTCAAATAGCTAAGGATAGCGGTCACTATAAATTGATGCGTTTTTGGCGTGGAGAACTTTTATCTATTAGGCTACTTTTCTATAGCATGTAATTTAGGGATATTTTTAATCTCATATTATACTGTCATAAAGTATTTATAGCATACTTGTCATATCTGGAAAACTGCAAACAAACTGCAAAGTTCTTGACTCTTGAGACTTGATTGACATTTAATATATTTCCTAAACTTTTCCAGATGTGAAAGAGAAAATGTGCTTTCTGTGACCATTGCTAACCTGACCTGGGTCACACACACAGCTGTCTCAGTGTGAGGTCTTTCACACCAGACAGAATCTGCTTCAAGCCTACAGGTGTGAAAACCCCATATTGTCCACTTATGCATGGAAACATCTGAATATCAGTAGTCACACAGATGACTGACTGGGACTGTGTGATCATGATGTGCAACACAGGGTAAAAGAATCCTCAAGATAATAATAATAATAATAATAATAATAATAATAATAAGAAGAAGAAGAAGAAGAAGAAGAAGAAGAAGAAGAAGAAGAAGATATGAAATGCAGAATCACCATTTTTAATCCTTCATGCATGTAGGTATCACCAGCAGGTATCACTTTACTCAGACGCTGCAGACCCTCTTCAATTTCATAACTAAAAAAAAGAATGCAAAGAGAACAAAACTGACGTGAGCCCAGTTGAACACAATTGGACATTTTTGTGAAATTTACTGATGAGACCAAATATATTTGCTGTAAATACTATATGAATCTCACATACCTGTCTCCAGTTAGAGGCAGCATGACCTCAGCCTGAGATGAGAACACAATGAAGGATACCCTCAACCTGGGGCTGCACAAAGCAAGGACATGCAGGAAGAGATCAAAAAGAGAACTGATTTTTGTATGGAAACAGTAATGCAACAAAACAAAAACAAAAAAACAACAACAACAAAAAACAAACAAACAAAGAGATGTCAAAATCTATAACTCGTTTGATTTGAAACCTTTGTAACATCTACTTATGTGCACCTGTTATTAACTATAGTTATAATAACATGATAAATTATACATGAAGTTCACAATGATATGATATAATGACTTAAATGCAGTTTTGTACATATGGTAGAACAAGCTTGTGACACAGTGGGACGTTCTTCTCTCCACAAACAATGACTGATATAAGACAAAATATAAGACAAGGCTGTATTCACACAAATATATTCACTGAAAATCTGTGGTGATAATATCACAACAAACTCTCTGTATGATGACAGTTTGTCATATTTTAAAGGACATTTGAATGTTCTTCAGACATGACAGCCAGCAGCCTGTTTTTTGACACTGAAGCTAAAATTAGCCAGTGGCTAACAAGCCCACTAAGTGTGAAACTCTGGAACGAACCACTAAAGTTAAAGGTGTCGATACTCCCTAATTATAGCCCTGTGCGAATCGAGTTCATACTCAGCACAGTGCACGGGGAAAATGACGTATTGGTACCCAGGAAACAGGTTGTCAGATGACTCATCTACGACCCGGACAAACATTCCGTCCCACGTTCCATTTTTGACACCTGTCATATATCGTAGGAGTCCAGCAGAAGTAGGATGCATGTTCTGAAGCCTCCATTGTGATGGCCCACAACTTCCTGCTGTTTTGTTATGGTGTTTATAAATCACTACAGTGAAATGTCTCTTGGCTCTTTTGGCTCTTTGATTGATGCCCAAAACAGGAAGAGGAGGAAGTAGTGAGGTATAGCCTTAAGGAGCCTTAAGTTAAAGAGGAGCCACAAAGAATAGATGCTTATCACCAGTTTACATATTTATGTTAAATGCCATTGAAAGTTATAGCAGCAGACAGCAAAACAGACAATTATTTTGAAATAAAGATAAAGGAAATCATTATGGCAGCCATGGAACACTGGCTTAAGACCATAAAACAATAAAAAAAATGGCTGCAACTGTTTACACAGATTGCTTCACCCTTTTGCCATGTGTCCTCGACATGCCGACCGTAAACTCATCGGACTGTTTTGGTCGGAAATGGGTGACTCAGGCTCCATGTTGCTCAAAACTGCCTTGTGTGTGCATTCTACACGAGCATGACCATCAGGCCGCTGGCTGTGTGTGTGTGTGTGTGTGTGTGTGTGTGTGTGTGTGTGTGTGTGTGTGTGTGTGTGTGTGTGTTTAATGGGGAAGGGGGGATGACTCAGTAACTCATTATGGCATGAGGAAGTCTAGGGACCCTGGTGACAGTATTTCTGGAAGATCGGATGATGAGGTGCTAACATCAGAAGTTCAAGGCTCAGAGTTTTTGGCTGTGTGTGTGTGTGTGTGTGTGTGTGTGTGTATGTGTGTGTATAGAACTAAGATACTGCTCATCTTCTCTCTTGTGGTGACTATTGTAATGCCATGCTTACTCAACATGACCGTAATACCTTCCTGAACAGACCACAGGGCAATCTGCACAGGCCAGAGGAAGTGTGATGGCATTGATTCTAACAGTATGAGATAACCAGACCAGTAAGATCTCCTTTTTGGGCTGGTATTTTTTGTGGTTAAAACAGAGCTCTGGTTGCAGATTTATTAACAGAACATTTGTGCTGCCTCATGCTCTCGCTATGTTCACTCAGTTGTATGAAAGCTGTCTTGCTGAGCAGTGGTCAAGACCCCCTGCTCTCCAAGCCTCTGATTTTAGTCTATCTGCTGCTGACTACATGATGGCTTATTGAATCTCCATGCAGTTGGACTCTCCACGCCAGGACCACAGTCCTTCTTATGGTCACAGCTTGTGTGTGTGTGTGTGTGTGTGTGTGTGTGTGTGTGTGTGTGTGTGTGTGTGTGTGTGTGTGTGTGTGAACATGTGAGTATGTGTCTGTACATGTGTTTGTGGGTGTCCATGTGCATGTGTTTGTAAGCGGGAGTGTATGCATATGTGTCCGCACGTGTGTGTATGTATCTCTCTCTCTCTCTCTCTCTCTCTCTGCCAGTCTGTGTGTGTGTGTGTGTGTGTGTGTGTGTGTTAGAGAGAGATAGATAGAGAGATAGTTAGAAAGAGTGTGTGTGTGTGTGTGTGTGTGTGTGTGTGTGTGTGTGTGTGTGGTGTGTGTGTGTGAGAGAGAGAGAGAGAGAGAGAGAGAGAGAGAGAGAGAGAGAGGTGCTGGAAGCCTCCAGTGCAAATGGCCATTTCTTAACAGCCCAGAAGACTGTGCCTCTCTCCTCCTCCCACTCCCACCTGCTCGCTTTGCTATTTTCTCCAGCCGAGCGAGCGGCTGCTGGTGCCGGGGTCGCCGCCGTCTGTCCCCACACATACATTGAGTCAACGTTACGTAAGGGCCAATTCATCAAAGCTAAAGATCCCAGCTTTTTTTCTCTCTTCCTCCTTATGCTTAATGCTACTTTCTCCAGCATCCCATATTCTTGTCAACTTAGACGGATGAACAGCATCACAGTGATAAAGAGGAGGAATAGAGTTGTCTGTAACCGCTTGTCATAGGCTACAACAAAGCTGTTATGAACAACTTTGTCAACGGTGTTAAGCAACAAGTAGCTTGTCAGTCAGAACAGCCAGTCTCCTCAGTATTAAAGTGGCATTTACACTCAGTAAAAATTATTTAAAAACTTTGCTGAGATCAGTTGGCATGTAACTGATAGAATCTTCTCACACTGAAAACAGTCACCTACCTCACAAAGCGCTCAGTAAGGTTCTTCACAAAGAGGTAAATCTCTTGCCAGTCACTTCCAACACTCCCCGACCTGCAACATAATGAGAGACACTATCAGAGCCTGAAGCAGAAGAGCTGGACACACTTAGACAGAACACAGGCATCCTTGCACACATAGACATTTAAGTGTACAGTGTACAGGCTGACTTCCTGGCGGCCATACTGGTTTAAATGATCTTATTACATAATCTCTATATGGTTACAAAGCATGAAAAGGATATGAAATTTTAAAAAACTTGGTCAAATATCTTCTTTTTCAACAATTTCCTATAGGATATTACAATCATATTGGATAATTACAAAAAAAATTATGTCATTTAAAAACAATCAAGAGTTATTTTGTCAAATATAATTGTTTTTTTTACTGTTCAGTGTATTTCTCCTCCTCTAAGGACAAGGTCAGAGAATCCGACTTAATAAATCAATTTAAAGAACACAGAAAGAACATATGAACACACAGGTGTGTGGCCCATACTGTCTACTGTAACACATTTCCTGAACACGCAACCTGAAAATAGCTTTCAAATGTGTTTGAAAGTCACGGCTAGACCTCAATTAAAAACATGCCTGCAGGACACAGTTTGGTCTAATGATGCATGTTGCACAATATACACTGAATCACTGTTTGACTTTAGACAGGCGGGCCGTCAGCGCACCAAACTGACACTCCTTTATGTGTGCGCATCTACTCACATTTCGTCTAAAACGTTAGGCACCTAAAAAAAGGGTTTTTCCTAACAAATTCAGTCTGTCATTGTAAATGGCCACAATAACACAGACAACTGAAAAAGCTGTCCTCTTTTTTCAAGAGAGTACCGGTAGACTTCGCCATATCGGTCCCATCATCCTGTCGTTTCAGCAATTACCCAAGATGCAGGATGGCCACAACTGGGCCACCATTCCCTAAACCAAACAGGAAGCACTCAACCAACACCGCCAATGAGGTGAGGCATCTTTTGAAGTAATAAACTGTATACAAGTTCTTCAAAACCCATGAGTTTGTAAGCCTTGTGTTTGTTAGCTTGTACGGGTGACCTACTTAGCTTCAACACTGCCTGTTGTGCAATGTGTAATCAAGGTAGCCTCATTAATTAGATGCACTACGGTTTCCCTGAAAAGTCTTTCAAGAGTTGCAGGCTGCATGAAAATCTAACATGATGGCCATAACAGATTGCAGTAAAATACCAACTAGCATATACAAACATTTACACTTGCATAATTCCCTCCGAAACAACGAATCCTGTCACTTAGTTAATGTGCAGGCACACAGCGAGGACACAGTTGCACCATCTTAGCATCTCAAAGCCCACACGAGTTAAGTTGAACTTGACCTCTCCTGAACTCGTCAATGTAAATTTGCGCCTTATGAAGAACTTGACCAAGCTGAGCCATCATCTAACAGCTGGCAGACAGTGTTATGTGTGCAAATCAAATTATTTGTATTGCCAACAAGCAACAAGAGCACTTTCAGGAGATGTAAGTTAAAAGAGTCGTCCACTTACCTATCCAAAACAAAGTAGAGATCGTATGCTCCATGGCAAGACTGGCTTTCCACTTGGAAAGATGAGATAAAACTCAAAACAACAACCACTGTTGCCGCTATAGTCCAGTGTTTTTGTCCACAAAAACTTTCTTTGAGCATCATAGCCGTTGCCAGAAAAAAGTAAACTCAACGGCCCAAAATACAATCACGCAAAATGAAAAACAGTTTATCCAGTTACGCACTGTCGTCGGTGAAATAACAGTTGGAGGATCAACCCTATCACACCTCCCGGTTTCGACCACTATGTCAAACTTATACCCGAACAAAAATGGTAAGTTTGTTTCCTGTGTAACATAGGAAATCACATTTGTGATGTGACGCAAGTGATTTCTTCACATCTGTTGTATAGAGCATTGCCTCGGTGGCATCCGTATCGACTCATTTCCTTCAGAGGCATGAGAACAAAAGTCTTAACAAACTTTGCTCTAACTTTAAGCACTCCCCCAAAGTTAACCTCCTTTCTACTGCGCATGCGCGATCCAGATGTGCAGCTGTTGTCGTGACTTTGGCTGTGCTTTTGTTTTTTTGTTTTTTCTTAAACCATTTACTGGGTCAATATGTCATTCCGTGCAGCATCATGCTGGTATATACATCTACATATGTTGAACTGATAAAGAAAACCTGGCGAATGTAGGTCTATTAATTTGCCTATACAAACATTTTTTTTTGTTTAAATGGAAGTTGGTTTATTCTTAAAGCATATTGAGCAAAAAGGTTAATAATCTGGCTAATTATAGTATTGATATTAATAATCTCTCTCTCTCTCTCTCTCTCTCTCTCTCTCTCTCTCTCTCTCTCTGTGTGTGTGTGTGTGTGTGTGTGTGTGTGTGTGTGTCCTCTTCAATGAAATTGTGGCTGCATGTGGGCTATCTTCTTCATGTCTTTGAAAATCACTTCCTCTTTTCTGAATGACCACATCAAAGGTTCCCCATGCAAGACACCATGGCAGGCCAAATCTGGCAAAGCCACCAGATAGCTCTCAAATGATTCATACATTTCCATGAAGGAAAACCATGCACTTGGAGGCCTATAGTTATTCTTATACTGTATGGAATTCAAGTTTTGTTAAACTTTTATCTATCTATCTATCTATCTATCTATCTATCTATCTATCTATCTATCTTGATGGGCTGTGAAGTCAAACTAAAGGTTACTTTTTGCATTTTCTTGTTTTGACACAAGGATTGTTTTACAGGTTTTAACACACACACACACACACACACACACACACACACACAGAGAGAAAAAGAGAGAGAGAGAGAGAGAGAGAGAGAGAGAGAGAGAGAGAGAGAGAGAGATCTTATGATATTCACTCCAGTTCATCTCTGTGAAAACACTTGCACTTATTTTGTGAGAAATGATCAAATACCAAAGTGACAAACATGAAGCCATCTGTGTATTATGTTCACAGGCACACAGAGAATGAACACACATACACACACACATTCAACACACATGCTCTCTCTCCATCTCTTTCTCTCTCTCTCTCCCTCTCTCTTTCTGTCTTGAGTATTGTAATTTTTTAACTGACTATTTCTAGTCTTGCTAAAGAAATTTAAGAATTAGGCAAAGTTTTATGCTATATTGTACTGTGACAAAAGTAGGCTAAGGCTATCCAGTCGGCTTCTTGTATGTTGTGAAATATATGAGCCACTGTGAAGGAAAAATACACGGATTGTAAAAATGATGTCATATAGCCTGGAGCGGTGTGTGTGCGTGTGTTTAAACATAAGACAAACACACAAGTTCCTGTTACTTAACGCACAGTCATCGTACGGGTGCATGAAATGTCTGTTTGACCGTCTGAGGGGGTTTTCATGATTTTGTCACTCTTCTTGCGGTCTCTATATTTTTAATCACAGACGCTTCATTAGTGGGAATTTTCATGTCTCTTCTGGAACGTTTCCTGTGACAGATTTTCTTACAGGAAGTGATAGGCAGGTGGCTCTGATTTTGAGCGCATAACAATGTCCAGCTAGAGCTGTTGTATTGTTTCCATCTCCCCACACACAATCAATTACAGGCCTTTTACACAAGCCCAAATAGTGCTCACACAAGAAACAAACAGGCACTAAGCGTCCTCCACAAATTCATTGCTGAAGGAAACTGGCATTGACACTAAGTAGAAGTCTCCGGAATAATCCATGCCGCAATGTGTGTCTCCCCCAAAAGCACTACAGTGCCTTTAGGGAGCCATTTGACTGTCCAGATGTCAATAGGCCTAATTAATAACTCTCCAAAGCCACTGGAGGATCGGTTCTGCTGTGGGCCAGTGGTCTCCTCTTCAAAATGGCACTGACAGTTGAGGCCTGCGGCTTTGGTAGCTGCCTGGGTTACATCCCCTTCACAAATCCACCCCACCCCCCACCCTCCCCACTGCACGAGTTCCAACACAGACAACTGTCTCTATGAAAGCAGGCATTGAGTGCCAAAATAGTACTACTGCAAGTAAGCCTGGCCCAAGGGTGTGTTTGGCAACACAGAGTTCGGTCAGAAGTCACTATATTGATAAGAACATTCCTGTGAGAACTACATAATGAAGCAATCCTCAACTGACAGGTCATAGGCGTGTTCAGGAAGTCGACGCAACAAAATGTTACTCTATGCGCTTTATTGCAATCACTGATATCAGCTTACGATACATACATTAACACACCATATATGTATTCAATTAATATTAGTTATCTTATTTATGTTCTGTTTTAGAGACAGACATGTTTATTTTGATACATTTAAGGAATGGAATAAGTAGCCTAGGCCTACCGCTCTTTTCTAGTTTTTTATTTATAGTCTGTTTTAGAGACAGAAATGGCATTATCCTTACTCCAGTGTCTCTTTGCATTAGAGAAGAGTGCGCTTTCCCTGTTTTAACAGCATCCTGCACATTTCTACACCACTTTCACAGGTCAATGAAGTGGATGTGTCTAGCCTTTGTATGGATACTTCAGGATGCCTTAATGTCTTACAGTAATAGAGGACAGTAAAGTCTATCTATCAGCCAGTAGGCCTACAGTATGTCTAGCAATGAGCCCTAGGTGGTCCATGTGTTCAATCATTTTAAAATGTAAAGAATTTAAAGAATTTTTGCATTTGGTTTGCATTTGTTAGTTTATTTGTTGAGAGCAAGAGTCTGTGTTATTTGCTATTGAAAATTGTTAAGGGAGAAAATGTGCCTCCTGTTGGACAAAAGGATGTTGGTAGCAAAACACTGTTTCCTTGATTCTGTCTTTGACATGTAAAGGCTTAGCACTAGATGTTTGTTTCATTTCGTTTTTATTGCGCTTTTTGAACATCCATACACACATGGCTCTTGAGTAGACATGCATTATTGTCTGAGTGAAGCCAAGCTGATCAAATTCAAATGATTCCAATACATCATATGACCAAATTGTGCGTCTGAAATGGTGGGGTGTTACTAACATGAGGAGGCTACCTTGAATGCCTGATTATGGAGATATATTTAAAAACCCGTTGGGTTGAGAAGTTTGATTTCAGCTATTTGTCACGGGCATTAGAGTTGTAGGTGTAATTAAAAGTGACAGGGAAAACAACACAACTAATTGTGATATGCACTGAGGTGTTGAAACTCATTAGGGCTGGAATTGCTGGTTAACTGCAAAGGTGCAATCATAGCCTAATGTTCCACTTATTTACAGACAAATACAGGAGACAGTGATGCTGATCGACTGGAAAAGATGCAAAATTGGATGAAAGTAAGAGGAAGATATGGTGGTTTAATACTTGCTCTCAGGGATTCCACGGGGTTTGGGAAGGAGTAGAAGACTGTGTTTCAGCCTTTCTTGTTGAATTGGCAGGGTTTCAGTGACGAAAATCACCTTAGGCCTGGGCCTTCTATCCCTCTGACAAATTATTGCTTAGCCGGACTAAAATTCTCCTCAGACAGATGGCAGTCATAGATAAAACTACCAGAAACAGTACACAGTACAATAAAAGTGCTCATATACTACAGCCTATCTGAAGACAACTTTTTTTTTATTTATTATTTTTGGTCAAAACTAGGCTACCTCCAAAATGAAGTATACATCAATTAACCTTGTCAGCCCACATACTCAATGCATGGGCATCATTCATTCATTCATTCATTCATTCATTCATTCATTTATTTATTTATTTATTTATTTAGCTGAGGCTAATACATTTCTATCATAACAACAAAAGAGGCAATTACATTTTATATAGAATAGAATGGATAGGCCTAGTTAAACACAAACATAAGCAAAGGAGGAGAAGCTATCCTAAATAGTTAGCGAATTTGAACAAAAAAGGAGGGGAAGGGGGGCAGTTTAAAAAGCCATTATTTCGGCTAATTAGTTAGTGATGGAATGAGTTCGTTCATTTAATATCTGATTTGATTATGATAAAAACTTTCCCATTGTGTTGCTCGGATGAATCCAAGGAGCTCAGACGCCTGCGTTTCCCTTATCACTGACAGCACAGTGAAACGATTACGGAATTACAAATCAGAGCGTTAATCTTGCCTGAGAGTCTTTTTCAGTTCTCCCCTCAGAAACATGTTTCACAGAGACAGCGCCTCAGCGTGGATGGGTAATTGGATTAAAAACGTCTTCACTAATACATTTAAGTCTCCATCCCGAAGCAGGTGATAAAGTCATTTCAAAGTACCTTTTAACTTCTCGCCGTGGATACTGTTGAGATGTCAAGAATTTCAGCGGCTCCGAGAGCAAGGTGCTCTCTCTCTCTCTCTCTCTCTCTCTCTCGCTCTCTCTCTCTGTATCGGGAACAGCTTAATAGCGAGCTCCGCAGGGGCAAAACTGATTAGTGTCAGAGAATATGCACGTGTCTCTTTAACTCAAATGCTGTCAGGAGAACAAGAGGAATGGCCTATTATGGCTGGAACTGCAAGAAAATCAAAAGGAATTTCCGGATATGTCAAACATTTGAATATGAAAATGATTTTTTTTAAAGTCAGCTTATGCATCTTAAAAGTCATACCCCATCATCACCTGTCAAATGACAATGTTATAACATCTTGAAACAAATGAAATAGCATCTATTGATTTCTTAAATACCCTACACATTAAGACATAATGTCAATTACACTTGAGAAGAATTTAGAATGATTCTTCAAAAACAAAAACTTCCAAAATTATAATTAGTTAAACCTAGTTGAAAATGCAGAAGAATAGAAAGGGGGAGAGGGGGGTTCAGATCATCCTTCTGTTTTTGAATATGAACAGAATGCAAATTCACTGCTATCCTTATTTAAAGTGTTCTGATGCAAAAACTCTGAGTTTATTGGTTATGAATTTGCAAAAATATTGGCCTATTTCTGTAATTTTGATAAATTAGATACCGTATTTTATAAATCCAGCTCCTGTTGGATTATTTTGGCTTGATTTGT
Organism: Sardinella longiceps; assembly: GCA_027497455.2. Taxonomy (NCBI): domain Eukaryota; kingdom Metazoa; phylum Chordata; class Actinopteri; order Clupeiformes; family Clupeidae; genus Sardinella; species Sardinella longiceps. Next base: position 22,816,110 of record JAODXP020000019.1, read on the forward strand.
TTTTACTTAAAAATGAAATTTAAATTGTTGGTTGATAGATATTCCTTGGATATTATGCAAAACAATAATTTCTGAAAGATGGACTTGCAGGGTTTTGCATCAGAACTCTCCATGTAGAGCTAATAAGGTAAAACCACCAACAGGTACAGTCCCAAATATTAGGCGTAAGGCCAGAGGACACCTCTGCTGATTGTGATTTTTTACAGCCCTATGTGGGAGTGCACCTCATTCTCATCCAGTGCTGGGACAGACTCGCTTCTCAGAGAGGGACTGGTGAGGGACACAGGGAGGACATTGTAGGTCAGTCCAGTACACACAGTTCAGTCTGTCCATCCGTTTGTCCGACGGCCCGTCTGTCTGTCTGTCCCCTTGCCGTCCTCCCCTGTCAGTGTCTCTGCCTGCCTCCTCTTCCTCCCTCTCCTCCTCCTCCTCCTCCTCCTCCTCCTCCCCCTCCTCCCCGTCCGGTGGAATGAGCAGTGGTGTTCGGGTCCAGAGCAGATAATGGTGGCTGTTGCTGTGCTTGTCAGCTCAATGAGTCTGCTCTCAGGAGATTCACTCTCCCCTCTCGTTGCCTTTACGTATACCACCCCCCTTACACACCAACACACACACACACACACACCCCTGCGAGTAGACCCTGCGCGAGCTGTGTGTGTGTGTGAGAGAGAGAGAGAGAGAGAGAGAGAGAGAGAGAGCGAGAGCGCGTGCTAAGCGGGCGGTTATGTGGCTGAGATTGGAGTGGACAGGCTCACATTAGTGTGAAAGATTGACCTGTAAAGACCACTCAATCAGGGCAGTTAACAAGGCCCCTCTGTGATGCCTGCATGGCAGCGCCACCCTCTCCCTCTGTCGCTGTGCCCGCCTGCGTGCATGCGCTTGGGTGCCCAGTCCAGCGGACATGTGCACCTCATGCCATAATACAGGATGGAGAGAGAAGGAGACAGGGAGGAACAGAGAGAAAGAGAGAGAGAGAGAGAGAGAGAGTGAATAAGGAGAAGGGGAAAGAAACACTTTGTTGAAAGATAGTTTGTTGCTTTAAATGAAAAACAAAAGAAAGAAAGAGAAGAAGTGTGTGAGAAAAGGGGGAAGAAGAGGAGGAGAGGCATGTGGAAAGAGATTGTGTAGTTTTCCAAATCATTTGGATGCTATTTTCCTGCTTTTTGACTGTCAAACATTACATTAAAATGGAGAGGAGGGCAAATTATTTGGGTAAATGTTTTTGTCAGCAGATTTTTGCAACAGACTTATTTGAACGTGTCTTCCTCATTTCCTCAGTAGCAGCCGGCCAGCAAGCAGCACATATCCCCACACAGGCTGTGGAGATGCAAATGAATATTTTCACAGAGATTTCCTTTGTGTCTCAATTTGAATTTTTCATTTGTCCAGGCTGATTGTTTGTTTTCTCTCTCTCTCTCTCTCTCTCTCCGTCTCTCTCTCTCTCTCTCTCTCTCTCTCTCTCTCTCTCTCTCTCTCTCTCTCTGTGTGTGTGTGTGTGTGTGTGTGTGTGTGTGTGAGCGTGTGTGTGACAGGCGGTGTGATGCTGGCAGCTTTGTCCATCAAATGGCACCTGCTCCTCGTGTGTGTTTGCTCAAGCTCCTGTCCAGAGCGCTGGAGATAAATGTCAGGGTTGTGCTGCAGCCATCTTTGTTTCTTCCCCTCTCTGATGAAATGTCTTTTAAGCCCAGCAAGGCAAGCTGCCAACAAACCAGCCTGCATAATAGATGCATAAATACAAAGCAATGAGTGCAGAGCACACACACACACACACACACACACACACACACACACACACACACACACACACACACACACACACACACACACACACAGGCAGGCACACACACATATGCACACACCCAGACACACACACACTTGCATGCCCCCACGTACACACACAGACACACACAAACACGTGCTCACAAGCTCTTTTGGCTTTACAAGACACAAGACAGCACTTGATACACATGTACATGTATACACACATAACTTCAAAAGCTGATGGCTTATGGAACACACTCTCACCGACACTGACCCAAAGAATTCTTGGTTCTGAAGCACTAAATATTAATGTAAATATTTCATAAATCATATTAACACACAGGTTTTAGAGGTATTAATATTCATGATGATTTCAAGACTATAATTTACAGTAACGCTAAAACTAACACTAAGTCTACAATAAGAAAAAAATGGCCTTATGCACATTAGCACGGACACACACACACACACACACACACACACACCTACACACACACACACACACATACACACCCACAGATGGAGTGTGAGGAATAGAGAGGGGGAAAAATGAGGAGCAAGAGGAGGAGGAGGAAGATGGCAAGCTTGACATATCCCAATCATGAGCACGCCACGCCAGCTCCCGTTAGCTCAGCGTTGCGCTCTCGCTCTCCTTGACGAGCTGCTCCCTCCTATTTCCTCCCCACTGCCCCTAAACGGTGACATAGCATGAAGGCTGGGCGCTGCCGCCTCAACGCCGGCCCCTTACAGTGTGCCCACTGCTGACCCCAAAAAGCCCTGCAGGGGGAAACACACTTTCAAAGAAGAGGAGGAAGGAGAAGAAAGTTTGTGCGTCCTGCTTGCTGAGCTGCCTAATGTGCCGCAAACAGCTCTGCCGCATGCATCCGAACACGTCCATGTTCCCAGAGCACGCCGTTCCGAGGCCGACGTTCCTGGGTCCGATCCCGCTCCCTGTGCCCCGGGCACTTCTGAAGAGATGCCAACGCTTCAGCCCCCGCCATCCCACATCAACCCCCCCTCACCTCCCCCCCCCCCTCCTTTCTCTATCTCGCTGAGATTGAAGTGCTGAGCTGAAAGCAGAGCGTCAACACACATTCAAGACCTTCAATTTACTTATTCATCTGTGCAGGGGAAGAAGACAAAGAACAAGAAGGAGAAAAAGAAACAGAAGAAGAAGAAGGAGGAAAAGAAGCAGAGGAAGAAAAAGAAGAAGAAGAGGAAGAAGAAGAAAAAGTTCTCCATGGGGATGTGTGTTCAGATGCATGCTCTTGTTTTCTTCTTTGTTCCTGCTCATCTTACACAGGGCAGGGCAGGTGGGCGGGTGGAGGAGTGTGTGTGTGTGTGTGTGTGTGTGTGTGTGTGTGTGTGTGTGGGGGGGGGGGTTGCTGGGGGATGAGGGGAGCCAGTGTGCTGTGCAGGGGTGAATCACAAGCATGCATTATTAAGGGAACACACTGAGTTGGACTGAACTTACAGGAAAATCCCAGTGTAAACAAGAACAGCATAACATGCATGTGTGTGTGTGTGTGTGTGTGTGTGTGTGTGTGTGTGTGTGTGTTTGCTTTGCGCGGTGTGTGGTCTTTACACCTGTGCCAAGACCATACACATCTGAGGGGCCCCAAAGTGGTGGATAGAAATATGGATGTGTGTGTGTGTGTGTGTGTGTGTGTGTGTGTGTGTGTGTGTGTGTGTGTGTGTGTGTGTGTGTGTGTGTGTGTGTATGTGTGTGTTTTGTTGTGTGTGTGTGTGTGTGTGTGTGTGTGTGTGTGTGTGTGTGTGTGAAAACTGAAATGGTTTAGAGATGTATGTGTTGGCCTGACTGTTCAAAAGGAACACTGATCTCTGATAAACCACATTCTGTACAGATTAAACTCCCCCACTCCACCCTCTCTCTCTCTCTCTCTCTCTCTCTCTCTCTCTCTCTCTCTCTCTCTCTCTCTCTCCCCTTCTGTCGCTCTTTCACTCTTTCTTCCTTTTCTCCGTCTCTTTAATAGATTTACCTAGGCAGTCACACTTGACTTCACACGCTGGGAATATCTCCTCACTCAAGCTGACAAGCCTGCCTCTCCGCATTTACTGGCAAGTCAGGCAACATCCAGCGCTTCAGACGACTGAGACGGCCACGCCGTGCTGTGCCACATCCTCAACACACACACACACACACACACACACACACACACACACACACACACACACACACACACACACCGCACCCACTAACCCTTTAAAACACACACACACACACACACACACACTACACACACACACACACACACACACACACACACACACACACACACACACACACACACACACACACACACACACACACACACACACACACACACTCTGCACCCACTATCCCATCTGAATGCACAGAGATGCACACACACACACACACACACACACACACACACACACACACACACACACACTTCCCACCCTACTCTCTGTGTGTCATCTTGGCTGACAGCTGCCATTTTCATTCACGGGCTCGTTGCTGCCCCATTGTGAGCTCTCTGTCCCGCTCCACACGCAGACTCCATTAGACCTCTACCTTACCACTGCAGCTTGCATTACTGCCACAATACCTCTCACTCCTCGCCACATTTTACTGCAACAAGTTCACAGGGTATGAAACATACAGACGAAAGATGATAAATAATTCATGTAAATAGTATGCTTCAGGAATTAATGCTTTAACTCAATCAATTATCAAAAATAAATAATAATTCAGATTTCAAAAATAAATGTGCATCAAAGTGGACTAGCATTGTCCAAAACTCTCTGTTCAATTCATGGTTGCATTTAGGATACAACAATTTCTTACAATTAAAGGTTATTACTCATATTTACTAATCATGGCAAAATTCTATGATTAACCACATTTTATTGTTTGACACTAGTAAATATCTAAAGTAAATAGCTAAGGTATTGAATATAATGGTATTTTATTCCACATAGATCTTGCTAAGGTAGACTCCAATGCATTAAATTGTGCATATTCAAGCCTAAACATTCAGCTGTTGGCTTTTGGCCATTATAAATAAACCACACATGGTATACACAGGATCTGTAAAACCCTCCTCTTCTCTTCAGAATTTGCTGCCAAAGAGACCAATCAACAACTCAACCTATCTGAAATGACAGCAGGATGCAAAATACAACACACAATCTTTGAAATGATACAACTCAAAAGGTTGGCACATGACGTACCATAAGAGTTCCCTTTCATGGTACACCACTATTAAATTACAGTCAAAATTATATGCATCTGAAGTTCATGTCGCAGGAAAGACATCATTCTAAAGATTCTTTGCCTTGTATGGTTTGACTGTAAATTTCAGGACCTTAGCTACCAGATGAGCAGTTTTTCTTTTTCAGGTTTAATAACTTTGTCAATAATGAGTTACAGGTGGAAAACCATCCTAAATTCTTTAACAAACATTAGTTTAATATACGCAGGCAGCAGGTTCTTGCAGTGTGTATGTGTGTGTGTGCCCTCGTATGTGTGTGTGTGTGTGTGTGTGTGTGTGTGTGTGTGTGTGTGTGTGTGTGTGTGTGTGTGTGTGTGTGTTTGACTGTGCATGTACATTCCTCCCTACATCATTCTCCTGGACAGAGGCTTGAGATGTTGACATACCTCTGTGAATCTCTTTCTCTCTCTCTCTCTCTCTCTCTCTCTCTCTCTCTCTCTCTCTCTCTCTCTCTCTCTCTCTCTGCCATCATTTCCCCATCAGTGGCTCTCATCCACATTCCATGTCGTTGGGCTGTTGTGGCCAGGCTGCAGAGCTGTGCCAGCGCGTATCACAGATAATCATATCAGCACTCTGAGCCAGGCAAAGGAAGGGAGGGGGGATTGATGGGGGGGATTTGGCCAGGCCTAGTGGCCTCGACTGTGGCCACAGCTGCATGAAACAGAGGCCACTGGCCATTCTCCTGTCCACTCACAAGTTCGCACACGCTCACACAATCATGCAAGCTCTGCATCCACGATCTACGTACGTACGCACTTTAACGTCTGTGTCCTGTGCTCGTGAGGCACGGTGCTGTCAGTGGCACCGGCTCACTCGTTCGCTCTCTCGCTCGCTTGTGCGTTCGCTTGTTCACTCTCTCGCTCGCTCGCCCGTGTGTGTTGGAGCCGCACCAGCCAAACACGTTTGTCAGACAGGCAGATGGAGCTGTGCACCTTTTTCTGCCTCCCTCTTTGTATTGTGCCAGTCGCCAGGCAGAGGGGGGGACGGGGTGGGTGGGGGGACGGGGCGGTGGAGAGAAGAGAGGGAGATGAGCAAACGCTGCATGAACAATTTGTCGTCCCAACTGGCAGACAAGGCTGCTTTGGATGAGGGAGACCACACAGGCTTGTTTGGGAGTGGGACAGTCACGAGTGAGTCCATTTGCCCTTGCTTTGCCACAGACATGAGCAATCATGGACAGGGAGATCATGGCTGAATCCCAATTCACAAATCCAACTCTAAAACCCTTAACCCCTAAATCCTTCACTGACTCAATCAGCCAATCAGGAAGTGGATTCATGCCTCTTAGGTCCTTCCAAAATCAATATTAGATGCATTTAGCAGTGTAACGTAGTTTGTAGATCGTTTTCTGCCTTTTCAGCCTGCAACTCGAACAACAAAGAGTTTCTTCAGGAAGGGATAAGGCAGGGGTGTGCTTCCTCTTTAGCATGCTTTGCAAAAAAATAAAATAAAATAGAAACTTAAACTTAACAAAAACATAAACAGAAATTTCTACCAGCATCACTGACTATACCTTTAAGAGTGACACTGGGACTCTCCCTGTAATTCTTATGAAGAGGCCTTGGCCTTGGAGTTGTTCTACTTTGGCTTGATTGGCCCTATTGTTCAAAAAGAATCAAATCTGTCCCTCCAAATCCATGTAAGCTTGTTGATGAGAAGCAGGTGGCGCATAAAAAATACAATGATGGATGTTGCACTTGTCATGTTGTTTAAAGAGCTAGTGAAAGGTCTGGCAGAAAGGCCTGGCAGAAAGGTCTAGTAACCTAGTAAACACTGCAACAAACAACGGGAGAGGTGAAAACAGAGAAACAGACACCCTGTTCATAGATCAGTCATCCTGACAAATCAAACACATCAAACTGATGAATAATACAGTACTGTGATGACAAGGAACCTCAAACAAAATAGTTTTGTTGTAAACGCAACCCAGCAACAGCATCAAATATTGAGAAATTTTCTCTAGTTTCTTATTTTTTATTTTATTTTATTTTATTTTATTTTTTTTGTTTAGCAATTTCGTTTGTTCATTTTCTTTCAAGATAAAATCATCTTTTAGTTGTCTTTTCTTCCCCACCCCCAACAACAACAAAAAAAAACTTGTTGATGTGCAGAGTCATTTCCTCCGTGTTCAGCATAGCTTTAACTTACCTAATGAAGCGGAATAAAAAAGATCTGACGACCTCACTGCAACCCCTTCCGCTATCAGTAAAGACTCACTCAGCCATCATTCAACACATTACATTTCAATTGCCAGAGCTCTTGCCCTGCCTTCACAAGATGACCCAATCATTCCACCACACCACCCCCATAACCCCCACCCACCCCCATGCACCCCCCACGCATCATTCCTCCTTCTCCACCGGCCCTCCACCAGGCCCTGGGTCTTTAACAGGCTAATGGCTAGGCTGAGTTGACAGGGCCACAGAGCAGGCGTGCGTTTCCTCCCGGGACCCCTGCGGTCAGCTCCACTGGCCTTCACACAGGCTAGCATCCCATGGGCCCAAGAGGGTGGGTGGGTGGGGAGGTGGGGGTATGGGGGGTTGCGAGAGAGTGAGTGTGGGGTGGGGGTGACCATTAGCTTAATCCTGAGGGAATTTGACAGTAATGAGTGCAGCGGATGCGTGGTTCCCTCTCTCTCTCTCTCTCTCTCTCTCTCTCTCTCTCTCTCTCTTTCTCTCTCTCTCTCTCTCCATGCTAAAGGAGTTGCTTTTTTCACTCTTCTTCTTCTATCCCTCTTTAAACGGTTGCCACACTTACAGATACCAGCAAAGCCAGGGCCAATCTCCGCAATATTTCACCGGACATTGAGCCGCAGAGCGTCGAGCGAGCGCGGGCCGGTTAGCAGTCATTAAGCTAACGGAGTGTAAGCCTTTTGCTCGCTAAGGCACAAGGCGCGGACACTGCACTATACGCCTGGCCTCAGCGCCCAGTTCGGCCAAGGGTGTGGGGAGAGTGGTGGAGGGGGCCAGCGAAGAGCCGTGTGTGTGTGTGTGTGTGTGTGTGTGTGTGTGTGTGTGCTGGCAGGGAGATGCGTATGCGGTGCATACTTGTGCTGGCCCAGGAACATTTGGCTGTTGGCTATGGAGGCACGAGCCTCGTCTGCGTGTAGCCATCTTGGCGTGAAAAGATGAAAAGGGTGGGAGAAGAAGAACAATGAAAGAGAAGGAGGAAAGGCTGTTCTCCCTCCCTCTCTCTCTCTTTCTCTTTCTTTCTTCCTCTCTCACTCTCACATGAACAAAGACAGACACACATCACACACACTCACTCACACACACACACACACACACACACGCACACACACACACACACACACACACACACACACACACACACACACACACACTCAGAGACACCCTCACTCTGTGTTCAGGCCAAATGTGTGTTAGTGATTAAAGAGAGGGGAGAGAGAGCTTTTTCATCGCCACTTTTGGACCCTTTCCTGGTTAACAAGTCACACACTCTGCACACAGAAGGTCCATACACACACACCCACATACACACACACACACACACACACACACACACACACACACACACACACATGCACATACTCTTCCCAAAAGATGCCTGTACCTACACACACACACACACACACACACACACACACACACACACACACACACACACACATACACACAGACACACACACACACACACACACACACACACACACACACAGACATATGCATACACTCCCTCTACAGAAGGCCAGCATTGGAACATGGCCTTCAAAGTCCCCATGAGAGTAGGGGACTGAGTGCTCTACCTCCATGAGCAGGGCGCTGTGAAGGACATGTGTGCGCTTGACCCCTCCACACAACCCAATGTGCTGGAGGTGCCCTGGGCATTGTGTTCTTTTTAATGGGACTTTTGGAAACACATGAGGCCATTGCTCTCTCTCTCCCCCTCAGGAGACGCAAACGGGGAGACAGCAACAGTAACGATGGCCTGAGCAGCGACCTAGAGAGGGGGACCTCCAGGGGACCCCCTCAAGGGTGTGTGTGTGTGTGTGTGTGTGTGATGTGACCCTGCCCGTCCACCACAGAAGCGGTCATCATTACACGCCTCCACTGGTTACACCCGGGGGGGCTATTTTTCAAGATTTCAGTGTGTTTGTGTGTGTGTCTGTGTGTGTGGAGGGGATGCTAGTGAGGTCAAGGGCCTGTGGATAATTGTGCTGGGTTGAGGAGGGTCAGAGGTGAACTCACCCCATGTCGTTTCACCCTTCAGTGAACGTCAAGGGTGTGTGTGTGTGTGTGTGTGTGTGTGTGTGTGTGTGTGTGATGTGTGTGTGTATGTGTGGGTGGGTGGCTAGATGAAATGGGGCAGGGGTGTCCCAATAGTGCTGGACATCCCCCCTTCCAATCCCACTTAAAGGAAGCTGGTTCCACCAGATGGCTGTGGAGCGGAATGCTCGTGGACTTGATGCTTGGCCCTCTGTGCTGGTAGAGGTGTAGTAGTGGTGATGTGCTAGCAGGGGTGTTGTAGTAGTTTAGTAGTGGTGATGAGTAGTGATGAGGTACTGGGGAGTAAAGGTAGTAGGCACATAAGAGACAGGGTGATAAAAGACAGAATCTACCCTGAATGCAAGTGCTGTGGTTTTTTTTTTTAATATTGGGTTGCCATAGACCAAGAGCACAAACCTTTCAGTCCAGCTTTGGAACATACACAAAGTAGCAAAAATTCAGTAGCCCATTAAAACTACTCATAAATATTTTTTTGTTGTCTAGGCCTGCAACAAGATTTCTCTTACGGCTGCACAATAGCGTTCCTGTAACCATCCATTCCACCTCAAACCTCAAACCAAACCTCAATCACCAAGGTATGATTAAGCGTGCCTAACTAAATTTAAATAAATCAAAACAGTCTTTTTTAACAACAATGGTAAAGGGTTAATATATGCCAGCATTGACGTGACAGAATTTCATATTTTTTATATCTTCACCTCTTTGAATTCATCCTTGTTTTGGAAGCAGTTTTCCATCATTTAACTTTCTAATTTGCATTGCTTGACACAGCAGAGAGCTGCAGGCAGCAGGCAAAAGTGCAAGAATCTCATTCTAAAAGTTTACGTAAAACGCATTAATTTAGCTCCAACATTATATTAGTAATTTGTTATCCGTCCAGCACAGGGGCCACAACTGGGGCCAGGGTCAGTTCTACAGGGGCACTGTGCTCTGTGTAGAACTGCCAGTACACGCACGCGTGCACACACACACACACACACACACACACACACACACACACACACACACACACAGATTGCCTGCTGTAAAAAGGATACGGCCCCAGTGGAATAGAAGTGGAACATATGAGACGGCCTGGTCCGCTAGCTTGATGTTTTGATGTTTTCAGGGCACTCACATATTCTCCCTCTCTGCTGTGTCCCCCAGCCAGGCTTCCCATGACACACACACAGCACTGACAGGAATTTATTTCTAATTAATTCATTTATTAATTTAATTGTCATCGCAAAAACCCTCACCACCTGCCTGCTCTCTCTCTCTCTCTCTCTCTGATGTGGTGATTCCTTTGTGCTCCTCACCGATTCCATCTTTTTTTCTTTTTTCTTTTCTTTTGTTTTAGTTTATTTTTACATGACTGTTTTCAGATAAAACTTTGATGAACTTTTTGCCCATTGCGGTATCTTTCTGCCCTTAGTTCTCTCTCTCTCTCTCTCTCTCTCTCTCTCTCTCTCTCTCTCTCTCTCTCTCTCTCTGTGTGTGTGTGTGTGTGTGTGTGTGTGTGTGTGTGTGTGTGTGTGTGTGTGCGTGTGAACTTTTAGCCCACAGTTGCCTCCCTGCACTGGGGAGACCCAGTTCACCGATGGCGAGGCAACGTGCCATGGCAACATAGCAACATGGCACAGCTGCATCAAAATGTTATTTATTTTTCCTCAAAAGCTCTCAAACTGTTGCTTGACCCCCTAGGGTTGCTACTGTCTGTGCATGGCTGTGTGTTTGTGTGTGTGTGTGTGTGTGTGTGTGTGTGTGTGTGTGTGTGTGTGTGTGTGTGTGTGTGTGTGTGTGTGTGTGTGTGTGTGAGTTTGTGACTGTGTGTGTGTGTGTGTGTGTGTGTGTGTGAGTGTGTGTGTGTGTTTAGACTCACATCATGGTCATTGCGTACATATCTATATATCTTGTGTGTGTCCACATAAATATTTCTGAACCTGTATATCTGTGTGATCATTTCTGTTTAAGCATGTATGCACATGCATACTGTATGTTGGCAAATGTTTGTGCGAGTGTGTGTGTCCATGTGTGTCCATGTCTGTGTGTGTGTGTGTGTGTGTGTGTGTGTGTGTGTGTGTGTCCATGTCTGTGTTTCTCTATTTGTGTGTGAGTGTGCGTGTGTGTGTGTGTGTACCTCCTGTGTGTATGTGTTTGTGTGTGTGTACGTGTGTGTGTGTATGTATTTTTATGTGTGCTTTTGTGCGTGTCTCCTTCTCAGACTCTCTCTTTGATTCTCTCTCCCGTGGTCGTCTGGAGCCGGCAGGGTCTGTGAGTTTGGGGGCTTTGGGAGTGAGAGCACTGCGAGCTCTGACAGACCCTCCTTCAGGCATTCCACATCAGTCGGCATGTCACCACCACTCCCCCCCATCACCACCACCACCCACACACACACCACACCACACCACCACCCAACACACCCCCACTTGCCTCACCTCACCTCTCTCTCCCCCGACCCCCAAAATAAAACAATCACTTAAATATGTACACAAGCCCCTGCTCCCCTCCTGTGGGGGCCTGCTCATGTCAGACAACAAAGCACTGAAGGGACAAAAAGAAAGTAGGCACGCCGAAATACACACACACACACACACACACACACACACACACACACACACACACACAGAGAGAGAGAGAGAGAGAGAGAGAGATATGACAGAGAGATACACACACACACACATACACACACACACACACACACACACACACACACACACACACACACACACACACACACACACACACACACTCCTATACAGAGTGTAGACACTGGTTATGTTCCCTTGTTTTCCCCACAGGTCATTTGCTGTAAAGTAAAGCTGTTGGATATGATGCGGGTTTGATTTATGTAAAATGGGAATGCAAAGGGCTTCTATGTTTCTCACTGGTCTTGGTGGAGGATTAGGCTAGTTAGTGTTTTTCTGCATCAGAAAGCCACATCCTCCACTAGGCACTGGGTACAGTACATCGCTGGGGACACAGAATTGGAAAGATGCATTGAAAAAATACACTTCCAATAGCAAATGAATACCATGACATTATTTATGTGTCATACAATAATCTGTGTGTTTTTCAATCATCTGTATGTTTTTCAATCATCATCTAATTTTTGCTACACTCTTCCCCAAACTATACTTTTTTTCTGGTGTTTTGTGTCTCTTGCACTATTTTGAGCTGGTGTATGTTATTGAAGAAGAAGAAGAAGAAGAAGAAGAAGAAGAAGAAGAAGAAGAAGAAGAAGAAGGACATAATGGAGGGCCAGTGCCTGTTGATTATTAGGTGTAGACAAAGCCACAAAGCGTCCTGTTTCTCTTTGTCTTTAACTTATTTCACGTTTGTCTAATTCCACTGGTGTGTGTGCGTGTGTGTGTGTGTGTGTGTCCATGTGTTCCTGGAGAGAGTTTAGTGTGCTGCAGTCTGAGGAGAGAGAGAGAGAGAGAGAGAGAGAGAGAGAGAGAGAGAGAGAGGGAGCAACAACAGCTCCTGCTGGTGGCCGCAGTGATGACTGAAGAAGCAGCACCTCCACAGAGACTAACACACCAGTTGAGCTGAGATATATATACCGTGTGAGTTTGACAGACACACGCACCCATATTAAGCAAGTATAGAGCGTTAAAGGTTATCTCAACATTACTATGTGTAGTTGTCATGAAATACTTTCACTTTCAAATCATGACTACCGTTTTGCATTCACTTGCATTTACTGCACGGTGGACGCACATGGCTACATGTTATAATGTAGGCCTCGAAGAAATTGCAACCTACATCAAAAGCGAGGCGGTGGCCACTGATCCAGTACTCCGAGTGAACTTTCAGAATGTGTTATAGTCGCAGAGCTAGTCCAACACAGGGGCTGTGGCTCAGTGGTAGGCGTCAGACCGTTATCCGGAGACCTGGTTCACTCCGACCGAGGTCTTCCCGATCCCACATCTCTCTCTCCCATTTGTTTCCTGTCCACTCTATGTTGTCCTATCTGATTAAAGGTAAAAGCCAAAACATATCTTTAAAAAAAAAAAAAGAGCTGGTCCGACGCAGGTTGACATGCATGTTAACTTCAGTGGATTGGACAATGTAATGCTTAACACAATGCTTAGAGCTTAACAATGCTCAACAGTGCTTAATATTTAATGCTTAACACAAAGCTTAAAGCTCAACAACGCTAACACAGTTTTGACGTTATGTCTGATTCAACCCATTCTGTGGCTGTTTCTACACGTAGGTTATTATAGATGAGTCTGAATGTGTCTTCAGGGTTATGTCTTGTTTTTGGTCCACTTACACTTGAATGAAGATTTTCTTCAAGCAAAGTATGCAGTCTCTCATTTTTTAATATATTACAGACAGCTGGGGTTGACTGAAAAAAAAAAAAAAAAAAAACGCTAATTAATTCAATTTGCCTTGATTTCTATCAGTCTCTAAGCAGATGTCACTGTGCTTGGCCTCTTTCTTGCACAAGACACCCAGACGTCTCAGGGATGGGAAACATTGGAAGTGATGACATTGGAAGTGATGATGAGGGCTGAGGCATCTTAGCATGTACTGCACCTTCATGGCCAACCTGCCTCTCTCTCTCTCTCTCTCTCTCTCTCTCTCTCTCTCTCTCTCTCTCTCTCTCTCTCTCTCTCTCTCTCTCTCTCTCTCTCCCTCCTTCATTTCCATACTAAAGCTCCTGGAAACCAGAGCCCTGAGACTCTTTTGGTTGAGTCTATTTGTCTTATTTCTGACACTCTGTGTGGCGATGCCCAGTTTGCTGTCGGTGTTGGGTGGAGATGAGACGGCCCCAGGAGGTGCCACTGTGATGGCTGTGAATGGATGGCGCCACAAGTTGGTGAAGCAATGCTGGTGAGTGAACCGGCAAATCTGTTTCATCTTCGCCAGTAAGGCCTTCACACTATAGGTCACAGGGAGGCTGTACAGTGCTGTCAGACCTGTGGGAGATCAGCCTTACCCCTCTATCCTTCTCTCTCTCTCTCTCTCTCTCTCTCTCTCTCTCTCTCTCTCTCTCTCTCTCTCTCTCTCTCTCTCTGTCTGCCTTTTCCTTCTTCACTATCTGTCTCTTCTTCATCTAGGCTATCTCCATCCTTCATTTTCCCCTGCTCCCTCCTTCTCTTAGCTTGTTCTCCATCCCCTCATCATTGCTGTACTCATCTAACCATTCATCTGTCTCTATTTGTCACTTTCTCTTTTTCTCCTTCTCTTCACTCACTTCCTCGTTTTATCTCATGTCTGTCACTCAATCTTTCTCTTTAAATCTATTTTACCCCCTCATTTTTTTCTATTTTTTTTATTTCTCTCCTTCTCTGTCACTCTTCTTCTTCTCCCTGTCTCCCACTTTCTTTCCATCTCACTCTTTCTCTCTCTCCTCTCTTTTTTCTTCTTCTTCTCCTTCTCTGCTGCACAGCTCTTGCTGTGTTTTTGGCAGTTACAGCTGACCATCACGGCCGGGCGTGCCAGTTTTTTGTGAAGGCAGCACATATGGGCGCTGAAGTGCCATATGCCATAACAGAATATTTTTGGCTGTTTCCACCATTTGTATAATCACTGGATCCAGTATGAAAGTGGCTCATTATTAATTTATTCCTTCCCCAGTTTTTTTCCTCTCCAGAAAAAAAGAAAAAAATTATAGAACACGTTTGATGCAAAAAGGAGGGTTTGGAAAGGTGATGCTAACAACCTTGCTTGTTGTGCTTGTAGTTAGTGGGAACTGTCCCTCTTTCTTTGTGTGTGTGTGTGTGTGTGTGTGTGTGTGTGTGTGTGTGTGTGTGTGTGTGCGTGTGTGTGTTTTGGGGGGGCTTTACAAGATCTCAATAGTCTATCCTTGCCCTGTCTCTATCTGGCTTTATATCTGTCGGTGTTCTCTCTCTCTCTCTCTCTCTCTCTCTCTCTCTCTCCCTTTATGTGGAGCATTTTTGTGTTATACTTGTGCTTGAAAGTTGCTGTTTTTTTCTTCTGTCATTTGCCATGTTTGAAGGTACCTGGAGAAGGAATAAAAGTTATTTTAAATTCATAGGTATTTCTATTCACTACAATATTTGTTAGGCTATTAATATTGTTTAAATTAATTTAATTTTAAAATAACTGTAAAATCATATTTAGATATGTTAATATATATAATGTTCACATAACTTATATAATAGAATTAAATTAAATAATACATTGGTTAAAGAGTGCAACAATTTGTTGAAGAAGAAATCCATAGACAATAGCCCTACTGTTACAGTAATATGAGTACAATAGCAGAAATCATTTGACAATAATACATGAACAGAATTGCGAAAAAATTAATTAAGGATCTGCTTATACTGTAATCATTAAATTTACAGTAAGAACTGTCCAGACACACAAGACATCCTTATGACACAAGGCCACATACGAATTAACAAATCTTCTCTTTTTTCTGTGGCAGATGCTTGGACATAAACTATCACGCATGTTGACAACGTCTGGAAAAGAGCATCTTAATTCAATAGCTTCAGTGTAATTATGATTTCTTTTTGTCATGTAATCTTGCATTGTTTTGACCCATTTTACACAAACCCCCATGTCAAGCGGTCACCCCTTGCCGTGAGCGGGTCCTCTGTGTCTGCCTCTCTCCCATATGGCATTCCAAGAATACACGTCTCTCACATATTTTCTATGCCAGACAAATCAAATACAGCACTTTCGCCATATGTGTCTCCCACCAATGAGACAAGCGTGGGGAAACGGACGACACGGATTAGTGCATGTACTTCATCCAGTGACATTGTGTTTACTCCGCAGTCGGCCGTGTTCACTCTATATTAACCTACAAAAGCTACTTGTAGACACTAATCAGAACACTTATGAAAAATGTGCCTTCATTTCTTCTGTCAGAGCTTAATCCTTTCTGTAATTATGGCGAGCTGCGTGGGACGTCTAAGCTGCCGGCGAGATGAACAGTCATGTTGCTCTGTCGAGTCTTTCCTTTTTTTAATAAAAATAAAAAAATTAAAAGAACAAAACACATGGTATAAGTTAGATCTGGCACTTTTTAATTGTCCCATATCTTAACCTCTCCCCAAGGACAATGTGCTACTGCTTGTTTAGCGTGTGCTGCTAAAGAGGATGTAGCACTGGGGCAGCAGACAGACTGGGCCAGACTGAAGAAGAGATGCAGTCTTACAGTAATCCACACATCACAAAATGGGAAAAGGGATCATTTCATCCACACTTTTTTATATACAATCAGTTTGTATTTCTGTAGACACATTTACAAAAAAATATATATTTAAAAAATATTCAAAGCTATTGTAATAATCTATTTAATATATTTTTTAAACGTCCAACCAATGTAGTTTTGTAAGTCATAGTAGTGTGTGTGTGTGTGTGTGTGTGTGTGTGTGTGTGTGTGTGTGTGTGTGTGTGTGTGTGTGTGCTCAGTCAGCACACAATGCCCCCCATTGTTTCTTGGCCATGTTTTAACTGACCCTAGACATTGAGTTTTCTCTGTGCAGATTCCGCCTCTTATCTGTGGGGCAGACAGAAGACCCTGGAGCTGATCACCAACACAACATCTCAGGGGGAAAGTCAACAGCTCCTCTTAGGGTTAAGTGAGTACACAGTGGGACTTTGTTTCTTTCACCCCGCCACCCCAACACACACACACACACACACACACATACGCACGCACGCACACACACTCTGCATGTATGTGTGTGGCACAGAACTTAAGAGGGCAAAGGGCCAGCACCGTCTGAAAACACTGCTTTTGACAGAGCCATTTGTTGTAAAACAATGTTGGTGAATGTGTGTGTGTGATCTGTGTGTATGTGTGTGTGTGTGTGTGTGTGTGTGTGTGTGTGTGTGTGTGTGTGTTGAACATTTGCATGCAATTGTGAACACATACAATCTCTCTATCTACGTGTGTGTGTGTGTGTGTGTGTGTGTGTGTGTGTGTGTGTGTGTGTGTGTGTGTGTGTGTGTGTGTGTGTGTGTGTGTGTGTGTGTGTGTGTGTGTGTCCGTCTGTGTGTGTCCCACCAGTCTCAGTTCTTCACCCTGAGCTATGCAGCAGAGACAAGCAGATGGCATGCAACTGGGCGCGCTCTGTGACTTTAACACAGCACACAGTGGAGGCAGAGAGAGAGAGAGAGAGAGAGAGAGAGAGAGAGAGAGAGAGTAAGAAAAAGAGTGAATGAGGGATAGAGAAAGAGAAAGAGAGAGGGGGACTTATCATGCTTGGCTAGGCAGAAGAAGAGCAGAGGGAGGAGCCGGGCCGAAGAGCACGTAAATCTTTTTCTGTCTCTGTGACTAAGAGAGACACAGAAATGCAGCGCTGGCCATGACAAAGGGGGCAGAACAATGACCACAAGTCCAACAAGAGCAGCTGAGGTGCTAAGCTGGGAAAAGCTCAGAGGAGAGTCCTTTACTACATCTCTTGTCTTCTTTTGATGCACTGAAAGATCTCTCTCTCTCTCTCTCTCTCTCTCTCTCTCTCTCTCTCTCTCTCTCTCTCTCTCTCTCTCTATGTTTGCATTTTTATAAATACATTACACAAATTACATACAAGTAAGTAAGTAATTGTAAGTAATCTGACTTCTGTTTTATTTCTATTTTGGCGTCTGCGTATGTGTGTACAAATGCCATCCGTACATATATGGGTATAGCTTTTGAGTGTGTGTGTTTGTGTGTGTGTCTACTTGTGAATGGATCTGTACATGTTTGTGTTTGCATGTGTAAACAATCATCCCCACCCCCCACAAAAACACACACACACACACACTTCCCTTTCCACCTAATCTTGACCCAGCCCTGTCTCTAAAACCAAAACAAACACAAAACTACAACCCCTGAATCTCCATATCATTGCTGCTTGGTTCCACTTTACTGCCCGGCTGGCTCTTCAACTCATTACTCTATAATACACCATGGCGATCACATGAATTGGAAAATAACAACAATAACACGTCGAATAACAATCCCCCTGGTCTCTTTCCTTTACAGTGGTGGAGGCAGGAAATCTGTGTTTCATGCTGAATTCTTAACAAGGCAGTCGGCTGTGAATTCAATTGTCTTGATGGCACATGAAATATCTCTGCACTAATGTGCTTCAAATACGCAGACTCTAGGGAACTAATCGTATTAAAGTGTCAAAAGCTGGATGAGAGTTTAAGAGAGTGGAGCAAAGCTCTTGTTGTAAAAGCATTGATCTGGACATCTTTATATCAGCCACTGTCTTTTAGATGCCACTCAGTGTCGCAACAAATATTTTGACAACAAGACCAATAGAATTTTTTTTTTCCCTCAATTTTTTTTTACAATCCTATTATGTTGACTTATTGACATACTTTGATACATGATACATGTGAAACGGCAAAGCCTTTTTTGTGTGATGGTGGTGCAAGACCCTCCATAAAGTGGAATGCCACATAGATTTTATGACTTACGTTTACTATGCATGAATTTCAAACACAGACACTTAAGATAAGCACAAACACATTGTGCATGTGTGTGTGTGTGTGTGTGTGTGTGTGTGTGTGTGTGTACAAGATTGTAGACTGAGCCAATATACACAGTTTTAATTTTCCTTTGAAATAGGCATACATATACCCTAAGAGCTATGTTATGTTAGATGTATTATTATATGCCTTACCTTATGAGGCAGATATCTGTCAGAACACTGAGACAGAGTTGGTCTGTGTCAGGAATAAGTGAATTAATCAAAATTGTTTTAAATCATTATTTTGGCCTTATTTTATTCACATACACCCAACAGGAGAAGTTGTGCAAATCAAAACATAATTCACATTTTTTTTTTTTTTTTTTTTAACAGCATTACATCAGGGGCCATTATCCCAACTTTATCATTATACTCTGTTTTCTTGAATGACCAGACGACATTTATTACACTCTTTACTGCTGGCATGATTAGAAAACAGTCAGAAGCTGATGATCATATAGAACTTATATATGTTTCTGGTTTGTCTGAATTATAATAGCCTATCCAACCATATTGGTCTTTAATGTTTATAACAAGATAAATGCATATAAAATGTACAAAATCAAAAAGCTAAACAACACTCACGGAACGGATGGCGAAGTGTCTTTCATTGGTGAAAACAAAAAAAAAAACTTATTCTCGCCTAATCTAAAGACTTATTTGAATTTTTTTGAAAGCCTCTACAAAAAGAGGCAATGGACACGGAGGAAGGTGTGAGGTCTCTGCGGGTGGTCATTACGAGATCAATCTGCTTCATCAGTTTTGACAAGTTTCTTACTCCCAGGATCAAGGCATCCAGCCGCTACTGTTTGTTGTATGTTAGCCTACGTATCGTGAGAATTCACTGAAGACCGGGTCATTCCTTTGAGATCGACAAGCGATGGAGGGTAACCCCTGTTTCCCCAAATTAAGATATTCCGCTCTCGTGCGTATTAGGCTACTTTAAAGCGCTCTTTGGCGGTAAAAGGTTAACATACTAAGCGTTCCTCATGAAAAGGTTGTCTTTGTCGACCTTGTTTTACATTTTACTATGCTCAGTTTTAAAATGCAAAGGGTTATATCTCATTATACTCGTGATGTATTTAAACATCTGTGGTTAATTAAGACATCTTGCATCCGTCCGCGAGGCAGTCGCGCTGCTGCGCTGACTGATCTCCCCGCGTGCCCTCTCGTTACGATGCTGCTCGGAAGCAGGTGCTCATGCCACGAGCCTGCTGGGCGACTGCCTGCGTGCCTGCCTGCCTGCCTCCTCGCGTGTCCGAGCGGAGCAACGAGAGAAACAGTCGCTCGTGAAAGATCACCCCACCTGGAATGAAACGTCCCGGTAACGAAAGATCATTGCTTGTCCTTCTACCTGAGATTCGAAAAAAAAATATGTCTGAATAAAGAGAATGTGCATTAATGTAACAAACATACACAACTCCACAGCTAGTCAACGGCATTTAATAAGCCTGTACAAGGCACTCCACTGCAGAGCCATATCATCTGTCTTTTTACTGACTTCACAGCTGTGATATCTCACTAGGATCCATGCTAATGAAGCCGTTTTATAGGCTATCAATTAACGGAAACAGCAGACAGGGAATGTAAGAGTTAATATAATAATAATAATAATAATAATAATAATAATAATAACATGTGTAAATAATAGTCAACTATATTAGGATATTAAATATTGGCTGTTGTAGCATCACAGTATAATATTTAATTGACAAAATTAAATAAACAACCGGAAGAGCAAAATTATATTGTATTATACACAAACCTGTCACGTTTACATTTTGTCGGACAAAAGAGAGGGGGCAAAATGGTTTTCACGTGTATCCCCCAAACAGAGGCAGCTGTTGTGCTTCCGCCATGGCAGGGCACATTAAAACATTGTGTGGGGAAAGGCATTCGGGAGGTAAATCTCGCCTGTGACAGTCGGCCAGGGAAGAGTTAAGGGGAGGGGACGCGGACTGTGACACGCCTCATTGGGCAGATTATGTGCAGCAAACAAAAAGTGTGTATGCGGGCGCCAGTCAGCCAGTGCCGCGGCCCCATCTGCGTGCCCCTCTCGCGCTCTCCTTCTCTCTCTCCTCCTCTCTCTCCTTCTCACTCTGTTTCTCTGATCGAGATTCACACGGCGACCGACAGCACTGTCACATTCAGCAGGCGCGGGGATATGCACTGACTGCAAGGGCTTCACGGGAGACACCGAGCGAGTTCGCTTTGGAAGAGACCTGTATTTTTCTTTTTTTTTCTGCCTCCAATTTTTTCTAACCTTCAGCTGAACTTTGTGGATTACTGCTATTTTTCAGTTTAGTAAAAAGGTAAGTTATTTGCGATTTTTAAAATGGGGACAGTTGCAGGGGATGCTGCTACACTAAACCGTTGGTGCTTCGATGTTATGTGAAACCGTGTCAGCGCTGCAGAAAGGCACCCCGGAATAATAACCCCGCGTGCATATCGTCAGGATGAAAATGCCCTCTGAAATGATGGGTCAATGAGTCCGCCCCGTCTCATTTAGAAATGCGCATATATTGCCGTCTCTATTCTCGTATTTAACTGAAATGCATATTCATTGGACCTTTTGTGCGGTCTTCCCTCCCGCGAGAGAGCGGCCACAAGGGCTACAATAGAGAGGACTGTTTGGGGTTGCGATGGAGAACGATTGTCTCATCTGAAAGTGACAACTTTTGCATTTTAGCGATATAATAAAAACAGTAAAGTAATTCTCTTATGATCAGCATTGGCATAAGCAACAAGAAATGTTGTCTTTTTAAGTTAACCCATTTTCAACCTTCAATACACAGAAAATGGTAAGTTTCATCCAACCTCGTACGCTTGAGGAATGATAATTCAGCGGTAGCCTAATACGCGCATTGCTGACAGGCTGTTCGAGTTCAATTGTGCATCTGATGAGTACCGGAATATAGCCTAAACAAATAAATTCACATGCATAGTGTGTTTTGAATGGCCTGTCAATTTTTTTTAGGTGAAATTAAATCAGTGCAATTGTTACGATAAACATGTTGAGCAGGCTACAGCTTCAAGTAGTTTACAAGCATAGATTCGAAAGGTCTTAGGGAAAAAAATAAACTTCCTAAATATGGTCTGATACAACAGGAAGGATTTCATTATTTGTAAGTGCGCTCTGTATTGGCGTTTTTGTAATACAATTAGTAGGCTATTATTTATCATCCGCAAAAACGAGGTATGTAGATTGTTACGTATAGTCTGTATAGCTTATATTTATTTTTTCTAAAAGCAAACAAGACAAAACCATTGTGCTATTCTGTAATAATCATTATGTCTTTGTCAGTCACATGGTGGAATGAGGAAATGAGGAGAGACGCTACTGCTTTAGTGTTTAGTGTTTAGTGCCAGCGCTTTCACTTTGTGTGTGTGTGTGTGTGTGTGTGTGTGTGTGTGTGTGGTTTTGTGGTAAAAGCTATATTAATACCAGTTTCTTCTAGCTAAACACATTCAATATATCTACACTGCCATTTTCAATATTAAAAAGCTCACAAGCCAATAACATGGAATGTTAGGCCTAGGCAGAATATGGTAAAGAACACCATAATTGACTCTGCGTGCTGCGTTAATTGAAGTCTCGGAGGGAAAAGTGGCGGATTATGCAAATAGCCAAGCATACGTTCTCTCGTGTAGAAAGGAGGCAAAGGTTAGCTGACATGAGATCACCGACTCTGACAGTCCACTCCAAATCCATTCGCTATGGCCGTCCAGTTTTAAAGGACGCACACGTTTGCCTGTGGAGCCGGATAGGATCCTCGGTGGGCCCGCTAAATAGAGGCGATTTGGCTTTCTGGCTTGCACGATGGTATTCTTTACTTTGATAGTGTAAAAAATATTATTTTATGGAGGTTATTTTTCCTTTTCATAAATGTTTTTCATTATTATTATTTTTGATAATACACGCCCCTTTCGTTGAATCATAGGCTATTAATAATAACACGAATAATAATAATAACAACAAAAATAGCCCAATAAAGGTAAGAAGAAGACGACGAAAAAAAAAATATGTAAACAGCAGTGCCTTTTATATAATAACATAAAATGTAATATAAAATATACAATACTATTGTATTGTTTACTATTAACTAATAATTAATATTTCTTAATTGTATCACATTTGTCCCAATGACTTAAACAATTTTGAGATCGAGGTTATTTTAAGTTCTTTAACACTCCCACGACTAAGGCTTACCAGCATATTTCTCTTGTTTAAAAGACAAAGGTTCCTATACTATTACACTGTGTTATTTATCATATTCCATGTTGGAAATATCATTTTCTGTACTCTTTTTTAATTTTTATTATATATTGTTTTTATTTTTTATTCTTCAATATTATTCTGTGAGCCTGGAAAACCAAGGCCACAGAACATGTCCAGCCCCATTCATGGATCCATATTCTAGCTAAGGCATGGCTGTGTGTCCCCCCATGCTCACCTCTCCTTCTCCACTCCCTTCTCACAGCCAACCATGGAGGAGTCGAGTTCCCAGAAGCTGGCATGGGACAGCGATGCCAAGGCGGTACAGCAGTGCCTCACAGACATCTTCACCAGCGTCTACACCACCTGTGACATCCCCGAGAACGCAATCTTCGGGCCCTGCGTCCTCAGCCACACGTCTCTGTACGACAGCATCGCTTTCATCGCCCTCAAGTCCACGGACAAGCGTACCGCACCCTACATCTTCAGGGTACGCCTCTTTGACTTCATGCTCTTCCTGGTTCTGTGTTTTGTCGTGTTTTGTCACAGCGGGCATTGTGATATTATCATCTCTTGGGTCAGATGTAAATGCATGCATGAGGATTTAGACCTTTTCTCTGTTAAAAGCAAGCATGAAGGTGTGTTCTAAGGGCATATCTTTTCATTATAAGCCATTTTGACAGTGCACAGGGCCAGACTGGCACCGTGGTTGGCATGTAGGGGGTGGGTGGTGGAGATGGCATGGCTCTATCATGACTGGGGGGAAGGTGGGGTGAACGAGCAGGTGGGCATAAGCAGGGCTCTCTCTCTTTTTCTCTCTCCCTCTCTCTCTCTCTCTCTCTCTTGCCCGTGGCAGTGTGGTAGTCTGTCTCTCTCACTGGGGTTGTCCTAGCCGTCTGTCAGGCTGTGGCACTGCACTGAATGATGATCTGTCTCAGAGGGGACATGCTCTTGGTCTTTCTCTCTCTCTCTCTCTTTCTTTCTCCCCCTCTCTCTCTCCTTCTTTTACTTTGTGTCTTTCGTTTGCTGCCTTGTTGTTCTCTGTCAGTGTTGTGGGCCTAAATAATCTCCCTCCCTCCCTCTCTCACTCTTCTTGCTATATCACTACTTTTGCTACAATGGCCTGTCTCTCTCTCTCTCTCTTTCTCTCTCTCTTTCTGTCTCTCTCTCTTTCTGATCTTTGCTGTGTTTCCTGTCAGTCTGAGCCGTCTGTCTCTCTACTGTTGCTGATTGTTGCTGATGCTTTGTGTGGTCCTAACAGTCTCTCTCTCTCTCTCTCTCCCTCTTTCTCTATCCCTCTATCCTGGCAGGTTGACACATCGGCTGCCAACAGCTCGTCGGACGGCCTGATGTGGCTGCGGCTGGTGCAGTCTGCACGGGACCGAGAGGAACAGAACCTGGAGGCCTACGTGAAGAACGGCCAGCTGTTCTACCGCTCGCTGCGGCGGATCGAGAAGGACGAGGAGCTGCTGGTGTGGTACGGGAAGGACCTGATCGAGCTGCTGCTCCTCAGTGCAAGCAGAGCGCCAGCCAAGAGCAAAGGTGAGCAGCGCTGTCTTTCACCTGTCCCTCGACTTCACATTACAACAGCTAGATGACAAAGCCTTGCTTCCCAACACATCTGCAAACACAAAGGATGACAACAATTCCAGGCTTGGTTAGCTGAAAGACACACATGAATGTTTTTGTAAACATATTACACTTTTACATTTAGCACATACTGGTTTATTCATGACAATTTGGAGAACATGATATATGATCAATTATGCATGTTTATTCCTTGGGTATCAAACCCTGGTCTTAGCTGGTGAAAGATGTTTTTTTCTTTTGTGTGCTGCAGACACAGTTTGTTTATTTATTCTGTCAAGATGTTTTTTTTCCCCTCATTTTATTTTGTGCCACAGGCCTATTATTTTTGTATTTGTTTTATCTATCAGATTATACATTTGTTTTCAAATCCAAATGACAAACCATCACCCCATAACCCCATATTAGTATTATCTGTGCTAATTTTTCAACGCTAATCCCATGTGTTCTCTTCCTCTCTGCCTTGTAGGTTCTCCTCCATACCCGTGTCCAGACTGCAGCCAAAGGTTCCAGTTTGAGTTCCCCTTCCTGGCCCACCAGCGGTTCCGCTGCACCAAGAGACTACAGAGCCTGAATGGTTCTGAGGAGGAACCTAAGGACGCCAGCGAGTCGACGGGCCTCACCCCAGCCCGCAGCAGCCCCAAACTGGGCCGACCCGACGGCTTCCCCAACCCGCCCGAGGCCGGCAAGCCCGCCACGGACTTCCACAACCTGGCCCGTGATCTGGAGAACAACAGAACCAGTCCTCCCAGCGACAAAGAGGCGGAGATCTCCAGCGAGAGCTCGGCCAAGCGCAAGTATTCCGACATGGAGGAAGGCGTGGGTCCGCTGACCATCAGCCGGAGTAGTGGGCTCGGTCTGCCCATGAAGTCCAAAGAGGAGCTGGCCACGTCGGCGCGGGAGTACCGGGGGGCGTACGGCTTGGAACCTGAGAGCCGTCGCACGTTCTCCCCGCCCGGCTCAGAGCACCTGGGTTCCGAGGGCAAGCGCAGCGCCTTTACCGAGGTGCGCAAGTCCCCGCAGAGCCTCAAGCACAGCTCTAGTAATAAGAGCTCGAGTTCTTCAACCTCTTCTTCCTCCTCTTCATCCTCTAACACGGAGAACAAGGAGTCGGGTCGGTCTGGGGGCAGCCCCTCAGACAAGCACCCACTGGGTGCACGGCAGGTGCTGGGCGAGACTCAGTCGCCTTCGCAGTCGCGCATGGACCCTCCGACGCCACACCTGACCAGCGCTTTCACCTCGGTGGCGCAGCAGGTCGGCTCAGGCACGCCCGAGAGGAAGAGTGCCTTCAGCCAACCCGCCCGCTCCTCCTCTTCCTCCTTCCCCCAGCTCTCTCCCCTCGTCATGGCACCCAAACTCCTGGACTGCCACCCAACGGTGGGCGACACCGTCTCCTCCTCCAGACTCTACCAGGCCGACCCGTTGGCCGCTAAGTTGCAGGGCTCGGAGCTGGGTGGGGCGTGCCCCGTACCGGGCAGCCTGGCCAAGCAAAGCCCCTTCCTGTACGCCGCTGCAGCCGCCACAGCCTTCTGGCCCAAAAGCGCAGCTGCTGCAGCTGCAGCGGCCGCAGGCCCCATCCAGCTGCAGATGCCCTCTGCGCTCACGCTGCTGCCACCCTCCTTCACCTCGCTGTGCCTGCCCGCGCAGAACTGGTGCGCCAAATGCAACGCCTCCTTCCGCATGACCTCCGACCTCGTGTACCACATGCGCTCGCACCACAAGAAGGAGTTCGCCATGGAGCCGCTCGTCAAGCGACGCCGGGAGGAGAAGCTCAAGTGCCCCATCTGCAACGAGTCGTTCCGGGAGAGGCATCACCTGTCCAGACACATGACCTCGCACAACTAGCATGCCACTCGCACCCCAAAATAAGGGACCTTGGGGTGGGCTGGGGAAGCACTGGGGTGGGGTGGGATACCACATGGACTTGGGTGTATTTTGTGGAGGGGCTGCTACACCCCCCTCTTCCATTTCACTTCACTGTAAGACCAAGACTGTCACTTAACACTGAAGACACAATGCTACACATCCATTTTTACTTCAATTTGAAAAATGGTCATTTTGTTTTTCTTTCTTGATTGATGATTCTATAAATGTCATTGGTCTTTATTTCGGTCTGTGCAAAAATACATTTTGATGTATGAGGGAAGGAAAAAAACAAATATATTTATCTTATGAAGCACTTATAATTTGACAAAGAAGGGATAATAATACTATGTGTAAATGTACTTTGTATTTTGTAAATATACATGTATAATCTATGAAAGATACTGAGATGTAGTTCTATTTCACAGAGAACTGCAGTATGAGCAATGATTTTTCCATGTGTAAACTTAAAGTATGAATATTGAATAATGAACTCTGAGTATGATGCCAGACTATATTTAAGAGTGCATGTAATATTAAATTCATATCGGTTTAAGATGCAGTCTGCTCACAGCACTGTACATACCTGTTTTGTTTGAATACAAAGTGTAATATTTTGTGTCCGTGAGGAATAGATTCAGTGTCTCTTCTTTTTTGCTGAAATCTACTATTTGATAGGTTATCTAATCATGTTGAATGCTTTGACAATAAAATAGCTTTATTTTCAAATGAATGTGTGATGGTATTTTCGTGATTATGGTGAATTAACCTGCATAAATATGGATATATCTTGACCAAAAAAGGATATATCTTGACCAAAAATTCACTACAGCGCTAATCTTTCAAATTGCGGCATGGATCCAAAATTACGAGTAAATTCGATGTAAAATAGACATTGCAATATCAACTGCTGCCACCAACACCATTACTGGCTCTTTACATCTCGTTCTCTATTTGGTCATACACAGCCTGAATGATAGTATTCAATGGGATGTTTTTCCTCATACAGTATTTCTGCCCGTTGTTTCCATTTTGATGAATTTCTACAGTTAGGTAAATGAGTAACAAGCAGCCTGTAAAACAAATCGAATGGCAGTGATCAACAGCGTAAGGACATAATTGCATGCATCTACACAGAGGGGAAAAAACACTAATTATATAATAATGAAATTCAGCAGGGTTTTCCTTGCATGACCTCTTGTGAACGTTTCTTTTAAAAAGCCTACAAAACCTTTTGTTTTTACAATGAAATATAAAGATTTTTTTGCGCAAATTCAGGGGGCAGCGTGAGCTCTGAGCTGCATTTTCACTATAATAATAATAATAATAATAATAATAATAATAATAATAATAATAATAATAATAGGTATATCCACAGATGGACAAATTAACCTAGAAAATCAAATGGTGGCATTCGCGTTATTGCACTAAATATTACAATTGCCAATTAGTCAATGCGTATCACCCGAGCAGAAAACAGCGCTGTAATTTTAATTAAAAATAAATTACAGTTTGATCAAAGGACATGTTATGGATACACCGGTCATTACATGGGGCATCTTGTAAAACCATCAACGAATTATCATTCGCATTGCATGTGCTTCTCAATATTGAACAATTAACGAGCTAACATGAACGGATAGCCAAAAGCTCTTCTCTGTTTTAAGCATAGAAATGAGAACATTCCTAAATAAAATCTTGCGTAATCACAATTAGCCTCCACAACACTTTTATGAACCTATGAACTCTTTTAGTATTCAAATGATGATAAAGAGTCATGATGGGCCTATTTGCGCAGTAGCCTATGCAACTATAATCTACATCATCTGTACACAACTACCGCCCGTATTATGCACACGAGGCCTATGGCTTATAAATGCATAGCCTACTACGGGTGTATCCGAATTTTATTAGGCAAACAAAAAACATAATGATCTCAACATATGTTTTCTGCTAAAGGACTGCGTGCGGTGTGTGTGTGTGTGTGTGTGTGTGTGTGAGTGAGAGAGAGAGAGAGAGAGAGAGAGAGAGAGAGAGAGAGAGAGAGATTTTGTCTTCAACCCTATTCATCTACTCGATAATATTTTCACAAATGACAAGGCCATACAAAATGACATATCATGAGCAAATAATCTATTGACATGCCGTGAAATTATTCTATTTTTTCTTAATAATCCTGCCATTGCACTAACCATGTTTTGTTTGTGTCTTTCCAGTGAATGCATTTCACAAGCACTTTTCTTTGTGCTAAGGCAAGAACCATTTAAACTTGAGGAATGACAATTAATTTGGGGAAAAATAGCTTAACAGCGACTCCATGCGACCATATTCTAAAAATGTGCCAAATAAATAAACTCGCAGTATTTGTGGTGAAAAAACACAATCCTATTGCGCCCTCTTCTGGTATGTTTTAAATGTCACTTTCTCAGAACTATTTTCCAGTCGAGACTACTGCATCCGTACAGTAGTAGGCTATATTCTTCAATGCACACATTGCACTTCATACCTACCAACAAGTTTATTATTTTACTTTTAATTACTGTCATAGGTTAAATATTAAATTAAGAAAGATATGTGTTTGGCCTGGCCATGGACTGTTTGTTTATCGATGAGAGTCAATGAAGGAGGTTGGCGGCGGCGGGGTGCAGGCCACAGATCCCTGATCCGATGTTTAAATTGCAGACCTTGGCAGGATGAGACGAGGATCTATCAGCCAGTGGGCACTCATAACGGGGGATATTTATTGTCCTCCGTACCTCAATGCTGGTGTCATCCTCCCCTCTAAGCCCCCGTAACATTTGTCACCGCAGCACTCAGCACTTGGCCGTCAGGGACGGTTTATGTCCCCTCATGCACGCGGTGATGGGCGCCTTCCTTGGCCCACTTCCCCGCGTGCGCTCCGCTGGAACGGCCTGGGCGCATGCGATAGTTGTGTCCTGTGGTGAACCTAAACCTGTCACTTCCTCTCCTTATCCCACCGGTTGCGTAAAAGACATCTCTGACTCTTAGGTGCACCAACAGAGAGGGGTGAGTGTGTTCAGAGTGTATTAATAGCATTACTTGTATTAATAGATTATTTCACACTTCGAAATGTATGGTGCACTCGCATGACAAAACGACGCATGATTGTCCAAATCATTCCATGCGGCTATTAGCCAGACGCTTCACGGAGATTTTCCAGCAGGCTACTATTTCATTTAACCAACTCAACATGTACTTGTTCACAGAGAACAGCAGAAATTATGCAAGCAATGGAGATTCTTTTTTTGTTGAGGTAGCCTAATCATGTTGTCTTTGTCGTGTCATGTAGTCTGTCGCAACATCTATCAATTGCATGTTAGCTTGCATGTACTCCTATAAGCAACTTGTAGGCCTATCTACTAATTAGGATTCAAACGTTTTGCAGAGTTTTAACATTTAAATGATACCTTACGAACTAGCAACAGCCTTCGATCCTCAAGGATTGTATTGTATCTCAGCCTGTCTACCAGAGAGGATCAGCTGATCTGTGGTGGTCAAACACACACTGACCAAAAAGACTCTAAATATAACAACGAACAACAAGGCCTCGCTCGCTCTATTTCGGCACAGTCCTTTCAATCTTCCGCGACGCTGACAGGGACAAATTTACACGTACTGAGCACTTTGAAGACAATCAATCCGCCTTCGTTTGCATGCCTCTCAAATGCGTCGCTAGGCTCTCTTTAGCCAGCCGTCGTACCTGTCATACGTTTAGGCCTTGCTCCTCGGATTCCCCACATTGCATGGACAGAAAGATCTGAGAACGGGCCAGCTATTTAGGTTACACCTGTTTCCTTTCCTCAAGCGTGCATTACTTTGGGTCACACAGGGGGTCATTTTGAATTGCATGATTATCCCTCTCAAAACCGTCTTTTAAAGTTAAATTTTGAATTTTAAAGCTTTGTGCTAATCTTCATGGCAAGTCGGTTGTTATGATATCTATAGCCCTTTTTGTCGGTGACATAATTTATCTTGAATTGTAGAGGTACTGTTAGTACTGTGAAACTTTTTTTTTTTTTAGAAGAAACAATCCACAAAAACACACACCAAATATTTTTAAAAACAAACAAAACCCAGTATCAAAATATCAATAATAAAACCGACATTATTCAACGAAAATGACTTGATATTTACATGTACAGTACATCTCCTACCCTTTCCCCACTTGCGCTTCATTGCTGTTCCTTGTCTATATGCACTACTACACAACCTCTCTTGTGAGTTGGCACAGGGCGTCCATATTGACCTGCGAGTGCAGACTCACCTCCTGCAAGGCCAGAGAGTGGTACGCTGGCACGCCTGGCATCGGGACAGATCCAGTTACTGGAGCCACAGTAGAGGAGTGTATAGTGGGCTTCTACAACAGTACCCTCTCTCACCTCCACCTGCTGCTCAGCTCCACAGGCTCAGAGACACACAGGGCCCCACACAACACACACAGCACTTCCTAATGTAGGCTACAGTAGCCTACAAATGCATGAATATTATACAGAGGCCTACATGCAAAAACAAATGCGTGTATATGAATATGCACACACACACACACACACACACACACACACACACACACACACACACACACACACAGACATACACACAGACACACACACACACACACACACACACACACACACACACACACACACATACAGTACAATGACTTGCACAGAATTCTTTCAGGACTTTTTTCTTGGCTTTATACAGTAAATGTCACCTTTTGACCTTTACACTACACATAAGGCTAATGAGTGATGCATGCATTTCAAAGCAGTTATTCTCTTATAAGAAATTAGTACTACTGACTATGACTACTACAGCTAGTGTCTATTTCAGCAGTGCCACCTTCAGATTGGGATTAAGAATCAGCACTTCAGGATTCACAATTAGAATGGCAGATTATCAGAGGTTTGTGTCTGCCGTGACAAATCCATCCAGTCCTCTGGAGGAGCCAAACCCATCAGGCCAAGGCATGCACTGGGCTAGTGAAACAGCCTCTGTGCTCTATAGCCTCATCTTGATGACAAATGAAGCTTTTAATTTACTACCCAGGGAGAAGTGTGTGTGTGTGTGTGTGTGTGTGTGTGTGTGTGTGTGTGTGTGTGTGTGTTTGGGGGTGGGGTTGGTACCTTTAATCCCTGCCCTCCTCCCTGAAGTAAAAATACAGGCGTAGGAAATCCAGTGTAAACCAATACGCAACTAAGCTGTCAGCACTCAGACAGGCCCCTGGTCGTCTGCTCTGATTACCCACCCCCCACCCCCTCACACACACACACACACACACACACACACACACACACACACACACCCCACCCCAATCAAACCTTATGCCCCGTACTCCCATCCCTCTGACAGAGACGTCAGGTAACGCCTAAAGCTACAGGTGTCCACGGGATCAAACAGGAAACAGCCCACACACACACACACACACACACACACACACACACACACACACACAATACACACACACACACACACACACACACTGCTGATTAAGGGCAAGAATGACAGACAGCAACTTTGGAGTAGACTTTTCTTTCCTGACGGGCCAGACACGCAGGCCTTTCCCAGGCTTTCTTCTGCCCGCTGGATGGACGGGTGTGAGGAGTGGCTCCCTAGAGGAACCTTTGGCACAGAGCACAGCAGTGTGTGTGTGTGTGTGTGTGTGTGTGTTCTACTGGGAGAGATGGAAGAGAGAAAGGTAAGAGTGCTACTGCTGACAGATGTGTGGAGATGATGATGATGCATGAAACGCTCTCTCTCTCTCTTATTCTCTATTTCTCTCTCTCTCTCTCTCTCTCTCTCTCTCTCTCTCTCTCTCTCTGTGTCTCTCTCTGTGTGTGTGTGTGTGTGTGTGTGTGTGTGTGTGTGTGTGTGTGTGAGTGTATCTGCCTCAGTTTGTAGATAGATGCATTTGCATTGCTGGTTTTTAAGGCATACCAGGCAGCGTTTTTAGGGTAATTTAGCAGCTTTGAAGTGACTGTGATGAATAAATACATGTAGCTCATTCTGGGGTGAATGAGGACTCAGCCACCACTAGTGTAGATTTCACAGTTACTGCACTTGTAGGATATAAGACACTGGACAGGTCAACCAAAGGGAAACTGGATATAATCAAAATTGCATTTGATCACAAAATCATCATCACTTTCTTGTCTGATATGCCTTGAAATTAGTAATGTTTTAAAATACTGATTTCATTGGCGCTAGTGTCATGTCCTTTAATGCATTAAAATGCTTGTATTGTTAGTATTCGGTTAAGTATTGGCTACCACTTTCAATACAGTGTATGTTCAATATTAACAGTTTGAATACATATATGCCTACTCACAGTAAAACGTTGAGAAACTTTGCAACATTAATTCAACAGCTTATGCAATGCTATTGACAGTAAATCTGATTATATATAAATGGTGATACTTTTGAAATAAAAAGGCCACATCCACTAAGCAAAGATAAGCCAGTGTCTGCGTGAGCACTGACTAGGCAATAGGCTATTTGAGCACTGGCCAGTATCTCCATGAGGAGCACATGAAGAATCTGAAGGAGAACAATAAAGATGCCAGTCCAAGGGTTATTGTTTGAAACTATTTTAAGCGGTGTGCGGATGCAGTGGACTGCAGTTGACTGACAGTGTGTGCATGGATAGGCAGCCACATGGCCATGGATGCGTGCAGTCTGGTGGGGTCTGAGCAGTTAATGAGGCTGCTGGCGCTATGCATGGAAGTGTGTTCTGTTTCAGGGTTTTTTATATCCACCCAAGTATGAGTGCCCTCCGTGGGGGAGAACAGCAACCTCAGGAGCTGGACAATTACTGGTTAGCGCCATGCTACACACTAGTAGCAGCCAGTTCAAATTTAGACATACTGTACTGTGTCTCTCAAATCACAGGCAATTAAGCTTCCACCCTCTCTGACAAAGCAATTCAGACTGTCACAGAAACAGACATGTAAAAGTGCAAACACTGAGTTTTGTAGGCCAGTTCACTGGATACGAATATCTTGGAAATTGATAATGTGCACAAGTGTCATTGGTGTCACTGGGTTTGAACAGGTCTCATTTGATTCTTCTCCATCCCTGTAAGCCTTCTGGAGTGAGTTCCTCTTCACCCTAAAGGTCCCAGTAGATATACCTCAATTCTGTAATTGATTTATATAGGCAGTTGTATCATGTAGGTAGAGTTGGGGCACATGAGTGACAGGAGGAAAATGCCTTTCTTTATTGTCAGTAAAGATAATACACTTAAACAAAGCAACCACACAACAGCATAGACTACCGGTAGATGAAAATGAAAGCATTCTGATTGGATCCCCAATATTTTTTATTTAAAGTAGATGTAACATGTATGTACTGTGAGTAACTGTTTTGATGTCATCATATCCTGCTGGGTTGCTGGGGGACAGGTTTAATCAGAGAGGATTCAAGCGGAGCGAGAGGTGTCAATGCTTGTTCAGTTCCTGGTTCTATTTTTGCAAGGGGGAGGGGGGAAAAATCCCCCTTTATGCAGACAAAGTTGAGCTCTCATTGGCTGATAGAACTTTAAAGAATCTTTTCTTATTGTGATGCAATGTATTTATGCAGACAGGAAGTATTCCAGTTTGCTCCCATTGAAATATATTATGATGCATTATCTTGCTCAGTATTCCATGATCTTTGGTTTAATTCCCCAGCTTCTAAAGCAGAGAATGACAGGAGAAGTTGAGGAATCACTGATCTAGTCAAGGAGATGTGCACAGGGACCTGGTGTAGAAGTGCAATGTTATTTTGAGTGGGGAATGTCAAGCTCTTTGATACAAGGTTGTGTTCTCAGAAGAGAAGATGAGTCCTTCAAGAGATTCTTGGAGTGCGTGTGTGTGTGTCTGTGTGTGTGTGTGTGTACATCATGTGTATGTAGTTGTTTGCACGTGAGCATAGTACACACACACACACACACCTCAGTGGGAGGTCAAGGGCACCTGGTGACAGACTCATCAGTGACTGAGGCACACGGTGACAGGTGGCTCTGTGTATATGCATGTGTAAGTGTGTGTGTGTGTGTGTGTGTGTGTGTGTCAGGATGGTCAGGATGAACAGGTGTCTCTTTGTTCATCAAGACGGCACATGGGAGCGGTCGGTGTGCCACTGGCCCCTTAGCCAGCGAAACGAGGCACTGGTGGCTGGTGAGTGGCTGATGGCACCACTCTGGGCCAGGGCCAAGATGAAGTGAAATGTCAGGCTGCCTCTGGTGCAGGGGGACAAGGGCTGGTGACAGCATCTTCACCCTCTGTACAACTCATGTAAACACTGCTGGGGTCAAGATTGGGACACAGAGAGAGAGAGAGAGAGCGAGAGAGAGAGAGAGAGAGATTCTTTTGACTTAATTTCCCTAATGTCGATAGAACTGCAATAAACAGTAAATTGAATTGAACTGAGCTGAAAACCACTCATTTGATAGACACTGAAAGGGAAAAGGGACAACAAAATCTGCTGTGAAAATTGGTAACAGAGAATAGAACACTTCAGAACAGAACAATTATATAGATCCTGGCCTCGCAGTCCGCAATACTTAAGTCAAATTCTCACTCTTGCCGGATGATCTGGTGTTGGCGTCACTCTCAGAACAAGTGTGACAGCAACATCTACCAACAGTTCATTTGAAAAGAAAAAGCTTGTAACCTTCCAAAGAAATGCCTCTAAGCTTTGTCATCAAAATTAATTTTTAAAGAATGCAAAATCCAATTAAAATATGGTGTAAATATTTGACAGTGACAATTTATTCAGAATATCCTCAGAATCAGGGCATTCAACATTCAGGACAGAATTAGGTAGAATCTAATCGGGTTTCCTAAAATTCTGGATTCATGTAAAATCCAATGCAGAGGAAACTATGCAGAGGAAAGTTGCACTTTCTCCAATTGAACAACTGAGAAAAATGTACTGGCATTTCTCATTATTTTCTTATTTGATTATTTTTTTTTAAAAAAAAACTCCCTTCAAAACATTAATAATCTAGCCCACCTATTAGGAGCATGAATGCAGGAGAGAGAGAGAGGGGGGGGGGGGTGTTGTTAGGACATGCAGGAATGGCAGTGCAGGGCAGGACATGTTCACATGGGATGACTGGATGGGAAGAGAGCCTTCCTGTGGTTGCTGGAACCGTGAACCGGACCGAGTGTTTGTGGATGAAATGACCCGCTCCATGCACACCCCGAGGGCAATAATGTGGACCCCCCATCCCACCCCTCACCCCTAGTCCTTGCCAAGATGCCAAAGTCAACTCCGTTGGCTGCTCATGTAGTGTTTATTTTTGCATGGCGACTGAGCTGGATCACGTAGTAACACTGACAGAAAAAAGAAGAAATTCAAATAAATAATTGAGAGTTTGAAAGAAAAAGAGAACACTGGGGAGTCCCTACAAGGTATTAGTGACATTCTTAAGTCTCTACTCACACTCATTATCTCACACTAATTACGTATACTATATACAGTATATTAGAACTGTGTTGGCTAAGTTGTTGAAATATTTCAACTGCTAATGGTAAAGCCTAGATGAGCACAGAAGAATATAGCATAGTGAGCAATATGAATTTGCTCTGTCAAATCCATTGCAAACCATTTCCCAAGAACCAATCATAATCACTTTGGCAACATGCTGCAGGCTTTATATGACGATGGACAGACCAGTGCATTCAGCTGGACCAATGAAAGTTCATTTAAGCATGACTATGTGCTTCTTATGAGGTGAAAATGAGCTTTCTGCACTTCCAAAACATTTAAGAAGAGTTTGATGCATTAGTTTAAATTCAACTATCTATACCCCAAGGAATGATTCCAGGCTTAATATGTCTTTAAATCAAAGAGACTTCAGAAGTAGTTTTAGTTTCTCCCAGCTGCTAATACAGGTGTAATTCCTCATGAAGCAAGTGACCCGTAATGATGCTCCTCTATAGACATACTGTACTGTCCAAGACACCATTGAGCTTATAATAAAGCTCTGTAAACAGCAGGCATGGCAGGCCAGCACACGACATGTGAGGATGTTATTTCCATGTCAGTGACCTGGTAATGATGCAGTGATAAACAACACAGAACACACAACTCAATAGCTTCCTTTATACTGGTAGCTGACTATACTTTGTTCATATCATACCAAACTATAATACATAGCTAACAGGGCAGTATTAGGATTTTATTTTGACATAGCCTAATAAATCTGCCCTAACTATGTTTGGTGATATTGGCAGGCTAGCTTATTTTCTAGCTCATTTTTTTGTCTGGATTTTGTACCAAAATCAAGTATGTGAAGCACTTTATCAACAGAAAAATAACTTGAATGTTGCAGACTTCCACTTTAAACTCCCTTTTGTAGTGTGGGCTGTTGTAAAAAAAAATAAATAAATAAATAAAATAAAATAAAATCATCTTCAGCTTGTGAGCTTTGTGCAAAACACAATTTCAGTCTAATGTTGATGAACAACAAACAAAAGAGAATCTGAATCTACGGGCAAGGTCGGCTCTGGTGTAAGCTGTGACCTGAGACCATCAATGACTGACCTGGAACCTTGAAGGTTATTGGGCTGTCTGTCTACCCTGGAACCCCTTAGGGCTGTCAGAGAGCTGCCATCTAGAGCAACCTGAATTATTGAATGACCACACATGACTTTCAGGTCCTTTAGCTGACGAGGCAGCACTCAAACTCACATCTCTGAGTCAACAAGCTTGCAAGTCTTTGAGTCACAAATGGTGTCTGTCCACACCAAACAGCACCAGGCAACGTTTATCTTGCTTAAAAGTGCTCTGAATAGAGAGTGCTCCCAACAGGGAGGTACTGAGCGTTTTGTCATGCTGTCCAAGGAAAGAGAGCGATGCAGGACATCCCTAGGTTTCCTGTATGGTACACACACACACACACACTCACACACACACACACACACACACACACACACACACACACACACACACAATGAAAACTCTCACGCCCTTTCCAAAGGTTAACATGGGGGTGAATTTCCACAAATCTTCCCGTAAGATCACCAATTTCTATCAACTGATTTTTAAAATTTACGAACTTTTAACAAAGTTCATTTAGTTGTTTATTACTTACAAAAAAAGATTATTTTTACAATGTTTTTCATAACTTGTGCTTTACTCTGAGTTATAAAAACCAAATGTTACCACAGCTATTCCAACTGAAGCCTTCTATATTTCATGCTAATCACATCACACATGAAAAAAATGTTTGGAATAACCCCACAAAAATAAACCATGGAAATAAAGACATGGCTGCTCAGGAATTGTTTAGGATTTGGTCATCAGAGATTAGACACTTGAGGGGGTTTAGAATCTAGAAAACTATGCAGCGGAGAGGAAACTTCTGGAATGACTGGCTTTGCTTTGTTTGACTGAAGTCATTTATCCATTTTCATGACAGCCCTCGAGCTCTGAGAGATGAGGGTGTTAAAGGTGCTGTTTTGGCTGTCAAAAAGTACAAATGCTCTTAGTAGACACACACTTGGTTCTTTTAAAGTGGAGGGGCAATTTTGATGCTTGTTGCTCCTCGCAATCATTCAGAGAGTTGAGGCATGAAGCAGAGACTAGCTGACATCCAGATGGAGTGGACGGGGTGAGATGAAAACACACAACACTCCTCTCTTCTCTGGGAAGAGCACTTTGAGTGTGTGTATGTGTGTGTGTGTGTGTGTGTGTGTGTATGTGTATACATGTGTGTGTGTGTGTGTGTGTGTGTGTGTGTAGGCTTGCTCGTGTACGTGTCTTTGTACGTGCGTGTGTGTGTGTGTGTGTGTGCGGGTAAGAGATCACTGGCCATAGGGGGAATCAATCAGGATTGCTGGCACTCTCTCTCTCTCTCTCACACACACACACACACACACACACACACACACACACACACACACACATCTGGAGATTACCTCAGCGGCCTAGCCTGAGGCGTTCAGCCTTAAATGGATGACCCCCACAATCTAGAGAGTAAACATCGCTTCAGCGTTTACAATGAACCCATCCGTCTGCTCTTTCAACATGTACAACAACTTAAGGCAACCACCCAGGCAGACACATCTACATGAGGATGGTGAAACACGAAGCCACCTCTGTTCCCCCCGCCGCCGACACATGCAAGACGGCAACATTATTCAGAGACACCAAAGAAAGACCTACACCTTTCCTACACTTCCTCAGAGCATGAGTTCAATGAAAGGCATGTGTAGAATAAGATGTCAGATAAAGAGTCAAGAACTGAACACAGTTTTGTACACATTTAAAGACTAATGTCCATCTGAAAGCGCTGCTGATGCCTATAACAATAAAGCCGGGAGAATTAGCAATCACACGTAGAATTTGATCTCTTTCTTTGGACACACACGTGCTTTCAACAGTATAATTCCACGGTAATCTCTCTCTTCATCTTTGTTTTAAGTGTGTAAAACATGATCATTTCTTAATTTGTTGTTGAAATGAAAATTAGACACTGTTAAAAACCCATTAAAAGGAGTGTGAGCTTGAGTGTGTGTGTGTGTGTGTGTGTGTGTGTGAGAGAGAGAGAGAGAGAGAGAGAGAGAGAGAGAGAGAGAGAGAGAGGAGAGAAAGAAGAAAGAGGGGAAAGAAAGTGAGAAAGTGCACGTGTTGCCCCGTGATGTGTGCTTGTGTGTATGCATGCATGCACATACTGTATGTGTGAATGGGACCTCATAATGTGATAAGCATTGGCCTCTCAGTGAAGTATAAAATAGTGGTGGTAATGATAATAGCCTAGTAGACTCATTCCTGAGCCACTGGCCATGTCAGTATGAGGAACTGGAGTCATTGTGCAATTGGCTCAGTTTTCCAGCCCTGTGCTTGGAGGCTTGTGATGGTGCTGGGCAGACTGTTGGGATCCACTTGCTATACTCCAGCATTAAGCTTGTTGGCACATATGTGCTGTAGTGTGGTGTCCATTTGTCTGTCCTGCTTGCATGTGTATAAAAACTAGATCAAAGATCCTACTTTAGAAACAGACAAATTATACTCGTTTCTGCTGTTTATTATGTAGGCTAATAAATGGCACTTCACACACTGTGCGAATGTCTGAAAAAGAAAAGAAAAAGAAAACAGTGCAGAGTCTGTTTTTTTATTAGGTCACTGAAATGGCCACCAACAGGTTTAAAGTTTAGTTTAGAACTATTTCCGACATGGAAAACGACTAATTCATCTTTAAATAACTTAAGAAAAAGTAAAAGGGAAAAAGGAGGAAACAACATCGTGTATTTTCATTTTGCGTAATGCTAGAAGATTTTTTTTTTAAATCTTGAAATGTGATGCGGCACCTGTAGAGTCAGTCTATATCTATAGATTTGAGTCGATTATTATTTGACTGCAACTTTAGTTGTTAGTTGTTTAGTTGTTCTTAAAAGAACTCCAAAGACAAATGAAGAATAGCAGGCACTATCAGCGGTGCACGTACTCCTGGCGTTATGAATAATTTATGTTCTCTGATAGTCTCCAAACATGTTTCCTCGTGCGTAAAATGCGCCACATCCTGCATCCTGCCTTTCTGTAGGCGCACTGAAAGATGCGCACCCGCACACCAGTTTGTGCAACAACAAGAAAAAAAAAGTCTGCGCAGGACTACTTTTTTTTCTGAAGGAAAATCCGGATGAGATAGCGCGTCCTTCAGAACTGAGGCATGCATCAAGCAGTGAGATCATTCGTGTTATAAATATCTCCTTGCCAGCGGAACTCCTCTCTACTCCAGCGAGCGGACGCGGGCGGCCAGGGTAATGCCCACCAGAGCTGCAAGTGTATGCGTGCGCGCACGGTTCCTCGTGCAGACGACCCGAGACAGACGCCAAAATGCTAGAAGTGGCCTCCTAGCGCGTAAAAAGTGCTCCGTCGCGGAAGAATGAATGTTCCTCTCTACGTTGTCTTCTTCGCTCAGCTGATTCGCGCCGCTGCTGCTGTCACTGGATCTAACCGCGTTTCCCCCCCGGAGCAGCAACTGCTGGAGGCTAGCATATCAGGACGCAGGACGGGGAGACTGTACTGTAGGGTCGGCATCGGTTTCCACCTTCAGATTCATCCTGATGGCAGAGTGAACGGGAGCCACGAGCCCAATCAGTTGAGTAAGTTCTTAATAAGAAGGTGAAGAATTCCGTTGATCAAATTCTTGTGTAGGCGACATGGTAATGAACTGTTGAACTTCTGTACATGAGATAACACAAAAATGCTTAAGCACTTACAGCACATGCGTGAGTCGTTGCACCTTGTCCTCAAAGAGTAATAAACCGTCTAGTGCGCATTTTAACGATTTGCCATTTCGCAATCGAAAAAGAGCTCAGCGTGCACAGGTCACACTCCCACAAGATTTTTAAATACATCCCGTGGCTGCAAAAGTACCCGCGATTAATCCAAGGCATGCTTTTCCTGCCGTCCCTTGAAATCCGATCGTGCGCCTGGGCACCAAAACATTACGCTAGAGCCGTTCCAAATAGATACGCAATGACACTGATGTGATCTGACTTCTCCGGTCTTGGTGCGTTACGTGTCAGGCGTAGGTATGCCGCTCCGTGAGCGATGTGAACCCTGGAAGGGGCCTACGGGCCTGCTGTGCCTGTAAGAGGCTGTTTGTGTGTATTGGCAGGTAGGAGTAACAGGTGCGAATGCTCGGAAGAGTGGCTGCGATGGCTCCCATGCCATGCGCCGGATAGTTGTTATCCATTGTATAATTTGAGACATCCCGTTGGGTTAATGTGATGCCGCGCAGGCTGTGTTGTTGTGAGTGAAGCGGGGGAGATTGCCACCCTTAATTATGACAAAGTTATGAGCAACCCGCAGTTTATGAGGCAGCAATGGGACCGGAATGGTTTATTACCGCTCATACGCGATGGATTAACGAGGCCGGTGATGCAGAGAAGGATAGCAGTGATAAACATATATTTTTATAGGAAACTGTTTGGATCCAAGTGTCATGTTTTATATCAGATAGTTCTTATATTATGTGAAAATATTGTAAAGATCTGAAGCTCTTCATGGATAATTGTAGGACCCTTGGACTAGCTATTCATTTATTTACAGTAAGCATGCTTGTTCCCAGAAGCCTATGGCTATTCTGTTTCTGGCTGTCCTATGAATGTGTATGATGCAGCCAGTAGGCTACACAAGGACAACACCCTAACACTGTCAGTAATGAGTTGTGAGAGTCAAATAGCAACAGACAAGCTAATGACAAGCTATGTTTTTGTTTATACAATGTATTTTTTTCATACACTTTTTTTATTTTCCTATTTAGTGTTATATTGTTTTCATTCACATAGGTGTCTTTATGCTAGGTACAGTATGTCATGCGGTCTTTGGTATTTTTTTCCCTCAACGGTGCCTTCCAGGCAGCGCTGCCTTCATGGCACTACTCCACTCAGTTTAGGGTTAGGATGAGGGTTGAGGGGGTTAGGGTTAGGAATAGGGTAAGGGTAGTGCCTTTTAGGCTGTGCTGCCTGGAAGGTGCTGTTGGGGGCAAAAAAACACCATTGAGCATGTCATGCTCCTAATTCCCCTAAATGACAGACTGTTAAAGTGGCTCAGAGGCAGGGAGATGTGTTTTAAAAAGTGTGATCTAAAATGTCATCTTGCCCACAGGTGTACTGGAGATTTTTGCAATCTCTCAAGGTGTGGTCGGGATCCGCGGTGTTTACAGCAATCGATTTTTGGCCATGAACAAGCGGGGACGTCTTCATGCCACGGTAGGCAATACCACACCCACACTTTTTCCCAATGCAGAATTACACACAGGACACACACAAACACACACACACACACACACACACACACACACACACATACAGATTCCTACTGATGAGACACATGCACTGCAGACTTTGAATGTTTTGAAATGAGTAGACAATTTAAATGTTTTGCGTTTCGGGAACATAGTGACACACCTGAACAGCCATTAGCATTACCATGTCTGGGTCCTCATGTGATTTGGGTCAGTTGTGGCAGTTAGGGTGAACAGCGATGTGGCTTGCAAACCCATGGCCTCTCTGGCTGCATCCAGCATTCTGCTTTGCTTCAATGAAAATGAAATGTAAATAAGATGCGCAGTGCAGACGTGCAGGGCACCTGCTAAGCACTGCGGGAGGCAGATTGTATTTAGATGATGTCCATAGTTTATGCAAAGTGCTTGTGCTGGTCAGGGGTAGGTCAATTTCCCCATGATAATCTATAACCACTTATCACCACAGTAGTAGTCGTAGTGTGTGTGGACGTCAAGCTGTGTGTCAGATTCACGTTGTTTACTGTACATTTGTTCACCCTGGAAGCTCTCTGGAAGAAAAAACAATGAACAAAACCTCATTTACAGGAACCATCTTTGTTTACGCGTCTTAGTCCAAGACCTGACTTAATAAGCATCAGTTTGTCTGACACAAGCCCCTGCTTATTAGCATGTGTGAATAGGAAAGACAGATTACTTCTCCACACTCAGGATATTGGATTATAGTGCGCAAGCGAGGGAGTGTATACTGTAGGGACGACGGCTAATAGAAGCATACTGAAGAAGCAGAGTCAGAGAGAAAACTTGTTCAGTATGGTGACAGTGCAGTATGTTCAAGGGTGTGTGACTGTAAAGCTCTGTTTTTCCGATACGATACTTTCAGTTTTTTGATGTCTTGAACACAGTTTTGTATTCAACTGCATAGTATTTACAGCCATACAATGGCCACATATGGGAGATTATGATATTATAGGAGACACTAGCTGATTTCAGTTGGAATGAAGTCAATTCATTTCTGTTCCTGTTGCTGCTTCAAGTTCATATGGGGATGTTTTACTGCAACCTAAAAGTCTCCACATCATTCCATAGTTGAGCAGGAATCCTGTCACTGCATTTGGGATGAGA
Source organism: Sardinella longiceps (assembly GCA_027497455.2). Lineage (NCBI taxonomy): Eukaryota > Metazoa > Chordata > Actinopteri > Clupeiformes > Clupeidae > Sardinella > Sardinella longiceps. The sequence goes on from JAODXP020000019.1 coordinate 22,859,363, forward strand.
AAAAGGTGCCGTCTGTTTCTTGTCACCTGTCACACCAAAGTGTTTTATTACCTAATGAAAAAGAAAATGATTAAATCTGCAGATAAAGTGATGCTCATGTTTGTTCAGACTTTGCAGAGGGACAGTCATGTTCTGTGATTTTTCCCAAGTCTTTTAAGGATGGCACAGCAGAACCATTGTGAAGTGGAACTAAAAAGTGTGAAGGAAACTAAAATAGTATGTTCCAAACCGTAAAACGGACCGTCCCAGCGTGCGCTGCTGTGAATGTCGGGCACTTTGGGTGCTGTTTGGGAAACATTAACTGGGCCATACCATGCAGAGCTCAACTCCTGGGTCCGATCCAAACAGCCCTGCTATGTCCATATAAATCTGTGGTGTTGAATTCCACAGCTTTTACGAGTGTCATCATATGATAGTGTGTCTGTGGGCTTCAGGAACAGGTCTTAATATCTTCTCTTTCGCGTGTCCTCTTTAACAGTCTGCTGCTGGCAGGGTCATGCCTCTGGGTCAAGGGTCAGGGGTCAGCTTAGAGCTCTCCTTCTAGTTCGTCTTGGTCCCGTCGCTGTTCTTGGTGACACACTACTGTAGCTGCTGCGTCCGCTGGCTCTCCTCTCATCCCGTCCCGATGTCTCTGAACTTTGATCAGCTGCTTGGTTACACATCCAGTATCAACGTGCTAATTTGTCTGAGTGAAAATAGACAAAGTGAAGGATACAGTATAGTGGAGAGAGAGAGAGAGAGAGAGAGAGAGAGAGAGAGAGAGAGAGAGAGAGAGAGAGAGAGAGAGAGAGAAGGTGACTAAGAGGAAGAGACAATGATGAGGGTGGAGAGGTAGAAGGTGAGTCACAATACAGTGAGAGTCTGGGAGAGTTGTGCTGTGTGAGACATTGCTGAAGAGATGCCGAGGGGAGTGTGGAGAGTGTTATATGCGATGTGTGCATGTGATGTGTGTACATACGTGATTGTGTGTGTGTGTGTGTGTGTGTGTGTGTGTGTGTGTGTGTGTGTGTATTACTACAGTAATATTAGTGTACTGCATGCGTTGGGTGTGTGTGTTTGTGTGTGTGTGTGTGTGTGTGTGTGTGTGTGTGTGTGTGTGTGTGTGTGTGCGTTATTACTAATATTAGTGTACTGTATGTGTTGGGTGTTTGCGTATGTTTTGTGTGTGTGTGTGTGTGTGTGTGTGTGTGTGTGTGCGCGTTGAGGCAGAAAGGGGATAAGGGAAAGAGACAAAGGGAGTGGGTGACTGAGTCAAAGAGATTGATGGAGACAGAAAGTGTGAGAGAGCAAAGGAATGAGACAGACGAGGTGAATGAGGGAACAGAGGAATGCCTGGGAGAGAGAGAGAAAGAGAGATGAGAGAGAGAGAGAGAGAGAGAGAGAGAGAGAGAGAGAGAGAGAGAGAGAGAGAGAGAGAGAGAGAGAGAGAGAGAGAAAGAAAACACATAAATCTAAAGATGAGCCCCTAATCCACTGCAGACATAAGCAACAATCAGGGCAGCTGTGGCGGATCCATCAGTTGCGAATTAGCCCTGATTCTCCCCAGCCCTGGCTACAGTTGCAGCCGCTTGTTTAATGGCCGCCGTCAGACACGAGTCCCCCTGCTCCGAGCACACGGCCTCCGCAAAGGGGTGGGTGTGTGTGTGTGTGCGTGTGTGTGTGTGTGTGTGTGTGTGTGTGTGTGTGTGAGTGTGTTTGCGTGAAAGGAGGGGTGGCGGTTAAGTATCAGGTGACATACACCGTCTTATGTAGTTGCGCCGCTGTCATATTTAATATTTAGATGTTTTCGCAGCGGGCGATTTATCGCCCGAGCGGCGGTGTTGGGGGACAGATGCACGGCGTTCGCTGCGACCCGACCCAGCACGCCATTACAAACTTAATCTCCCCAAAGGTCACCGGGTCACCTGGATTTATTGAGTAAACATGGTGGAGAGAGAGTCAGTGTGAGAGAGGGTATGAGGGAAAGAAACAGAGAGAGAGAGAGAGAGAGAAATGGACAGAAGATGGACAAAGGTACAGTGAAAAAAAGAGAACGAGACAGATGAGGTGAATGAGAGAGCAGAGGAATGCCTGGGAGAGAGAGAGAGAGAGAGAGAGAGAGAGAGAGAGAGAGAGAGAGAGAGAGAGAGAGAGAGAGAGAGAGCAGGGCAAGGTTCCATACAAGGCTACAGTAAGTGCCTGGGTAATGACTCTGGATCATTCTCCTCCTTGCCTCCACCACTGCTACTCGCTGTCACAGAAAATGAAGAATATCAGAGGAGGTATAGACTCCATGCCCAGATGGACTGATAAGTCCTTACAACCATATCTGGACCACTGGACCTGTTAGGAGCCAGCTGCTAACTGAATACCCCCCCCAACACACAAACACACACACACACACACACACACACACACACACACACACACATCTTGTACTGCATCTCACATGGCTCTCTTGCATGGGAAAGGAAGTGATGCGGGGCGACCTCGGACAGCCACAAATCACTCCGGCCTGCGGCAGGTTAAACAGCTGTGACAGGGCTGCAGGTTTTTACTGCCGGACGCCCACTGCCCACGGCCCACCACCCGGCGGCCGGCAGTCACCCTCCTTAGTGCCCCGCCGCAGCTGACACGTAGGCGTTTCATACGCCGCCAAACGCTCCTGTAAGCCCAGAGGAATGCCCGTGTAATGCCCCCGACTGGAGCCTGTCTAGGGGCAGCCATTTAAGCACCACCACCCCCCCCCCTCCCTCCGCCCTTTCGCCCCCATCGCTCCCTTTGAGTCTATAGCTTGTCAAAAGTTGACAGAAAGCACATCTGTGAGGGGACTGCTGACTGTCAGACTTATTGTTGTTCGAGAGCATTGAGGTGATTATATCTGTTGCGCCGAGTCTTGAGAAGTCTCTGATTGTAATGCGAAATAACACCCTGGGGCAGCGTTGGTGGCGGAGAGAGGGGTAGGGGTGGGGTGGGGGGTGGGGTGGGTTTTGTGTTATGGCAGAGCGGTCAGTGAGTGGCATGTTTAGAAAATATTATAATGGCAGCGTTTTTCTGCTATGCTGCGCTCTTCGACATTGCAGAACTGTTGTTGTTTTTACAGTATCCAGAGGTTAAGCCAGGCCCTTGGTGGTGGTGGTGAGAGAACAGCCATCCTTATGCTCACATCGCGATTTCCCAGAAAATGTATTTTTAGCGCTTATGCTAAGCCGATATCCCATCATCCCAATTAGTGGTTCGGACAAAAAAAAAAAAAAAAAAGGAAAAGCTCCTGCCTGTGAATTATGACTAGTTGCCTGAGGCCTTGTTCATTGGCCATGTCTCCCCATTTTGTTTTCATCATTCGTCATTTTCCAGAACTGATGGTCGAGTTGCGAAATTCACCGAACTGGAATGACATCCACACCTGTCTATATCATACCTCCAAAGCCTCTCTCTCTCGCTCGCTCTCTCGACTGAAATACCTAAATAGATGACATAACGGGACACGTATGTGGGAGCGTGGGTTGTTGGGATAGTCCATAAAAACGTATAGCCTGTAGCTCTTGCACAGGCGTTGACCTTTGGGGTCATGTCTGCATTTGTGAAACCCAAGCCCACCGTGGGCGACAACACCCTCCCCGCCCCCCTCCACCACCACCACTGCACACCCAAAAACATAGCATCTGCTTTCCCCTCCCTCCCTCCCTCGGTCCCCTGATGCATGTCCCGCCAGGGATAAAGTTATTTCACAGAGTAATGAGTTTGTAGCTCACACAAAGGCAACCCTAACCCCTGCCAGTCAAGGGCTGCTCTCTCTTTGATAGGCAAGAGTCATCTCGTTGACTTTGAGTCTCGCCGCAGATAAAAGTAAGTCTCTCGTAATTATCCGGTAACCTACCGCTTCCCTCCCCCCCACACCCAGCACCCCGCACCCCGCACCCCTCACTCCCTGAGTCCTGTTCGGCAGGATCAGGGTCTGTAATCTGGCAGCCTTCGTTTCATTAGCCTTCGTCGCGCGCGCTAACTCAATCACGGTGCCGAGAATCTCCATCAGCCACCAGCTGCTAACCCAGGGCCCTGGACAATGTGCGCCTGCGATGATTACAGGCTGGCCGGCACAAAAGCCTTTGTCACCGCTCTCGGTTCTATTTCGGGATTTCACAAAACGTTTGAGACATGAGACGATAATGGTAATTAGGCAGCAGCCAGCACTGGTCCCTGCAGGACTGACATGGAGCTTGTAAAATATCAACTCAAAGTAAAATGAATTAAATATGAAGTCAAAGTTGAAGTTGTTTTCGTTAAATTTCAGTTGATCAACTGAAAGCTTGACCAAAAGTGCATCTCAAACTCAATTTTCAATTGTGGAACAGACTGGACAGCCAAGTTCTGAAAGTTAAGTAAAAGTGTAAGAGTGACATAACTTGAGTTATTCCAGGGTCGCTCTGTGTTTTAAGACTATTGCATTCCTTACTTACACCGTGCAAACTTTCAAAATTTGATATTCAGTCAGCCTGGGCGTCTTAACAGAGATACTCCAGAGAGAAATCTAATTTGAGGTTAGATTAATGAATGTTCTGCAAGGCTAATTCCTTGGTATTTTTCACTACTGAAATTCCACTCGTGTGCTATTTCCCTAAGAGCAGATTCATTTTCCCGTTGTGTCTAGTTAGGCATCAATAGACTCCAAAGGACCAATCAAAACAAAGCAGACCAGAGCTTAGCGGTAGCTCATTCTATCTACAACATGAACCGCTTTGAGCTCAACAACACATTTCTCTGAGATGAAACTATTCTTTCAGGAATGACCGTCATCTTGGGGATAATTGTTCTACTGCCCGAGGATGAAGCAATAGCCAGCCATCTTGAATATCTTGGAGCCTATGTGTGTGTGTGCAGAAGAGTGAGAGAGAGCGCGCGCGCGCGCGAGAGAGAGAGAGAGAGAGAGAGAGAGAGAGAGAGTGAAAGAGAGAGAAATGTTTATGTGATGAGGAGTTCCCAGAAACGGCCTCTCGTAGTGATTTCAAGTTTCTCAGACATAAAGGCAATTATCTAATTAGTGAGCAGCAGGAGACAAATAGTGTAGGTAACAGTGCACTAAGTCAACACTGCTCCAGATGGGGCCCATCTGAAAGGCTTGGCCCGGCGGCCCGGCGTATAGAAGCTTGTGCATCGTTTGCTTACGGTGATTAGTACGCCGCTTAATGCCTACGGGCTCGCCTTTCAGTGTCAGACCCAATTTCTCCCGCTGCTCACTGCCTTGCATGTTCGCTATGTTATGTTCATATTTATGTATGTGCCTCTGTGCCTGTGTGTGTGTGTGTGTGTGTGTGTGTGTGTGTGTGTGTGTGAGAGAGAGAGAAACAGAGAGTGCCCGTGGGGGTTGATGGAGGGTTAAACATATTCAGTGCTCATGTCGTGCTCCACTCCATTGCTGTCAGTGTCCTGTCACACAGATCTGTCTTTGTGTTTCTAGGTTGGTTTGTTTTGGTGTGTTTATTATATTATATTACTTTCTTTCTTTCTCTCTCCCCCTATCCCTCTATCCCTCCACTCCTCCTCTTTTCCCCCCCAACTCCCTCGCCCTGTCTTCCAACCCCCCAGGAGACGTTCACAGATGACTGCAAGTTCCGGGAGCGTTTCCAGGAGAACAGCTACAACACGTACGCGTCGCTGGTGCACGGAGGGCGCCGCTCTGGGCGGCCGTGGTACGTGGCGCTCAACAAGCGCGGCAAAGCCAAGATGGGCTCCAGCCCGAGGGTCAAGGCTCAGCACGTGTCCACGCACTTCCTGCCACGCTTTGCCCTCCACGAGAAGGTCGAGCACGGGTTCACGATCGCCGAGCGAGGCCAGGAGAAGCCCAAGCCTCGACCGCCGCTACCACCACCCGCCCCGCCACGCCAAAACTCCCCAAAAGCCTCGGCACCAAAGACATCCATTAGCACAGGACAGAGGCCGAGCCAGCCAGTGAAATACTGGCCCAAGTTCCGCTTCGGATGAAACACACTGTGTCCCGAAAACAGGATTAAGGATTGGGACAAAACAGAAAAGGGTTGTTCTGGTTCTCAAGGAGATTGCTGATTTCTGTTTGGGATGTTTCTGGACAAGTCACGTTCCAGAGCGTTCTGTTAAGCATTCCGACTGTCAGTCAAAATATCCACCATTGGGCTGGATGGTCCAATCACAGGAGTCACTTGTGGGAGGGAAGAACGGAGAAACCTGAAAACAAACAATGTACTTTTCACATGTTTTGTCAACAGGGTTTATTCTTCCAAACACACCATAAACTTTCTGCCTTTGTATATATGGTATTTTATTTTATATATTTTTTTTTACAAACATGGATGTACTTCCTGGTGCATAAGAAAGCATCATTTATCCCTCAGACTCACTTCAAACTGTTTTAGAGGAGGTTCATCCCCTCTTATTTATAATACCAAAGGATACTCATTTTTAAATAGTAATTTATATATACACTTAAGAAATACTATATTTAAATTTTGCAACCTAAACTTCTTACTTTAAAACTATACAATATTAAAATAAAGTACTAAAAACACTTGGAGAAAATGACAGTGTACTGTGTGAAAAGAGTCGATGAAGTCGTAAGAATGAGTGGGATTGTAAAAGCTGAAGATCCAGTTTCCCCACAGGACAACTGCAGAAGCCCATTAAAACTATCATTTCAACTAGCTGTCTTCTGCACACACACACACACACACACACACACACACACACACACACACACACACACACACACACACACACACACACACACACACACACACACACACACACACACACACACACACACACACACACACACCAGAAAGCATCCCATCCTGACCCGGCAGCATTCCGCACAGGAGAGGCGTTCCATGCGGATAAAGATGTCTTGCTGAAGCCGCTCCTCTCCGTGATGTGAGGGAGCAGGAGGGCCCCCCTCCCCCCCTCCCCTCCTCCCCAGCCCCCCAACCCAGGCCCCAGCCATGGCTGCAGTCTGCGGATCAGATGGCAGACAGCCGTGGAATTCTGTGGCTCAGGGCAACACTCCACTGCTGCCCCTCTCTGAGTCACTCCCAAGCCAGACTGAGGGAGTCGAGAGGAGAGCATCCACATCCATAGTCACACACACACACACACACACACACACACACACACACACACACACACACACACACACAGTATGTCTGCTTTCACAGCAGGGAACATCCATATCCAAACACAAACACTTCTACACGCACTGCCTGCACAGCCTCTGCTTCACTGGCTTTCACTGTGTAACTCCCGGACATGTACAAGAACTACATGAGGAATGAATGAGGTCTGAACATTTGAACAGTTCTTCACATGTTTCCCCTTCAACAAAATGAAAGGAGCTTTGTAGAGGTTTTTTTTTTGTCAAATTTGTATCTCGCCCTCCAGATATGATTCTCACACTGTGAGATGATATTAATGATCACTAACGATAACTGGACAATCAAACACAAAGTAAACCAACATGGTACCCCCTTGTAACCACAGAGAATAGAGTACTACAGGCCTTGTACTGCATACTGTACCTACTGTACGTATAGGCCTACAGTGCAGTGTAGCACACTACAATACTAGTACAGTGTATATTCTGCTCAGATTGGTTCTTACCAATGTAGATTGGCAGTTCCAGTTTCATGGGAAGGTAGGCTATTTGAGTCAGTTTGGCATTGGAAGCAGTGATGAGCTGAACCAGTATTTGTTCACCCACACCCATTAACCCAGAGAGACTAGCAGGTCTGTTTAACAGGGTGGCGGTGCAAATTCGGGTTATAAGCAGTCAGATCTTGATAATGACAAAGCAGGTGAAAGTGCTGTATCGACATCTGACTTTGGCCACCTGCCCTGGGAGTGAGGAGTGAGGTCATAATGGATCAGTGCTCACCAAGGCAACAGGATTTTTTTCCTCACCTTTTTCTCACTGTGTGGCTGTGTTTTGGGAATGCTCTAGCAGGAGGCCAAGCTTTCACTCCCCTTTGGTAATAGAGGCTCGTGATGATACCCTAGAAGCCTCCATCACAGCCAAGATAATCTGCCTAAGCACACACACACACACACACACACACACACACACACACACACACACACACACACACACACACACACACACACACACACACACACACACACACACACTCAAATTTCTGTCAAATACATGAACAGAATCCATCCCTCTCTCTCTCTTTCAGTATCTTTCTCTCTCTCTATCTCTCTCTCTCACACACACACACACACATTTCTGTCATACACATGCACAGAATCCCTCCTTCTCTCTCTTTTTCTATCTCTTTCTCACTCACACACACACACACACACACACACACACACACACATTCCCACGTCTGCCTCCGGGCCTTGGGGGAACCTGTAGAGAGCCTCTCTGGAGGGAGGGAGGGAGCAGAGACTCAGGCTCTAATCACAGCCCACAGCTGCCCTGGGACACCAACACACAGAGCAGAGCAGAGCAAAGCAGAGGGGCCTGAGCGGCGATACAGCATCAGCATCAGCAGTATGGGCCGGGCCCCCTATAGAGATCAGCAATACTGGCCCCCTTCGAGATCGAGTTTCTCATTCCCTTTGTCGCTCTCTGTCTCACTCTATGTATCTGTTTATTTTTCTCTTCCTCACTCTGTTTATTTCATCCTTGAGTCACTATTGTTCACCATCCTCCTCTCACCCCCCTCTTTGCTTTGTTTCTTTCACTTTGTCTCTCAAATTGTCCAAATCTGCAATGTGCACAAAATGTATAGTACATGTTTAATCATTGTTCCCATTCTGTCTCTCAGTGCCTACAGTATATACATGTACATACATACAGTACTGTAACAGAGTGAGTCATTCTTTACGTCACACTTTATGCAACATGGAACACATGCAGGAAATACAGTCTGACCCACTGTCCTTATCCAGCAGGCCAATGTGGTGATTACATTCCAGTCAACAGATCATTGCTCTCACCTGGAAAGATTAATGATTAACACCTGATGAACCTGCAGCCGGTTCCTCATTCCAGGTAACTCCAACTTGGACAGGATTCTAAAGTCTAGGACAGACAAGGAAAAGGAAGGAAAGATTTCAGATGCTGGGAAATTGGGAGTCGGTGAAGGTGTAGTGGAACTACATGCACATTTGCAAACAGACACACACACACACACACACACACACACACACACACACACACAAACAAATACATACACACAATGGACAAATATACCCCCCAAGTCTATAGAGCACAGTAATGTGCAATGGGGCGTGTATCTATCTAGCGGAACACTAATCTGAACATGGAACCCCACGTCTAATCTGGCAAACGCTTTTAAGGGGAACACATCTCATCTGCACCCAGCTTTCAGAGGCCCAGTGCTGTATGGGCTAAATTCAGAATTCACAGATGGTTGGAGGGGTGGTAGGGTGGTGTAGGGGAGGGGATAGAGTTGGGGGTTTCTGATGCTGGGTTTCTAAGCTGTGTGGCTCAAGCAGATTTTCTTTTTGGGATTCTTTTTTATCGAGGAACACAAATGCAGGGGCCGTGTTGAAGGGGAATGTTTTGTGGGATTACAGCCATGATGAATGGAGTATCAGCAAATGGGGGATGTCCGTCTATTGGGCTCCCTGCCTTTCCAAAGCGCTAGCTAGCTAAATCTGAAATGGTCAAACACAGGTCCAAATCCCAAAACAGTGTGAAAAGGATCACATGAAAGGGCTGGGAGATCCGCTGGAATTCAGCACCCAGTGAGATCAAACGTACTCCAACAAAAGCAAAACTGGAAAAACTCAATTCGGTTGCATAATGCCATTTTGCAATACATTCCCAAGTGCGTCACAAGCCTAATGTGCACCCATTTACGCACACGTGTACACACACACACACACACACTCTGTCCTTCCCTACAAACACAGATACACTCATACACTGTCATCCTGAATATGAATCATAACACATGGACCATACCTTTTCCAGGGCTGCTGCCACACACAGCACAATGTCATAATCATTACTGTCATCATCATCATAATCATTACCGTCATCAACGTCATCATCTTCACCACAGAATAATAAAAGCCTCAACCCCACCTTTCCTCTCCCCACCCCCAATCATCACCCAGGGATCACACAGGGAATAAGCCGAGCCGTGGTTCCGCATCAATAATTCACAAGTGTGTGGTGAATAATACAAATGTCTCTTAATGTCTGGATGTAGAAATACACGGCAGAATGGCAGTAGAAGAGGTTAAGTTTGCGTGACTGGGCCGGAAGACTTGCAGTCAGGTGCAAGAGTAGGTGTCATGACTCCGTGACCTGAAGAATATAACAATGCACTCAGACAGGACGGAGGAAGGGTGGGGGGCACACACGGGTCCCCATGTCTGACTCATGTTGGAAAACGTGTTTCAAAATAGCATTTTTCTAATATTAACCTTGCAATATGAATATTACATGAATATTAATGTTCGCTACATTTGCCTATGTTTTGGCACACAAGGGATCAGTCATGAATTTTTAATACAGTCAAAAACTGAGTGGGATTTTGGTTTTATGTTTTACTTACAAAAAAGAAAAGAAAATGAATGATAAATGAAAAAGGATTAATATGAACTCATTCAAGGTTAAGTCTATACATGTATAACACTGCATATCAGCAGAAGTAGTTCTAGTTTGGGTGATTTTGTTTAATGGTTTTGTTTTATAGGTCATTATGCACTATTCTTTTGTCCAACAAAAATGTAGGTGTCCTCTCAGAATCTTGGCATCCTTCTATCTTATAAACTTAGTAATTACAGAACAATAAGAGGTGGTAATTATGGTGATAAAGCAGTCATATCATTGCATCGCCAGCAGGGGGCATCGTTAGGATTTTTTTTTCCACCTGTCTCAAAGTCAAGGAAGAGGAAATTCAGCAGTTTTAGAAACAAACCCACAGTCAGACCTGTTTCACACATGCCTGCAAACTAATTGGTCCTTTTGAAACTAGACAACCCACTCTAATAAGTAGGCCTAATTAGAATACTTCTCGTAGGCTAATCTCTACCCACCTAATCAACATGATTTTTATACAATCCTTCATTCTGTTGGCTTTCTGTGTCTCATTTGTCAGGATTCTATCTGTCATAGACTAGCCTACTTGGAGAGAGTAAAACAAGTGTGGCCTAATTAGACTGTTGCTCTGACATAGTGATCTCTGGGCAGGCTGGTTTCATAAATGGCAGGCTTTATCATTAAACATGATGACTAATTGCAATTGAATGGATCTGCTTGTAAAGGGACACTGTGCAGTTTTTGCTTTAGGCCTAGCGAACTAGCTAGGCTATAAAGAGGCATACAATTCTTTCAGTCTTTCTGGCACTACTAACAAAGATCATCACCCTCTCTGCTACTAAGTTATAACATGCTCATGATGTCTGATATACTGCACTAGCGCAGAAATAGGCTACACAGTGCATAGCTTGGATGCCTGGTGGGATTAAGTAGGCCTAGGCTAACTTTTTATCCTTGATATGACTATGTCATCCAAATTAATTTGGATGATAGCCTAGCAAAACAAATTCTCTGATAAAAAAGATAGGCTACCTCAAACAGTGGCGAAAGTTGTTAAATGCTCGAGCCAAAAAAAAATCTCACTCCCTATCAAATTGGGTATATTGTGTCTGACAGGGCATGGCAAGGTGCGAGCAGTGTACTCTTGCGCCCCACCTGTCGTGTGTCCGCAATTCAGTAAACGCTGAGCTAAGTAGGCTATCCAAACTATAATTAGTCAAAGTGAATAGCATGCTATTGACTAGGATATGTAGTCCAATATTTCCCCACTTCAACAAAAATAGACTGTGGCACACCACCTCTGTGGTGCGCACGCTCTGGGTGTGAGCCGGTGGGCTAGTGTGGGCCAGGGCTGCCGGTGAGGGCAGGCTACGATGTGGGCCACATGACTCGTTCCTATGGAAACACCAAAGTGTACATTCTACTGCCCAACATGGAGGAGGACAACGCTGCTGCGGCCCTTGACAGCATTGTGACTGAATTTAATTCGTATGAAGATTTTCTTGATTCTCAAATCACTTCTTTGGATTTATACTATTTAGAGGTGACTATATGCATTTTTATTTGAGAGTTGCTAACTAGTAGCTGCAAATTGAACAGATTATAAACTATCTGCTAACAGAAAAACAACGCCTCTGCACTTGTAAGATTGTTGCGTTGAACGCTATCGATACAATGTTTCTCTACGATTTCTAACTGTTACATTGGCCTGTCATTGGCCTAGCATTGTGAATGAGAGTCTTGTCTTGTAATTAATGATCTGGTAGGACTTTTCTACTGCATGAATACATATAGGCTACCTAAGGATAACAACAACAACAAAAAAAACACTTTTAATGAGGCGAATAATTTACTTTAGGGAATTTATACAAACCCTATAGGCTATTGACTGGACGACATGCTAATGAATAGATAGGCTCATGCTTTGTGAAAGACACGACGAAAGGCATAGTTATGCTTTTAAAGTTCCCATATTATGTCCTTTTCTAAAAAATACCATTAGTTATTGCCTCTCTTTTACCCCTCTGGTTCAGAAGAGACTTGCCATTTCCGAAATGGCATAGTGCTGTGCTACATAGGCTACTGTGTGCCACTGTACAGCCACTGTACAGAGAAGCACACACTGCTGCCTACCCAATCAATTAATTAACTGCAGGTGCTATACTTGACCTTCTCAAGTTTATTGAACCCCATACACTTCCCCCCTGTACGGTATGCAAGCAGCAAGAGAGGCCTACCACGTCATTAATTAAATAAGTAGGCCTACAGGTGCTCCTAATTGAGCCCCATACACTATGCCTATTTGACATGCACTGCATACCACACATTGCTTTCTGCAGAGATCAGTATGCAAGTATTAGCCTAGGCTATGTACTGTAGTAGGCAGGAAGTAGGCATTTTCAGAAACAGCTGCCTTTTCTCATTAGGATTCCTAGATGCAAATGAGCTTCTAGCCCACTGTTCACGCCCAATTCCGGTGCACCAGGTAATCAGACACCTGCAGCCAACACACAGGCCATTTCCGTAATGGCATAGGCCTACTGCTATGCTACATGTGCTACATGCTGCTTGTGCCCCAGCCCACAGTGCAGCACACACTACTGTTCCCACAATTAATTAATTAGCTGCAGGTGCTCTACTTGAGTGGCTGAGCCCCATATACTACTCCCCTGTATGCAGCATGGTATGAAAGTAGCAGAAGAGGCCTACTGGCCACATGACCAGGGCCTCATTAATTAATGGACTACAGGTGCTCTACTTGACTCAAAGTTAATTGAGCACCACACTACTCCTTTGATATTTGTCATGTAGGCCTACTGCATGCTACACACTGCTGTCAGCAGAGATCAGTATACGAGAAGTATGTTGCAGTCAAGTAGTAGGTACTTTCGGAAACGGCCACAGAGTATTTCCCCTGTATGACCGGTGACCCCTAGGCTAATCAATTATCCATTTTTCATTGTTCTGAGCTGCAAAGTGGCTGCCAACTTATCTCTCTTTATTTTCACAAAAAGACTACTACACGCTGCTGTCTGCAGAGATCAGTATACGAGCAGCATGCAGTAGTCAAGTAGTAGGCATTTTCGGAAATGGCCTATGACTTCTGTCATGTCTGGTGGACATATCAAGGCCATTTTATGATTAGCCTATTTGGAATACATTTCTTACACACTGCTCCTTTAACCACACAGCATTTGAATAGTTTGTAAACACAGCAGTTGAAGGAGTGGTTGATAGCCATTTTAACAATTGAGGCTTTTTGTCAAACTTACAGTGCGTGCAGTATAGACCCAAGATTTTTTCGTAATATGGGTCCTTAAAACCTAAGTGAAATGTGCAAATAGACTGGAGGCTGTAGACAACTGTGCTTGCCATTTGGTTCAGGCAGTTGTATTAGATGTAGGGTAGCAATGTTAACACTAGGTGGTGGTATAGGCTAGGCTAGCATTGTAAACCATCTTGAACTATTCAAAATGAGAATCTCCCCAATATTAGGTAGGCATACAGGTTATTTTGGGGGGATTTATAGCCTAGACTTGATTTAAAAAAGCTGTAAGCTCCTTCACATTGGTGGTTTGTTTATTTGCCAGTTGTAGGCTATGTAGCCCATTATAACATGAATTTATGAAAAGCAGCCCATGCCGTTTGGCCATGGATTTCCTGTGTAAGCTATCAGCCAACCTTCTCTTTTTCTTTCTTTCTTTTTCGTTTCTTTCAATCTCTCTGGCCTTCCCTCTTTCCCTCTTTATTTCCTTCTTTCGCAAACTTTTAATTCCACAAAGCTGTCCCATGGTGCTATTACCCTCTTTTTAAAAGTAGTGCATAGGCTATGCCAGCATTTTTACAGACCAAGGTCACTTGTATTTGTCAGTACCGATATGAAGTATAAACTCAACACATGAGATATGTAGATGAATCATCTTAACATTGCAGTCAGGTAAACTGCTTCATGGTGGCTCACACTCATTGAAAACACATGTTGGTCAAGTCTTCCCACACTGAACCGATTAAAAAATAATCACCTGATAAGGGTAATAGAACAAATAGCAATCATTTACCAAATTCCTTGTCATTATTATTCCTAGATACATTCCTTCACCAGGGCAAAAGGTATCTCTCTCTCTCTCTCTCTCTCTCTCTCTCTCTCTCTCTCTCTCTCTCTCTCTCTCTCTCTCTCTCTCTCTCAGTCTCTTTCTCTTTCTCTGTCTTTCCCTTTCTCTCTGGCTGTTCTGCTGATTCTTATCCCATGTATCTTAGTGTGTGAATTTAAGCACCTAACCTTGGCCTTAACTCTCCCGTTGTTAAAAGCGTTACATAACTGCCTGCAGTAAGTAGGCCAAGTCTATCAGTGAACCATCAGGTAGTAGTTGACATTACGAGGCTGGAACCAAGGCTAACCGTAGGTCTGCTCCCTGTCTACCGGAACACCCCACTGCTAGAGTGTGAGGCTAGTGACCGCTTAGCCCCCATCCCCCCAACACCATACACACACACACACACACACACACACACACACACACACACACACACACACACACACACACACACACACACACACGTACACACACATACACACACACACACACACCCAGGGGACCCTGCTTGGATTTCCAAACAACATTCTTCTGTTTGACCGCTTGCTTACTCGGGATTTGTTAATGTGGTGCTCTGGAGATGGGGTTTATAAATAATTCAGACGTTAGGGTCGAAGGAGTCATTCATAACAGCCGGGCTTGTAGCCTAGTGTTTGCTTTGCAGGGCTGACCCCCCCTAGAGAGTAACAGGACGGGGATGGTGGTGGTTGCCGGAAAAGGGGACGAGGGGGCAAGGAGTGAGGGTCGTTTTCTCTCTCTCTCTCTCTCTCTCTCTCTCTCTCTCTCTCTCTCTCTCTCTCTCTCTCTCTCTTTTTCTCTCCTTTGCTTTGTTTTTGACTGTGCTTCCTCGGGCCGTGTAACACATGGACCGGTCACAGCCCTGTCTTAAAGCAAGGTGTCGCTGGATCACCTCCAAGCCAAAGACATTTTTCTATTGCTTGCTGTCTCACAGCCAACACAGAAAGTGAATGACACATTGTTTGTTTAATGGCTATTATGGTAGCCTCCCATGGATTAGATAACACCTCTTCACATCTTTGACCCGCTAATGGGAAAAATATGGGCTAGGCCGAGGTTAAATTTGGCATAATGTTGATTACACTAACCCTCTGTTGTGGTTAGCATTGTATTTTTTAGCATTTGTCTTACCCACTGTCTTTTCAGCCCATTTTGTTGCAACGCCTGATGAAATCCATTGAGAAAGCCACATTTGAGCCATGCCAGGATGCTTACTCGCTCCAGAGCAGCTCAGACTCATCTAGTGGCTTATGGAGATTGGACCACAGAATGGCTGTGGAAACCACCTGAAGGAGCTTTGCCTTTATTACAAAGCAGGGCAGTTTTCAGTTGATGGCTCAGCGTAGCCACAGTCATTCGGGGGCCACTGTGTTCTCTTTCTCTCTCTGTGTGTGTGTGTGTGTGTGTGTGTGTGTGTAGCCGACCGCAGGCCGCCTCATCTCTCCTGCCTGTGACACCGCTAGCCCTAAGCTAATTTGTCAAGGGAAAAGCTCAGTGAGTCCCGCTGCATTACAGAAGGCTCTGGGGTGGCTTAGGATGAGACGGTGGGTGGTGACGGGGCGGTGGGATTGGTTGAGGGTAACAAAGCCAGGGCTCGACCCAGACTCCCCGGCCTCCACTGGCCACATGAAAGCCTTTGGTGGGCTTTGAAGGGGACCAGGGGCCTCCTCTGCTGGCCAGATGCTGGAGTGAGCCACGGAGAGATGCCTGAAGTCTGATGGAAATGGGGGGGGGGGGTTGGAGTTTTGGGGGATGGACATATTGATCACAGGGGCCACTTCTTACAGCTTGGATACACCGGGACACGCAACTGAGCTAAAGTGTTCAAATCTGCAGAGCGTATGCTGAAATGATTAGATTCCACTATCCACTACTAACCATGGAACTGGCAACAGCAGATGTTACAGGACTGTGCATATTGACGAAAAAAGGAAAAAAAAGAGACTTCTAAAGTTGTTTCATGGTCTGTGACTGGAAACGCTATCATTGCTGGTGAAGTCCTGCTGTCTTCAGCGTGCTATGAAGAGTTAGCCTAGCGCCTATATGATAAGAAAATCCAGTGGTGTAGGCAACATAGGCTAGCACTTTGGCTTACTCTCTCGCTACCACCCCTAAGTGGCCAAGTCCTTCTGTGCCTTTGTGTCCTCAGCTTGCTCTTGCTTTTTTTTTCTTATTTAGCTCTTTTTCATGCATGTTTTTCCCCCTCTATTATTTTTTTTTTTTCCTTTTTGTGGTTGCATATTGGGTTGTTGGTGGACTCGAGGTTTCACATTTAATAAACAAGCATTCAAGCTGTGTTTTTTCATCGGTCCAGACAAAATATGGCCTCCGGCTGACCAACGCGCTGAGATGGAAAAAAGCGGCGGGGCCAAAGCAGGGTCCTGCACGGCAGCTGACCCGTGAACTCGGGCTAACCTGAAAACAGAGGTGAACGCAGAGAGAGAGAGAGAGAGCGGTGCCCCTGAAACTCTGGGTTCCTCCTGATGTTTTTCATGTGGATAACCTCACCGACATGATGTTGTTTCATCACATTGTGAAGTTTGCTCAGCACGGTGCTGTAAAGGGCCTCTGCGGTGTGTTAAATAAAGACTTTTGCTAACCATGTTGGAATAAGCAGCCACGTTTTGGAGCTGGTTGGGACCGTGACCTAAGGCAGTTAGTTGTATTAGTCTCAGACGAAGCCTGAGTGGTAGTTTTACTGAGTGACAGTATTCAGAATAATAGGATGAGTGATTACGTTCAGGCTATTAAAAGGCTGCATAGCCTACGCTGCCATGCTTTGATTGCCTTTGAGTGACGAATCTTGATGGCATATGCCCGTTGAGTCCTTGAGGGGTTCTGGGCATACAGCTTTGGAGAGACATTGCCATTCAGCCAGTGATTGCATGCATGTTACTGTGAATATGTACATCATAGATATTATGTAGTAACCCACTCTATAGTATAATATTAATGTCAAATGGTAGACTGATATTGATCCTCTGCTCTTTGCCCTCTGAATGCTGTGCTTGCTGTGCCAGGATGAGGAGTTGGCGCGGCAGCTGGTGGAGCTGGGCTACAGAGGCAGTGGAGAGGTGCTGAAGAGGGAGGAGTTTGAGACCAGGAAGGCCGTCGCTGAAGCGTCACGCCTCAACAAGAGAAGCCAGAGACAGTAAGAGAGAGAGAGAGAGAATGTGTGTGCGTGTGTGAAAAGAGGAGATGTGTGTGAGCATGGCGGCTTATTTTTTCTATGTATTCCAATTTGATTTATGTACATACTGTATCTTGTCAATATGCTGCAGTGTAGCCCAGACCGTATAAGCACCACCCTACAGTAGATCATACAAAACACTAAATCACCCAACACAGATCACAAGCAAAGAGCTCTCAGCACAACACAGACACAGACACAACATGGCGGGACGGAAAGCTTGCGCAGTTTTCCAAAATGCCTTGCCTCCTAGGCAGCCGTCTATATCTGGACTCCGAGATGTGTGGCTTTCCGGTGTCTTCCATGCCCTTGCACATTAGTGGGCAGTAAATGATAGGGGGGCCCTCATCGGGACTGGCGCCTGCACGTCACCCCTCCAGCAGAGACTGGGAGTCGCGTTGCCAGGTCCTCACAGCAAAAAGGGCCATAAAAGCGCCATCTCTGAGTGCGGCCAAATTCAAAACCACCCCAATCCGTCTCATAAAAAAAATGGGCAAAAAGTCTGATGATCAAAAAGCGAGCTGAACGCTAACCGTCTGCCAGCCGCCTGAGTGAACGAGGAGCCTGTGATCATCAGTAAAGTTTGACGCAGTGCAGACAGTCTCTAAATTGGAATACGGCTGTAGATTGCAAAAGAATGTTTTGGGATTTTCATTTGCTGAGAGCTTGAATTCAGCTTGAATTTATAATGAAGCTAAAAAATGATGTTTGCTTTCAAAAGAGCAAATCTGGCAACCTTATAAGAAGCTGGGGTATTAGCAGATCGAGTCTGCCGCTCATTACCCTCAGGATGTGTGTGTGTGTGTGTGTGTGTGTGTGTGTGTGTGTGTGTGTGTGCATGATCATGTGCAGGCCTTTGGCAGGTGCACAAGCAGAGGGACATATTTCTGGATAAAAGAATGACAAATTAGTTTGAGACTGGGTTTTTATGTCAAAAAACTGTGCAGTCACATGCAACCAGCAGATTTTTATTCAACACATAACTTCATCAAGACGGGAAAAAAAAGTCCAAAGTTGGCAGCTAAGAGATCTGGCAACACAGAAAGGAGCAAGTCTGTTCTGCAAGACTTTTGTACAGGCTTCCATGCAGTACACCATCACTACCTCCAGGGGGAGATGTGACTCATGTATTCTCAGAATTCTGTCTTCGATTACAGTAACAAATCATAGCTAGCTAGCTTGTCAAGAAAGGTAGGTTTAAAAGAAATGGTCTGTCTGTCTAGATACATGTATATGTATTGGCTAATTATTTCCACTCATTAATTTCAGTTAAATCAGCATCTTGCTTTGGTATTTGTACATCTCCTTAGTGCATCTGCCTAAAGCTGTTCCCTCATGTCTGTCCTGTGAGTGTGATAGTCCCAAGTCAGTCAGTGTAATGAGGAGTAGCCTAGCTTAGCCTGGCTAATTTATGGCCTCTGTAAACCACCAGCTAATGAGGTGCAGGACTCCATAGCGAACAACAAGCCTATTTCCATCCACATTCACCACTGTTTTTTTATGCTAGGCCAAACCCCTCAAGTTTGAGATTCCATTTGAGTAGCATCAGGTCACACAGTGGTTAACGCTCACAATCACGTTCACACTCACACTTCTAGTCGGTGGCTACTGGCAGAGCTTTCCCTTTCTCAGGGGAGGGGGACTGTTTAGCAGTCTTCTCCCCACCCAGCATGTGTGTTAGCTAGGGTAGCGCAGGGCTAACAGGCTACCCTAGGGTCTGTTCCGTCCGTGTGAACGAGCTGGGCCTGGTCCACAGTAAATGGGTCTCCTTATGGGCAGGGCAGTGCTGAGGAGAGGAGAGGAGACCCCGCTGGCCCGGGGTGGACGCCAGTTCCTGAGTTGTTGCTCAGCAGCTCCAGGGCCCGGAGTGGGAAGCAAAGCCGCCAGAGCTCTTTTCCACTCCTGCAGACTCAGCAAGCCCTTGTCCTCCCTAACACACCCCACACCCCACACCCCACCTCCACCCCTCTCCCTCCCCCCTCCGCCCCCGAGAAGTAGCCCTTGCCATGCTGGTTCAGGAATGCCTTAACCCCCTTGGGTACCTCTTCACCTCTCTCCCACCAACACAGCCCCCCCCCCCCCCCCCCCCCTTACCCCAAAAGTACACCCCCAAATGGACTGTCATTATTGCATGTGTTTTTTTCCCCTCTCGTTGCTCTCGTCTCTCTCTTTAACTGTCTATGTGCATTGTGAGTGAGAGTGTGTGTGTGTGTGTGTGTGTGTGTGTGTGTGTGTGTATGTATTCTTCAATGTGTGTGTGTCTGTGTGTAGTGTCCACAGATATGTTGGTATATGTATGTGTGTGTCCGCCTCAATTTGTGTATGTCTTTGTGTAAGTGCGTCCACAAATGTATGTTCGTACGTGTGTGTGTGTGTGTGTGTGTGTGTGTGTGTGTGTGTGTATGTATGTGCGCCTCTATGTGTGTATCTCTGTGCTTGAGTGTGTCCACAAATGTACGTTCATGCGTATGTGTTTATGAGACTGTGTGTGTGTGTGTGTGTGAGTGAGGGGGGTTGCTTTTCAAGTTCCCTGTTCTCCCCCAGACCTTTAGTGCCTGCAGGTGTATAAATAGTGCTGGTTTGAATTAAGGCGTCTTGCGCGGTGCGGCGCGTACTAGAGCGGTGCAGCGGGGAACGAAGAGCGAAGCGGAGCGGTCGTAGCGTGCATCTGATCGATGAATGGGCCTTGCACCTGTGCTAATAAAGGAGCCGGGCGGGAAGGAGATTGTGTGCGCTGAATGCTGATCTCTGCCTGTCCTATTGTTGCCCCGCGTCACTCCACAGAAAAGCACCTCTCTTGCTTTCTGTCTTTCTCTTCCTCCCTCCCTCTCTCCCTTTTTCACTCTTTCTCTCTCTTTTCTCTTTGGCGGTGTATAGCTGTGAGGAAGTGGGGAAGTGTCCTGCCAACAAATCAGCACAATATAGGCCTAGGCACAATGCACACTGCACACATTCCCACACTTACAGAGGCATGAACAGAACACAAGCACACACTCAGACACACATATGCATACACATGCACGCACACACCCATACACACACATGTAGTGCAGTGCACATACACATAAATACTCTCTCTCTCACACACACGCTAACACACACTCACACACACACACACACACACACACACACCCACACGCACACACATGCACACTCACATGTACATCCTGCAAACACTGTGAAAAGACACACACAAATGGACAAGACAGGGAATCCTCATTCTCTTTTGCGTGTGTTTGTACATTATCGATATAGTGGCTGTTTGCCTGTGCCAAACCATTTCACAATGTCCTTGATAGGAGTGTTCCAAAGTAGGCTAAATGACACTTACACTGAATGCCTTTCATTGTCCCAAGGTCATCAACACACACACACACACGTACCCAGCAGCATACAGTTCTGTGGTGGGTTTTGAGAGAGCTGGAGTGACCATCTGCTGGCCCTGCACGCTGACTGACAGACTGACCGAGCCAGCATGTGGTCAGCCCCAGTTTGACCCGTAGGACTCCTGCAACGGCTGGCAGGCCCCCGACGTGCGATTCCCGCATCTGGGCGCAGTGTAAGCACTCCGCCGGGGCCATGTTTTGCAGAGCGCAGCTTTTTGCCCCCGGGGCCACTGTTCGCACTGTTTGGTGAATCCCACATTACAAACACAGGCTCCGATTTGCGGACACTCATGAGGCACCTGCTGAATTCATCAAATATGTGCGCTGACCGGGGCAGGAGTTCACCCGCGGGGCTCCGTTCAAACCCAGGTCAGGGAGCAGGAGAGACAACCAGCTGGACCGAAATAGGTCCTCAAAACTTCACAGTCACACTCAACTGATTTTTCAAACTTCAGCATCTAGAGAGAGAGAAAGAGATAGGATAAACCAGCATCTAGAGAGAGAGAGAAAGAGATAGGATAAACCAGCATCTAGAGAGAGAGAAAGAGATAGGATAAACCAGCATCTAGAGAGAGAAAGAGATAGGATAAACTTCAGCATCTAGAGAGAGAAAGAGATAGTTTTGTAGTTATCCTAATTCAGTGTTTGGAATAATCAGATAGAGAGCTTGCATCTGTCATACAACTTAAGCAATAGGTGGCAACAACACTGTACTGTAAGACCAAGGCTTTAATAGCCACAGTCATCTGCATGCCATACTCACAAATGAAGTGAGTAGGATTTGTGTACATCAGAAAGGCCTATAGGGTGCTGAATTAGAGACTAGAGAGAGCCAAATGTTAGACCTAGATGTGTAATATATTTTTTACGGGGATATCAGTGTGTCTGGACACATTAAAACCTTACATTACAACCTTTACAACCAGCAAGTGTCTCCAAACAGCCTGAGCATATAAAAGAAATGAATACGCCAGCAAATAGATCTCCAAGCAGCCCCCACACCAAAAAGGACCGACGTCAAAAGCAGACACTTAGTGTAGCAGATGTGGAGACCTGCCTTGCCCTGCCTTCTCCTCACTTGCAATTATAAACTGCATCTGGGCTCTATTGTCTATTGTCCCGTCTCTCTCTCCGTCTCTCTGTCTCTCTCTCTGTGCCTGTCTCTTCCTCTCTCTTTTCGCCAAATTGGACGGTATGCACGTTGCACACATTTGCCAGTCAGACATGAATTCTCAGACATGAATTTATGCTCCTGTACAGCGCTTCCATCTTTCTGCTAATCCTCCTCTGTCTGGAACTACACCACCCCACATTGCACCATTGGAAGCCTCTGGTGTGGACCTGGGCTAGATGCTGGAGATAGTGCTGTAACGACAGGGGAATGTGTGTTTGGTGATGACACAATTCCGCACCCCCAAACACACACACACACACACACACACACACACACACACACACACACACACACACACACACACACTCATGCACCCACACACACTGTCATATGTTCGAATCAATGCCATTTTTCCACCTGGTGTGCTGCCAGGTGAATGTCCTCCGGCTTTCAGCCGCTGCCGAAGCGAACTGACCAAGCAAATACTCGTTTTAATCCGAGTTGACATCGGCGGGGTGGAACAATCCAGGGCGGTCTGTTTCTGATCACCGTCGAACTCTGGGCTCTCTGACTGGCCACGGCGAGTCGAAAAACCGCCGCAGCCTTCGCAGCTGACTCCGACTCCGACTCCCACCACAGGCCTCCGAGTCTCTGTGTCAAGAGGATAAATCACTGAAACCGACCCAAAATAAATCATGCCCCCAGAGTCCTCCATCACACCGCCGTGTCGTCCATGCTTAGGTTGCACAGAACTTTCCGGACGACGGGCCCAGATGCTGTTTGTGTATCGTGTCGGAGACTAAGTAGTGTGTGGTGCCATATCTTGGAACGGATTCATCTGCTACTTCTGAATATTGTGTTTCACTGTTTGAACGGATATGTGCCAAAATCAGCCAAGTAAGCATCCGGGTTTAGGGCTACAGAGCTCCCACGTCAGGTCTCCTGTTAGCGGAGTTAGCGCTGTCGAATAGCTGGGATTGGCTCGAAATTAGACTCTCATTTCAACTTCCTTGCTAGAGATTTCCACAGCATTTATCCAATCTGGAATTAATGTTCTCTTAACTGTGTATTTCTCATCTGTAGGCGCCTTTGTATGTGTGTGTGTGTGTGTATGTGTGTGTGTGTGTGTGCGTGACTTGTATGTGGTCAGCATATTGTGATCGGAGCCGAGCAACTGCTTTGAATCATTCAAGGTTTGACAGACTCTGGGCCAGGCTGTCTTCTCACCATGCTTTTAAAGTTAGGCAACAGATTCCTAATTCCTGAGCCATCATCGTCTGCTCCTGAGGAACCGTGATGAGAACAAATGAGTTTGAGCCTGGCACAGGTGCTCTGAGCAACGTTCTTCGATGAGAATCTGGAACTGGCGTCAGGGCAA
The DNA here is from genome assembly GCA_027497455.2 of Sardinella longiceps. Taxonomy (NCBI): domain Eukaryota; kingdom Metazoa; phylum Chordata; class Actinopteri; order Clupeiformes; family Clupeidae; genus Sardinella; species Sardinella longiceps. The sequence continues at coordinate 22,883,074 of JAODXP020000019.1, forward strand.
AGAAGAAGGGTGTGAAGAGGCAGCCATGGAGAAAGACGCTGCCAAAAACAGCAACAGTAACAAAATGTACAAAAATGACAAATGACTCAGACAGTGGATCTCACGGCAGAAAACTACTTTTAGTAACTTCTTCCCTGGGCCTGTCCAGAATTGTTCTTAGCAGAGCTCAGCCAGTTTTGCAATCTCAGTCTCCTTTTTCAATCATTTCAGCTAACAAGGTGTGTAGCTGAACTTGTTGTGTTGCATAACATGTGTTTTAGAGGAAAGGTCATTTTTTTAAATCTAATTTTTGTCTTTGATGTTGTCAATTTCACTGATTACAGAACCCAGTGTAGCCTCCCTGTTGTTTCCTCATGTTGGTTAGTCTCGAGGGCTGTTGCACTGAGGCCCTCTTGTGCAGGCTGACAAACGATTGTGCTCCATCAAGACAGGTTTAAATGTTCAACAGATTGTAGTCAGGATTTAAAAAGCATGTTTGCCAACATCTTTCCGTACATTTCCTCACATTAAGGACTTAGTGTGTCGTACTCTCTGTGTTAATAGCTTACAGTATCCAGTGACTTGGCCAGATGAATGGCTTTATGACTATCACTCAAGTTGACGCTTCAAAAACTCGGTCTGGCTCCCACGTGTGAATGCAACGCGGCTTGATTTGCGTGTACGCAAAGCAACACAAGGGGCTCTCTACATTGAGCTATAGTCTTCGATGGCCTCCCTTTCAAATTAATAGTGACAGTCAGAATTAGAAGGTCTTGTTTCAGTTTTAAATCACTTCTAAACAAGGACAAAGAGAGAAAAAAAGACAACAACAACATGCAACAAGTAAAAGATTAAACGCTAACAGGCGGGTGGGGGAAGGGAGTTTAATGGCATTGTAGATTGGATTTCCTTTCGTCTTTAATGAAACCATCTGTTGGCTTGTTGTTGCTGCTCTGCCGTTTCCTTTCTGCAAGCCATTTGTCAAGTGTGCCATTCTCTAAGAGACCCCCCCCCCCACCCCAAACTCTCCCCACCAAAACCTCAAGAGTGGCGTCAGGGGCTCCCGTTCTTCAGCCCGACCCCCACCACTGCCAGCCCGCGGACAGGTTCTCAATCTGGATTATTACGAGGGGCCGGGGGATGGACGTGTTGCACTGAGTCTCTCACTTCCTTCACCTGAGGGCTTGGGGGTGGCGGGGGACGGTGGGGGAACGACTCTGGCTCTGATGTTTTGGCGCGGGGCGGCTCCAGAGGCCCAGGAACGTGTTTTTTGCATTATCAGCCCGCCGCCATAAAGCTACACCGCTGCACTGTCATCGGTGGCTTTGTAGTCTGGGCCCTTTTTGCCTGCAAGCGGCGGATGGTTGTGATGGATTCTACAGTCACCTGTGGTCGTTATGCGTGTAGTTAGGTGCTGGTGGTGTTTGGCTGGGGGGATCAGGTCAAAGAGGTAGAGCCTAGGGGTAGTGTGTGGATGACGGCGACTGGTGAGGATGGGGAAGTTGCTTCTGTGAAGCTGCACTTGGTGGGCCATCTGTTCTGAGACATGGGACAAGCCATGATTCATGTGGCGTGATCTCACCAGGGAGTGATAGAGCTCCAGAAGACTGCAAGAAGGAGAAGATTAGTGTTTGGCCATTCTGGAGGAAAAGCTGAATCAAATCTAATTCAGCTAGCAGGAGTTGCTTTATGGTTCTCATGTTAGGCACTTCACATCAGGAGGAATGAGAAAAAAAAAGTGAAAACATTGTTGTTTTTGTCTCCTGTTTTCTCTTTTATCAATGTTCTCTGCCTCATCTGAAGGTCTACAACCATGGTTTCTATTATGTTACTCAAGCTTTTAATGATTAGGCTATAACACAGATACATTTTAAACAGCTAATGAATTTGGTTTCAAAGCAACACATTACAGGCCAGTTCTTTCACAACTTCAAATTCACTCTGAGACTTCGAATAGGAAATTGAGTCTCTGAGGTTGTTGAATCGCATGGAGCACAAAGCACACAAAGTAACATTGTACCTCATTCACCAACTGTTAGTTTGAAGGAATGTGCTCTTAAGCCCCACTGCAGTTTTTAAAAAGACAAATCTTTGCGCAGTGACTTGGCTGCATAAAATAACTGTATTTTGCATTTTCATCAACTCTGTCATTGCCAATAGCCATTAGGATTTCTATCTTTCAAATGAAGGAAAGCTTGATTTTGATGAATGAGGCCCATGGCTGTCATGAGAAAGAGCATGACCTTTTAAAAATAAAACAGTTCTAGTTTTAGTGTTGAATGGTCAGTCCTAAGGTTGGAAATCAGCGTTTACGGTGTGTTACTTTCGTGATTTTCTAAAGATTGAACAAAATGTCAGACTATAAAAAGACAGAAAAAACAGTAATTAAAGGTTATCATTTCCTGTTTTTTTGTAATCAACAGGCTCAGTTTTAAGTGAAACCTAGATTTGAATTGAAGCCAGTCTTTGAGGTAGGAAAATGTCAATTTGAGTCAATGGGGGTCAAGCTGGCTGCTCGGCGGGGTTGGAAATGATGCATCACATGTCTCCTTGTGGTTGGCATGGCTTAACGTTGTAATTAAAAGCCATCGGTGTCTGATGAGGACGTAACCACGGAGGCAACATGTGTTGAACAGAGACGTTGAGAGCGAACTGCAGAGCAGAGATCTTATTTAAAAAAACAAAACAAAACAAAAAAAAAACAATGGCAAACTAGAATGACATCAACAAAAACAAACAAAAACAAAAAAAAACAGCTGACAGAAACGAGCACGTCCCCTCAGGAAGCCACTCTCAGCAACCTGTCCCCTCACACTCAGTAAAGCATGAGTAGTTAGGCTAGGCATCGGAAACAAAATGGCTGCCACCTGACAGATGTTGCTCTGCGAGAGCAGAGGCTGTGTTTCTGGCGGTCAAAGCAGGGGCCGAACATCAGCAGGAAGGCAGCAGGAAGATTCGTATCCTGTTGGTGGAAGGCAGGACTCTTGCGAGAGTGTAGACATGCCAGAGTTCCTGTCAGATTATGGGCCTTACATAGGTTCCAGATGGATCACATACTTGCCTGTCTTTTTTCTATTAATGCTTATTTTAATAAATGCCCCTAACATGCATGTGCATACACACTTTCTTTGGCACACGCACCTACACACACACACACACACACACACAGAAACACACACACAGAAACACACATGTAAGGGTCAACAATGAGGGCTCTAGGTAGAAAGCGTGTGTAGCATGTGTAACTGATCCCTTTTTCTCAGTGTAATCAGAGGTGACAGAGGCTTAAAAAAAGGAGCAAAGTAAATTGTCATGCTGTGTGGAATTTCCCTTGACGTTCAACAGCCCAAAATAATATTTTCCATAAGATTATTTTCCCCCCCAAGTACCCTAAGGAAAAATATGCCAAATACAGTAAGTGTTGATTTTCAGAAATCACTGTATTATTGAGAGTTACCATCTGCCAGGTATTGAAAGCTCAAAAAGGCACACAGAACACAGCCTTCAATATACAAAAGCTTTTAAAAGCCCCCTTTGTAACATCTGTTGCTCTTTCAGATAGTTAGCCTAAAAGTGTATTGTTCTGCAAGGCTAATTTAGCCAATTCATGAGTATTTGTTTGCAATGTGCCGGTCAAAGCCAAGAACTGAAAGACTAATGGTAATCTTCTCCCACCAAAGAACTTTTTAATGGTATTCCATCAATAACGGCTGAAGTTATTTGCTGTAACCAATTTTGGCATGAGGGGGGACAAGTCATTGGACCACCATTAATGATGATTAGAGCCTGGTACGGATCAGTGTTGTTTGGCACACGTGGTTGAGCTGCTAGGGAGGCCAGGCTGAGATCCGGATCGAGTTACTTTTATATTGCACTGCGTGCAGTAAACACCGTTGCCCCTGTCACCTGTGCAAACAGACAGTAAAACTGAGTTCCTGCGCGCCGGCTGGCGATTGGCGAAGTCGTGTCTGAGAGGGCCAGGTCACTCAACAGATCCCTGCACACCTGTGGGAACCACTTCAGTCAAAAAAAGGTGTTTATTGCAGTAGGCTAACCAAATTCCCAGAAGGCACTTGTTTTGGTTGTTGTGGGGCATGAGGGAGGGGGGAAAGTGCAATAAGGGGCAGATTATTGATCTCGCTGCTTAAGAGCTTTGATGTTAGCGCTGCTGTTTCTCCGGGGGGAAACGCGAACGTATCCATGTGCTGATGAATTGACAGTTTCTCTTTTCATGGTTTCATAAGTGATGGTACAGGCCGAGTGCCACGACAGCACTCAGCAACCCCCGGGGTCGGCTGTGGGAATTTATTTAGTGTCGGGAGATGATGGAGTGAACAGGCCGAGCGAGCACCTCTCAAGGTATCAGGAGTTTTACTGGAGACTTCTTGGCCTCGGCGCGCCGGTGGTCAGCTGTCCAAAGCAAGCAGTTCCCTCCAATTCCTGTTATTCTTACGCTTTCGTGAGAGAAAGAGAGAGTGACTGAGAGGGATTGGAGAGAGAGAAGGAGGGAGAGAGAGAGCGAAAAGACGGAGTGAGAGAGTGTGACCGTGAAGAGCCTGCCTGACAGGCTTGTTAAAGGACGAGACTTGTCCAAGAGACACAAAGTGATACATATTTGACTGGCTCCCGATTGTGTGCGAACCTTCACTTCGACCTTGTCAGCAAAGTATTTAAAAGACAAAGAAGGACTTTTTCCTTTGAACAGAAATAATCACCCGCATATTTTTTGTTTCTGAATGATCATGTGTCACATGTAGATGGTGCCTGTCCAAGTAGAGAGGAATGGTTCACTGTGGCGAGGGAAAGAAAAGCAATGCATTTGTCACGCATTGTATTCATCTAACACCATAAGTATTCCTTTTCGTACGACCAATGGTGGCCAAAAAGGCTTTGCATAGGTGCTTTTTCAAAACAACTGCCAGGAACTGTGTAGTATAGCTCATGATGCAAATCTCCTGCTAAATAAATTGTTTGAAAGACCCAACCACCACCCCCACCCCCAGGAGGGAAGAGAGGTCCGGGACGATCCCGTCTTCGGGCTTCAGCAACTGCAGACATCCCTCACACTGTTTATAGATCTTCTAAACTCACAGCTCGCAGAGGCTGACAGATGTTGACCCCCCCAGGAGAGACTTTGTACTCCATTCCAGGACAATGGCCTCATCTCATCTGCTTGCATTTTTTGGGAGGTGCGGACAGGGGGGCTGGTGGGTGGGGGTGGGGGTCGGGTGGGGTGCTCTGTTGCAGTCTCTGGGCCCTGGTGTCACCTTTCCCTCCCGATGCACCCATGGTTTGCACGTTTGTGTTTGCTTTAGCCACTCTGGCTTTACCTGCGGATGCTTCACTCGAGGACAGCTGTGATTGATGCACGCCTCCGTCAGAGGTCTTTCAGTCAAAGAAACAGCTGAGCCAAAAGAAATGGGGCTCCTCAGCACAAGCGACACCCAATGCTAGGCAAACATACTTGCTAAAAGTGATGCTAGCCCCCAGCCAGAGAAAGTGCAGGTCATTAGTGCTCAACTTTGTGTAATTTCTTCCGCAAAGCGATCGCCCAAAGGGCCCCACGGAAATATGACAGCTCGCAAGATAAACACACAACAGGGTTTGTGAGTTGAGCGATGACCAGGGAACAGCTGGGAACCACTAGGAGAGGAGGGGGCCGTGGGGGTGCCGTTCCGATCATTAGCCTTCATAATTGCTGCGTAAATGGCTAAAGTCTCGTTAATCCACCTAAATGAGGCTCGATAAGAGCACGGCCCTGGCGGAGCCGAGGGTGTAGGAACTGACGGCCCGGGGTCTGCGGGGCGTCGTTTTTTGCGGAGGTGCCGCTGGTCCTCCGAGCGTGACTGTGTGTGTTGCCGTAGCTACTGGAAGGGGTAACCCCCTCGCTCACTCCCAAGCCTCCCCTTGCACCTGTGTTTACTTTGGTAGCCTCAGCGCTTATGACCCAGCAGCAGTCTCTCACAGGCTGTGGAGAAAGGGGGGGTTAGAGAGAGAGAGAGAGAGAGAGAGAGAGAGAGAGAGAGAGAGAGGAGAGAGAGAGAGAGAGAGAGAGAGAACTCCCAGCCCGACAAATATGTGCTGGCCCTGCAGTTTTAGCCTGGCTAAAAGTTGCTCTAAGGCTTCCATTGTGGGCTCCAGCTAGAGAGCAGTGTAATTTACATTCCACCATCGAAATTCTGGTATATTTGAACACACTAAGAAAAGAAAGAACAACGAAGACGGGAGGAGGAGAAGTAGGGAGAGGAGGGAAAGAAGAGAGGGGGAGGGTTAGAAAAAAAAAAAAAAAAAAACCCCGACAAGCTCCTGTTCTCTATTATGTTAATTTAAGCGCAGTGAGCGGGAGATGGAACCTGTTGGTGTCCTGGCTCTCCTGGTTGCGCTCTCTCTCTCTCTCTCTCTCTCTCTCTCTCTCCCTCTCTCTCTCTCTCTCTCTCTCTCTCTCTCTCTCTTCTCTCTTCCATGGACTGAAGCTGGGAGTCAATGGACCATTATACTGCGGGGAGGTGAGCCCTGCCTCTACTTTTCTACTCTACGCGCATGAGGAGCCAGAAGAGGGCAAAACAACCTTTTGTTTCCTCTTTTCCTCCCTCTCTCTCTCTCTCTCTCTCTCTCTCTCTCTCTCTCTCTCTCTCTCTCTCACACACTCACACTCACACACACACACACACACACACACACACACACACACACACACACACACACACACACACACACACACACACACACACACACACACCCCTACCTGTCTTGCTCTGTCCCTATCTGTTGCGCTGTGTCTTTTTCTAATATCTAAGTATATTCCATTTTGGAAGAACAGGACAGCAGTTTCTTGATCTCTTTAAAGGTGAACTTAGTTGTGTTAGTCCCTCCGCCACCTGATATCTTTCTCACACACACACACTTTTTTTTCTTGTCTTTTCTTTCTTTTCTCTCTGTCTCTCTTTTGCTCACACACATTCTTTCTCTCTATTTCTCCCTCCATCCCTGTGTGATTTCAGCTGTCACCTCCTCTGTCCAACACCCTGAGGAATTTCTCTCCCCCTTGTTTCAGAGGTTGTCTAGGATGCTGTGGCCACATCTGTGGGGCACTAGCCTAGAACCTGCCTTGTAGTCTTCAGAGACTAGGATTAGTTGCAGTGTTCAACAGCAAGCTGGGACCCCAATTTGGCATATCAGAAGTAAATTGGAGTAAAAATGGAATGGGAAATTGGGGTGAGGGTAGGGACATGCCATACTCCTTAGCGCTGTGACATGTCATATGCCTTTGGGAATGAAACTTATTTGACTCAATGACCTCAGCTCCGTGGCGAGATATGATTATGATGTCACAAGAATGGACTGAGGCCTCTAAAAAGCCCCCCCCCCCCCCCCACACACACCCCCCAGAGGAACCAGTAGCAAGAACCTTGGTGCCAGTGAGATCATTTGGGTTCTCTTATGATATCATGGCTTGAATCATGGCCTGGCTCCAATTCTGCTGGGATCCTGTGTCTGCAGGTGGGGAGGAGCCCCTCACAACTCTAACTGCTACAAGTTTGTGTCACATCTATTTAGGGAAAGTGCTGTTAATGTTATGCTGAAAAATCGTGGCCACATGGACCATGATTTCAACTTGAAGCAACAGAGCCGTGGTGACAATGTCTATCTGGTCAAACCCTTTAGATTCACAGTGACAGGGTGGGCTGTGTGTGTGTGTGTGTGTGTGTGTGTGTGTGTGTGTGTGTGTGTGTACGTGTGTGTGTGTGTGTGTGTACGTGTGTGTACGTGTGTGTGTGTGTGTGTGTGTGTGTGTGTGTGTGTGTACAGGGCTAAATTGTGTTAAAGAATGATAATCGCCATTCAGAGTTATGCTCAGGCCTGAACAAGGCTTAATCAATTTCCAGGAAACACAGATGTGGGGCTTATTTCTCGCTAATTTAATTTGATCCGCTGCCATTTCCTCCATTCACCTCAGTAATTACGCACTCCTATTTTCTTGAGATTAGGTTCTCCGACGCGTTTGCTTGATGTCATTACGCCACGTTTATGTTGGCGTGCAAAAATAATACAATACTCAATGTAATCAAAGCTAGCATTAGCTTTGGCAGCTGGAACCAACAATTAGAATTTTAGCCTATGTGCTCTCAGAGAGCTTCATACCACACACTTAGAGCATCGCAAAAACAGCATCGCAAAAATATGGCCGAGTCGCTTTCTACAGAAACATCTCTGCAAGAAGAAAGAGAGGAAAGGATGTTGCATTGGCTGTGAAACCCAATGGTCTGGAGCTTTCCATATTTCTTGTAAATATGTAAGAAAAAGGGGTTGGGGTCGGGTGGGGGGTGGCACTGTAGACGGCTCAAGGCTGTGTGCAAAAACAAATGTTCCATGCATACCGGTTTTCAGGAGCCCTGGAACATCTGGCGTGTCCTAGGCTGGAGCCAGGGAAGGGTTGACATTGCTGTTATATTTCCTGACAGGGGTCGCATTCCGGATACCCATGTGAACCGGCGTTATGAGAGAGGATCGTGCGCGCGTTTCGCAGCCGAATGGAATGATCGCAACGCAGCCCCGTCCGCCAGTCTCTCTCCGGGAAGCCGGGGGAAGCCAAGGCTGGATGTCTCGCCCATACCCGTGGAGTCGAGCCGAGCCGAGCGGAGCGAAGCCGTCTGGTGACGAGCGATTTCGGATGATGGGATGCGCTCCTGACAGAGGGGTGGCTGGTGTTTAGGCCTGGTGTTCCGTGTTAGGGAGCTGCTCCTGTCATTGACTCAGCCTTTGGGCAGATGATTATACATCAGACGACATCTGATAGCCATTTTGAAAGGGGGATGGGGGTGTGGAGAGGAAAAAGAAAACATGTCTTTTATTATCCTTCAGAGTGATTAAGGACTGCAGTGGTCTCTCGGCTACTCCAAATGATGCCCCTCTATTGTGGTCATAAATTTACGTTGACCAACACGTGTTCCTCAACACATTTATGAATGAGTACAAACATATGTACATACTACACACACACAAATGCACACACACACACACACACACACACACACACACACACACACACACACACACACACACACACACACACACACACACACACACACACACACACACACACACACACACACACACACACACACACACACACACACTTTTCCCTGCCAGGCACTGTATCATTAAAAACTTTAATATTGGGAACAGAGCTTCAACATATTTGAAATTGTGATGCACACCTGGCTATTTTAACCAGCTGCCAGTCTGAGTCTGAGACATATTGGCAGCAAGATGGCGGATACTATTTAGATGACCTAACTTAACGCTCTCCTGCTGTTAACTCTTATTGATTGACTACAATTGCACTACTAGCTCATTGAAAGCATGATGTCATTGAATCATGCAGGCTTACTGATAGCCTAGGTCAACATGTCGAGCTGGCGCCCAGCTTTCACCTGTGAGCAAGGCAAGCCCATAGTAAACACTGACAGAGAGTTCCATCTAATCAAATCAGCCAATGATAAACAGCCTGAGAACGGGCTCGCCTCGCATTTGAAATGAACCTCAGCTGTGTGGTCAGTAAAACTCTCAACTCCACACCGAGCAAATACAGCTCTGTTTGCCCTTGACAAGCACCCTCACACACACACACTCACACACACAGACCTGAACACACTCACACACATACACACACACACATACAACCAATCACACTCACATACATACAAACACACACCCCTAGACACACACACACACACACACACACACACACACACACACACACACACACACACACATAGCTCACTTACCATAGGTCCGCGGCTAGAATCTCAGTCTCTTTGCATGGTGCGGTTTAATTGCCCCATACTGCGTGGGCATGTCTTGTGTCACAAACGCCTGCAAATGGCAGCTAAATGACTGGGCCTTTTGTGTGGGTCATGGCCGACGGAGGCTCCTCTTTGCGGGGGTATGAGATCCCTCACCGGGCTGAGAAGCCAGACTCTCCACACTGCTTATTTCACGTGGGGTCACCGTGCTTATCTTTGCATTTTTCAGCTTCAGACATATTTGGAGGTATTCAAAGGTAGCGTGCCAAAACATTGTAATCCAACCATCTGTCTTTTTCAACACTTTGACCACACGTGGCACAAATAATAAAAAGTGGAGAATAACAAGCTGCAGAGCTATTCAAGATATGTGGAACAGAACAATCAATTTTCTTTGACATGAAATGCAATTTTTCAAAAGCCTCTCTCTCTCTCTCTCTCTCTCTCTCTCTCTCTCTCTCTCTCTCTCTCTCTCGCTCTGTCTCTCTCTCTCTCTCTCTGTCTGTCTCTCTTGCTTTCGTGGCGTCTGGCAACCGCTCATATGTGTGCGTTCCAATTTGCTCAACCTATGAAAAAAAAAAAAAAGTCATTAAATTCCATCTGTTAGACACTGGCGTTGCAATCTAAACATTGCGCAGATGTACGTCTGTCTCTCTGCCCCCCCTCTCTGTAACGGCGATACCAGCCCAGCCTCCAGCGCTCAGCCCTGCCTGCCTGCCTGCCTGCCTGCCTGCCTGCCTGCTGCAGCAGCTCCTGGAGGTGCTCTGTGGCACACGCAGGAAATTAGACCCACGCTCACTCGCTCACCCATCTGTGCCTTTTTAACAGCAATGCCACAGCTCCACAGCAGGCTGCCCTAAAGGCCCTATTTAATGCCCTTAGCATAGCAGTGCAGTGATTGTGTTTGTGTGTGTATTTGGGAATGTTTCTTTATGTGTAAGTGCATATGTGTGTGTGTGTGTGTGTGTGTGTGTGTGTGTGTGTGTGTGTCAGTGAGAGAACTGATATGCTTACGTCTGGTGTTAATTGTTAGTTAATTGATATTACTATCTCACATCTAAGGTAACTGTAGAAGACTCTTTATTTGTGTCTTTTAAAAGGATATTGAGGCCAAATGACTCCCTGTCCTGATAGAACGTCGTGTTTGGCCACCATGATGTCTGAATACAACAAGAGCATTGTGAGTGGCTGATGCCTGATGCCTGAGTACAACCTATGGTTGATAGTTAGATGTACTCACTGAGCAAATTTGAGTTCTAGGCTAATCCATCAGGCAAAGAGGTTATAAACTGGATGCACACGTTGCAAACATATTAATTCTGTTCACCTCAGTTTTTATTCAGTTTCAATTTTCATTTGTAAACCCAACTTTGAAAATTCATGAGATCAAATAATTCATAGTGTGGATTTATTATGCTTGAGTTACAATAGAATCACGTCTTTGAGCAAATCAAAAGTTGCGTGACAAAAATAAACCCCGGATATTGTATTAGGAAGGCTCATGCTGAGTCTGATCTCCGTGAGGGGCTGCCTTGGACAGGCCATCTTGTTATTACTAGATATTCTGATATTAACAAGCTGAAACAATGTCTATAGTGGCACATTTTCATCCAGCACAATTACCTGAAGTCCCCCCCCAAGTCCTCACCCCAACCCCAAATATCTGAGCTATCTGTCTGGTCAGCTTTTGTGTGTTTCAAACCAATCTTGCCCCTCTATAAGCAGCTAGTCTGGTGATTCCCTGGGCCCAAAGGCTAGGGCCGTGCCGAGGCGAGTACATTAGCCCACCGTGAACAATGAAGTTGTCCGTCTGGGCGGGCAGGCGGCCCGAGGCTTCCCGCACACGCCCCCTACACCCTTCCCCTCATTAGGCCTTACATAATTACGCCCGTCCACATCTGCACACACTCCCACCCACCCGCGGGCTCGGGCCACCTAGGTTGTGCGCTGTTCCCAGAGAGAGACAGAGAGAGAGAGACTCTGGACTGCAGTGCTGGAGGCTGGGGAGGGGGCGACAGGGGAAGGAGGGACAGACCCCAGATCAGCCACTGATGTAATCTGATTGCAATCCATCCCCGCCAGCACCAGGCGCTGTCACCGCTGGCTCGTCCATGACCACATGTTAGCATACTTTGGGTAAATAATATCACCCCGCTGTCCTGGAAGGAATGGACATCCGACCAACCCCCCGCACACCCCCCTCCACCCAACTCCCAACCCCGCTCCAGAGGGGGGCTTTCTTTAAATAGACGCAACGAGTGACGCTATCACGAAAGCGTGCCAAGCTACCGAGATAATCGTTTTCGAAAACTTGACACTCGGGCCGTGTTGACACAAGACTTAGTTTCGACGTGTGTCTGAGCAAAGCGCCGGCTCTCTGTCCGGCTAATCTTTGCACGCGAAACGATTCCCCAACCGCCGTCCCCATTGGCCAACCCCAATAGTGGTAATTATCCCGTGAGATCCTGCTTCATGCCCTCCTCCCCTCGGTATTCATTTGAAGCCGTGCATCCCTAAATCGCACAAGGTGGATGTAATGTCAGCCCAAGAGCCGTCACACGCACTCCACTCCGGCTCGCGGTCGCCGGAAAGGCCGCCGAGCGCCCGATGGGAACAGCTGATGCGTTCTCAACATGTGGGTTTCATAACTAACGTGGCTCCGCTCATAAAAAACTGTGAAGTCATGCATCAGTATACTGTCAGGTATCTTGCGGTTAAGCACTCTCTTTGACTGGTCTCGCCTCACCTCCCGAAGGCTGCAGGGCACGCTGGTGTGTGTTATGAGGTGTGGTGGACGCCTGCAGAAGCTCACGGCCAGGGAACGCCGGCCAGGAAGTTTGGAGCTGGACCTGGACCCGGAGAATTCCAGTTCCGACAGCCCTCGGGCATGTCTGCCACTCTTCAGGACATTAAGCAAAGTGAGCGCAAGCCAAAGAGTTGTCATGGATAAAATGCATGTGTGGGTTCTGTTTACTCAGGGTAGACACCCTCACCACTCTCTCTCTCTCTCTCTCTCTCTCTCTCTCTCTCTCTCTCTCTCTCTCTCTCTCTCTCTCTCTCCCACACACACACACACACACGCACACTTACACAGGATTCAGTGAAGTGTTAAAAGTACGGTCTGTGATGATATGCGGTTTGTAAAGGCATAACTCTTTTTATAACACTTAGTTAATATCCACTAGCTCTCCATTGACTGAAAAGACTGTGTAACAGCAAAAAGCTGGCAACCTGTCCTCTAAATAACACTGAGTCTCCTGTCCTCTAAACAACACTGAGTCTCCCAGGGCTCTGAAGGCAGAGGTGAGCCTCTGACTGCTTTTGTTTACTCTGAATCCTATAGGCTCAAATCCTGTCTTCTGAAGGTGGTGTTGGAAGAAAGCATCTGCTGAGAACTTGAAGCAAACATGTAAACATAGATTAGCCTGATTTTGTCTACCATTGATGACGGTCAATGATATGTCCTTCTCTTGCTTTTTGGAGCAGTCTCCCCAAAGATCTCTGGTCTCCCTGTCTATCTCTTCAATCATCTGTCTGTGTTTAAAAACTAGTGGCCTGATTAGCCCATGGTGGAAAGGTGTAGCATGGTACGGGACCAAACCCATGACCTTTTGAAATCGACTCGCAGGCCAACTCCAGAGTTTTTTATTAACTCAGCTCAGCGATGCCCACAAATGAGAGTCAGGTGTTTTTCGGAGCTGTAAAAGTGTCCTACAATTATGATTTGATTTGTTTTGATTTGATTTGATTTGTACTGGTGTTTTCTATAATAATAAATAGAGAGAGAGAGCCTGCAGTGCACACCCTGATCAGTTAGGCTACACTGAGGGCACAGCTAGTTCACTGGATACAACATGGATAAAAGGATAATATAGAGTAACACTCCTTGCTTCACGGATAAATCCATTTGTTAAAGAACCAACTTTTTGGTCAGTCAGACCTGCATTATGTAACACCTTTTTTCAAGTGGTATTATTTCATCTACTGAATGGGTGTGTTTGTTATTTAGGCCTAGGCCTACATCTGTACTCTCTGTCTTTTCAGATTGAAGGAATTGTGTCTGAGGGAAAGGGAGAAAAAAAAGGTCTGACATTGCAGTTGTGGTTCTTAAACGTGTGGGTCTCTGATTTCTCTTAGTTTCCAGGGACACTGCGTTAAGCGAAACAAAAACATTAGCATTCTACCCTCATAGTGTTTCAAATTTATGGAAGCACGAAATGTGTCCACTGATATTTTTATGTGATTTTGTGTGCGTGTGTGCGTGTGTATGTGTGTGTGTGTGAGAGAGACTAGTGTGATGAGTTGACGTTGTGCTCATTGTGTTTGTGCTCGAGCAGTCATCAGAGCCTGAGGTGCTTGGCTTGAGATTACCTTGAGTATGCGTGAGTTATGTGTATTCAATGCGGCGCTTATTATATCACTCTGGGGTGACGCGGTAACCTCTGGAAAGGGACCACACCTGGGTCATTAACTCCTCTTTTACCTCGGGTCTCATTAAAAAGATCTCCATCCATGCTGCGAGCGTGTGTGTGAGTGTGTGTGTGTGTGTGTGTGTGGCGTCTGAAGAGGCGAGGCAGTGAGTAAACTCTCCATAGACTTTCACTGTGCTTTACTGTGCTGCACCGGAGCGCTCCTCTCCTCTCCTCTCCTCTCCTCTCCTCTCCGTCCCGCTGGCCTCAGGGTCAAGGTTGCGGGTAACCCCTGCGTAAACTGGAGCAGAGGAGTTCTCAATTACCTGTTTACTGGCAAGGGAGACGCTTTGGCAAACACGACGCGGACCTTGGGAACGCTGAGCACAGCGAACGCTTGGAGGCCTGACAAGAGCCGCCACCAGCGCTAGTGCTTCTCCATTAACAGGGCTTTAGGAGGAGATGGTGTGTGTGTGTGTGTGTGTGTGTGTGTGTGTGTGTGTGTGTGTGTGTGGTGGAGGGGTTGGGGTTGAGAGAAGAGTGCCAATGTTTTGTCAGGTGTGGAGGCTTCGTAGAGGGCCAGAAGTATGTTTCCATGGAAACGCGCCAACCCCCGAGTGCAAAGAAGAAAGAAAAAATAGAGTCATAATGTGAAAATAAAATCAGTGAACTCTGATGGGACCGGGGTCTGATAGGGTGTGCGTTTCCCAACGCGACCAATTAACGAGGAGGAGAAATGCTTTTGACGGGCCTGCTTGTGCTCGCTCCATTTTTCACATTAGACTTCCTTATGCTGGGCTGTTTGTCTGAGAAACCTTTAACGAACTATTGTATTTTTAGTCAAAAGAAAACAGTTCATCCAGAAAACTGAAGAAACTGAACAATGCTACGCCAGTATACTACATTAACTAAGTACACTGTTGTTACACAGTAATATGTCAACAACAAAATGTCTCTGACCAAAATGTCAAGTATGTGTGTCAGTCAGTACATGACATAACATAACAGGGCTTCCGAAACATCTGAAGGCCTTCCTCTTCATCGTTAGGCTTGTCAAAACAGGATGACTCTGCAGTTCGCTTTCTGACCCACCTTGTGTCACTTGTGTTGGGAAAAAAACGATTACATCCCAAAAACAAACCGTGTAATACCTTGTTTCCAAAAGAAAAGAAACAAAAGAAGTAATAATTATTAAGGTGGTGTCTTTGCTGTGGCTTTTAACTCAAGAGAAGGTTTGAGGGCTCTCTTCATGTCAGTGATGTTCCTACAGTGTGTGCTAGTAGTGTAGTGTGGTGTGCTGTGCTGTGTGTGTGTGTGTGTGTGTGTGTGTGTGTGTGTGTGTGTGTGTGTGTGTGTGTGTGTGTGTGTGGAGACAGGACTGAGTGGAATGGGGAAGTATCGAGTGGCGCGGACCGACCCGGGACTGCTGAGTCCCGCCAGCGGCTCCGCCGATCCATTCACATGTGAAAACACTGCGCATCTATTCGAGCTTACGGTTAAAGAAAATATATCTCGAAAGGGGTAAAAAAAAAAGGAAAAAAAGCGCCTTCCATAAAGAGGCTTTAATGCTTTCAAAGCGTAGACCTCCACCCCTCACCTCTCCACCCCCCCTCTTCTCCCCTGTGCCCTCCACCTCGATTTCCTTGAGGGAAAAAAAGAAGGGACACATTTCAAACCATTTGAATGTTGTCTTTTCCAGGACGTTGGCGAGCGCAGGAAAAGAGCTCAAAGATAACTTCCTGAAGGCTCTGGCGGAGCGCGAGGAGCCCAACCGCAGCGCCAGGATGACTGTGAGTACATTATTGCACCCACCCCACCCGGCCCTCCACCCCCCCATTACCCTCCCCTCCCTGATGGCTACGTAATGGGATTCCCCCAGAATATTCTCGTGATTCCATAAGGGGACCCGCTGAACAAAATCCGCTCTGTGTCAAGTCAGGCGGCACGGCCGCATACCTCCTCCTCCTCCTCTGCACCCTCTCCACTCCTCTCCTCTCCTCTCCTCGCCTCTCCGCCACCTATCTGCTCTCATACTCCTCACCCTTCTGCACCCTGTCCTCTCCTCTCCTCTCCTCTCCTCCCTGCCACCTATCTGCCCTCCTACCCTTCACCGCTGACACCTATCTGCCCCCCTATCCCTCACCCCTCACCCCTCTGCCTGGCACATGCTGCCCACTCCGAGCACCCAGGAAAGCCTACCCGTGATGTGTGTGTGTGTGTGTGTGTGTGTGTGTGTGTGTGTGTGTGTGTGTGTGTGTGTGATTGTGTGTGCCTGTTTTCAAACTGTTTGGGTTCATGAGTCTTATATATGTTTGTCTGTGTATGTTGTGGGTTTGTTTACTGTATGCATGTGTATGTTTTTGTGATTGTATGAATGCATGTCTGATTGTGTGTGTATACCGTATGTGTGTGTGCTGAGTATGTGTGCATGTGGGTTTGCATGAATGACTGTGTGATTGTGTGTGTGTGTGTGTGTGTGTGTGTGTGTGTGTGTGTGTGTGTGTGTGTGTTTGTGTGTGTGTTTTGAAACCCTCACCACACCAAAAAAAGTCCCTGCCGAAAGTGTTTACGTCTGTCGCATAGAATGTCAAAGCAGGCAAACATCCATTTACTGGACAAAAACACTGGAAGTTTCTCTGCCTACACCCCCACCACCCCCCTTTCCTTTTGATTAAAAAGAAAGGAACACATGTCATTTGTCAAAGTGCACAACAGCCCCACACAGTTTGTGTTGAGCCTGTGCAGAGCTGTTTACTCGGGCCCTGCTGTTTATCCAAAAGATCTCTCGAAGCAGGAGCTCCTAAAAAAAGGCCAGTCTGTTTGGGCACCAGCGGGGAGGGTGCCAGGGAATGCCACAGTTTGCCCAGCTGTGGGCACCTGGCTGTGGGCAGCTGTGTGCCCGCCCGCCCGGCCCGGCCGCTTTGAGGGTGCTCCCGCGTAAGGACAAGCCAAGAGGAGAGAGAGGAGAGATGGATGGACGGCCCGTCTCTCTCTGAAGGAAAGCCTTGTTCCGTCGGACGGCTGGCCACGGCACTAGTCGCTAACCTGGTGTCCCGAGAGTCCGGTCATCAGCTGAGAGTCATGATGAAAAGGGCCCATTTTAGCTCCTACTTGAAAACCATTTGTAAGCATTTGTAAAATTGTGCAGCAAATTGGACTGTCGCTCTGATGCGCGTTTCAAAAGGGATCCGAGTTCAAAAGTGAACGGTGTCTCTCTGATGTGCATTTCAAAAGGGATCAGATATCAGACGTGAAGGGGAAATGTAAATATTCACACCTGAAAATGAATGAAGGTCATAGTGGGCTGTTTTGGTTGGTTTATGTTATCTGCCATCGAAGACAACATGAGCATTATGTGGTTTGAGCTACAAGCCACACTTCGCTTCCAGTTGAATTCAGTCCAGTTGAATTCATATTCCAATGCTTGTCAAGGAGATGGCTGTGTAACCTACTCAGTACTCACTCTGCAGGCTTTATCACAGGGGTTGGAACAGGGCAAAACACACACAGTCCAAACAGAGATGCTTGACCAACAAGTGAAATCCGTCCATCAAAGGTCATGTATAATCTACAGCCCTGTTTGTGCCACCAATTAAATCACTGGTCTGACTGACTGAATGGGGCATATGGAAATGAAACTGAAACTAAGTTGTTATGCCCCATTCACTCACGGCTAGTTGCCGGTTCTATGTTGGTCTACAATTTTCTTCTCCTTTCTCCTACCTTCAGCACTTGGTGAGTTTGAACTATGGATTGATTTACACTGGATTTCCCCTTTAAATCACTGGTCTGGCTTAAACATCTGTGTGTCGCCCTGCCAAGGGAGGAATGGCAGCCGGTCGGGGGATGCTGTAGTGTCCAGGGGGCAGTGGGGTGGAGTGGGGTGGGGGTGGGTTGTATCAGGGTGACCAGGTCTGACCTGTCTGATTGGGACGGCCGGATTAGGAGATCACACAGCACAGACTCTAGAACCTTCCACACCCCGTCCCGTCCCTCATCTCGCCTCTGTCTCCCTCCTTTCCTCTCCTCTACCCTCTCTCTCGCCTCACATGTTTGCTCAGTAAACAGTGTAACCCCCACCCCACCCCACACACACACTCTGTACACCCACTCATATATACATACACACACACACACACACACACACACACACACACACACACACAGTGCCCCCCCTATACCCACCTCCATAAAGAGGGGAAAAATCTTGGCGTTTTATAAGAGCAGGTAGAGAAGAGGTGGGTCAAATGGTGTTCCCCGTGCCCATGGTCAAAGGGAGCACTGTGACTGAGGCCAGTGTGGATCAGGCCGTTTATAATATTACTCTTCCTGTGTTAGACAGATAGAGGGAGAGGAGGAGGAAGGGAGGGAGAGAGAGAGAGAGAGAGAGAGAGAGAGAGAGAGGAGAGGGAAGCAAGTTTTATGTCACCTCCAACACACACACATACACATACACACACACACACACGCCGAAACCTTTTTCGCCCTCCTACTGAAGTTTCTGGCTCGGATGAAAAATTGCATTACAAAAAATGTTTATTTTCCTCCTTCTCGGCCCTCCCTCTCTGTTTAAACCTCAAGCCACATTTGAGCACTTAATACCTCTTCTCTTTACAAACTGTTTGAGCTGCAGGTAATCTTAATCCACGTTGACGAGCCCTGACCCCACTGGTATGTTTACGTTATCCAAATGTATTCCAGCCATCTCATCCCCACCCCACCCCACCCCACCCCACTGCCACCGCTAGGCCTCAGGGAACAGCCCGCATCTCGCCACAGGAGGCACACAACGGCCCCGCGCTTCTTACGCAGGGCGATATGTCTTCCTGGACATGGAGAGAGAGAGAGAGAGAGAGAGAGAGAGAGAGAGAGAGAGAGAGAGAGAGAGAGAGAGAGAGAGAGAGAGAGAGAGATGGTAAAAAAAATGGAATATTTACTGGAGGTGCCATACGTGTTTATTTGTAGAAAGTTCCGGATGGCTTACTCTGGGTGTTCAGCTGAAAGACAAAGACAAAAGGTCTTGTGGGAGTAAATGGATAACAGATAGGGGCATGGGCAGGAGGGGCTGGGGTGGGATGGGGTGGGGTGGACTGGGTGGGGGCTTTGGGTCTGGGGAGTTTTGCAGGCAGGCTGAGCTGGTGGTGGTCGTGAGAGAGAGGAAAAGGGGTGGGCAGAGACTACGGCATTGCACCGCTGCCAGGTGCCCAGGTGGTGGTGTGGTGTGGTGTGGTGTGATGGAGAGTGGAGGGTGGGGTTGGAGGGTTGGGGGTTGGGGGTTGGAGCGGCGCTGAATTGTGCTGCATTTACGCGATGTGGTTGCCAATGAGCTGCGTCGGCCGGGCGAGAGCGTAAACGCCTCGTACCTGGAGCACACAGCTGCCTCCACTTGGGGAGAGCGCGGCCCATCAGCCAGAGTTTCACGCTTCACTTAGCGCTGCAAAAAGACCATGCTTGCACTTGGCCAGCATCACTCTCCATTTCTACTCTTTTTTTCCCTCTCTCTCTCTCTCTCTCTCTCTCTCTCTCTCTCTCTCTCTCTCTCTCTCTTACTGTACAGGGCGATTTAATGTACTACTGACCTGCAAATGAGTAGCTCCCAGCTGGGTGAGAGCAGAGTTATTTCAT
>JAODXP020000019.1:22910392-22912892 GCA_027497455.2 Sardinella longiceps
CAAACACACACACACAAACCATTCTCTCCTTGGTCTAATGAACAGTGGCAGAGACCTCTCTATCTCATCTCAAATAACACTGCATGATTTTCAGAGCTGACGGAAAGAGATCCTAAAAGAGATCCCCTACTAATCAGCTCCATGCCCCCTGGCACAGTCACCTGGTATGTTCATCAATAACCTCCCCCCAATACCTTTATGCAAACCATCCTTTTCCCTATCTAATGATACACACATGCCTTTAAATGGATAGAAACGGAGCGCTTTGACAATCTAGGACCAACACCACCAGGAGAAGGGGCCTATGGAGGAATGTGTGTGTGGGCCTTTGTGTAAGCAGTGTGTGTGTGTATGTGTGTGTGTGTGTGTGTTTGTGCGTGTGTGTGTGTGTAGACACGTGTCCTGTGTAGCCAGTGTTTGCAGAAAGATAAGAAAGGCTTAAACAATCACAGGAGAAGTCTCTGTACCCATGCAAGATTTGGTCAGTTCTTTAGTTGTTGCTGTAGTCTTACATAGGTTACGCAAATAGACTGTGCCTTTAATTTCCAATTAATTTAGATTAACTAATCACTACGTTTGCAACAAATTAGATTGGATTTGATTTCATTGTTGGACAACCATATTGAAAATATTACAACAATTGTATTGGGTGTGGTTTTGTGTGTTTCTCTGTGTGTGTGTGTGTGTGTGTGTGTGTGTGTGTGTGTGTGTGTGTGTGTGTGTGTAAACAACATAGCTCCATGTAAGACCTGTTGGAGAAGGGTCAGAAGTGCTAACCTGGCGGCTGCCTTTATTGTGAAAAAGAGAGGAGGTGGTGATGGTGGTGGTGGTGGTGGTGGAGGAGAAGGAGGTGGGGGTAGAGGTTGAGCTGGTGGAGGAAGGAAGAGGTGGAGGTGGAGGAGGAGAAGAAGAAAGAGGAAGAGGTAGAAGAGGAGGAAGAGGAGATAGTGGAAGAAGGAGGAGAGGAAGATGAGGAATAGGAGGTGGAGGAGGAGGAGGAAGAGGTGGGGGTAGAGGTGGAGGTGATGGAGCAGCAGCAGTGTGGTGTGTGGAGTGGGTGCAGGGCAGCGAAGCGCCTGCTGTCAGCTACTTATCTGAAGGCGTATGTTGCACGTCTCTTCCGCTGCATTCCACACAGCTGACCCCAACACCACCTCTGCACTCACAACACACCGCAGTTTCCACAGCCTGCACCTGCTTATCACACACACACACACACACACACACACACACACACACACACACACACACACACACACACACTCTCTCTCTCTCTCTCTCTCTCTCTCTCTCTCTCTCTCTCTCCTCTGCCCTGGTGTTTGACTTATCTCCTGAGTGCGGTCTTGTCTTCCTCCTGTCTGGTGTGTGCCGGCTCCCTCCGGTGCAGCTGAAGAGAAGAGCTCATGATGTTGGTATTCTGCTGCCGCTGCCTCCGCCGTCTCCTCCCCACACAGGTGCTTCTCCTCGCTCTGACACGTGGCCGACGGGCGGATGGGCGGATGGGATGAGCGGCAGGTGTGAGGAGGGGAGAGGAAACGAGAGGAGAAGAGGAGAGGAGTGGAGGATAGCAGAAGACAGACGAGAGGAGTGGGGAGGCTCAACTTCCTCCCCTCCACTTCTCTCCCATCCTCTTCTCTTCTCTTCTCTCATCTCCTCTCATCTCCTCTCATCTCCTCCACCTTCAGTGTATTTTCTTTTTCACACATTCTGCTATTTGGCTTTCCTCTCTGCTGCACTTTACTTAGACACTTCTCTCTCTCTCTCTCTCTCTCTCTCTCTCTCTCTCTCTCTCTCTCTCTCTCTCTCTCTCTCTCTCTCTCTGTTGCCTTCTCCTTGTCTTTCCTTTCTTCTTTCCTGGTGTGCCGAGGTCCTATCTGTTCTGTCCAAAACATGGCGGTACTGTAGCTACTAGCTGCCTCTGTCTTGATGTTGTAGCAGACATCAAGGTGTCCGCTGAAAGCACTGCTTCTGATGATGTAGAAAGATGGCTGAATTTAATGCAGTCTTTAATTTACTCAATAGTTGGAATTATGTTACCATGGTACAACAACAAAGAGCATTTCAAAGGCACCATAGATATACAGTATATCTATGGTGCCTTTGAAATTAGGAAACATGCATCTATGAAGGTAGATTTTTTGATGTTTGATTCAGACCTGCGTCAATGCCTTGCTGCTACCAAATGCTATCCTAAAAGGCAACGTTCTCCCACCGTTTCTGTTATTGCAGCGAAACTGCTTGGCTGTGCATGTCTGTGAATAGCTCCGAAAAGAGACTTTAAAGACCTTTCTATTTTGATGCTGGTGCAGCTTTGGCACGGCTGGGATGCGGCTGGGGTGCGGCTTGGACCCGTCGGCCTGCTGCTGGTCGTTGGGAAAAAAGGGTGACTGGCTGTGTCAGTTGCTGGGAAAGATTACTGCGGCTGACATCACACACTCGATGGCGGGAGCCATTAAGTCGTTTGGATTTCTCATGCCGGCCCCGCTTTCTTCATCTGATA
>JAODXP020000019.1:22920392-22922892 GCA_027497455.2 Sardinella longiceps
GTGTGTGTGTGTGTGTGTGTGTGTGTGTGTGTGTGTGTTTATGTGTCTTTATCTCTCTACTTGAGTCTGGTTGTCCACAGTGAGGATGAGGTGGCTCTGCTGTGCCTTCTGTCCCCTGCTTTGATCCCTCTACTGGGGCCACATCTCCTCCAGTCTCCAGTGGCCTGCTGCTGCTCACCAGCACACAAGCCAGGCCTCAGCTGCACAAGCACAATCCATGAGCAGATCTGTTAGCATATCTCACTAGTCTATTTGCACAGACGCTGGTATAAAAACGAGACTTACTGAGGTGGGTGTGTGTGTGTGTGTGTGTGTGTGTGTGTGTGTGTGTGTGTGTGTGTGTGTGTGCGTGTATTCTTTGTTATTACTCTTCCTATCTTTCACATCCCACATAGTGGGTGGCTTCTGGTTGTTCCCAGCCTGTGTCTGTGGTAAACATGAGCCTAACCCTAAACCCAGTCACTCTGGTGTGGATCTGCGCTGCGCTAGGCTAATCTGGCCGGCCCCTGTGGGGCCCCAGGTGTCGAGAGGGCCCAAGGCCATGGGCCGAGGGCCAGTGCTGTTTGATTTGGATGCCTCCTCCACTGCTGATGTTGCCAGTGGCAGGGCTGCAGCAGGCAGGTGTCACCAATCGGAGGGGGAATGGCTTCCAGGATACACACACAAGCACACACACACACACACACACACACACACACACTCTCTCTCTCTCTCTCACACACACACACACACACACACACACACACACACACACAGACACACACACACACACACACATACACACACACACACACACACACACACACACATACACACACTCTATGTCAACTGTTTGTTGCTAGATGCACTGATGCTAAACTCGGTCTGTTTGCTGTTCAGTAGTTCTGTTTGCTTGTGAGAAAGACAGAGAGCGAGCTAAAGAGAGAGAGAGAGAGAGAGAGAGAGAGAGAGAGAGAGAGAGAGAGAGAGAGAGAGAGAGAGAGAGAGAGAGAGAATAATGAAGAAGGTAACAAAAAGAAGCCCAAATGGAGTGGTGCACTGTGACTGCAGTAGTAGTGATGTCTCAGCATGTCGTGTGCTGGCAGGCCGGCCTGCTGTCTGTCTGTCTGTCTGTCTGGCGGGCTGGCTGGTTGTCTCCCCTGGCTGGGGATAATGGGCTGTTTTGTTCCCTGGAGCAGTGTGCAGCGTCACCGCGGTGGGGGAGATGAAAACAGATAGCGCTGCTCAGGGTTTGTTGCGCAACACTTAAAAGGCAGAGGGTGGCCCAAGGTGGGGAAGTGGGATCTCAAAACCTTCCCAAAACACCCAACACTCCCACCAGCACCCACCACCAGCAGCACCCAACCCCAGCCTACCCCACCTGCAGCCTGGGGGCGGGGGACAGGAGAGGAGACGGAGAGATACAGAGAGAGAGACAGACAGAAAAAGAAAGAGGGAGCATTTGTGACTATGCTCATTCCTGTCACATCTTTATAGAACAATCTACTTCACCTCCATTCAATTATCTGTTTCTGCTTTTTTAAATATCTTTTCTCTAGTCCTTTATATTAACTTGTTGGAATGTCAATTCTTATCTACACGTTATTTATATTATTCTTACAAATACTTTAACACTTTTTTACTTTAAGAAAGTAATTCATAAATCAGCTGTCAAAGTTATCTGATTCTGTTGCCATAGCTTTCACAGCTGCTGTAAACAGTGTCTGTTTATGTGGAGAGAGAGAGAGAGAGAGAGAGAGAGAGGGAGACACACCATCCTCTGTTTCTGCCTACATGAATGCCAGTTCAGGCACAGAATGTTTTTAAATACATTCGTATTACTTGTCTGTCATTAAGTCTTGTATATCTGAGAGAGAGAGAGAGAGAGAGAGAGAGAGAGAGAGAGAGAGGTCAGTTTGAGTAGGAATGACAGCCATCCACCTTAGCCAAGTCCACACGGGAACGTTTTCCGTAACTTTTGTGTCATTTTATTAGCCTAGCATAGCCTCTCCCCACTCCAGTCCTCCACCCCCACCCAAGTCTTCCTGGAACCTGGGCAACCAAACCCTGGGCCAGGGGACTCTCCAGGCCCCTAGGGCTTCCACATCCACACAGCTGATCATAATATAGTCACCATGAGTCAGACAGGTTTGGCCTTCTCCAATCCAAACCTTCCCCAAACTCAACTGGTTATGGGGGAGTGTTGCATTGGGAGTGTGAGGTGTACCCCAACACCCCCCCCCCCCACACACACACACACACACCTCCCCAAACTCCTACCCCAGCCCCAGCCCCAGCTGAGCGGCACCCGACCTGACCCGTGGCTTCCTGCCACTCATTAGCTAGCGCTGGGATTAGCCTCCACTTCCTGTTGGGCAGGTGATTAGCACCGGGCCACAGCCCTGTGATGTGCACATCAGAGAGAGAGAGAGAACAGGAAGAGAGAGAGAGAGAGAGAAAGAGAGAGAGAGAGAGAGAGAGAGAGAGAGAGAGAGAGAGAGAGAGAGAGAAAGGAAAGAGA
>JAODXP020000019.1:22932892-22945392 GCA_027497455.2 Sardinella longiceps
CTCCTCTCCTTTCCTCTCTCCTCTCCTGTCATCTCTCCAGTTCCTCTCACATAGATGGGCTGGTTTATCATCTGTCACTCTACAAACTCTCATGTCAAAGAAGCTGAATGTTTATCAGCTAGGGAATCACTGCGCAAATTGCATAGCTGAATATTTTAAATTGCTGCTATTACTACAGTAGATTATAGAAGATAGTGTTTCATCTTTGGATGATTATCGATACGAGACATTTTGCTATTAGACTTTAACAACTGTAAACACCTTATATGCCATCAAAAAATTTATTATTTGAACAGACAATGCTTGTTGCATGATCTTAATTTTATAGTAATTAAGAAGACTACCAGACTTGTATGTTGAGAAGTGTTCTATTTACAATTGTTTCTTTCACATTCATTTGATCAAATTGTTGTTATTGACTAAGCTGATTTTCAATATGTTGGAATGAGTGTTGGGGTCCAGGGCATATCTAACACATATCCATATCTAACACATATTCACCTTAGCAGCAAGGGCCTTCCCTCTGATTGTCAGGAAATGAGCCTTGCAGCACAAGCTGTCACCACAAGCTTCTGTTTGCGATGACAGTAAGCACTCAAGCACATTCAACTGGACTTCATTTGAACGTCTCAATTCAACTGGACTTCATTTGAACGTCTTCATTTGAACATCTCAGTCGAGATGAGTTATTTGATCTGAGTTGAGATAAGTTATCTGAATCGAATCGCTGCAAGTTGAGCTGAGCTGAGTTATGTGAATGGAGTTGTGTTGAGTTGCGTGACCCACGTTGAGTTGAGTTGAGTTGATGGGAAGTGAGTGGCCGTGAGTGTGAGTGTATCAGCTGAAGAGGCAGCAGGGCTGTGACCCGCGCTGGGCTCCGGTGTGGGAATCGGAGAAGTATTTGCTCTGCCGCAGACTCGGCTGTCACGGAGAGCAGAGCAGAGCAGCCCAGCCAATGGCGTCCAAGAATAAGAAGGAAGGGAAGTAATTGCTTCTCAGGGGTTTTTGGTGTGTTCCGGGAGAGGTAACGCAGAGGACAACTCCCTCAACTCACTCTTTCGCCACACTCATCCGATCCCTCATTCACACTCTTTCTTGCTTTCTTTCTTTCTTTCTATCCCTTTATCCCCACCCCTCTCTGTTGCTCTCTCTCTCTCTCTCTCTCTCTCTCTCTCTCTCTCTCTCTCTCTCTCGCTCTCTCTCTCAGTGATATAATGGTTCAGTGAAGGGTATCAGTGAAGTCGGTCTTTGTCTTTGTCTCTCCCTCTTTCTCTCTCCCTCTCTTTCCCTCCCTCTATCTCTATCTCAATCACACACACACACACACACACACACACACACACACACACACACACACACACGGTGCCTTTGATTGCGGTAGGTGCTGGTGCACCTGTGCGAGCTCAGTTGACACCTCTCAGGGTTGTTTCCCATAATTCCTTGTGATCAAAGTGGCACAGGCCCCATCTCTCACAGATCGTATTAGATCTCCGGGCCTGATAAGGACGCCACACACAGACACACACACACACACACACACACACACACACACACACACACACACACACACACACACACACACACACACACACACAAGCATTCAGCAAGACAGCTGATTCATTATTGTTAGGAGATGCGTGCTAAAAAGCTGCCACACTGAAACTTGCCTGTAACGTCACTTCTCTCATTCACTCTCACACACACACACACACACACACACACACACACACACACACACACACACACACACACACAAAAGAGCCGTTTCCCAAAGTTTCTGGCTTAATAATTAGTTGCATTGACAGAGAAGTACCATAAGCTTAAGCTTTGCTGATCCACAGAGGAAGGCCACAGGCTCCCAGCGTCCGGACACACATGTCCTCAGTTGCTTCCTGACGGACGAGAGCCCAGCTTCTGTGACAGTGTGAGTGATTGAGTGCGACCGTAAGTGTGAGTGGGGGTGTGTTGAGCTCGCTCTCGGCCCTGCACGCAGGGGCCTGCCAGCCACGGCCAACGGGGCCTCGTTTCGATGGCGTCACGCCGGAGGAAGACGCCGGAAGGAGCACGGTGCAGCCCAGCGCAACCCAGCGCCATGTGCGGTCCGCCGCTGTTTTAACGGGCCCGGCTAATTACAGCGCGGCCGAGCGTGGCCCAGGCGTGGGGTGGGCTGACGTCATCCAGCGCTGCCTTAAAGAGCAGCCACAGGAGAGCCACTCCAGCCCAACAGCGCTTCCCCTGATTGGGCCAGCGTGCCCAGCAAGGCTTAGGCATGGAGGAAATGCCTTCATTACGCCCTCATCCTCGCCTATTACACATCTAAGAGGTGGACGCCTCGCCTAACAGCACGCTTGACTTGTGAACTTGTTGAACTGGATTGGCGCTGGTTGGTGTTGAAGGAGAGGATGAGATGAGATGGGTATAGGTTTGACTCAAGCGCACAAGAGTTTGGCGTCCATCCTACATGCCCTTTAACTCCAGCAGCAGTTTGCTCTCTGTGTTTGCCCCCCAAAACCCCCCTTTATTTATTTTTTGTTCATGCCAAAGAACGCAGAGTTACTGTAGAACCCGTATCACACACACAGTAAGGACTGTGTTTGTGAGGGTGAACTGCAGGGTTTTTGTCTCTCTCTCTCTTTTTTTCGTTTCCTTTTTTTCTTTGCAACATACACTTTAATCCAAAGCCGCACAGTGAAGGCATATATTTTGCCAGTTCTTGAATATCCTGAGAAGTGAAGCCGCAACCTTGGCACATCCGCCACGCTACTCCACTTAAGGCAATGGAATCTTCCTGTGAGGACGGACGGACAAAACAAAATCAATTTACTGTATGTTTGGCCAGCTGCAGATCCAGCCCTATAGCCGTGCCCAGAGAATGCCTCAATCCCTCTCCACTCACCCTTTGGACTCAGTGATCTATTCAGTAGCCTCATTTAACATGTTCAAATCTCAATTAAAGGAGAAATCCAGTGTAAATCAATCCATAGCCCTGTTGGTCAAACTCACCAAGTGCTGTAGGTAGGAAAAAGAATAAGAAAATTTGATACAACATATACCGAACAGTGAACCGGCAATTAACAGTTAGTGAATGGGGCATAGCGACTTTCATTATGCCCCATTGAGTCAGGATTAGCAACCAGTATGTTATTCGGTCTACGTGTATGTAGCATCAAATTTTCTCGTTCTTTTTTTTAAAGACAGCATTCAGGCACCTGGAACAACAGGGCTGTTGACTGATTCACACCGTAGTGTTGCATCATGTGGATCCTTATACCTGGGAGTTACCATGCAGTACATCCAGGCTATTCAGTGTTAGTGCAGCAGTCCCTGTGTGTGGGATGAAGATGTTGTGTGAGTGAGTAGAGCCCACAGTAGCGTGTGTTTGCTGGGCTGATTCCCTGTTGGTTCACACTGTGTCTGGAGCCCAGCGGTGTCTAATTAGCAATAATGGCCCTCGACTGCTCATGATTCCACACATTGCAGTGGGACTTGAAACAGATGATCGTGTTTAGCAGTCCTCTCTCTCTCTCTTTGTATTGATTGCTCTCTCTCTCTCTCTCTCTCTCTCTCTCTCTCTCTCTCTCTCTCTCTCTCTCTCTCTATCTCTCTTTCTCTATCTCTCTCTAAATTGAAATGAATCCAATTAAAATATGGTTTATTTACGTGACAAATCATGTTACGTTGCCAAAGCACTGACAGAAATTCTAGAAAAATACATACATCCCTCTCACATATACAAACTCTCTCTCTCTCTCTCTCTCTCTCTCTCTCTCTCTCTCTCTCTCTCTCTCTCTCTCTCTCTCTCTCTCTCTCTCTCTCTCTCTCAGTCTCGGTCTTGGCTGTAAATCTGAGTCCAGGGCCGTCAGCAAGCTCTCAGCCTCTCCTCTCCTCTCTTCGCCGCTCCTGATGTGGTTCCCAATAATGGGAAGAATGTCCAAGGGAGTTGCCCTCGTAGTCGGCCAACTGCGCCAGACCAGGGCTGCTCTCTTTAAGGTCCTCTTCCCAAAAAAAGTGGGGCAGATGGCGGTAGCGGGGGGAGAGTGGGTGGGCCGAACGGTGGCTTGATGTGTTTGGGGTGGGGAGGCGTGGGGTCGGAGGGTGTCTCAGTATATTTGCGCTTTAATTGCTTCCAACCAATAACTATGTGGGGCATTTATTTGCCCCCCCACCCCCATCTCCCCACACCCCCAACTTAAAACATGGCCCTCCAATAACAGGAAGGGAGTGCACTCGAAAATAAAGTTGTTTGTGGCAAGCTTTTATGTCCGGCCGAGGAATTTGAGAGGCTTGGTTTAGTTTTTTTTCCCTCCCTCTCTCTCACTTGCTCTCTCTCCCTCATTTTTTTTTCTAACGTTACTTCTGGTTCTGAGGTCGGACAGATGTCTGGTCTGCGTGGGTCTAAGCAGAGCGGCGCAACTGCGGCTCTTTACGCTGTGGCGCGCTCCCGCTTTTTTTTTTTTTTTTTTACAGCCTGGAGGACGTAGTTCACACTTGGCTGCTCTGGTTTAAACAGTGTGGCCCAGTGAGTCACTCACACAGCCCTCTGCCACACCGCCCGGAAGATTTAACATCTTCCCCCAATGGACTTCATCATGTGAGGCATCTTAAACTTGTCTGCTTCTTTTAACAAAAAAAAAAAAAAACACACACACACACACACATTCTGGTGTAAGTCACAGCGAGGCACTTGTTGGATTGTGGCTCCTTTTCCCAGGCTGGTTTTGTGGAATTTTGGCAGTCCTTCTCCCTCTTTCTCTCTCATTCTCTCTCTCTCTCTCTCTCTCTCTCTCTCTCTCTCTCTCTCTCTCTCTCTCTCTTTCTCTCTCTCCCTCTCTCTCTGTCTCTCTCCCTCTTTCTTTCTTCTATGTCTTTCTCTCCCTTTCTCCTTCTCAGAGCCAATCCTGAGGTGCAGTGTTGCGCTGCGAGACGTTTCTGCTCGGTGCCTGTGAGCTCTTCACTTTCTTAAGAGGCGCTGCGGCAGCGGTGGCGGCGGCGGCGGCGGGAGGGGAAAGGGAAGGGAAGGCAAGAGGGGGGCCGCCGCGGCTTCTTGCGCGAGCAGATGTTCCGTCAGGGCACACGGAACCGGCGTGTTCTACCGCAGGACTGATTATTTATACACTCTGGTTTCTCACAAGGCACATGTTCCGGAAACCTCCTGCCCAGCTCCGGTTACCCGCCTGGGATGAATTGGGGGGAGAGTGCTGGGGCCAACAGGGCCTGTGCTGTGCCATCTCCACACACTAAGCCAAGGCTGGAAATCTGAAGCAACTTTCATGTGCAAAAATCTGCACTGCCCCCCAACCCCACCAAGGAGAGAGAGAGAGAGGGAGAGCAGAAATGTTGTACAGACAAAGAGAAGAAAAGGACAAAGAGAGAAAAGAAAGAGAAAGAAAGGGATAAGATGAAGGGAGTAAAAAAAGAGGGAAGAAAAAAGAAAAGAAAGGAAATGGGAACATGAATCCCACCCTAGAAGAATCTCAGAGAGAGAGAGAGAGAGAGAGAGAGAGAGAGAGAGTGAGGGAGAGGTGCTGGGTACAATACAAGTGCACCTGCCTAAGTGCTACTGCAGTGCAGAAGGATCTTAGCTGTGATTTTGGCTTTTACACATCACCCCCCCCTCCTTCTCTCTCTTTTTCGTTCTCCCTCTCTTCTTCCTTTCTTTCCCTGTTCCTTTCTCCCATGTTGTTTTTGTCATGCATTTCCTTTTGATAAATCAAGAGTAACTGTGAAAGATGATCCATTATGTCTCTCTCTCTCTCTCTCTCTCTCTCTCTCTCTCTCTCTCTCTCTCTCTCTCTCTCTCTCTCTCTCTCTCTCAAACTAATTCTCTCTTTTCTCAGAGGCATTTGATCTATCTTGATTGTGCTTGATTGTGTGTGTGATTAGAGGGAGGTGATAGTCTAATCCACTGCAGATGTTGCCAAAGGCACCGGCAGCAGCAGCAGTGCTAGTTGGGGTGGCAGGCAGGTCTATCCAGGACACCGGGATGCCCATGCCATTGCCACATATGCACTTCATATGGAGCGAAGAACATGAAACGCAAGTGGAAACATTTGGCGAGTCAAGGTCTCTGAGAACAGAAAACAGGTCTGTGACTTTTCGGGGGAAAATGTGGGGTCCACATTGCAGCCGTGTGATCGTGTGCCCTGTGTCACGAACACCAGAACGCACGCATACACGCACATGGAGATACACACGCATAAACACACAAACATGCGTGCGTGCACACACACACTAGACACACACACACACACACACACACACACACACACACACACACACACACACACACACACACACACACACACACACACACACACACACACACACACACACACACACACACACACACAGTCAATACAAACATATTCACACACTCACAGTCAATACAAACATATTCACACACACACACACACACACACACACACACACACACACACACACACAGACACACACACACAGATGTGCACACACATGGGAAACAAAAGAAAAACATAAGGCCGCAATTAGCATTTAGCAGATTTAGCATTTAGTGCTTTGGCATGCCCAGGGTGTGCTTGTGTATGGGATCGGCGCTGGTTAACCGCAGCCCCTCCAGATAGCAGTCACCTCTGGAATGCAGGCTCATTTCGGGGCAGCGGCGGGCCCAGAGTCAGGTGGCCGTTGGCCGACGGGGCTACGTGCTCCTCAGCAGGTCACGGGCCCGCTGGAATAAGAACAGGCTTCACAAACACTGCCACTCACAGCCTGACCTCACCAGCCTACTGCAGCAGCTCTGCATTTATTCACATACCAGTCTCTCTCTCTCTCTCTCTCTCTCTCTCTCTCTCTCTCTCTCTCTCTCTCTCTCTCTCTCTCTCACACACACACTAACACACACACACACACACTATACTCACTCAAATACACACACACACACACACACACACACTGTGCTTACTCAAATACACACACATTATCGCGATCTCTCTCAAGCACTATCTGACACCTACACATCCCACTCAAGTACACGCACACTACTCCCTCTCTCTCTCTCACACACACACACACACACACACACACACACACACTCTCTCTCTCTCTCTAACACATACACACATAAACAAATAAGCATGCACATGTCAAATTTTATGCATACACATGTAGACACACACACACACACACACTCCCGCTCCCACACTGGAGCTTGACCCAAGCCTTCCCGGCAGTTCCCAATGCTGTGTCATAGGAGGGCGTGTGGTGTTTAACATTGTGGTCTGGTGAACTTTCATGAGGCCATTCTGCCTGTGTGTGATGAATGTGATGTGTGCACGCACACACACCACGCACACACACACACACACACACACACACACACACACACGCACACACACACTATACTGCCTTACCTTCTCCATTGTTAGCTGCTGTCCATCATGGTTATTTGTAATGTAGAAGTTTTGCCTCACACAAGTTGGTGTGAACACATATACACAGATATACACATATATCGACACACATCTCCACACAAAAATACACACAGACAAACTAACATATACACTCACACATGCACACACACACACACACACACACACACACACACTCACACACACACACACAGATGGACGTGCGGCAACACCCAAACACACACTTCTGGGTGGCTCAGCCTATGCGATGTGCGTGCCCTTTTAACAGAGCTAGAGGGGACATATTTCCGTGCAGTGCGGTGCGGTGTGGTGTGGTGATCATACGGTGTGATGCGAGGTCATCTCCATTGGTGTGCTCCGCAGCTGAGCACAGAGCTGCTGAGTTCAGTCCCACAAGCTGCTGTTTGCCTGCACTCAGTCTCTCTGTAGCTGCCAGCACAGCAGAGGGCCACACAGGACCCAGAGCAAGACTACACACACACACACACACACACACACACACACACACACACACACACACACACACACACACATTCATTACAGATGCGCTCAACACTGCTGCTCTTTTGATGCCAAGTCCAACTCTCACACCATGCCTTGCAACAGAGGAACATGCAAAGTTACACGCACACACGGCACACACACACTCTAAAGCCTTCTGGCACACAAACAGTATAAAGTACAAGCTCACATATGAAAACCACACACACACACACACATGCACGCACACACCGACATACATTCTGAAACAGACACACACTTGGAAAGCCCACTTCTCCGAGCCTGGAGTCTACTCCTTGTGTCTTGTGTTTCTAAGCGTGTTTGCAGAGCCTACAGGACTTGTGTATTCTGTCCCTCCCTGGTGCATGGTGTAAATCTGCAGGGGTGCTGACACAGATTGTTGTCCTTCTCTGTGATATAAAACGTCAACGAGAGAGAGAGAGGGAGAGAGAGAGAGAAGAGGAATCCAGAGGGTGTCTGGGAGAATGAAAGAGTTTGTACTCCCAAGCCTCACAAATCAAATTCTGGAAGCCCCTTCATTTGGATCCCAACTGTGGACAGACTCTCCACTCTCCACACACATCTACACTCATTAACTCACACACACAAACACACACACACACTCACACAAACACACACACATATAAACATCCCTTCAGGCAGAGGCCATCCACATGTGTTTTCAGCTGAACTAAAAATTCTTCATTGCCACCAAGTAATTTGGGAGCCCAAAGAATGTGGAGAATGACAGCAGTAGCTCCAGATCCAAAGGACTGTCACTGGACTGTCTCTTGTCACCACATCTCTCCTCAGATAAACCTGCGTCTGCTCAGCATGGCTCTATCAGAGAGGACTGTCTGCTCGCCGTGGTTCCCACAGATTGAACTTTCTGGTCACCATGGTTCTCACAGATAGAACTTTCTGGTCACCATGGTTCCCTCAGATAGGATTGTCTGCTCACCATGGTTCCCTCAGACAGAACTTTCTGATCACCATGGTTCCCTCAGATAGGACTGTCTGGTCACCATGGTTCCCCTTAGATACCGTACGTCTGTATCTATGGTCACCATGGTTCCCTTAGTTGGTTCTGATCACTATGGATCACCTTAGATAGATACACCTGTGTCTGGTAAACATGTTTTATTTTAAGCAAAGTGCAGGAGTGTCTTTGTGCCAAATTTTGAGAGGTTTGGGAAGTGCAGCCGATATAAGAAGACTGGTTTGTGGCCTTTGGATCACTGGCAAACAGCTGACATACTTTATGTCGGTAATAGAGATCACTCTCATTGGCTGTTTTATTTGACACTGCACCCCATCATATTTTCACCAGGTTGCATTCTGTTCAGAAGGCTCATTCAGGAAAAAAAAAAAAAAAAAAGTACCTATTTGGGTGTGACTGTGTCTCAGATAGGCCTCTGTGTCTGAACTGCATACAAGTGGGTTGAGACAAAATCAGTTATATGACTTGAACTGAAATATCCTGATTGGAGCTTATTATGAGTGTTGCATGTGTTATTCTACTCGTGTGAGAGCGACATACAGTATGACACACTGGAAAGACATCAGTAATGGATGCAACGTGGACAGTACATGCTATGCTCAATGACTATCTGATGTCCACATACAGTTAGCATAAGGTATGTCAGCTCCCCATGCTTCCCTCTAGGGGTGGGAATACTTCAATTCTCTTATCGATTTCTTACTCTTTAGTGTGCTAGAGTGGATTCTACACAGGACTTCATCAGGTTATCAGTGGGTCTATAATATAGCCTATACAGCACAATTAAGGTGAGAGAGAGAGAGTGTAGCCTATGTGTGTGTGTGTTTGTGTGTGTGTGTGTGTGTGTGTGTGTGTGTGTGTGTGTGTGTGTGTGTGTGTGTGTGTGTGTGTGTGTAGGAGAGTAGAAGAGAGCCGTAGATGTGATCCGTTGCGGTAAACTCCACTAGGGCCAGCGTGAGAGTGCGATCTCGCAGGCCAAGAGTCTGAGAAAGCAATATGGCCGGAGATGAAGGGAAGGTGCAGATTTATGAGAGGACCTCCCTTCCCCGGAGGACACCGCCAGGCGACCACAACAATGGAGCAGCCAAAAGTCATTAGCGTCTGTTTGGACCATCAAAGACACAGGAGCATCACATAGGCTACAGAAAGGGGAAAGAAAGCACACACATCTGATACACGTACTAATAACACACTGACTGACACACACACACACACACACACTCACACACACACACACACACAATATGAACACAAGATATTCAAGCATACATGTATGTATGCACATTAACTACACATACATTAACTGCACACACACTCAAATAACACTAGCACAAGATATTGAAGTATTCACATTAGATATAAAAATACACACACATTCACAAGCACATGCTGTGTACTTGTGTACTTATAGCATAATAGTATGCAGACCCATGCACATGCGTGTACCCACACACAAAAACACCCCATCTCTATTTTCAACCTTACAGTTAAAGCCTCTCTGCCCTTTAGCTCAACCAGTGATTGCAGTGGATGCTAACCGCTGTCACTAACAGCTAGCATTGCCTTGGAGTGGAAGGGAAGGAAAAAAAAAAAAACGAGGGACGGTTAGACTTTTTTATTGAATGAGGCCAATTAAAGGAAATTCATTTTCACATTAACGAGGTCAGTCAGAGAGTGGTAGTGGCTGTGTGTGTGTGTGTGTGTGAGTCAGTGAGTGTGGTCTACTGATGACGGCCACTGGTCCAGCTTTAAAACTTAATCACACGGGGAAGCCTCTCTACCAGCCCCCCACCCCACCCCTCAGCTCCACTCCATTCCACACTAAGCCAAGGGCTGCCCACCTCCATGTGTGTGTGTGGGCGTGCTTGTGTATGCGTTTGTGTGTGTGTGTGTGTGTGTGTGTTAGTGCGTCAGCACCATATGGTTGAGTTGTAGCCCTGTTCTTTCTCTCTGTGCACCCCTTTACCTCCTCCTTCTTCTTAGTGCTGCTGCTGCTCACATGGAGCCTTTTATGACCTTTCTTCCCATTCACACACACACACACACACATGCTAATACACTCGCTCATACAGATACACACACTTACACTTACAATGCACATATGCCTATACGCTTGCATGCACACACTCGCTCACACATATACACGCAGTCTTACACTCACATGTGCACACTGTCACACACATAAAAAAGCACCTACTTTTGCCTTTTGCATTTACAAATGTACAAATCTAACTAACTAATCTATCTAATCGAATACAAGAATACTACATGGACAATGACTTGGGGACACACGTGCGCTTGTGCACCCACACACTTATACACACACACACACACACACACACACACACACACACATACACACACACATCTCAGATGAGGACACTGTCCAGACCTTCAGTGACCATCTGGGACGTCCTCTAGAGCTGCCATATCACACTCCACATGCTGGTCATGTCCAGGTGTTTACAAGCACACATTAACCCTCCTTCCCCCTAAAAACAAACACACACACGCACACACACACACACACACACACACACACACACACACACACACACACACACACACACACACACACACACAGCTCTGTAATGACCCTCTCCACTTCTCTGGTGGAGTTAAACAGCTTGTCACCCCCACTCATGGAGGCCACCAGGAAGGAAGATAGCCCCCCACACACACACACACACACACACACACACACACACACACACAGAGAGAGAGAGAGAGAGAGAGAGAGACGCTTTAATAGATTTTTGAAATGCACTTTTGAAGAGAAAAAAGGACAGGGGGAAAAAAGAAAGAAAGAAAAAAAATGAGGGATAGCATTTTGTGATTTTTCTGCATCCCCTGTAATTTGATGCATGTGGGCTCAAGGCTCTTATTTTGTGGTTTGGGGCTTTTCTCGTGAGCGGGGGCCACTGCTGCTCTGTGATGCTGGCGAGACCAATCGCCTGTCCACCCGCCCTCCTGCCAGCCCGCCGGCCCGTCCGCCCACTAATCCACCCGTCCAGCCCTCCGTCTGTCCGTCCACACGCTCTCAAAAGTCAGCCTGAAAGAGAGCAGTCATACCCGTCAGCCCATCCACTCAACCATAGTGACAGAGCACCATCACACTGTTGCCCTGTCACCATATAACACTGCCATGCTGTCACACTCTTGTCACACTGTTACCCTTCAACTCTTATTGTCAGACTTAAACTCTGTTACTGTCTTTGTGTCATTCAATTCAATTCAAAGGTGCTTTGAATGTCATACTGTCACACTTTAACTCTGTTACTGTCTTTGTGTCATACTGTCACACTTTAACTCTGTTACTGTTGTTGTGTCATACTGTCACACTTTAACTCTGTTACTGTCATTGTGTCATATTGTCACACTTACTGTCATCATGTCACACTTTTTATATTACCGTTGTTGTGTCACACTTTAACTCTGTTACTGTCATTGTGTCTCAATTTCTCTGTTACAATGTCACACTGTTAAACAGTCATCGTCTTATATCATCACTCTGTCACACTGTAATTCTGTTAAACTGTTACTTTTACTGTCACCCTGTTACAACATCACACTGTTTTTATTCTCTAGTATTAGTG
>JAODXP020000019.1:22950392-22955392 GCA_027497455.2 Sardinella longiceps
TCCCTCCTTCTTTCTTAGAAACACCTAGATGATAAACCCCCATCAAAACAAGAGAGAGTGAATAACACAACTGAATCTGTGTTTGTGTGAAAGCGATGGAGGTAGTGTAGTGTGAGGGTTTTGGCACTCTGACCTGTGAGCTGTCCTCCTGGCCTCTCCTGCTCCTCTCTGCCCTGGCTGGCCTGACACTGACCCCCCCTACCCCTCAATAGCCTCTTTTGCCCTCAATTAGGCTGCCCTCTCTCTGTGTTGTGCTGTGTTGTGTTGTGTTGTGTTGTGTTGTGTTGTGTTGTGCTGTGCTGTGCTGTGCTGTGCTGTGCTGTGCTGTGCTGTGCTGTGCTGTGCTGTGCTGTGCTGTGCTGTGTTGTGTTGTGTTGTGCTGTGCTGTGCTGTGCTGTGCTGTGCTGTGCTGTGCTGTGCTGTGCTGTGCTGTGTTGTGCTGTGCTGTGTTGTGTTGTGTTGTGCTGTGCTGTGCTGTGTTGTGCTGTGCTGTGCTGTGCTGTGCTGTGCTGTGTTGTGTTGTGCTGTGCTGTGTTGTGTTGTGCTGTGTTGTGTTGTGTTGTGCTGTGCTGTGCTGTGCTGTGCTGTGTTGTGTTGTGCTGTGCTGTGCTGTGTTGTGCTGTGTTGTGTTGTATTGTGTTGTGTTGCTATGGTATGCTATGCTATGCTATGCTGCTATGCGGGCTGTTCCCCGGCCCTGACACGGCACAGGCAAGCAAGCATGAAGTGAGGGGATTCCTTCAACCACCCCCTCCACACACACACACACCACACACACACACACACACACACACACACACACACAGCCCTGTCGTCCCAACCAGCTACGGCCCCCACCAGCCAGCTCCCCCGGCTCCAGCTGACACCCACACACACACCTGCACCGCTTAGGCCGCACACTGCAGGATTGTTCCCAGGCACTGGGGGTGGGTTGAGGGCCGAGGTGTGTGTGTGTGTGTGTGTGTGTGTGTGTGTGTGTGTGTGTGTGTGTGTGTGTGTGTGTGTGTGTGTGTGTGTGTGTGTGTGTGTGTGTGTGTAGCGAGGGGTTGCCCAGGCCGTGCCTGACGCATGAGTACTGACTGTAGATAAACAGAGGGCTGGAAAATCACAGGAGAGAAAACAACCATGCCGCCTGACGATGGAGGAGTTTCCTCCTGCTCGTTACCTTCTCACCTTCTGTTGTGTGTGTGTGTGTGTGTGTGTGTGTGTGTGTGTGTGTGTGTGTGTGTGTGTGTAACATGTGAGTGAGTGTGTGTGTGTTTTTCAGGCTCCAAGGCACACACTGGGCCTCTGTCCGTCATTCTGCAGATCACTGTAGACTTTGCCTTTTTTCCTCTCTTTTTCCTTCTACCTCTCTCCCTCTTCCTCTCTCTATCCCTCTCTCATGAGAGGGAGACCCCAAATTACATGTCCCCAGTGGAACTCAGTTTTTTTGGACAAGTTGTGTAACCTGAGGCTGCCAGGCTCTCATCAGATCTCACATCTTGTGATGGAAACCAACACAATCCACCCTCCCACACACACACACA
Source organism: Sardinella longiceps (assembly GCA_027497455.2). Lineage (NCBI taxonomy): Eukaryota > Metazoa > Chordata > Actinopteri > Clupeiformes > Clupeidae > Sardinella > Sardinella longiceps. The sequence continues at coordinate 22,951,922 of JAODXP020000019.1, forward strand.
CACACACACACACACACACACACTAACCACCCCCCCTGTGCATCAAAGCTCACTTCTCGCGTCACACGTCACGAGTGGCTTGTTTAGATTATCTGCTCTGATCTACTTGCCATGGCGGTGCCTTTATTTATACCAACAGCAATTTGTTTCACTGAAGTTATTTTATTAGTTTAAGACAACAATACAGTAGGCCTAATATATCATATGTTGCTCTAAGTTGCATCCATCTAGCTTCTGTCACCCCTCCTGTTCTGCTCACTCCACCCTTTTTCTCTTTATTCCTTCTATCCCTCTCTTTTTATTCTGCTCACTCCATCCTTTTTCTCTATATTCTCTCTATCTTTCTCTTTCTGTCCTCTATCCCTTTCCTCACTGTGTTTATGTATCTGTCCATTGCCCAAGCCAGGTCTCCCTGGGACACAGTTTCAACCTATTTTCTCCCCTCCTCCTTGCTCGTATCCTTTCTTCTTTTTTTTCTTCTTTTCCTTCTGTCTCGTACAGAGAGGCAGTCTGCTCGCAATCCCCTCCATCTTCCCACTCTGTTTCCGTGGCTCCGTGTCGTGGTGATGTGTTTTCAAGAGCGGCGGGATTTGAGGGGTCGGGGGCAACGGGTGCACGGTGTGGGCACCCCAGGGAGCCCAGAGCAGACGCAGAGAGCAGCAGCATTCGTTCTGCACCGTACTGTACTGCCTTTAGGGTTTGATTTACCCACGGAGCCTCTGGACCAGGGAGCTGTTCTCCCCCGTCTGTAGGCCCTGCAGCAGGAGCCAAGGCCCCCTCCCTCCATCCCTCTCTCTCCCCCCTTCTCTGTGCTCTTAACCAGGTGAGGGCTGGAGGTGGGGCTGGACGTGGAGGAGTACAGGAAACTGAGGATAGGAATGACTCACATTCATTCCAATGCGTTGGCCATCCTTACTAATGCTGTATTTTTTTTCTTTTTCTTTTTCTTTATTTTTTTTAACTCGAGCATCACAATCAGAGGAAAATGTTGTTCTTCTTCTCCTTGTTACATGAAGGTCTAACATTTGACTTCAGCGCTTCTATTTTGAAAAGCTTGCGGCTGGTAAACTTGCGGGGTCAAGTTTCTGACGAGCTGCATTCAAATGCAAATAAAAGTGTTTTATTTTCCTGTCCATTATGACATCAGCACAAAATCATTTCTCGGATCAGACTCCTTTTCAAAGAGAAGCTGAGAAGGGAAGGAGGGGAGAGGAGACAAGAGATGAGAAGACATGAGAAGAGGGGAGAAAAAAAAGAGAAGAGAGACAGGAGTTTAGAAAGGGGGAGATGAGGGTGGAGAGAAGATGAGAGGAATTGAGGAGTGTTTAAAAGGACAGATGTGAATGGGAGCAAGAGAAAGAGTGGAGCAGAGGAGAGGAGAGGAAGGGAGATAAGAGAGGAGAGGAGACATCACAACAGACTAGACCAGACAAGCAGACCTGCTCTTTAAACTGGGGAGTTGGAGCTGCAGCGCTGTCTCTTATCTCAAAGGGACGCTGCCACAAGCAAAGACAGACACACACACACACACACACACACACACACACACACACACACGAGAGATCAGAGATATACCTCCTTTCTGATCTGAATCTCTGTGTGTGTGTGTGTGTGTGTGTGTGTGTGTGTGTGTGTGTGTGTGTGTGTGTGTGTGTGTGTGTTTGAGACGTGTTTGTTTGGTATGGCTTTTGAAAGTGTGGCTCTATTGACTTAAGTCAGAAATCTCTCCAGATGAGTTGTTTAGTCACGACCAGCATGGCTGTCATCATCGTGCCGGGTGCCCAGACGTAAACATTTACCCAACGCCAACAGTCAACTACTGTGTTCTCATCACAAGAGAGAGGAGGCACTGTGTGTGTCTGTGTGTGTGTGTGTGTTTGAGTGAGAGAGAGGGGTGTGTGAGTATATGTGAGGGTGTGTATGTGTGTTAGAGGTGTACATGTATGTGTGTTATCTGCATGATGGCATTGGTGCGAAACGTTTCATCTCTCACACCAACACTCGCTCCTGGGAGTCTTCTCTCCAAACACACACACACACACACACACACACACACACACACACACACACACACATCACACACACATCAGCAGCCCTGCACACATCACATACGCATTTCATGTCCTGCGAACAAAAGGCCTCCAGTGTGTGGCTTTCTTTCATGCGGCTGAGGCTGAGACTGGGACTATGGCTGTGGCTGAGACAGGGGCTGTGGCTATGGCTTTGCTGCACAGCAGTGCTGGTGTTGGGGCTCTGGGCTGCAGTCCGCTGTTGTTGTGCTGTGGGCTCGTCCCATCCCATCTCAGGGGCCCAGCGTCCGTCTCAGTCTGGCTAACACCACTGCAAGTCATTCCAAACACAAACCACTGCCTGTTTGCTTGGTGTCTGGATAGACTACTCTTGATTTCTGTCTTTCTTTCTTTCTTTCTTTCTTTCTTTCTTTCTTTCTTTCTTTCTTTCTTTCTTTCTTTCTTTTCACACACACAGCTCTCTTTTCTTTCTCATTTTGTTTCCTCTCTTCTTCTTCCTCCCCTTTCTCATTTTTTGCCTGGCATGCCTTTTCTGCTCTGTATTCTACCTGCCATCTCCCTTCCTATTTCTCTCTCTTTCAATTTCAATTTCAATTCAAGAAGCTTTATTAACATGACTGTAATGTTATACAGTATTGCCAACGCATTGCAAAGTAATGATATTAGCATTAACAATATAACAGGTAACAACATCTCTCTCTCTCTCTCTCTCTCTCTCTCTCTCTCTCTCTCTCTCTCTCTCTCTCTCTCTCTCTCTCTCTCTCTTCCCCTGTGTGTATGTGAGTGAGCTGATGCTGATAGCTAGCGTGCTGCTAGGCTGCGCTGGCTGCTAAGGTAAAGTCACATGCCGGTCCGGTCAGCTCCAGAGGCACGTGTGTCCTGCAGATGCCTGCTCTCCCCATACGGGCCGGCGGCTCATATACCCCACGGCCATCTGCTAAACGACTAGCGCTCCCCGTGGAAACGCACAGGCCCTCGCCTACATCAAAAACGTTGTCCATGGGAGCCCCGCTCTGGCTCTGGCACTGGCTCAGAGACACACACACACACACACACACACACACACACACACACACACACACACACACACACACACACACACACACACCCACTCAGACACACAAACACACACCTAGCCTACTGTACTGTAAGTGTGTGTGCTGCTGCGGTGGCTGTTGTGTGTGGCACAGGAGAGCTTGTGTGGGAGCACCTGTAAGGAAATCCCTCTCGGGGATCTTGGCCAGGGTTGATGGATATCACTCTCTCACTCCCTCGCTCCCTCCTTCTTTCTCTCCATCCATCCCTCCGACTCTTCACTTTCTCAAGGTAGCAGCCATCGCCCCAGTCATGATGACTTACCCAGGGTTTTCAACTCCTCTGTCTCTCTCCCCCCTCTCTCTCTCTCTCTCTCTCTGCCTCTTTGTCTTTCTCTCACTCCTTC
>JAODXP020000019.1:22965392-22977892 GCA_027497455.2 Sardinella longiceps
GTGTGTGTGTGTGTGTGTGTGTGTGTGTGTGTGTGTGTGTGTGTGTGTGTGTGTGTGTGTGTGTGTGTATGTTGTAGTGGGTGTATCCTTTGAGTGTGTGTGCTGTGCTGTGCCAGGGCCCCTGTGCCGGGAGGGCTCTCCTCTCCTCTGCTCTGCTTGTGGGGGCGTGTGGTGGGGGTTGGAGGGGAGGAGGGGGCAATCCTGAGTCGTATTTCTGTCAGCCACATGTGTGAGCTTGATGGAAGGGACATTATGGCTGCTGTTTTCATTCCACCTGGGAAGAGCCGGTTGTGGAGACAGGTGCTTCCTTCACACACACACACACACACACACACACACACACACACACACACACACACACACACACACACACAACCTCACACAGCCATCTGCCCTGAGATCAAGGGAATGCACTGTGAAATCATGCAAGGACCAATTCTCTCTCTCTCTCTCTCTCTCTCTCTCTCTCTCTCTCTCTCTCTCTCTCTCTCTCTCTCTCTCTCTCTCTGCCTTCTCATCCCTTTTATCCCGAGAGCTCTTTGGGAAGTTAAACTTGCTGGGGAAGAAGAGTCAGACAGACAAACAGACAGAGCTGCTGTGGGCTTATATATAAACCAAAGGGACTGATGGACAGATAGACAGACAGACAGACAGGCAGACAGATGGGCAAGACTGGGGGCCTATTAGGCCATAAGTGATGAACAGACACAGACAGAATGAGACTGACAGAGAGAGAGATAGATAGAGTGGGCTGGTTAGGGAGGGCTAATAGGCCAGTGCAGACACAAAACTGCAAACAGTTAGACAGTCTGAGGCAGATGAGCCTTTTAAAGACACTCAACTCACACACACACACACACACACACAGACAAGTTTCTCATGATATGATGGTGACACAGATGGACACATTCAAACCTTTCCCTCGCCCACATTTTTCCAACTTGTCAAGGATGGAGCCAGCCACCCTTCGATCCTACAGTAAGTGTGAGGGCCACAAGCTGTCCCCACTTTATGTGTAGATTTATCCCAGTCCACAATGTATATACAGCAGTATAGAGTTGAGTTAAGATTTCAGTTATGACTTCGTCTTAAGTTATGACTACATATTGGATATTGATTGTTGTTAGAGTTGGACAGCATGGCAGCTCATGCAAGAGAAGACATCTGATCTAATGGCTCTCTCTCTCTCTCTCTCTCTCTCTCTCTCTCTCTCTCTCTCTCTCTCTCTCGTTCTGCCTTTACCCCCCTCAGGCTTCCCCTGGTGATAACTCATCCAGAACCCCCCTGCAGTCGGACCTCTACACTCAAGTCGTCATCTATGACCACATCACCCGGAGGAAAACCTAGAGCCAATGGCCGCCCAACACTCTGCAATTAAAGCCCTGTTAAACCCAGCCTGAAGCCTCTCATTTCAGCTGTGTAAAAGCTGTTTTAGGCCACTGCACTTAGGCTTCAGTGTGTGTGTGTGTGTGTGTGTGTGTGTGTGTGTGTGTGTGTGTGTGTGTATGCTTTAGTGGATTGGTTCGCATACAGTATGTGCAATGCGTATGGATGTTGATATTTGTGTGTCTGTCTGTGCTAGTGTGCGTGTGTGTTCCTGTCAGTCTGTCTGTCTGTGTCTATATTGGTTATATTGGTTTGTGTGTGTGTATGTGTGTGTGTGTGTGTGTGTGTGTGTGTGTTAGAGAGAGAGAGAGAAAGTGTGTATGCATTTGCGTGAGTGCATTTGGTGAGCAACATCTGGCTGTAGGGAAGCGTGGGCAGGGAGCAGAAGAAACGTGTGTGTGTGTGTCTGTGTGCGTGTGAATGTGTGTGTGTGGCCTTCCTATTTCAAAAATATCCCCAAGCCCTCAACCAATACCATTCCAATTCATAAATACAAACATCACACAGCCGTCTGTTCCGCTGCCTCTCTCTCTCTCTCTCTCTCTCTCTGCCTCAGCACCGTTGTCCTATGAGGACCCATTCTACATTCAGCCCACCTCATCCTGTCCATACAGAAACATTTAGTACTACTGTGAATGCTGCTTTGTGTGCACTACTTCAAAGAGTGTACTGCTTTACTTCATTTTACTTATGTTCTCTCTCCAAGCATGCTCCACACTTGCTAAGCTTTGTAGGATTGAAGCCAACCCATGTCCATGCCTGCCAGCTAGTTGTTGTGGGGTCATTACTGAGCAATACTGATTTTAGTGCCCTACTAAATAGGATTCAGAACCACCCAGTTAGAACAGGAGTGTCTCAATAAAATGGAATCCAAATGTTTGGGTTAAATGGCGTGCTACAAAGAGCATGAAATACTTGTGCTTATAAACAAACAAACAAACAAACAGAATGAACTCTTTTATTGTTTCTAATGGCGTCCTTCTCAACCATGTGCTGACAGTTGGACAGAGGCATAGGAAGTAATCCTTTATGTGTGTGTGGGTGTGTAGTGTGGGGCCGGTTTCTGCTCTGAAGGAAGTGCCAGCAGGCAGAAGCATGCGATGTAGGGCTAATGTTGTGGCAGCTCAGCCCAAGAAAATGTTTCTTCTGTTTATCTAAACAAATTAAAGGCAGTGTTTGTGTGTGTGGGTAGGAGGGTGGGAGTGGGGGGTCTTTTCATCTCTCTCCCTCTAGCTATGAGCTGAGGTGGAAAAACCCAGAGGACGAGAGGAAGAACTAGTTCTGCATTGCACCCAGATTCGACATCATTTACATATTAGTCACTCAATAATGACTCGTTTTCCAAACGACCCCCATTTACAAAATAGACTTTAAAATACCCAGAGCCTGTGGCTGGTGCCCATTTCCTGGTTTGGGGCTCTTCCAGGTCGTTGCAGCAGCAGCCACCAGATTTTTTTAACCCTGATTATAGGCGTCCCCTTAAAAAAAAAAAGGTCCCAGCGCTCAGAACTGATTTTATCAAAGGGGCGGTGGGGGGGAAGTATTTAATTAGACAAAAATAACAACGATGAACGATCTTTTAATGGGTTCCTTTTGCAGACTCAGTATCGGGGTGCTCCTGTGTGTGTGCTAAATGTTTTTTTTCCCCCGACAAGGAACCGCCTGATGAATAATTGTTAATGTTGCGCACGAACAGGCGCTTATACAAATGCTGTCCTAGTTGATTCTGGAACCTGTTTTTTGGCATGGTTAGATGTGTCCAGAACTTCATCCTCACCCCTGTTAATTGTCAGCCCACTTAAAAATTCTTACATTCCACACAGGTTAGGCCTACTACTCAGGACGTAACTTTTGCAACTCGCCTGACCCGCCCCACTGGCATAGGCATCTCGCACTATTGCGGCCCGCTGCGGACTGGAACAAACCCTCCGGTAGGAAGGCTGATGGTCGCTCCGTCAAACATGTTTTTAAACTCGTTTGGATTTAAACAAGCTTACTCATAGAAAGAGATGGAAGTGCAGAAGCTGCTTGACGCAGAATACACAACCTACACTCACACACAACAGAAGGCAAGCACTCAACATGCGCCAGTTGTCATGATGGACGTGTTCATACACACATGTAAAGTGGTTTAATCTTTAGCTTGACACATGCCATAATAAATGAACCACAATAAATAAAACAAAAGCAGATGTCTTTCCTCACACAAGGTCGTATTTTCTGTGATATAAACACATGACCTGTGTCTATAGATTGTGCTGTAGATAAAACAAAATAGTGTACACACGTAAAAATAGCCTACACCACACATGCAACCCAGCAACCAAATTACAAATCGAATCAATGTTTTACTACTCTGTATGACTGTGGTGGCATCCCTAGTGTGAGGATCTGTCTTTCTGTGAGAGAGGGGCAGTATTTAAAGCCTGCGCATGGATCTGGCGTGTAGGAGATGCGATGGGGCATCCGGATTAGACCGTCACGTACAGGATGCGTGTGCTTAACTCTATTGAACTCGAGTAAATAGGAGCGAGAGCCGTTAATGCCGCCAATAAGCCACGGCATTCAGTACGGCACACTAGACACACAGCTTTGCTGTGAAACATTTCACGGATCTTACCTTCGGTCATTCCAAACAGTAGAAAATGAGTCATGCCATCGCTCACTGGGGACGTTTTTATCATACATCTGGTCTAGCGCTAAGACAGCGAAAAACAGATATTGTTACTTTCCTTTGCCAGACAATATATCAATTTCAAGCCGTAGACCAAACGTGTGGTGTTTTCATCAGAGCAATTCAACTTGTATTACATCAATAAAATTCACCCTCTGGATTCTGATAGAACAACTTTTATTGCCGATGTTAAAATCAACCTGGAGATAGTCGTGTGCGCGATGCTGTTAAGCCATAAATAGCCTATTATAATGCAATTTCTCTCTCCCTCTCTCTCTCTCTCTCTTCCTCTGTTCTCCCTCCCTCTCTGCCCCACTCTTGCGCGGTTTCCGTGTTGGAGAGGAATACCCAGCAGCTCTCTCAACCCCCTATATATTACAAGCACAACGGACTTTAGTTTCTGTGAAAGCTGAGAAGGGGTGCGATTGGCTGTCGGTTCCGACATCATCCCATAGTTAAGATACAAAACCATAGGGACTACCCCGCTGGACCCCTACAGTCAACTGCAAGGTGGAAGACCTCAATTTGCTCGAACATCCCACGGCGCACTGACGCTCTTAGGATTTATCGCACTTGTGTTGGAGAGAGGAGAGCACACCGCCGTCACCCTAGTGTCTGAACGTACCTCACCACTGCTCTCTCGCCCAGGCTGGGTGATGGTTTCTCACAAGACAGGCAGCATTTCGGGGACAATCTCTGCAGCTACAGCCTAGAGGAACTCAGATATTCATCATCACTCTGCATTCGGACTGACACCGAAGCATGGCGAGTTGTCAGCGTGTGTTCGTCCTGCTTCTTGGATGGAGCTATCTGTACTTGGGATATTGCGCTCGCTTAAAAGAGCATTTTACAGGGCTCAGTAAGGACTTGGAATTGGGACTTGTCCTTGACGCTCAAGACAGTGACCAGCACGCCAAAAAAACCGAGGATGACCTAAGTCCACAGGACACAGTGTCCGAACACATGCAGATGCTTTATACCAAGTATAACCAGGCAGGTTTTCCCTTCAAGGACGGGAATACTGTACGGAGTTTCAGAGCGCACTTGGGTATGTTACACTTTGTTAAAAGGCTTTCCGCTGAAGCTGTAAAATGACACAGTTTTACAATTAATTTGGAACTATATGGCAACTATAATCCCTGATTGCGATATTTCGTTCTTTAGTTGTTTTACGTTCGTCATACACGAAAAGATTTGTATGGCACTGATTCGCTGCAGAGCTGCACTTGTTTGTCAGCTGCAAGTTGCGGATCCACCTGTTGATCGTCGAAGTGTAGTGTGAAGTTGAATGGAATTTCCAGACGCATTTTGGCTTGATAGAGCTTGGCTGTACCTCTTGTCCAAATATTAATTACAAGCTTTCTAAATAACCATTTAGTACGCTAAATAGCTGTTTAATTTTATTGTTGTTAATACACAATGATTAATTAGTTGAACATTTCTACTTGTCACTCCTTATATTTGCATTAGTTTCAATGACAGGGCCTCACTGTTGTGTTGAGCTTTGTGCGTGGATCGAAGAGATTTGTATAATTAAAACGCATTCAGTCGTTGCAGTTGGGGTAACTCAGTACTGCAAGGACTTTGTTCCAAGTTAGAGCAGACTCACCAATGTCTTAGAAAATACTGCTCTCTACTGGTGGCGTTTGGTAACGCAGAGTGAAAGACGCGCATTTGTCTGAATCTGAATTATGCGGAGTGGAACTGCAGTTACTTTTTCAATGACTTGATCTTGCAGGATAATTAATGTGCCTTTTCACTTCTCCAACAGGCAATATCAACAATAGACCGATGCAAATCTTCAACTTAACATCTCTCACCAAGACGGAGAAAGTTCTATCTGCCACTCTGCACTATTACATCGGGGACCTTCACAACCACACTCACGGCTGCGCGCGGCCGAAAAACTGCCCCCGTTATGGCCTACGACAGCGTGGACACGTTCAGTTGGGCATCTGGAGTTTTGCCTCTGTTGCAAACAACACCAGAACTCTCGGCCACTTCCTAATCAATGTTTCTACAGTGTACAGGGACTTCATCTCGTGGCAGTGGAAGGACATTACGCGCGTAATTAGTCAGGCGCGTCATCACGACGAGCTTCTAATAGGTGTTGATATTAATTCGCAAGGTAGAAGGCCTTGGAAACAACACCTGTCAGACCGTACACCTTATATTTTGGTCTATGCCAATGACTCCGCGATATCCGAGCCGGAAAGCGTAGTATCGACGCTGCAAAGACACAAAGCAACGGTCATTCCGGGACTCCATCGGCTGGGACTTCACAACCGGAACGCAACAACTCAGGCCAGAAGGAGACGGTCAGCCAACATCCTATTGCCTTTACAGAACAATGAGCTTCCAGGCCCGGAGTATCCATATGATGCCAATGGCTGGGATGAGACGAGTCCGTACGACCCTGTCGAGAGCAAACCAGCCAAGAGGCCACGTAAGAAAACGCGCAAGAATCATCGGCACAAGAACCCCCTCCTACAGTTTGACGAACAGACCATCAAGAAGGCGCGCAAGAAGCAATGGAATGAGCCGCGTAATTGCGCACGTCGGTACTTGAAAGTGGACTTCGCTGACATTGGCTGGAGCGAGTGGATTATCTCCCCGAAGTCCTTCGATGCTTACTACTGTGCGGGATCCTGCCAATTCCCAATGCCAAAGGTTGGTAAACATCAGCCGAGTGCTCTCTCTCTCTCTCTCTCTCTCTCTCTCTCTCTCTCTCTCTCTCTCTGTGAGCGTTTATGTGCGCACGTTTTTGCGCGTTTGTATCAATTATTGTGTCTATTGCTGTGTCTTTTATTGCATTGCATGTTTAGTAATACTTTAATGACAACCTAATGACACACTTTCTGACTGCGCAAGCTGCAAAATTATGTTGAAGCGCCACCCTGTGGTGCCCGTGTTCCATGACAAGAACAAAAACTGATCAATCAAGATTGTCCATTTATGTGAAATAGATTATTTTTACGTATGCAGAGATCATGTCTAGTACACAATTTAAAATATCAGTGAGGTCAAATGGTCTCCTATTACTAAAAGTTAGTCTTGGATCAGAACATTTGTGATCATCCTTTATGTTCAATTATCTGTTTTAAGTGGGATCAATACATTTAGGGTTATTGTTATTACTTTGACATTGTATAAAAAAAATGATATTCATCCATAATTTGACTTTTATCAACTTGTATTTATGTTTTGTTGATGACAGTTGTTTGGTCAAAGTCAATTTTGGAAGAAGCTCATTCAATGTATTTCTCTCTTAATAAGATTAGACAGTACTTTTAGAGCACTATGAGCTCTTAATTTTGTGGCACAAACTGAGCCGTGATTGGAAACAAAACAGTTTATTTTGTCTTGCAACAACACAAGCAGTTGACCTAAACATCCCTGTCCTCTTTCTTTCTGTGTCTGTCTTTCACTCTTCCAGTCTCTGAAGCCCTCCAACCACGCCACCATCCAGAGCATTGTGCGGGCAGTGGGGGTGGTCCCAGGCATCCCTGAGCCCTGCTGCGTCCCTGAGAAAATGTCTCCTCTCAGCATCCTCTTCCTGGACGAGGACAAGAACGTGCTGCTCAAAGTCTACCCCAACATGACCGTGGACTCCTGCGCCTGCAGATAATGGACCACCACCAACCCTCCTCCTCACCCTCCTCCTCCTCCCTCCGTTCACCCACAACCCTAACCTTTCCAATCCCTCCGTCATCCCCCAACCCCCCCACCCCTACCTCCACCTGAGACCCTTCTGGACCTTCAGCCCTTTCCTGTGATGCCTTTGAGTTCCTCCATTGGTGTGCCACTGTTTGTTGGTGCCAATAGGATGGATGTTCACTCCATGTAGGGGGAGAAGAGAGACTGCAGCCTGCAGCCCCACTGTCCACCCCCCACCCTTACTTACTCCAACAGCCTCCTGAGACTGACCCAGGGCTGCTCTATGGAGACTCCAAAATGGACACAAGACTGTGTTGACTTGTGCGCTCCAGTTAAGATATTGACTGGCCTCAAATCAGCATAGCCTCAAGTGCCTGTGGGAGACAAAAAAAACCCATAATAGACTCCTCAAGCCAGTGCCTTTTTGGTTTGGAAGAGATGCCAAATGACTGAGAGATTCCTGACCCATTGCAGCACCTCCTCAAACGGGTAAAAGTTGCAGTACTGTGGGGAAGGTTTCAGCAGTGTTTTTGGACACACTGCCTTTCTGATGGAGAGGTCCATGAAAGTGGAGATGAGGGCGGAACAGCGGTGACCCACAATTCCACAGCTTCCTCTGTGTTTATAACGTTGCCTTGACAACCCCAACCTACGCAAGACCTGATCCCTGTATCCATATGGCTACTATATGCAGTATACACAGTTTATATACATATATTTAAAATGAGAGGCCAAAAATATGTGTTTTATGGCTGTTTTGTTTGTTGTTGTGTCGTGTGTGTGCTGCCATGTATATTATTGTCTTTCCTGGATTGTGTGCATACTGTCTGCTATTGGTCATTTTGGTCACACACACACAGGGACGTAAACATCACTAAATTGGCCTCACAGTGGCCTTCTGTCCCTTCTGTATATGCTTTTGTTTTGTTTCTTCAAAGAGGTTACACACAGTTGTGTTTTGTGAAAGTACACTACATGAGGGTACAGTCTTATATGGTTTCTATGGTAATTACAGGGGAGGTGTATATCAATGCATGTATAGAGAAACTTATAAAAACAAAATGGCATCCGTAAAGCAGTTATGGATAATGTAAAGATTATAAGGAAATGTTTATTATTCTTGCTCTAACAGAAAGTGTTCTTAATCCGCCATCTCTATGTCTGCCTGCCTGGCTTTGAATTTCTGTATGTATGGTCAATATTCAACTGCCTAATGCTAGTAGAGTGAAGCTAACGATGCTAATAGTATTTAGAGCTAGATTTAGGAGGGTAGTGATTAGTGTTGTTTGTAACTGGGCTCTCTCTCTCAGTCTCGGTCATGCAGCAGTCTGCAGTGTTGTGGCTGTGTGTTCAGTGTCCAGCACCGTGTAAAACTGCAAAGCGTTAACTTACATTCCACAACATACCACTATCACACAGCAGTAGCACCTGAGGCCTACGCTAATACATGTACGCAGTCGTGTGCCAAGTTTCATATCTATATTTCTCCATCATCAAACATGGCAACCACACTGTCAACGGTTTCATTGAACAGGACGCTCATTTGTTTACTTAATGCTGGAGGGTGATGCTTGGAACTGACCAGCACTTCTACCAAAGAAATATCAAATGCAGGAGTTTTTTCAATTAGAAAACAAGTCATACAGGCATAGGCCTGTACATGAGCGAGACAGGTATTTATTCAGAAATGGAATCTAGATGCTAACACTTTCTTTATTGTATTTGTATATTCGAACTGTACATATTGTCAACTACTTTACTGTGATGTAACTGATGTTTTCTAAGAAAGTGCCTTTAACAGATGAATATGTCAGCCATTTTAAAGCTAGGTTGTATTTCGAAAGCCACTTACAGTAGATTAGCAAAATACATTTTTTTTTAGAATGATTCAGAAATGAAATATTTATTTTTGTCTTCCATTTAAAGTCGACATAGCATTTTTACGTCAATTACTTGTTAAGTTAAAAGAGGATGACATTGATCCTCTGATTATATAACTGACAATATTTTAGAAAACACATTTTGTAGTGTATATGGAGATTCCGTGTCTGTTTATAGTGAACTATTTGCCACTTCGCTTGGGATCGCTTGCAGTTACTATTGATTAAGTGTGGTATTGAGTGGACTTTTTTGTCCTACTCATAAACAGGCAGAAGCATTCAGAACAGAACTCTCTATGGGAAAATATACAACATTATTTAATATATAAATATATAAACATCACATTAGAGAATACGAAATATAGCCAGAGCACTCCTCTAATTTGTATATTTCTATCAAAGAGCTTCCTATAACATAATGTATAATCTATTTTGTAAATGATATGTCTAAGGCAAAAGGATTTGCTTGTATCATAAGCTTCATAAGAAAGTATATTTGTATATGGAAATGACCTTCAAATGCATTTATTTATTTTCTGTCAATTGCATAATTCCCTTGTCTTGTTTTTTTTTTTCTGTCATTACATTGTCATGGGACAATATTTCTGACATGAAGCTTCCTGTTCGACAGGCTCACATGAGGCCTAGTCCAGGAAGCCTACAGAGCGAAAGAGGAAACAGGAATGTACAACCTTTGACCTTTCACCTATGTTACCATGGAGGTCAGCTCTGTTAGTGAACACCTCTGTGTGTCAATCTCCCCCATGTAAGAGATCAGCCCTCTGCAAAGACTATTCAAGTCAATACATTCAAACCAATAAAGTTATATATGAATATGCTGCTGCCCGCTTGTTTCATTTCTACTTGTGTGTGAGACATGAAGCCTATGGGCTTGAGTGGGATTGTGGTGCTGCTGGAGAGCTCTGAGAAGAGTTGGGCCTGAACAAGGCCTTCTGAATGAATTAATGAAATCTGATCTGAATCTGATCTGAAATCTGTAAAAGTCTCTAAAAACTCTGTCTTGGTTCTACCTTTGCATTGGAAACAAATGAGCTACTGTGCTGGGGAGTTGTGTTGAGTCAGCTGGGTAAGGAAATTAGGGTAGGACTTCTTCTGAAGCTGGACTAGCAGGCTACACCTCTGGATAGACTCTGCACATCTTGACAACAGGACTTCTATATGAAGCTCTCTCTCTCTCTCTCTCTCTCTCTCTCTCTCTCTCTCTCTCTCTCTCTCTCACACACACACACACACACAGACACACACACTTCTTGCACTGGTTAACATACTGTACACACCCAGCTCAAGCATCTATTCTACAGAATGCCACTCATATAATCATAAAGTCATCCTATGTACAAAGAACCTCTTCTTTCAAGTAGTTCTGGGACATTGATGTGTTTATTATAAAAACATTGACAGCAAGGCTATAGCATTTTCACAGTTTTTCTTAATTTAGTGTTTACAAAGCTATCATCAGTGTGTAATACGCAAAAACACAACATTGTAATCAAATCAACATCATCAGATTGCTAGTGGGGTCATTCAGACATTAGACAGGATGTTGAGGGACAAAACTTATTGGCACGTACACAGGCTTTTAATCAACCCTTAGCACTGGTAGATTATAACGAGATTTATCACCCAGAGAAATTGAATACTGTTTTCTGATTGGCTTACAGGGTATCCCTTATTCCTTGATTACTGAGCACTGGACAATAAATATGTAGAAGTGGTAAAATGTTTAATCACCCTTAACCAATGCCTTTTAGAATGGTAACTATAACAACAGCAAGCAGCCTTGTGGATCTTCTTTCACATGGAAATAGTACAGTAACAGATTATTCTTCTCAAAGAGAACTCTGCATTTGAAACACTTGCTGATTGTCTATTCTCATGAATTACTGGGTGATAGGTGGGTTAAAGACCTTCAAGGTGTCCCAATGTAGAGGGATAATGGACGTGGCAGAAACGCCGCCATCTTCATATATATCAGGATACGTTATCAGTCGTTATGCCTAACAAAATGCAATTATTGTGACCTGGCACAAAGACTGTGTTTAAATAACATTTTAAAAACACAACAGAAATGTAAGATCTCAGACAGCCATAAGGTGAGTAGTTTTTGCAGTATTTACAAAGTACAAAGAATTCACAAAATACACATTTGCCATGAATGTGGCATATACAGTATGTTACCGTATGTATCAGATGATTCCTGGTAAAAGCCTCTAATACACTAATTATCCTTTTGTCCAGAGGTCAAAGGTCAATCAAAGTGTGCTACGGATCAACAGTCAGCAGGCTTCTCTTGGGAATAACTGGGAATAACTGGACACATTTACGCTCTGCCACCAGGAATGTGCACAATGATTTCCTTCAGCTGAGGTTCTAGGTGCTCTTAGCTTGTCTTGCTCATGCAATGCTGCTCACTGAGAACCCTGTGAGCCCGGTGTTCTGTGTCGGTTCCTGCTGGAGAACACGAGGATCCGGAGAACTCCAGCCACCGAATGAGGAATCCATTGCCTCTGGTGAGCAACCCGAGAACTATGCAGTAGAACATGTTGGTCAACTATTTTTCTTACTAAAGTATAACCTTCTATCCACAAGCACTCAAGATTGGCCAAAATATTTTGCAGTTGTATTCATTTTTTTATGGATGGTTTGACTAAGGCACACTCCAGTCCACGCTTGCCATGGAGCAGAGAGGAGAGTCCCTGGAAGAGTTCAGCTGGGTTTACACACACACACACACACACACACACACACACACACACACACACACACACACACACACACACTCTCTCTCTCTCTCTCTCTCTGGGAACAGTCAGGAGATAGACATGCCCAGGGAGTCTTCAGAGCAGATGAGGCTCAGGTCCTGATATGTGTGTGTGTGTGTG
>JAODXP020000019.1:22982892-22987892 GCA_027497455.2 Sardinella longiceps
TTGTTTCTTGCTGTATTACATAATTGTACTTTATCAACATGAACTGAAACTGAAACATAATTCTACTTCACAGTATGAAGTCTGGGATGAGATTCTGATTGTGACATAGAGGATGTGTGACAGAGTGGAGAGAGAGAGAGAGAGAGAGAGTGAGAGAGAGAGAGAGAGAGAGAGAGAGAGAGAGAGAGAGAGAGAGAGAGAGAGTGGCGAGGACCACTGACCTTCCAGTGAGGATCTCAAAGACTAGGATGCCCAGGGACCAGAAGTCGACGCTGAAGCTGTGGCCCTTGTTCAGGATGATCTCAGGGGCCACATACTCAGGCGTGCCACAGAACGTCCACGTCTTCTGGCCACACTTCATCTTCTTCGCAAAGCCAAAGTCCACCTGAGGAAGAGGAGGAGGAGGGCAGGTGAAGATGGAGAGAAGTGAGAGCCAAATAAGTGGCTCTCAGTAGAACTTCCACAGTCACTGCAATATAAAAAAATAATAGGAGCTAGAGTACACAAGGTCTTGTGCAAAAGGCCGGCAAAAGCAAACTAAACGTCGCGGTTAGTCTGCCTCAGGCAATGTTCAATGGGAATCTGCACTACAGTAACTTGAGCACCATCTTGTGTATTACAATGGTGGTACATCAGACACAATGTTCTGTATGGATCTACAGTACCCCATGGGCTTACAGAGTTTGTTTGCCTGTTTTGTGTCTGTCTGTCTGGTAGGGTTGATGCAGGTATTTTGTCTGGTGATAAGATCTACTTTATTGGGATGTGACTGGAATGGGCCATTCACACTCCATCATTTACATGTAAAATTAAGTGACTTTTGTTTTATACAGTTACTCTTATCCTCATGACATATAAGTTCTTTTTCTTGACTTTAAAGTTTATCTTGACTTTAGAAGATATCCACTTTGGTCTTCCTTCATGTTGCTGAAACAGCCATGATTAATAAGTGAAACTTTACATAAAGAGATACGTTTTTCGCTGAGGTGTTAGTTGTGTGAAGAACCAGGTGATCCCTCCACATCGGAAACATGCAGTAATTCCATAGGCTTAATACATTCAGTGACAACAACAAATCACCATGGATGATCAACCCGAAGCTTAAACAAACCTATCAGCATGGAAAGAGAGTAAACTGCCATTGCACCAACCAGCTTGATGTATCCCTCTGCGTCCAGCATGAGATTCTCAGGCTTCAGATCTCTGTAGATGATCCCCTTGTGGTGGAGGTAGTCAAAGGCCTCTGTCACACAGCCCACACAAAACCTGGCGGTGTGCTCATCAAAGTTCCCCCTGGGCACAGACGGGGCCACACCACCATGAAATCACTCAACATGGAGCCTGACATTCACGCTAGCTAGCTAGCGCCCTGTTATGTAATCCCATGCAGACATGCGGCTAGTGTAGCGGCTAATACAAGAGCATCTACACAAGGAGGTCAAATTATGCATGCTTGCTTCACATTGTTATTAAAACAACAGCTGTCAGCACACATTATGCAACGTCTAGAAAGGTGGAGAGATTACTTAGTACCGGAGAGGTATGACTGAAGTATCTGTGACTCCCTCTGGGGCTAAACTGCTAAATGCATTCTCACTCACTAGACCTCTGCACCTTCAGTTTGCTTGGTGTTTGAAAATGAGATGTTGGATTGGGATGCAAGCATTGCTCTTTTGATTTTTACTAGTAATGAGATTATGACACAAGCCAAAGCTTAGATTTTCTTGTTTTCAATTTTCAACCGACTGATAAATAATGTTTAAGAAATTAAATTGAAATTTCCTTTGTTTATCTTTGAGATGGTATGAGCAGAAATAGTTTTAGGATGTCAACATTTCTAAAGTGTAAACTTTGAGTTGTGCTCGGCGTGTGAACTGACCTATCCCTGAGGAGACTCCAGATTTCCCCCCCTAGGCAGGCCTCCAGCAGCATGTACACATATTTGTTATCTCTGTAGGTGCCATGGAGCCTGGGGGAGAGAGAGAGAGAGAGAGAGAGAGAGAGAGAGAGAGAGAGAGAGAGAGAGAGAGAGAGAGAAGATGAATGGATGGATAGTTAGATAGATACATAGATTGACAGATGAGGAGAAAAAATTCTGAAAAAAACCAACACCATACGCATACACAAGCAGTACACACACACACACACACACACACACACACACACACACACACACACACACACACACACACACACACACACATACACAAACACACACACAGAGTTATTTTAACATTTATCTTTTCTGAACTGTCTTTGTAAGGCCAGCTGGTGCTTCTATCCTTAGTTCAGTATAAAGACGTTATTGTCTGGAGCCGGATGACGATAGGGGGAAAGACAAATGGTTTTAATATGCAGTCAGGATGGCATATATGCGCTGGGAACTCAATAAGCACACCTCACCTTCAGATAGCAAGGGCCCCATGACAGCCGTTAGTTGGACAAAGACTCATGATCAACGGTCCAATTTGTGCTAACCCTCACCCTCTCATTATCCATCAACACTGATTATGTGGCTATTGTGGGCGCTTAGCCATTCTAAGGTTAGGGGGAAAGTGCTTCTGGATGGACACAGAGTCCAAATCGTACAACCTTATTTTCGTGGCTGGAGATTGCTACTGTAAATGCTTCATGTGTTTGGTAGATGGCATCCCCTACAGAATAATATTAAAAGACAGATAAACTATCATTTCCAAACTATTAACTGACGCTTATAGGGCAATTTTGTAAAAATTTCTTCAGCTATGAATTTAAATCACAGGCAATTCCATACAGGATTGCATTGGTTTTCTTCATCCCTCTTCCTAGTAGTTTTTTTTATATATAATTGACATGCAACATTGCAATGCAATATTGCAATGCAGTTCCTGCCCACATTTTATTCACACAGAGTGACTTTTTGAGTGAGTGTCACGCTGAGAGAGAGTTGACCAGAACAACAGGATAGCTACTCTTCCAGCAGTCACGCAGGGCTAAACCCATGGGTCTGTATGGTGATAGAGCATGCAAACAATATACCAGGCTTATTCACACAACAATGCACTCAGTGGGCAATCTCAGCATTCAAAGGGTTAGGTTCAGGGCTATGCTTCTGTTTCGAAGGCACAAAATATAGGCTATGCTGCATAAAAATATCTTGTGTCTTTTATATCTTTTAGAAGTTTGTTTACATCCAAAAATCAACTATTTTCAATAATAGAGCGTGAAAAACGACATCAACTACTTTGTACATCAACTACATAGAGTGTGAAAAATGACATCTTGTGACCAAAGTATATGCATTACACTCCAGAGATATCCTGTAGAATTAGCGTGCTAACTGACGTGGCCAGTTATGTCTTGTCTTGTACTCTGTCTATGTGTTAGGCAGCAATAGTGATTCACAAACCGGCCTCACTGCGAAGATGAAAACGGCGCTTGTTGGCACATTTGAATGGTGACTTGACCTTAAACTGGATGTCAGCTGCCAATTAGAAATAAGTGAGATGATGTCACTTGATGATGAAACCTACTTGATGATGAAAGGTGAGTTGACCTCTGTTAGGATTCTCCTCTCAGAGTGAATGTGTTCCTCCTGCTTGTTCTCCACCACATGGGCCTTCTTAATGCGCTTCAGGGCATAGGTCGCCTCCTCGTTTTTCACCTGTACCTTTGAGACACACCAACCGGTCAGCACTAACCACTCAATGTCTTAAAGAAAAAATCTGGTGTGAATAAGTCAATAGCCATGTTTTTCGGATACCTGAATGCTGTCTTTAAGAAGAAAAAAAAAGCGAGAAAATGTCATATCCGAATAAGAAACTAATTACTACAGCAATACTGACTCAATGGGACATAATGAAATGACCCTGAAAATACGTTGCTATGCTCCGTTCACTTGGTATTAGTTTAGAATTATAGATTTAAAAAGTCATTTGTCCCTTTTGCCATCTCCCTCCTAAATCAGTCATGACCCAATCCTAGTGTTCTGGTATATATGTGTGTATATATGTATATATATATGTATATATATATATATATGTGTGTATATGTGTATGTATATATATATATTATATATATATTTTTTTTTTAATTATTTATTTATATTGTGTGTTGATATGTGTGTTGTACTGTATGTCTGTACTTGTTATCCTGAATGTGGTATGTTTGTATTTGTTACACTGCTGGCCTGCGCAACCAATTGCCCCTTGGGGGACATTAAAGATTACCTTAACCTTATTAGTTGCTGGCTCAATGCTATGCAAACCTTTTTATTATTTTTCCTACTTACAGCCCTTGGTGAGTTTAAACAACAGGGCTATGGATTGATTTACACTGGATTTCTCATTTAAGGCTAGGGGTGTGAGGATTTACTACAAACTACTTCCAGCTAGCCCATGCTAGTTGCATCCATTACACTAGTATTATATCTCCACCCTATAGATGCAGTCTCACCAATTCCACACGTCCAAACCCTCCGACCCCCAGTGTGGTGATGACCTCCAGGTTACTGAGACGAGGCTTGGAGTCCGACTTGGCCTCACTCAGCTCAATGAGCCCAGGGGAGAGTGGGGGGCTCTGCAGCGAAGGGGTCACCTTCCTGTGGGAGGAGGAGGAAGGAGTGGGTTAAAGGGGGGTGGGTGGGGTTACCTCACTACATTCACTGGGTGTCATTTGCACTGATTTACATTCTCAGGAACAGGGGTGTCATGTGAAGACTGAGGTCACGTTTAGCTTCCATCAACAGCAGATTTACAAGTTCCACTTGGAGTACTGTGATGAAAGATTCTTTGTTCGCTTAGGAGAGTTGCTGTAAAGCCAGTTTGAGCCAGCATTATGATGTGTGCATTATAATTTATGAGTAGCGGTATATATCACTGAGGAAAATTACAAGTTCTGTTCAAATGTTCAACGGGAAATGTGTGCAGTTATTCGTCTTATATAACAATGTAATAACGCGTTTATAAAGCAAAACCACAAACCACTGAATGCGTGATTTTGACACATGAGTGGGTTTAACA
>JAODXP020000019.1:22992892-23002892 GCA_027497455.2 Sardinella longiceps
GTCTTTTGAATTGCAATTATGCAGCTCAAGATGTGATACTTTCTCTTACATGGCCCAAAGTATTCTCTCAGTCGACAGATCTCTTCAGTATTCATTTGACGTCTATATGAAGACTTGGGCAATGCCCCAACAATACTGCAATAAAGTAGATGTAATAAAGTAGACTTTGTTTACAGCAATAAAAATGACAAAGTGCTTCCAAGTGCAGACACTTATTAAGACTTGAGAGAAAACTCAAGTAATACTTCATTACTTTTTCTTTCTTTTATTATTAAGTCTACCTTGTGAATTAGTGATGTCTGGTGTGCAACCTCATTTTTATCTTTCTGCAGTGCTCAGCTTGGAGCTCCAACTGGCACTCAACTTGGCTTGGGAGGTTGGGAGGGGGGCATCAGTTTGACTATTACACAATCACACTAATACCAATTATTCACTACTGTATAGCTACTGTATAGCAATCATGTCCTCCAAGAGCCATAATTGATAAAGGACACTTTCCATTCATGCCCAATCAGTGGTATCCTGGCCATTGCTTTCCTATGTAATTCTGTTTGATTGTCATCTCCCTCCAGTGCTGTCTGGGATTCCAGCCAATGGCCTTGTTCACTTTGGACTCATCCTGTCTGGTCCAATCAACGAAGGATGCAATAAGATATGATATCATCACAATAGAGTATCAATCAAGGGCTTTAATTTTTTTCAATTTAAACATCTCCAGCAAGCAATTGTTTCTCAATAGCCTAGATTCCAGACCATCATACAAAGAGAAGCGTAGACCAAGGGTCTGGTTATGACCAGTCTAGATCAATGCCAAACCAAACTGCAGCACCAGTCCCCATCTCCCAGCACAGGCTCTTCACTGGGCTCTTATAGGAAAACTCATCTCACAATCCCAGCTCTTATCTTCTGGTATTCCGATCCTCGCTGGATAATGGCACTGATTCTGCAAATCCTGCAAATTTGCCCCACCATCTGTGGCCACTATTAGGTTACACTCACACACTTTCCCCGAGAGATGAGCTCAGTGTATGTCACCACCCCCATCACAGTGATTGAAGAGCTGCAATCTCCAATTCCTGTGTGTGCGTGTGTGTGTGTGTGTGTGTGTGTGTGTGTGTGTGTGTGTGTGTGTGTGTGTGTGTGTGTGTGTGAGAGAGAGAGAGAGAGTCTGTGTGTGTGTGAGAGTCTGTGTGTGTGTGTGAGAGTCTGTGTGTGTGTGTGTGTGTGTGTGTGTGTGTGTGTGTGTGTGTGTGTGTGACAGTACAGGTGTGTGTGTGTGGGAGGGAGGGCAATCGAGCGAAATGTCCTTGAAGAACTTTAACTTCTTTTTTTGCATAATGGAGTACAAGTTGCCCCAGTGTTGCTGAATAAAACACTATGAGAAAGCTTCACTTCAGCAGAAAGGGCCCTTAATAATTGATGGGGTCTCTGGGAAGAGGCATCCTGGAGGCTCCATCAGTCAGCAGCACTTCCCTGGTCTGTCGCTCCAGACCCCGGCCCTGGCCAATCACAGGGCTCGCTTAGGGTAAACACGCCTCTTGGCCTCAGTGAAATAATTATGGCAAGAATATCCTTGACCAAAACCTCTCTCGTCCTCTTCCTCTAACACACACATGCACGCACGCACGCACACACACACACACACGCACACACACACACACACACACACACACACACACACACACACACACACACACACACACACACCTCCTTGACAGCACAAATGTATCTATGTTCATTACTGGCAAATCAGCAGGCATGGGCATGGTTGTGAGGAATACACACATACACACACATACGGACACACACACAAACACACACGCACACACACACACACACACACACACACACACGCACACACACACACACACACACACACACACACACACACACACACACACACACACACACACACATTAATCACAGCACATTGAAGACGTATGACCCATATTCAAAAGCCTTTTGTGAAAATGAAAGTAAAAGCAATGAAGAAACATATGGCGAGTTTCATCATATGGCGATTTTCTACTCACCACTTCCAAGCAGTCCACAATCTTACTGAGCTTGTCCTCAGGCAGGTTTGCCAACAGAGAAACACTACAAACACAAATAAGCAAAGCAGAAATAAGCAAAACACAAGATGCATGGAATTCATTTGCACAAATAAGAGCAATAAATACTTGCACTACAGGCTAATTAGCTGTCTCAATATTTATTTGTTGGTAACAAAGGGTTTGTATGCAACCTTTGCTACGTAAGAATGAATAGAAATAAACATTGATTCATGGAGAGCAAATATCATTTGTGAGTTTTGAATGCAACCAATAAGAACAATTGTAAAAAAACATTTGTTTACATTTAGCAAATGCATTCCTAATTTTTCGGGAAGGAACATCCCACTAATTTGTGTTGAGGAATAGAAGCCTAATGAGATTTGCCCAGTAATGGGTTAAATGCTGAGCATTTGTGGCCTAGCCAGAGGAAGCCAGCAGGGTAACAGAATTATGATCATTTCTTTGTTTGTTTTATCGGCTCTATCTCTCCAACAGAAGTAAATTAGTCTTCCCAGGCCTTTCCATGTCCTCCACTGATCAAGTTTAAAGAGTAAACAGAGACGTCCTCTGGCCATTTTAGAAGAACATTTTATTGGATCCGACCTCCACTCTCAATGCATATAAATGAATGGCAAATGTGATCCAGAAGAGGTATTTCCATTTGTTTATTTGATTGCTTGAAGGGAAAGATGTCTGTTTGATGTCTGTGGGGTTTAACCACTAGAGGAATTTGGAGATCGGAATCTATAAGGTCGAGAGTTCAGCATGGAGTGCATGCTCAAGAGTCTTTCTTTCTCGTTCATTCATTCTCCAAATATTGCGTAATTATACACAATAGCATATTATACAATACAGAAAAGGCAACACTATATATTTTTCAGAGTGGTACTAAATGGCAAGCACAAAGTTTTTAAGATGTGTTAGTGTATTGTGTACGTTTTGTATTTTTAATTGAAGAATGGAATTAAAAATGCAAGTACACAGTGTTTGTGTGTGCATCATGCAGGAATATATGAACTTTGTGTGACCTTCTGAGGAAGTTGCGGTGCTGTTCATGTCGAGTCTCTGCAGTCATGCGCATGATGTTATGGAAGACCTCACGATCCAGAGCCCAGGCCTTCACACTCGCCACCGCTGACAGGGAACACATAGGACAGGTGAGGCACAAGACAACGGCAAGTAGGCTGCCAAATGATCATGTCAAAACACACACACGCATACACACACACACACACACACACACACACACACACACACACACACACATACAGACAGAAGTCAGGAAACACAAACACAAAAGGCCATTTAGATAAACAAATACACCCTGGCACATTATAACACAAACACCAACAACACTGACCACTGATCCCTCAAAACACAACACAGCAGCAGCTTAACCAGGAAGGAAGCAAGGGAACATCCCGTCAAAAACACCACACATAAGCCCAGCACCTTACTTCAAACAAACACAAATATACATAAATACCAAATAAACAACCCCAACTTAAAACCCAACTAAAACCCAGCAGCTGTCCTGTGAGATAACACATTGTGTCACACGACACCCGCACCAGATTAACAAAGACAGCTCTTGACCTCGGGGACATATTTGGCTTCAGGAGTTGGACAGAGTGTAATTTAATGAGGCTGGCGTGAATCTGAGTTCCATGAGCCCAACTAACTGCATAGGGAGGCATAAGCTCAAGGCTAAAAAGCATTAGCCAGCGTGTTGGCAGTCATGGAGGAGTTAGGTTTACAGTAATACTTTTGTGTGCATGTGAGTCTGTCTGTGTGTGAGAGTGTGTGCGTGTGTGTTTATGTGTGTGTGTGTGTGTGTGTGTGTGTGTGTGTGTGTGTGTGTGTGTGTGTGTGTGTGTGTGTGTGTGTGTGTGTGTGCATGCATTAATCAGCATGCTAGCCATCATTAAACAGTGGGTTTTAATACTTCCCAGCAGCACTGGCACACTAACCGCTGACTCACCTCTGTTCCAACACACTCAGTAGCCTACCTCAACAACAGATGGCAACACAGGTGAACATGTCTCAAACTCACACACAAGCTCACACAATAGAAAACTTGAGGCAAACATGCACACACACACTTACATACTGTACACACACACACACACTGGCGGGAATAATTATGACACAATTAAGGCACAATTACAGTAATACTGCTGTCATCTAATGCTCAGGAGTCCCCTCTCCAGCAATCTCCGTTAATGTGTGACGTCCCTACCCTTTGGAGAAACACATTATGCTATGCTCTGAGAAAGCTGTGTGTGTGTGTGTGTGTGTGTGTGTGTGTGTGTGTGTGTGTGTGTGTGTGTGTGTGTGTGTCTGTGAAAGCAGTATGACAGTGTGCGTGTATGCAGACCAAATCCCCATGACTGTTGTGATGTGTGTTGTTTGGGGTTGTTGGAGCAGCTGAGCTGATGTCTCCTCAGGACTGCTTCATCCTGTGGCCATGTCCTGTTGTGTCCTGTGTCCTCTGATAGGCCCTGGGGAAGAGGGGCAGGGCAGGAGTGGACAGGAGGTCTGGACACTCAACAACACAGCAGTGCTGATGGGCAGCACTCTCCTCTGGTCCCAGACAGACATCCTTCATGGGGCCCCTAAACAGCCCCTGACTTTAGCACAGCTCTGGGGCCCAGTTCTGATCAGAGAGAATCTAATCTCTGTCTGGGTTGGTGATGAGTTTCTAGAAAGTGTTACTGATAAGTTCCTGATGTTACTGATAAGTCTTAATTTAATAATGAACATAGAATTTCGCAAATTTGCTTCCTAGAATTACCATGGGTGCAAAGAAAATTCGTGATGATGCTTTCAGTGGATATGGTTCTGATTTTGGTCCTGATGTGGAGATGATTTGGACTTGTCCCTCCTCTGAATCAGCATAGATCTGATTGTGATCTGAATCTGATCAGGAATATATCTCAGCTGCAGTGAACTATAGTTACATCCACATGCTCTATTTTGATTCTGTTCAATGAAAAATCTTTGGGTAAAAAGCAAGTGACAACATAGTAGAGTTGTCCTATCAGTAAAGCATTGGTGGTTTACGCAACCAACTAATACAACATTCGAATCCAAATTTCTAATGATGACAAATAATCATTGTATCATTGTACTATATACTAGGCTATCAAATGTCCTCAAATAGACATGAACTTGAGCAAAGTGCTAACTAAGTCCAGAGTCACTAAGTGAGGGCTAATATGTCAGTCTTTCTGCTTCTCTGGATACATTTGCATGTCCTTTTAGAAATGAACAGCGTTAGGGAGTCTTCTAGGCCAGTGGATGGCATGCCATGTTGCCAGGGCTCTGATCTCAGTTCAGTTCATTAGCTGACCCCCATGAGAAGTCACACTAGAGTGTGGCCTCTTGTATGGCACGATCAGTGCTTAACACTCTCAAAGGGCATGAGCGGGGGTGGTGGCAGTGGCAGTGGTGTGTGTGGGTGGGGGAGTGGGTGTGTGTGTGTGTGGGTGGGCATCTGTCGAACCCCCTTACGGCTCGTCCCTACACTCGTCGCTGTCCTGTGTTGACGGCACACACACATCACCGCTGCGGTGCGGTGCCCGCTTTCGCTGAGTCACAGCCAGACGAGCTGTCTAATGAGGTCAGCCGGGGTTTAGCACAACTCTGACTGCCGGGAAACACACACACACACACACACACACACACACACACACACACACACACACACACACACACACACACACACACACACACACACACACACACACACACACACACACACACACACACACACACGCATACACACACCCCCACACACAGGCAAATATACACACAAACATTGGAAGAACAGAACAGACATCTCCCCCACCTCACTATGACCTGCACAAACAGATGCACAGCACAAACACACTCATACACACACTCACACACACACACACACACACACACACACACACACACACACACACTCTCTCACACACACACACACACACACACACACACACACACACATAGAAGCAGAGCATAGCAGATGTCCCCTCGCTGTGACTCGCTGTGATCAAAAGCACACACAAATGCATACACAGATACACACACACACACACACACACACACACACACACACACACACACACACACATGCAGACAGAATGTAGGGAATGTAGGCAGTGCCTCATTGCTTCACCGTGAATCGCTTTGTCATTGAATCCCACTAGGGACAAATATAGTCCATTAGATTGCATTAGATTAGTTTCTCTCAGCACAAACGCTGCTTACGAGTGACTCTTCCATGAGCAGGCATGAGGGAGCGTCACTCTGAATAACACACTCATCATTTCTGCTCCATTCAGGGCTCAACAAGCATCCTGTTCCCAGGAAATGATCATCCCGCACATACCAACCAGAGTCACACACACACACACACACACTCACACACACACACACACACACACACACACACACACACAATTTGACTAACCGGATCCTTTTCACTCATGGGGTAATTATCCATCAATGGTATTCACTGCACTAACAAACACATATTCCACTCTGATTGTGGGAAACTGGTTGTGCTCACATATGTATCAGTGGTTGTGTTTACATGATCACAACAAACTGGTAACTGGCAATTATCAGGTAATAACCTGTTTTTTGTCATTTACATGAACAAAATAAATCTGATTACCAAAACCAAACGAGTTCACATAATTCGAATCATTAACTGATTTTTTCAAGTTTCATGTTCATGTTCGGCTATGTGGAGATATACTATAACAAACAAAATAAACGTGACTAAAGGAATAATGCTTTGTAGGGCTGATTGTGCATGATTGGCAGTTCATACACTGAGTCGGCAGCACAATCATGGGTTTTGAGAAAGTTTGTTTATTGTGATTTCAATCAAAAGCGCCTAAAACGCCAACGCGAGGGCAAGTCATTTTGCTGGGAGGAGGAAATACACACATACGCACGCATCAAGCACTCACACACACACACACACACACACACACACACACACACAGTAACAGAGCTCACCTTTAACCGATGCAGTGCGGGTGCAGTTGTACAGGATGGCCAGCTCTCCAAAGGTGCTCCACACTGGGATGGACGTCAGCAGCTGATCATGCTGGTAAACCTCCAGACTACCATCTGTAAGAACACAAGAACATACACACCAAAGCACACACACACACACACACACACACACACACACACACACACACACACACACACACACACACACACACACTCTTAAGCATCTTCATATTTTCCAAAAAACATTTAATAGGCTACCTTCACAATAACAATGGTAATTTTTTGTGCAAAAACTTCAATCACCGCCACAATCACAAAGAGAC
Source organism: Sardinella longiceps (assembly GCA_027497455.2). Lineage (NCBI taxonomy): Eukaryota > Metazoa > Chordata > Actinopteri > Clupeiformes > Clupeidae > Sardinella > Sardinella longiceps. The sequence continues at coordinate 23,000,286 of JAODXP020000019.1, forward strand.
CTTCTCTCAGTTCTCTGACTCACTGCAACTACAGCTAATTTGGCAACCATTGAGACAACAGCGAGAAGAGTTACAGCAAGCCCCTTACATAATGCATATACGCCACTGCTAACGTTCACCCCTAGGGGGCGCTCCACACCCTTAGCCCTATACATCCTCAGCTCAGTGCCAGCTCAGTGCTTGTGCCCCAGTCAACTCACTGGCCTGGAAAAGCATCTCACAGAGAAAGGGGGAGTGACTGTGAGTGCAGTCAGTACTCACTGAAGCATGATGATTTAAAAAATAATAATAAAAAAGGGAAGAAAAAATAGCTAGACTCTAGCAGTACTCTATCTCTTTTTTTCCATTCCCTCTCTTTTTTTCTTCTCTCTCCCTCACTCTCCATCTCCTTCTCTCCCTCTCTCACCTGGCATCCTACAGAGTGTCTGGTCTAGTGAGCTGATGGGCAGACAGCAGACAGTCAGACTGACTCCCTCAGTGCCAAATTTAGGCTCCGGCTGCGGATGCTGAGTTTAGCCCACAGTCTGACTGGCCAGAGAGAACCACTGGCCTGCTGCACTCCACCTAACAGTAGTGTGGCATTAGGTAGGGTTGATGGAACAGAAGGAGAAGGAGAAATAGACCTACTTCGCCTGGGGGGATGGGCTGTATATCTCGCCCCCATGTGTTTCACAATAACAGATTAGAGAGCTTTTTATTGACTGATACACAGTAAAATCAAATAGATTTTTAGGGGGGTGCCAGAGAGTTATGGCCTAATGTAATTGGCCCGGTTACGTAAGTGAATGAGTGGGCCTTTATGTGCTGGTGTTTGGTGGATGCACACACTCAATTTTGCGGATTGTCATTTTACAGCAAGAGTGTGTGTGTCTGTGTGCTTGGTCCTATTGTGTGTGTGTGTGTGTGTGTGTGTGTGTGTGTGTGTGTGTGTGTGTGTGTGTGTGTGTTGTCTAACCTGCTAGCACAAACAGGTGGTTGCCCTGTTCGCCCTGCTTGATGACGTAGTCTCCCTGCTGGAAGCTCCTCTGGTACATGCACTCCACCATGTCTCGGATCTGAGGGGCCTCCAGACGCTTCAGATAGAGGTTCCTGTTCAGGGAGTCTGTGATCATCTTCTTCACACTGTGGAGGAGAGGACACACACGCACACACGCGCGCGCACACACACACACACACACACACACACACACACACACAGAGGACCATGTTACCAATGGCAACAATGACAGTGGCTAACTCTAGCCCCTAATTGCTACTGTAAAAGCCAACTGATGATGATGACACACAGTGAAACTTTAAGAGCAATGCTGCAATGTCCTTGGGGACTGGAAAACTTCAGCCTAGAGATCCTTGACCATGCGTGGGCAACTTTTTGTCCAACTGTCCAATCAGAACACTAGGAACTGGTCATGTGATGCAGTATGCCTGGAGAGATTGCCCTAAAAGTTGTTGCAAGTACAGTACCATCATCTTGTATAAAGTGGATGGAGGCCATGAGATCTGTTTCCGAGTCAACTTGTTCCTGGATTTGAATGGATCCAGGATGGATCTGTCAGAATCTAGCCTGCCCATTGCCTTCATACGTAATTCAGCTCGATTTTCATCTTCCTTCATCTCTATCTTGGATTCCAGCCATTGGCCATTTTCACTAAGGATGTCTCTCTTCCTAGCCAATCAGTGAGCTTTGAAAATGCAGCATGAGGATACAATAAGGGCTGATCCAATCTTTTTGACTTTAAGCACCTCCAGCAAGTAACTGTTTGTTAATTGACGGAGTTCCAGACGGTCATAGAAAGCAAAGTGTTGACTGAGGGGCTAGTTATGACCAAGCTAGTCAGATTCAGCCCTGTTCAACAATCAGAAGTGTAAATTAAGTTGATTGTACAAGTAGGCTAGCTCCTTGATTTCTTTGAGTGGAACAGAAGAAGTTTCACACTAGGTTTGAGTAGAGGCAAGATGAGTGGGTGCATAATTTTATTCTGCTCATATTACAAGAGCGCTATTAGCACTAATGCTAAGACAACAGCGCTAATTTGAGCTAATCAAAGTGTGTGTGAGCGCTGAAGTGCGTCTGCAGGAGCATGCGTCGGCTGTGTGTCTCTGCAGGGGGATAGTGGGTGTTTCTGATTCACGACGACAGGCTAATGAGGGCGCAGTAGTGAGCGTGCTCCTTCTAGCCTCTAGGGAAGATGGGAAGGAAGGAGAGGTGGGTGGTAGTGGTGGTGGGGGGCACCCTTCATTAACATTTCATTAGCGTGTTCACATGCTAACGTCTCATTAGCACGCGTTCTCCAAAACGCTGAAAGACGGGCTTATGGATCACAGAAGGGTCACGGCAGCTGTGCAGGACAGACAAGCAGAGAGCGCAGACACAATACTTTGCCCAGCGTGGGTCGGGTGTTTCAAGGAGACAACACAGCTAGAACGGATCAGATCCGATCACATCGGAGCGGCCAGACACGGCGCGGCTGGGATACATCTGCTCACATTTCCATCTCAATGCAACGCCCTAATTGGTGACCGAGGCAAGCATTATTCTTACAAACGAGCAGACTTGAGAGGAACATCAGAGGAAGACACAAGGGCTAATCAGTGCTTTAGCCGGGG
>JAODXP020000019.1:23005392-23012892 GCA_027497455.2 Sardinella longiceps
CACTTACTGTACTTCTTGCAATAATCTGTAACACTTCACTTCACGAGTGAGTACATAACAAATTCATAGCAGCTGTCATAAATTGCTTACAACGCATTCATTAATGTTTCATAAGGTGTGACAGCATTGTCATCAAGTCTACATGAAATGTCACTTTACTATACAAGTTTTCATATCACTTATCTGAGTTTAAGTCTGTGAGGTAAAATTCACAGAGATGAACAGTATTTGTGGACCCTGATTGACTATGATGTGATAAGATCAGGTAACAGGTTAAAATAAAAATGCTGCTTTGAGGCTTTTGAACTGGAGCAACCATAATTTGAAGGTTTCATAAATAATTATGCTTGAGTTAGTCCAATGGTCACATACAATAACTGGGTAAGTCGAGTGTCAAAAAGACAGATAATTTTCAAGCAAAAATGTGAATCTTTCTTTACAACAAATGTCATCTAACCTTTGCAGGCTATTATCACCTTGTCTCTACTCAAATGAGAATGTGTCCAACAGTGCCAAGTTTAGTGCTATGTAGTTTAGTGCCCAGTGTTAGATTTGAATGTGATTATGAATACTTCACAGCCTGTATCGTAAATTAACATTTGAAGTAGACTTCATGAGATATTCATGAGACATAATTTGAGACATAATCAAGAGGTTTTAAACGAAAATACCAATGCTGCTTTGAGACCATTTCATTTTTATTTTGATAAGTTGTTGCCATTCTGTCTTCCACATTTATTCAAGGTTGGGTATGAATGTTGAGACATGTCTTAAGACACATGAAAGCTTTGTGAGCAGTTCATGAAAGGTGAAGGTGTTATGCACACCTGTCAAGTAACCTGTCACACACACACACACACACACACACACACACACACACACACACACACACACACACACACACACACACACACACACACACACACACACACACACACACACCCTCTCTTCACTGTCACCTCTTCCCAGAAGTGCAATGCCTTATGAAAAGCATGAAGATGTTAGTGAACTCTCTAGTGAGTTGTGAATTCCAGGTCTTTAGCTACATCACAAATTCTTGCACTGACTGACCGAATTGGCCTGTCCTCCTCTCTGCATCTGTCTTCCACCGCGGACCCTGGCAAGGCCCTTACGCATCACAGGTCTGTCAGAGCCAGACCCAAACAGAAGGAAAGTTCACACCCGCGTGCGCACAAAGCACCGAATCATGTTCCTATAAATAGATTTTTAGGCATATGGGAGGACAGGGGGTGGGGGGCTTCAAGCTTAAAGCTGTCGCATTAAATAAAGCAGGGGGGTCCTCCCAAGGCAGGAGCGTGCAAAAGACTGGAGGAGAAGAGAGGAGGAGTGAGAAAGAAGAAAAGAACAAGGAGAGGTAGATAGAAAGAGAGTTGGAGAGAGAGAGAGAGAGAGAGAGAGAGAGAGAGAGAGAGAGAGAGAGAGAGAGAGGGGGGGGGGGAACAAGGGGCAAGGGGAGGAAGAGAAAGATGTACAGAGAAAGACAAGAGGAAGAGATGGGAGAGATTTAGCAAAGATCAGCTGAGCTTTGTGCCCTGTGATGTCTCTGTCCAATCAATAATTCAAAGGCTTGGAGGTATTGAATAACATCAACATCCTGACAGCCGCCCAGTGACACTCAGCCAGAATTGTTCAAGAGCTCAAAAATATGTTTGCGCTCACACTCCAGTCCCAGTGCTGATTGGTGATGGTGCCTAAAAGAGGCAGCACACGAAATCTCCTCCTTCATTCAAGTCCTCTCTCGTCCATTCAAGGCATGCGATATCAGCAGCAACATTCACTACAGTAGACCTTCAGAGGAGACCTTTTCACCAAGCTCAACTCCTCCACACACACACTCAAACACACTGGCTCTCTTTCAGAACAAGCAGCAGAGCAAAAACCCACAGATTAGCTCAACACAACAAGGGCTATTGTGAGAGACTCCAAACTCCAAGCACAATGAAAATGATCTAGCAATGTTAAAAACAAACTCTATCTGAAACTAACTACATAAAGTAGTGATTGAAAAATAATTGAATATAATTGAATATAATTGAAATAATTGAATTTAATTGAATTCAAATTCCCATTTAATTGTATTTAGTTGAGTAGGTACTTGTTTTTTCGTACATTAAGCAGGAAAACTGAAGCAAAGCTGAAGCACATAGGCAATACAATACCATGAAATCACTGTATATTTGGATTTAGAGAGTTTTATTTCCAAGACTTAACAGACAAGCCACACTCTGAACTTCCCCGCTTGATGTGCGCATGAATTATAAAGAAATGTGAGTGCAAAAAAGTGTAAATCCGATTTGCATTATTCAACACCAAACATTGAACCAATTAAACAGCCCACAGAATGTTCTTCAACGGAGACAAAAACAAAATTAATTTAAAATGCGATGCCAATAATTCCAAACATTCATTCAGCTGACACTACACCTGTTCATGACTTGGCATCGAGGTAGCTAGTTCAAATATTTTCCCATGATTGTTGATGGAAATTCTAATCTCATACTTAGGCTACCTTACCGGTATTAGATGCGATCCACGGTGCAGTTAAATTCTTGAAGTTCAATACATCAGTACTAAAAAAGTCGACGTTAAAATAACCATCCAAACGCAGTTTGCCTTGAACAGACGTGAAACGGCACTGACTTCTCGCCCAGCGTCTAGAGCAGGTTTGACAGCTCGGCGAGATTGAAGTCGTGGACGGCACAGCCTAGCCTACACGAAAGTCCCTGTGGAGCAAAGCCAGCTTCACTTCACTTAACCGGCCTTAATGTGCAGTCGCGTTGCTTCATGGCTGACGATGGACTTCTTCTTCCCCCCTACAGTGAGAACTTTGTAGCCTAGTTGGGCACAGCTGAGGATGTCTTTGCGCATCTGCGGTTGCGCCACATCAGCCACGAGAGCATCAGAGAAACACTCACATCTCGCCAGAGGCTACTGTGCTATTGGACAATATTGTAGCTCTTGATAAATGATGTGCCTGAAAGTAACAGTTTATTATTACTGTGTGTTATCGTTGTCATATTTGATATAATGTGGTACATGTTCTGTGGACCTAAATCAAGAACTTCGAGCCTATGTGAAACAAAAACAAAGCAGGAAATAGACTAATAATACCCTGTAATGATTTGTCACAATGTCTGGTTTGGGCACACACACACACACACACACACACACACACACACACACACACACACACACACACACTACATTCATCTTTTTGACTAACCATGATGATTAATCCGCATAGTTTGAACTAAAAGCCCTGAGCCAAGACGATGCAGTAATTAAGGGATCTCTTATCTAACAACAAAATTAGGAAAAATACACAGTGGTTATTATTTTAAAATTACAGTTGAATAAACATAACTTCCTCTTATGACCAGTAGATGGAACCACATTCAAATAAATCAATTTTCAGTTCCACTCTCAGTACTAGTAGGTTAAGTATTTAAACTGGAATGTTGGTCTAAGATAGCGAGGTCAATGATTTTTGGAATGGTAGCCTATACAACCAGAGTTAGAATATTAACCATAGCTGTTCCTATGGGAAAATACATTATGGGTGAAAAGGGAAGAATTCCTAAATAATATAGGATATCATCTTTAAAATTCTCCAGATGATTATTTGCAATGACAAAGTACTTTTTTAACAACATTTCTGAAAAGCAGATACAAGTAGTTGAACCATTATGGAGTAAAAATTGCATGGCATGCATTTAAGGCCTACAGACCTACAGTGCACTATGAACCAGACCTTTTGTGTTGAATATGGAAATTGAATTTAATCATTGACAATTTTGGAATACAGTACCCATTTCAGCACCATAGGTGTACATTGAGAATCAATGCATTTCAATACAGCACAATACTGACTAGTCCATGATGTGGAAGAAGGGAGGACTTTTCTCACTGCATATTAAAATCATATTTAAGTCTACAGTCTGTAAACTTTATCATGGTCCCTTAAGGTAAAAGGCAAAATGTATCCATGAACTTATAATAGATATAAACAGGGAGGTAAAACTGAAATATAATACTAAGACATATTTACTAACAGGTAAGCCTTCCCAAAAAACAAGCAAACAAACAAATAAACAAAAACACAATGAGACTTATGTCCTTCAGGTGGCACAGACAAGCCAAATCTGTGCATGTGGCTCAATCCTAAACCGAAGTTATAAACCGCAAAGTAAAGAAACAAGCAGTCCATATATTATGGCTACCTTAGGCCCCTGGATACTATTGGCTTCAAAAAGCCATAAAAAGCACTTTCCAGTTGAGAGAATCCCTGTGTAGGCATAAATAATGTACATCTTGGTAGCTCAGGCCTGCAGACCTGTGGCCATATGCTGTATCCCCAGTCAATTAAAGCAACGAATAATGTGAACTTCAAGTTGTTTTTACACTTTCTTTCCCAAATCAAAATGGTCTCTGGGATAAAGAGAGTGTGTGTGTGTGTGTGTGTGTGTGTGTGTGTGTGTGTGTGTGTGTGTGTGTGTGTGTGTGTGTTAAAAGAAAAGATTTCCACAGCCGCTGAACTCTTGGGTTGGCTCCTGGGGACTCCAAATCCTTTCACCTGAATGAGCGTCAGATCCTGACACAGTACATTTAGCCCTTGAGAAAGCACTCATGGAACATGTGTTAGTGGGCCTGTGATGTAATACACTGAATACAAGAAGGTGAACCTAAAGTCTAAATTCCTTTCAGAACATGCACGTTATTTGCTATAAAATCTTTCAGGCCCTGTTTATCTTTCTACATGTATTCATTCATAATGTCAGTGTGTTTACCTTCTGATTGAAACTTGGTCAGAGCCAAAACATATATATAAAAAAGAGTAACCAGGGATTTTTTTTTCATGTGCATTCTTTTATTAAATTCATTATTCCTTCAAACACAACAGCTTCATACCTCAAGACTTCTTCTACACCATCCAAACACGTCAAATACTTAATGATGTACACAGATGCAAGGAGAGAAAAAAAGCACAGCATAGTTTCTGAGTTTCCTTCTTAAAGGGAGGAGCAAAAACCAAGGTGAGCGAGACATCAGTTAATGGACTCAACTTCATTTTGCACGCCGTCACCCTCAAAAAACGCATTCGCTCATAAAAAGCTTTATAAAAAAATATTAGGTAGGGAAATATCTCATTGCTACAAAATATGTTATTATGTACCTAGTATAAATCAGGGTAACAAAATATAATGGTAAATATCAACATATAAAACACAACTACAGTTTGGCCAAACATAAATAAACTACTGAGAAACAACTGTAATAATAATAATAATAATAATAATAATAATAATAATAATAATAATAAAATGGACCAATCACACAAGAGAACTTGGTATGGAGGAAGGGCAAAGGAAAACTACTCCAGCCAACCATCCACTCAATCCTATTCTAAACGTTTCAGTTTCAGTTGCTCTTGCTGCATGCTGCCACCAGGGGGGGATATGCCACTACTCTAAACACAGTGTGCCAGCCAGGGCCAGACTCCCAGAGGGGGTGAGCAGGCGAGCGAGTGAGTGAGTGAGAGGATGATAAGAGTGACAGCTCGTCTCACTTGACACCGTGTCTTATCGCCGGCCTGTAATCTACTACACTTCCTCTGCTTCCGTCTACAGAGGGGTCGGCAGAGACACTGGGACCTGTTCCGACACCGGACTGACAGGAAGGAACAAAACACCACAGTTGAGACACACTTCTGGTGCCCTCCTGCCGTGAGTGTGTGTGTGTGTGTGTGTGTGTGCGTGTGTGTGTGCAGGGACATCTGTAAGGTTTAAGGAGAAGGGGAAGACTAAGGGAAGCTCCTATTTGGTGGTTTGTGAACAGCTTAATACTGACTAAGAGGGCAAAGAGAACCAACATCAAGCACTACTTCATTATTAGCTGCGGAAGGGCAAGAGTCACACAAACAAGCCTAGATTCTTTTCTTCATCTATCGCTTTCACTCCCTCGTTCTCATGCACTCTCTCACACACACACACACACACACACACACACACACACACACACACACGTTTTTAAACACAAATGTACTTACACACAGGTGTATAAAAATAATAAACTATTCCGAAATACACTGAGAGGAAAAAAAAAATAAACATGACAAAATAAACTTCACTTAAAATACAATCAGCAGAATAAATTGATTTACAAACGCATGACAGGTACATGATATCAAGATATAGTGCCGATATCAAGAATGCACAATGCTGGTATTTGTAGTTTTAGATAGAGAACATATTTATTTCATTACATTTTTATCTTATTTGGAAAACCCATTCCAAATGTGAGTTAGCCAACCAGCGGCTAACTCAGAGTGTCAGGAGTGTCTTTCGAGGAAACGCCCTCAAACAGAAGAAAGGGTCGGATCTCCTTCCAATGTTCCAATCTAGTTCCTCCCGACAGGGAAAGTCGAGCAACAGCACCTGTGCTGTATATACCTCTTCCGGTGGCACAACCACCCACAAACAAAAACAAACAAACAAACAAAAAACAAATAATAATAACAATAATAACAACAATATTATTAATAATAATACAAGTGAAGTACACTGAGTACAAATTCATACAAAGAGATGAAAAAGAAGCAGTTCTGAAATATCCAGTAGGACGAGCTAAGAGAACACGAGGGCCTCTGGTTTCGACGAAAAAAAGATGCAAACACAACGAATGCGTCGCTAGCAGTCCGAGACACAGTCCGGGTCGTTCCTCCTGGGAGTGGATAGGATTGTCGGTCCCTTTGACAACAGGGATACTGCTGACCGAGCCTGCTGTCCATCTGACACTGCTGCTGCTGCTGCTGTTGGTTTTGCTTGCTTGTTGGGAGGGTGGGGTCGAGGGGCGGTGTGGGGGGATGGGTGGGGGGTTGGGAGGGTGGGTCAAGGGGGCACAGGTGGGCGTAAGCACAGGGAGGTGCCAGCTGGTGAGGCAGATGGGTCCTGCACCACACCCAGCACATTTAAGATGCCTACACCCGATTGAGTAGGGAAGACCTGCACAGAAGAAAGAAAAATAGAATAATAATAAAACACCGTCATAAAATAACCATATAATAACACAAATATACACACAATCAGTAAAGAAAAAAAAACACACACACACATGCTTGGATTCTATGCTCTTCACCTCTCTCTCTCTCTCTCTCTCTCTCTCTCTCTCTCTCTCTGTGTGTGTGTGTGTGTGTGTGTGTGTGTGTGTGTGTGTGTGTGTGAGTGATGATTGGGATGACCGTGAGTCTGGTCTGGGGGAAGCCTTGAGCTGACACTTCATATCCTGACAGCACTGCAGCACTGGAGTGGCTTCCTCGCAGTGACAGACTGACAGTGTGTATGTGTGTGTGTGTGTGTGTGTGTGGGTGTGTGTGTACACGCTCTAGTCACAGTGGAAAAACACTCTGGACTGATCTCAGAAAACGTGACTGTGGACTGGGCACTGAAGAGGGGACTAGCACAGGCAACATACTGTACCCTC
>JAODXP020000019.1:23025392-23032892 GCA_027497455.2 Sardinella longiceps
TCTCTGTGTGTGTGTGTGTGTGTGTGTGTGTGTGTGTGTGTGTGTGTGTGTGTGTGTGTGTGTGTGCTTGTATGGACAGATTTCAATCTGTGTGTGGGTGTGAAAGTGATTGAGCTCATGTTTGTGAGCGAGTGTGTATGTGTGTGTGTGTGAAAGACTGAATGATTGTAAGTGAGAGTGGTGTGTGTGTGTATATGTGTGATGTGAGTGTGTGCGCGCGCTGACACATTAGTCTAAAAGCCGCTCTCCTCTCCGCATTCCCAGCATTCCATTGGCGTGAAGTACACCACCCGCACACAATGGCCGCTCTCGGCCCCCAACGCCCTCCCTTTGATGGGCAGCCAGAGAGGCCTCCACCCCTCCTGCCCCCCTCCTATCCCCCCTCCACCCCTCCTACACCCCCTGACCCCCCCGCCCCACCCCTCACTCACCCTCCAGGCCCTCCAGCTCATCCTCTGAGGGAGGCAGTCAGTGTGGGACAGAAAAAAGGGAGGGTGGGTGGGGGTGGGTGAAAATGGCGCCAATTCAGGCCAAAGAGGTTGGTTCCCAAGAATGTGCAGTGCGACCTGAGCAAACTTGCAGCCTGATTTTCATTTCCTCTGATTGGACGGGCTGCAGTGTCTCGCCAGTTGCTAAGATACGGCTAAACAATAGAAGCTGGAATGCAGAAATGGTAAAAAAGAGAAGGCAGAAGCAGAAGGAGAAATGGAGAAATGGACAAGAGAGGAGGAATGGTGTGTGTGTGTGTGTGTGTGTGTGTGTGTGTGTGTGTGTGTGTGTGTGTGTGTGTGTGTGTGTGTGTGTTTGCTTGGGAGTTCTCCATGTGTGGTGTGAACGAGGTGACTTTGCTTTGACCCTCTGGGGTCAACGGGAGTGTTTATTGAGCTGAGTGCCTGACAGTCGATGGGAAGCTTTTCCCTTCATTTGGATGCTTGGGTGCGTCTGCAACCTTCCAACCATCCCCTAAATGCCTTGTTTGAGCTCCTACACCCTAAAACACTCCTCGCCTCATTCCTGGGAAATCTGGACACCACACTCTTCACATACCTTATCATTGTCCAGCGGGCTTTTCTGACCGAAGGCTTGGACAAACTCCTCTGGGCCGATGTAGCTTAACCTCTCCTGCAGGTGAGAGAGAGAGAGAGAGAGAGAGAGAGAGAGAGAGAGAGAGAGAGAGAGAGAGAGAGCACATTGAGTCAATTCTAATCAGGCGGGTCATCAGTCAAACGCTGAGAAATCAGCCAAGTGGTCACCTTGAAAATATATAAATATATTAATCTGGTTCAATAAGTGGATCAATGGAGTTGCAGACGCGACGCTGATGTAAGAAAATCAATCGGCTAAACGTGGGGGCCAGATGGAGGGATCACACTAAGTGGTGCAGACACACACACACACAAGCACACACATACACACACACAGAGCATCACAAGTGTACGTCACAAATCAAAACACACCTCAGATCCATTTTTAGCCACCTCTGTTGTGGAATTCTTAAACTCCCTTAAGTGTTGAAAAGGCGGTAAATCTAAGGACTTTTTGAGGCGTGTCTCTCTATTTAATTAAATGAGTGGCGATGGCCAAAGCATTGACGCGTCCGCTAATTCCATTTGAGGTGTTTTAGTTAAATGAGGTCAAGCACGGGTCAGTAGCGGTGGGGTTATATAAGGACTGTTGGAGGTCTTTGTAGTGGTCAGTCTGTTTGTGTGTTCAGCAGGCACAGCTTCACTAGGTCAACAAATGCAAGAGGCCTCTTTTACCACCTTGAGCTCTGTCTCGCTGTAGGTTGTGAGTTCTAAGGCATATTTAAATATGTATAAATATAAGATATTTATATAAAAATTTCCAGTTTAAGATAAACGTGACCCTGTCATTAACAATTAGGAAATACAGTACACTTTCTATGCAAATGAAAGGTGGTTCATATAGATTGAGGACATGTACACACCCACATACAAAGTCACACACACACATTACCACACACACACAAACACTCACCAGTTCAATGTGTGTGAGCTGCTGGGCGAGGGTGAAGGGGTCGCTGCAGATGCTGAGGATGTCGCGCTGCACAGACTGGGGCTTGGCCTTGATGATGGCGAGACGCTCGGTGACCGAGGCGTTGATCTTGGCCAGAGCCTCTTCATACTGGCTCAGCGCCGTCAGCTTCCGAATCAGAGCCTGGGTCATCTGCTGTACCGCCTTCCGGTACAGCTAGAGGAGAGGAGGAGAGAGAGAGAAGGATTGAGAGAGAATGATTAGAACAGAAGTTCACCAAAATAGTCAAAGTGAGCCTACTACAGTAATCATAAAGAGGTCCAACACACATACACACACAAACTTACACTCACACCCACACACACACACACACACACACATCCAGCTGAACCTGTAAGCACACACATGGAGGCAGCATGTGGAGCCCAGTGCAGCACCTCCCTTCCTCTGTCTCTCCTGTCTGCTGTAGACATTCCTGTGCGTGACAGGACCCCTCTTAACCAGCAACACATGAGCTTTTAAATCACTCTGGCCAGCCAAGCCCAGTTCATTAGGGGCGCAGGGACACCGTGTGTGTGTGTGTGTGTGTGTGTGTGTGTGTGTGTGTGTGTGTGTGTGTGTGTGTGTGTGTGTGTGTGTGTGTCCATCAGTGTATCGTGTTGGGAGGCGATGTGTCCATCAGTGTATGTGTGTGTGTGTGTGTGTGTGTGTGTGTGTGTGTGTGTGTGTGTGTGTGTTGGGAGGCGTAAAGGCAGCTGTCTGGTGGAAGTAGCCAAGGCCTCTTATGTAAGGTGTCTACGAGAGGAGAGCTCAGTCTGTAGTCCATACCACCCCCACACCCCCATCCATCCCCTACCCCGTAGAGACCCCACCCCACCCCAGCGGTGGCCCCTTTGGCTGGGCACACAAGCGGCTCTGAGGGGCCAACACAGGACCAGCCCAGCCAGGCCTCTTCCTGCTCCAGCATTGCATGACATTAGATAACACAACACACTGCACTCACTCCACTCCACACGGCACTGCTCCACTATGTTGCGTAACCATCAGACACAGAGGAACAGAGGCACAGAGAGAGAGAGAGAGAGAGAGAGGGGGAGAGAAAGACAGAGGGACAGAGAGAGAGGGACAGAGAGAGGGTCTGGAAGTGAAACTGATGGGCCTATTTTCAGCAGAGAGTAGTTCCATACAAGGCTATGTCTTTCAGCACTCTGCCAGCCCCGCTCAGGGCACTGGAGAGAGAGAGAGAGAGAGAGAGAGAGAGAGAGAGAGAGAGAGAGAGAGAGAGAGAGAGAGAGAGAAGGGGCAGCAAAGAGCATCTTTCCACTGATATGTTTAATAAATGAACTGGACTTCTTAATGGTGTGCTCAATACTTTGTTCTTATTACCTAATCTCAATTTTGGCTTTGGTTTTTTTTTCTGATGTGAAAGAAAGAATGAGAGAAAGAGGGAAAAAGAGGGAGAGAGAGAGAGAGAGAGAGAGAGAGAGAGAGAGAGAGAGAGAGAGAGAGAGAGAGAGAGAGAGAGAGTCAGATCTCTACAAACAGGCTGTGGACATGAGCATATTTTGATGGATGGTTGTAGGCCACACAGCCAGCTAAGCCACTGATCAGCATTCTCATACACAGGCTATCTGTCCTCTCCCTTTCTCTTCTTTTCTCTCTATCCCCCTCTTCCTGTATCCCATCTCCCTCTGCTCTTTCTGTCTATTTGCTGTTCCCCCTCTTTTTTCTATCACTCTGCTCCTCCTCCTCCCCTCTTTTCTTATCCCTTCATTTTCCTGGGGTGACAGTGTGTCACTCAGACGGCAGGGCCAGAAATTGAGAGGTGACCTCATCAATCAACAGGCCAGCCTGTGTGTGTGTGTGTGTGTGTGTGTGTGTGTGTGTGTGTGTGTGTGTGTGTGTGTGTGTGTGTGTGTGTGTGTGTGCAAGGTTGCAGAAGTGGAGAGGAGCACGTCTACACAGCAATAATAAATTCCACTGTGCCACAGATTGAGAGAGTGGTAGAGAGATAAAAAGATAGAGGGATGAGGGGGAGAGAGAGAGAGAGAGAGAGAGAGAGAGAGAGAGAGAGAGAGAGAGAGAGAGAGAGAGAGAGAGAGAGACTACATGAACATTTTTGCAGCGCTCTTATAAATCAAGCACTTGAAGGTTGAACTCTGCCAGGAGGACATACAGGGTAAAATAATGTCTCGCGTTGGAGTAAATGAAAGTCTCTCACACACACCCTCAGCGTGTGTGAGTGTGTGTGGGTCCGTGTGTGTCCGTGTGTGTGTGTGTGTGTCCGTGCGTAAATGCATACGTGCATGTGTAAATCTAAGAGATCTCTAAGCTCTGCTGCTGGTGCATAGGTTATCTTATTCTGCTAAACCTTGCATCACACCTGCCCAAAAGCAGCGGTGGGGTGTCGGCCTACTTAAGACCGATAGTGCAGATAAGATAACACTTCCCTAGGATACTCTACTCTACTCTGCTGATCTGCAGTCTAAAGTCTACTCAAATACCAGCCTTTATTAGTCTGCAGAACTGCCACCTAATAGTATCACAACTATAGTATACTTGTAAACAACTACATTAGTGAACAATAGTGAACATTAGTGAACAAAAGTGAGCCTTACTAGTAGGCTATCCTGGTAAGTGCTGTGCTGAAAGGACTGACTATTTGAAATGATTTATACATTGAAAAAAGAAAGTATACAAAGTATATTAGAATATTATTTTGTCTTACTCTGAGATTTTTAAGTCAGTCCCAAAGGAAGTATAGTCAAATCAAGTTCTACACAATGAGAGAGTGAGAGCATCCACCACACACACACACACACACACACACACACACACACACACACACACACACACACACACACACACACGCACACACACGCTAGCAAGATCAGATCAGAGAGGATTGTCTCGGCCACGCCACTCTCCGCAGCTCACCATATGGCCAAGCGGGTTTCCGTGCCGACCACCAGCTGAGCAGGGCGCTAAATTTAGAGGGGCCCTCTCGCTTGCTCACTCGCTTGTGGAGATAACTAGCTGGCATTCTCCTACAGCACGGGGGCCCTCACACACACACACACACACACACACACACACACACACCTAGTCTGAGTGTCTCACTGATGTGAGTAACTCGGCAGCAGAAAAGCTGCTTTTGAGATGTACCCATCGCCTTGGCAACGAGAAGAGTGACAGACGGCCTTGTGCTCTGACCTCAGCCCACGTCTCTGGCCATCTCCTCCCCGTAGTAACGCTGCCATGTCTCCTCCACACACACACACACACACACACACACACACACACACACACACACACACACACACACACACATCTCTCTTCTTTCCGTCTCTTCCTCCTCATCTCTTTATCTCTGTCTTTCAATCCCACTCTGCCACTAATTCTTTCTATCTTTAGCCATATTCTCTTCATTCTTGATCTCTCCTTCTCACTTTCTATCTATCTACAGTCTATCTATCTATCTATCTATCTATCTATCTACAGTATCTATCTATCGACTGTCTATTTATCGCCTGTCTATCTGTCTGTCGTCTGTCTATCTGTCTGTCTGTCTCTTATCCTCTGTGCTTTGAGTAAAACACATTTTCTTTCTCCTTAGCTGTTTCCTCCATCTTGTTCCAGGAATAACACGTCCAGGAATCACGACCCCAAACCACCGGCCCAGATAACAGGCTCGCTGCCGCCGCTAGCGCTGCTGCCTGTGACGCTGGTCTCCGGGCGCAGTGAGAACCACGGAGAAGTGTGGAGAACCGCGTCCATAATGACAGTCTGTGCATAGAGAAGGCCAGGGCCGCAGAGGGCTGGTGCTGGCGGTAAGGAACCGCACATCACAGATGTTCTCTTCAATGGAGAAACTATTCCTGGCGCCCGGAACACTAGAGGCCCAGTCGCCCCAGTCCAGTCCAGCCCGACTGACCGACCGACCGACCGACCGCTGGGAAACAGACCACGCTCGCTTCCTGGGTCAGCTGCAAACACAGCCAAACGCCTGGCCATTGCAGGGCCACTACATACACACACACACACACACACACACACACAAATACACAATGCTTGGCCATTGCAGATATACTGCAAACACATACACACACAGACATTGCTGCTATACACACACACACACACACACACACACACACACACACACACACATACAAAGCTTGGCCACAACAGTGCAGCCACTACCACAGTAGCCAATCCAGTCCATGGTCTGGGTTCCTGAGGAAATGAACTCTGCTTTTAGGTTTTTGATTTCTTCGTCTTTGTATTTACAGTAACAACTGCTTTGGCAACACCAGCGGCCTGTGTGTTATGCCAGAAAAGCACTTTTGAATTGCAACCCGGAACTCTGGATCCACACACACACACACACACACACACACACACACACACACACACACACACACACACACACACACACACACACACACACACACACACACACACAGGCTATGACTATGCTTATGGTTTGAACTTTTCCATTTTTGCCCTTCAAAGACTACTGTATGAAAAACAGAATAATCCCAGGCCCTTGCTGACCCCATTGTCTTGCTTGTGGCTTTCGTTCTGGACGTGGAATTGGTAAACACGTAGCCTAGCCTTCCAGTTCTCCTGTGGTGTGGTGTGGTGTGGTGCTGTGAGTGAGTAGTCAGGTTCACACAAGCCCAAACACCCACTGCACTGTCTTATTCACATCAAATAGTGCTTACTGAAGCTATAACATGTAAACTACTGAAGCTACTAGTTTTATGTCTTCAAAATGACAAGGTCTTTTGTAAAGAAGCCTTTTTCAGTGCTTGCCCATGTTATTTTTCCACTGCTTTGTTGACAGAGGGGCAAACACACACACACACACACACACACACACACACACACACACACACACACACACACACACACACCCATTGATCTATAGTTGAGGTGGTGGGGGGTGGGGAGGGTGTCATAGAGGGCTGTTTGGAGCAGAAGGTCTCTGTGCTCTTGAGGAAGCTTACATACATAGAGACTCTTTTCCACCCAATTAGTCACTGACACGCTGCCACTACGGATGAGGCCAGACACGGCTTAAAAAGGGAACATGGATTTCTTGCTCGGAATTTGATTTAAAAGAGAAAAACAAACAGCACAAAACACACACACACACACACACACACACACACACACACACACACACACACACAAACACAGCTCCTCAAAAAGTGTGTGATAGCGAGTTCAAATTGGGGCAGCAGGAAATTCCCATTGCAGGGACAAAAGGTAGAGTATTGGAACTACAATTATAAAGGACTCAATGTAATAAACGTACATTATGGATGGTTATTGACTTTTTGAGAAATGTTGTGGGGCAACCACTGATGACTAAGGTTCTTGATAAAAACATCAATGGTAATATGCCTGAACAACAATATCTTGCAAAATTACCTAGCAACAATGCTGTGTGAATTATCAGCTAATGCCAGAAATGGACTTAATGGCAGAGATGCCACAGAT
>JAODXP020000019.1:23042892-23050392 GCA_027497455.2 Sardinella longiceps
TTGACCCCAGGAGAGAGTGATATCTACATGGCATGTTGCGTGCAGGCGTGTGTGTGTGTGTGTGTGTGTGTGTGTGTGTGTGTGTGTGTGTGTGTGTGTGTGTGTGTGTGTGACACCCTTGCAGAATCATGCTGCTCTGCTGGCACAATGTCTCCTCTCTATAAGCCTGGATCACAGAGCTGAGAGGTGATGCAGAGGGTAAGACCTCGGTCCCCGAAACACACACACAGAGAGAGAGAGAGAGAGAGAGAGAGAGAGAGAGAGAGAGAGAGAGAGAGAGAGACCTTGGGAGAACATAGAGGTGAAGATCATTACCGTCACATTCCCATGTGTTCCCATAGCGACCATAAGCGTCAGCGTCACTGTACAGCACATAACTAGAACCAACTGGTCTGCCTTGTAAATGTCCATCCAAAGACAAGATGTGCTTCTATCCCCCTCCCCGACCCTGAGGATAAAAACAACTCCCAAAAACCTTCAACTTCATATTTGGCTCAATCATGCCACTAATGTCTATAAGGACTCAGGTTTTAGGTGTTATAGGGTTTAGGTTCATGGTCTAGGGCTTAGGGTGAAAAGCATTGAGATTCAGCCTAAAACTTAAACAACAAAGTCAAAGGCACTTGGAGCTTTCTTAGGGGAATCCTCTTTCCCTAATGTTTGGCCATTGGGTGAAGTGTAAATGGATCAGACAGTAGGGGGCACAGATATGCGTATGAGGGGGAAATGCAGCATAGGGTGCATTTGGGATGTAAATGAGGGCTTTAGTCAAACGTGTGTGAGGCCTATTAGACCTCCACAAAGGTGTCAGACTCCAAGTGTGGACTGCAGGGAAAACAAACACTTTCTTCACACCAGCAATTCCAGTTCAGCAGCTACTGTTCAATTCTTGTGTAGTCACACCTACACACGCACACAGCCAGACTTGCATCACTTATCACGTCACCTATCATCTAACAAACAAACACATACACACACACACACACACACACACACACACACACACACACACACACACACACACACACACACACACACACACACACACACACACAATCACCATTACTATTGAATAGGTGTTGCTGTGGCATGCCAGCGTCCCAGCTGAGGAGTTGCTGCAGGGGTTTGGAGTAGAACGGACAGCGGTGATCATTCAGCATTAGAGAGATCAGTGGAGAGGGAAACACTGGTTCAGCTTACAGAATGGAGTCTGATCTTAAAGCTGGGCTCCCTTCATTAGCCCACTGCATTCACATTCATGAGTGCTCTTTTGCATCTCTTATCTCACACACACACACACACACACACACACACACACACACACACACACACACACACACACACACACACACACACACACACACACACACACACACACACACACACACACTAGCACACATGAGACAAAAGAGAGATGAGACAAAAACAGAAACATAAATGTAAATACAATCAAATACACTCATACACATACTGGAGAGAGAGAGATGGAGAGAGAGAGAGAGAGAGAGAGACAATCATACACACACACACACACACACACACACACACACACACACACACACACACACACACACACACACACACAAACACAAACACAAGCATACCTGCCAGAACGGGAGTGAGTAAAGTCGTACTGAAATCCAACCCTCTCCCTAGGGTGGTGACTATCTGTGGGCATTCACATCACACACGTAGCTGCTAGTCATGTGCTACAGTGTGTTCCAGAAAACACTACACTACACAGACACACACACACACACACTCACTGGTCATGGGTCTGTGTTTGAGATAAAGTGCCAAGGAACATTTGAATCTGATGCTGGTGTGGGGTGAGTTTAGAATCACTCTAAATAAAACATCACACACACACACACACACACACCATAATAGACAGCTGACAAGGTCATATGATCAGTTCAGTTGGAGGACGTGAGAAATGGTCATTATTAGCTTATAAATGTGTGTGTGTGTGTGTGTGTGTGTGTGTGTACACTGATGTATCTGCTGACTGGGAATTCACTGGAATCTGGGCTAACGTTATACAGTATATGTGTATGCTCTCTGCACGCACACACCCTCATACACACTCACACATACCCACATGCATACACACGCATAAACATGCACACACTTAGTACACTTGTCCATATGCTCCAAAATAAATTTTAAAAACACCCTCAAACTAACCCATTTGCAGTCGCAATCCCGCTATGACACTGAACACACACACACACACACACACACACACACACACACACACACACACACACACACACACACACACACACACACACACACACACGAGCATAAGAGTTAAGTAGTGCAGTGTCCTTGACTGAACCGCTCTGAATGTGAATACTGTACATTGAACCTCTTCCAGATCACACATGCTTTTACATGCGGGGGGTTTTCAGCAGTCCTGACTTTGAGCTTCAGGGAGCTTTACTTGTCTGGTTCTGAATGTCATCCTATAGCTTCTTTGAGTCCCTGGCCAGAATTTCTTCCCTCTCCTTGTCACATTGAGCCATTCAGGCTCTCAGTTCAGCAGCCTTGGGTTGCCCTGATGAAACATTAATGAAAAGTGCCAGAGAGAGCGAGAGAGAGATGACACCAGCTACGGAACGCGTGCGTGTGTGAACACGACCCAGTTTGACATAAGTACACGACCACAGTCTGCTCATTGAAGATTGCTCCCCCCCTCCACCTCTCTCCCTCTCTCTCTCTCTTACACACACACATACACACATACTGTACACAAAAACACACACACACACAGACAAAGACACACGTACATGTACACACAAGTGTGTGTTGTGTAATTGCAGGAGAGAAAATTGGGTCAGTGTGTGACAGCATGCAGGAGAGAAAGGAAAAGGAGTCAGGCTGTGGGGGGTTATGTCACCATTAGAAGACAATAACAGCGGAAGAGAGAGAGAGAGAGAGGAAGGTGGACAGCATGTACAGACACCACTGCCCCCCAACACCACCTTCACTAAGCCTCCTCATCCTCAGTCCTAGTTGACTTGCATTCCATTCAATTCAGTTCAATTCAATTCAATTCAATTCAATTCAATTCAATTCAATTCAATAGAAAGAGCAGAATATAGTATAGAGAAACATTTGTTTCCAGCATGTGTATTGGTGAAGCGTAAAGCCATAGTGACCCAAATGACGGTAAAGGACAGTAAACCATGCAGTCCATATCCCTGTTGTTTGATCTCACCCAATGCTTCCAATAGGAACAGGAGGAACAGGAATAATTTGGTATTGTGATGACGTTGTGAGTCATGAATCACCAGTTACTGCTAACCAATGTGTCAGTTTTATTCTCTTATGCCCCTACCAGTTAGCATTATCTTCCAGTTAGCTCAATTTTCCTGTTTTTCTTCCTATTGGCAGCAATCTGCTCAGCAAGCTCAAGTAACTGGGATATGGGTTTATTTACGTCATACTTTTCCTTTCCTTTAAGACCAAAACAAAATAACAAACAAATAAAACAAAAAGTTCCTAATTCTGGACCCTACTTTATCAGCTATAAAGACTGTCTCAAGCACCTCCCCTACCACACATCCAGTCCATTAAAGAGCAGAGCAGTGCTTCACATTCTCAGGCCATCATCAGCCACAACCTTCCAAAGGTCCCTAGTCTCATGAGTGACAGATTAAGCCCTCCATATACCGCTGTCACAGATGCCCGTTACGTAATCTCAGTGATAAACAGCAACTCATGCAGATTTAAGGCAGCGACGGGAGATGGACAGCTCAGCACATCGCTTCTGCCTCAGTGCAGCCCGCGGCCCAGATCCATCCATACATTGGCCCCTTACGTAATGTGAGACTGAGATGGAACAGTAGTCGTAAAATAACTAACTCAACTGTCTTCAGTTGCTTCATTATTTTGAAAACACAAGACTGTACCAAATAAAAAGAAGAAAAAAACATGTTTAAATGAGGAATTGTATGAGAAAATGGGAGTTGAATGGAGAGTCTATCTATCTCTCTTTCATCTTTCCTGAGGGTTCAGAGAAAACAGGAGGGAAAAAAACGAAAGAAAAAAAAAAGACAAAGAAGGAAAAAAAAATGTTCCTGCATTCCAGTCTTCCCCTCTGGCATTGACCTTGTCCTTCTGAGTGGCCTGCTTGCCTGCTGGATGTTTGTTGCGTAAGCGGTAGAAAATTGTTTACATTTGCTGGGCGGAATCGGGTCAGTACGGTCTGCTGATCACACGCAGCCCTGCTCCGCTCCCCTCTGCTCCCGCTCACTGCCCCTTTCACGCCACTCATTAGCAATCACATGTTGCATCATGGGATTGCGGTGAGGGCGATCAGAGCGCGTACTGTAGGTCGCGGGGGGTAATGGTTTCGAGCTACCAAGTTGGAGAAATGAGGGTTAGGGAAAGTGTCGGTGTCCATGTCTACAATTCCCAAATCACATTCCAGATTCTCAAGCTCACTCAAGCCACACCCAAGGACTGACAAATGTTAAAAATCCCTGGGAATGTCACGGCATTGAAAACTATCAATGAAAATATTCCTTGAGGCAGAAGCAGCACTTGCTTCCAAAGAAAACATCAAAGAATGTTTTCATGTGCTTTATTCCAACACTATAAATCACTACGCCTGGCTGCAGCTACCCGTGGTTTTGTCTTTGCTCTTTGCTTTTTTCTGTGTTCATTTTTCTGCTTTTATTTTTATTTATTTATTTATTTATCTATCTAGCTCTTTTTCCCTGGCTGGGGTTGAACTATAGGCCCTCACCCACATTCTTTACATTCTGTGGGTGTAAGTCAACAGTGAGCCCCTCATTATGTGGCTGTAGTGCAGGCATCTCCTCTCTGTCTCCACCGATGGGAGTGTGTGTGTGTGTGTGTGTGTGTGTGTGTGTGTGTGTGTGTGTGTGTGTGTGTGTGTGTGTGTGTTTTGGTGTCTAAGGCCTGCTCTGCAGCCGTGTGTAAGCTGACACCGGCCACACACGAGGGCCCCTCACACCCACACACCCGTCAATCACCCACAGCCTCAGGTCTGTGATCAGCACCAGATGGGTGCATATGCGCGCACACACACACACACACACACACACACACACACACACACACACACACACACACACACACACACACACACACACACACACACACACACACAGCATGGTTGTTCAATAGAAGTAATCTACATACATTTATGAATTCTCATTCATTCATTGTTCTGTGGACAATCTACTGGCAATATTAGTACATGTGAAGGAACAATCACTCAAAGCCCACAAGCAAATGCAGTAGGCCTATTGTGCGCATACCTATTACACAAATATACCCCCCCTCCCCAACACACACACACACACACACACACACACACACACACACACACGTCTGAAATCCACCCATTACATGAACACAGATCCCTGGATTTCATTTCGCAGGAATGTGTCCCATATAATATGTGAGCCTAGTAGGGATTTTTGGCCTAGTTTCTGCACTCCTTCCCCCAGTGCTGAAAATCGGAGCGGACGCCCGTCTGCCAGCGCCTGACCGAACCGCCTGACCGCACCACTCTCGTCTGCGGAACAGACAGACAGAGGAACAACACCTAGAGCACAACGTGACTTTTTCAAGATCCCCTGGAAAAGTGGATCAGCAACACACATGCCTGCCTGTCTGTCTGTCTGTCTGTCTGTCTGCCTGCCTGCAGTCCTTTGATAAGAATAGATGGAAAAATCTGATATATTAAATATGAGATTTATAAGACAGTCTGTTCCTAACCTGAGGAAAAGGATGAAAAAAAGCATGTCGCTGCATGTTACATGAAAAACGGCACTAAAATTTGTCTGTTCAGTAAGACACTCCTCTGAAACAGAACTACTAGGTTGTTCACTTCATTATACCACATACAATACATCCAAGTAGGTTCACCAGCTCAACAGGCACAGCCATGCACTCCAAAAGCAAACAAACAAACAAACAACAAGCAAATAATAAATAAACAAAGTAATCATCCAGACACTCAAAAATGTGTGCGAGCAAGGGAAGGAGCAAAATAAATTTGAAAACCCTTCTTTTTCTACTTGCAAACATTTTAAACTCTTTAAAAACAGGGAATGGCTGGGCCTTCCATGTCCTTCTCCTCATTCATTCATATTCTTTTGTGTTCAGAGCAGAAGGGGAGGAGAGGAGCCACTTTCACACCAATGACCCCTCCAAACAGATCCGACTTCCCAAACAAAGATCTACTCCGATAATCCTGCTGTAATGACTCACACACACACACACACACACACACACACACACACACACACACACACACACACACACACACACACACACACACAGTCACACACACACACACACACACACACACACACACACACACACACACACACACACACACACAGAGCGGATGTATTTCAGGGGAAGCACCTGACGTGTGTGGTTGGTGGTAGAGTACTGTAAGCAGGATGGGGCTCCTAAAGTGAGTGTCAGATTAATGGGGAGAGAGAGACTGGGGGCTGTGGAGCTGCCGGCTGATCAGAGGAAGAGAGATAGAGAGCCAGAGCTCATGATCACAGCGCACTGCCAAGAGTGATATAAGAACACACAAGCAGGGAAAACAGAGCCCTTGTTTCAGCTCAGCTGCACTGGGTGCAGCTATTGTTTTACAGCTGGAGAGGGGAGTGTGTGTGTGTGTGTGTGTGTGTGTGTGTGTGTGTGTGTGTGTGTGTGTGTGTGTGTGTGTGTGTGTGTGTGTGTGTGTGTGTGTGTGTCTGCATGAGTGTGTGTATGTGATGAGTGAGTGTAGGCATGTATGTCCTCCAGTTAGTGTGCACCTGAAGAAGTGTGTGTGTGTGTGTGTGTGTGTGCGTGTGTGTGTGTGTGTGTGTTTGTGTGTGTGTGTGTGTGTGTGTGTGTGTGTGTGTGTGCACACCTGTGTGTGTTTGTGTGGCCCAGTGCCAGAAAGAGAATGTTCCGGAAGCTCTATGTTCCCTTACTGAGTAGAGTCACATGGCCAGAGCTGGAGGCAACAGAGTTGTGGGACGGGAAACACCCTGTTACACACACACACACACACACACACACACACACACACACACACACACACACACACAATGACCTCTCACACCTGGCTTGAACTCTCAATTTCCTCTAGAGGGATATGCTTTCCCTTCATTAAGCCACACTAAACACAAACACACACTCACATGAGTCCCCCACCCCACCCCACAGACAAAAACATGCTGGTACTCAGATACAAATAAAAACAAGCTTAAATACACCTACTTAACTTTCTTGGACAGCAAAGACACACACACACACACACACACACACACACACACACACACACACACAGACAGACAGACACACACAGTGGTTAAGGTGGGATTTGGCAGAAGGGGGAACTCTCAAATTTTGTGTCGGTGCAACAAAGAAAATCTTTTGCTGATATTATCTCACCATTGGAAGCTTGCCAGATCATGCCCAAACAATAGTCACGATAGTGAGATACTACTA
>JAODXP020000019.1:23057892-23070686 GCA_027497455.2 Sardinella longiceps
CTCACACACTTAGGGGGCCACCAGAGGGGAAATGACCTGCAGCACCCTGGGGAGTAGCCCAGATCAGAGGATGCCTTACGGAAATAATGGGCCTTATTGAGAGGGGGGCGCTTTTTAATGTGCCAATATGGCCTTCAAGGGCTTTCCATGGGATATTTACCTTCCTTTGGTTTGTTATTCTTCCAAATATTTTCATGAAGTGAGCTTTCAGGTAGGTATCAATGCTAGCATTCACTCTAAAATGGGGGGTTATATCACTGAATGATTCAATGAAAGATAAAGACACAAGTGGAAAGGGAGGGGAGAGACTGACATATTTTCATAAAGCTCTTGAATTTGGGCTTTATGTAAGATCACGGGTGTGTGTTTGTGTGTGTGTGTGTGTGTGTGTGTGTGTGTGTGTGTGTGTGTGTGTGTGTGTGTGTGTGTGTGTGTGTGTGTGTCTGTATGATTCTCACTGTTGTGTGTTAATGAGCGCTGACCGGAGTGTTCCCAAAGCCACTTCCTCTGTGCTGTTTGTGTCCTTGGGAAAGAGACTCAGGTCACACCAACTACTGCCTGCTGCATGAGTGCACTGCTCACCATCTTATCTGCTCATCTCCTCCTGCATAGCACACCGCAAATGAGCAATTATAGTCTGGTGTGTGTGTGTGTGTGTGTGTGTGTGTGTGTGTGTGTGTGTATGTGTGTGTGTGTGTGCGTGTGTGTGTGTGTGTGTGTGTGTGTGTGTGTGTGTGTGTGTGTGTGCGTGTGTGTGTGTGTGTGTGTGTGTGTGTGTGTGTGTGTGTGTGTGCTACCCTCTGTTTAACTGTGTTCTGAGTGCAATAAAACTTCAGGAACATGCTGTATGCAGAGTTGCATGTGTGCGTTGCCCTGCAGGAACTTGAGTGTGAACCGTGTATGTGTGAGAGAGAGTGTTTTTAAGTGTGTATGTGTGTGTGTGTGTGTGTGTGTGTGTGTGTGTGTGTGTGTGTGTGTGTGTGTGTGTGTGTGTGTGTGTGTGTGTGTGTGTGTGTGCAGACGCGGTGAGGACTGAAGAGGAAGCCTGGTAGTGTCGGGTACTCCATGTCCAGGACAGGGCCCAGCGCACAGGCACATGTCTTGTCTGTAAACACAGAGGATCTGCCAAAGGCCATCTGAGCGGAACCTGACAGTCAGACAGTCTTTCCCACAACCATCCTGTGTCTCTACACCACTACACACCTACAGTACGCCACTCACTATACACTACATCTACCAGACACTTTCTCACTCAATGCATCTCATTACCTATCACATCTCTCAGAGACAGTTTATACTACAAATCCCACACAGTTGTTACATTTGCCTTCACACAGTTGTAATATCTATTTTATAGCATTGCTATAGGTATCGAGAACTATATAACTGTAATGGTTTTGGGTATTTTTTGCCCTCAACAGTGCCTTCCAGACAGAGCTGCCCTCAAGGTACTACTCTCCCAAATCTAGGATGAGGGTCGAGGGGGTAAGGTTTAGGGTTAAGGTAGTACCTTTCAGACAGTGCTGCCTGGAAGGTGCTGTTGATGGCAAAAAACACCATTGGGCTAACTATTAGGCCAACAGTCTTCCCTACAGATATCTTATAGTCAGTAAATATCCATCAATCCTAAAAAAAAGATGTAAAAATGGTAACTTGTTACACAGAAAGGAAATGTAGGGACTCTGGGGACATGGATTTAAAAGGACCATCTTCTTTGAGCACTATAGCCAACAGGTTCCCTAAATACTTCTAGTATTAGTGATGCCTGGAGGAAACCCCAGAGATGGTTTAACCTTGGTGGTGTTTAATCTCCTCCTCTGCCCCCCTGCAGTTTAAAGACTCTTTAAAAAGAGAAGGGCCAAGCCCAAGAGATGGGGATAATCCCGGTGGATTACGGCCTCAGTAGAGACCATCATCACAGAAAGGGCCTCTGTCCCCCCGATACCCTCAGCAATGCCACCAGGGGAATAATGGCACATGAAGTAATATCATTATCAATCATCAATATCATTACCTATATCATATCAATATCATATCTGGGATTTTATCCCAAGTAACACAGCTTCATAATATAGGAAATGGAAGCCATGGCAAAAGTCTCCATGCTAGCTCCTGCTAACCCACATTCTTTAGGATGAAGACCCCTCTTCAGAGCAGAGCACCCACAGAAGAGCACCTATAGGACCTTATCAGAGATTAGAGACAGAGACAGCAGGTGCTTTTTGGCCCTCTGTCAGTCGGTAGTGAAGCTTTGTGTCCTCCAGTCCTGCTTCCAAATGCTCAGCTCGATCACTGGCTGTGATGTGCCATGCTGAACATGAAAGGCTCTTGACAGCAGATGGCAAGGTCACCATGACTTCAAAGAGATCACTAGCGATCCCATTAAACCTGCCTCTGCTCCAGAGCAAGGGACACAAGAGCTCAGTGACCTCTCCTGATTCGCCCCCCCAGGCTTCAAAAGGAACCCTCTGTTCCAAGAGCCGGTCCCCACATCCATCTTGATGAAGGGGACCTGCTGTTAGCTGTGCCTTGTTTTGTTTTGAGCCTTGTTTGGAAACGGCCACGGAACGCTGGCATCACCAGGCTCCCACGCAGCTGGGGCTAAACTATGGGTCGCCACGCAGTCGCTCTCGTCCTGGGACTGCCGGGAAGGGAAGGATTTATGATGACGAGGAAATGTGTGTTTCCTCACGAAGAGACGGTTCTGCTAAAGGATTCTGTGCTTAAAGCTGCATTTTACTGTGGAGTAGTTTGCTAGGGAGCTGTCTCTCTTTAAGCAAGCACTAACACTGCACCAAGGCTAGCGGCCAAATCCACTCCAAGACGTTGTGTGATCTGAACCTCAAAAACCATTTGGCTGCTGTGAATATTTTCTTTCTTTCTTTCTTTCTTTCTTTCTTTCTTCCACTGAAGTTTGGAATATATCGCTGCACTATAATCACTGAACAATTACTGTGATGTTCCCATCTAAGTGTAATTTAAGGAATTTCAACCTTTTTCTTTTTCCTGCATTTCATGTTTTTCAAAGACTTAAAAGCAGTGACACACTTGCAAAAGACATCTTACAAAAGACTATTACTGCTAGAGCTGCATGGTAAAATCCTTACCATGGCCATTTGAGTAATTGACAGCACACTTACCATCACTAAATTGATCCTGATGACAGGTAACCGTGGCAACAAATGGAAATTTGTGAGAGAGGAGATAAAATGCTCACAGGCGGACAAAGCACGCGGGAATGTGAAAAATGCCAACTCAGAGAAGAGAGAAACAAAATACAGAACAAAAGACATTTACCGCTGTCTGTCTGTCATCACCACTGCTTTTCTGTCATCTTGTGCATCTTTCACTTCTCTTTATGGAAGCTGGAGTTTTACAGACCAACACAGCATAATGCTTTTATAGATTATATGCCACGAAAATATTGGCCAGATTAGGGCCAGCATAGGCTACAGTGTGGGTGTGAAAATCAAGGAGAGTGAGAATTCCAGAATATCATCTACATCACTTATCATCTAAATGACCATAATCTGTGTAATTTATAGAAAACATTCACTGAATGCAGCTGTACATGTGCTTTTCAATGCTATGTTGTATAGCTGTTATAGCTACAGAAGAAGGGAGAAAATGTTATGTGCAGAATGTTTTTTTTTCTTTATGTGGTGTCATAATAGAAATGGTTCAGATAGATACTGACATTTCACAGAAAGCCAGAGCTCAGATGTACTCAGTAATTCATAGTTGCACATCACAGACTGTGCAGCTCAGGCATGTTGAATGACTGAAGTTGTTGAGTGTGTTCTGCCGTGGTCTAAAATCAGATAATTGACCATGTTGCATAACGTGATTGATAAAAGCAAATTGAATTCTTTTTTTTTTGTTCCTGCCGGAAATGGTTTAGTTGGTTTATCTTGCAATGATCATCAAAGCTCAGAAGTTTACAGGCAATGTATAACGACGGCCATTTCTCTGCAATGGTCTGTGACTGAAACAGTTCATGACCCAGAGTGATATAACACAAACTCTGTGTCCCTATCTGGTGTGCGTGTATAGAATCACAGGAAAGCCTATTGTATGCAGGCAATACATCAAGGTACACATATATTACCCCTAATGCATTGCTTTGGCCCACTTATTTGACTGGACGTGTTTTATAATCTGCAGTGTTTTCTGGAACTTTCTGTGCAGCTAGAAGACCAACCACCCTCTCATCTTCCCTCTCGCTTCCTGTGTTGTGCAATCAGATGTTGAAGTGTGTTTATGTGCATGTGTGTCGTGTGTGTGTGTGTGTGTGTGTGTGTGTGTGTGTGTGTGTGTGTGTGTGTGTGTGTGTGTGTGTGTGTGTGTGTGTGTGTGTAGTGTGTGAAGAAAAAAGAAAGAGACATCTTATGACCCTGACAGATCCATCATGAAAACACTGACCTGCTGTGCAGCGGCAACAGTAACGAAGAGAGGCCCACCAGGGCTAGTTCAGAGCTTCACACGCTAGGCTACTCCAAGCCATGCCACGCTAGGCCAGTCAAGCATGCCTCACTGCTTAAAAGGCAAAATTATGTAACCCAAATATTTGTCCTCGAAAGAAAGTTCAGAGCTCCACACAGATATTTATGTAACCCAGATCCCAACGGTTCCTCTGGACCGAGGTGACGGGACTGGGGCCCCAGCCATGGGATGATGGATAATCTAATCAGAGATTGGCATGTTGGCTTCAAATGGATACCAACGCTTTAAGCAATAGAGCTCTCCCCTATCAGCCAAAACAATAACACTATACACCCTAGCTCAAGGGCTCAACCAGAACAAATGCTAACTTTCCATGCACTAATTACTACGCTCTTAAGATAGCAGTGTCACTCCTACAGTGGGTTTGAACAAAGTGTTCCTATCGTAGCTCTCTATCCACCAGGCTGACCCAAAAATGAACACAGCTGATTAGAATAAAATCCCTCCACATTTGTTGCACAGCTGAGGATGCTTTGATAGCTTGTAGATCTAGAACCTTCTTTCTCTGTCTTCACTCCATGCCTGTTAACTGTGACATTGAGATTTCTATGGTCTGATGGATTGACCTGCTTTGTCAAAGACACAGATGCCTGATTTACTGTAATTTACTGTAATTTGCCAGGTTTAGAAAATGTGAAAGAAAGCATCACTAACAATAACAAATAACACAAATGTCTCAATGTCAGCAAAACATCAAAACTCAGAATACACGTTCCTTTTCCTTGTGGTTTCTGCTTTCTTCTTCTTCTTCTTCTTTTAGTCTGGCAGTGAGATCTGTATTGCGTGCAAGAAGACATGGTCCCTCATGCAAGTCATGTTTCACTCAAATGTGATAGACAGCACGCAATCAGTTCACTTCAAATGAAGAATAACTTTCCCACAAAAGACTTTGTTTTTTTTTGCTCTTCCAGAGTTCTCACATTATTATAACTGGCACTTACATAACTTACAGAATCAATAAACGTCTGTCACATACTTTCATAACAGACGCCCGTGTGTTTGGGGACACGGATGGAGGCCTGTCCATGCTCATTTTCAGGAAGTTCAAAGGTCAGCACAAGGTTGTTGAAATGAGCGTGGAAAGACAGGCGTGTAAAAGCCATGTCATTTCTCTGGAAAGTTCTCCAGGAACTGTTTGGACAGGCTTGACATAGGCCATGACAACATGTTCTTCACTAATAAATCAGTGAAGTGAATCACTCAATTTTTTGTCAAAAGGAGCAAACAATATTATAGCAACATGTAACTGCCAAACAAATATTTCCCCCACAATATGTTGAAAAGTACAGGAATGGCCTTAAAATAGCTCCATAATCATAATACTGTCGTCTCCTTCCTCCAGCAACATGTCCTTACTGTTATTTCTATCCACAGAACAAATAAATCTTGTGCTGACTTCCTCTTTGTTGTGTAAGTGGATGTATACAATAAGCAGAGCAGGCTTCCATACTGTCTCTGGATCAGTTCACTTGCATCTCCTTCCTGGGCAAAGTCATTCCAAACAGAGCAGAGGAACTGAGCTCTGGCCAGACACTGAGGGTGTGCATCTTTCCTGTCCAGAGATAAGGTCTGGGAACTAGTCAGACAAGAGGGAGACAGAGACAGAACATTCTAGAACAGATATTAGCCTACTCTCTTTACCTAATGGCCTCTGAGGAATTGACATCATACTTTGACATTCTGTTATGGGGAGGTCATCAAATTAAAACATCGGGTCAAAGGAAATGAAATGTTCTGCATGTGGACATTTTTTACCTCGGTAATAGCAAAAGTATGATTATCATTGTGGGGAGATTTGATCTACTCTCTCTCTCTCTCTCTCTCTCTCTCTCTCTCTCTCTCTCTCTCTCTCTCTCTCTCTCTCTCAAAATCTCAAATTCGAAGGAGCTTAATTGGCATGACGAACAAGACATTCATATTGCCAAAGCAATCATACAAGGTATGATACATATAGAATCAAAGAAGCCTATGTGTGCATACATAGGTATATACAGTGGGCAAAAATAGCATTGTTATCACAAGAACACAAACAAAGTAGAGGTACAGGTTAAAACACTCTGTCAACAGAGTGAAACAGTAACTGTATGATTTCAGTATCATTTAAGTTAACCGAATGTAGATAATAATAAAGTTACATTGTGTTCCAATCCCTTAGCTTGTTACATTGTAAAATATAATTTGCTGCTAAAGAGGCTGAAGGCCCCTCTCCTGAGAGAATGGCCAGTTTTTCGCTGGTGCCAAGGGTATCAAAGTTGGGATGATGTGTTTTAAAGTAAATGAAAAAACTTTGTCTTATGATGTTGTATTTGTCACAGTGGAGAAGGAAGTGCTCCTCTGTCTCAACCTTCCCTGTCTGGCAGTGACCACATATTCTGTCTTCTTTGGGCAGCCAGGTTTTCCTGTGCCTACCTGTTTCCACTGCAAGGCTGTGGTCACTTAACCTGTACTTGGTCAGGATCTGCCTCTGCTTCGTATCTCTGACAGAGGAGAGATACTCTGCCAATTTGTATTCACGATTTAGGGTCAGATAGAAATTCATTCTGCTTTGACTGATAGTATGATTTCTCCAATGGTCCAAATAGTTTTCCTTTGCTTGTTTCATGACTTTTTTGACACAAATTGCTGGTTTGGAAGCAGAGCTGGTCTGAGCTTGTGTGTTAGTACTTTTTAGTGGATTAGTGAGCTTCAGTACCAGCTGGCATAAGTGACTCTTTTCTGGGTTCAGTTCCTGGGTTTTTAGGGCCTCAAAATGGAGTGTATTTTTGGGACTTGATTTTAGGTGCATCCAGAATTTAAGTGCTCGTTTTTGAATAGGTATTGCCAATGGGTAACGGCCTAATTCTGCCCTACATGCATTATTTGGTGTTTTTGTTTGGACTTTAAGTATAGATCGACAGAATTCTGCATGCAGGGCTTCTGTTGGATGCTTGTCCCATGCAGTGTAGTCGTGCATGCTGAGTGGACCCCAGACCTCACTTCCATACAGCACAATAGGCTGTATTATGCTGTCAAATAATTTGCACCAGATTGATATAGGTATATTTATGTTGTAAAATTTAGATTTTATTGCATAAAGGGCTCTGCGGGCTTTTTCTTTGAGTGCATTCACTGCCTTGCTGAAACTTCCTGATGCAGTAATGGTCAGACCGAGGTAAGTATACTGCATCGTGTGTTCTAGGGCGGTGCTACCTAGAGTGAACAGGTATCTGTCTTCCTGACATCTGGATTTCTTTTGGAAGATCATGATTTTTGTTTTTGTCGGATTAACGGACAGGGCCCAGGTCTGGCAATATTTTGCCAACAGGTCCAGATGTTCTTGTAGGGCCTGTGCAGAGGGGCCTAAAAGGACCAGATCATCTGCAAAAAGCAGAAATTTTACTTCTGTATTATGAAGGGTGAGTCCCTGGGCCTGCAGACTGTTCCAACTGCACCGCTAACTCATTGATGTAGATGTTGAACAGAGTTGGACTCAGGCTGCAGCCTTGTCGCACTCCCCGCTTCTGTGTGAAGACCTCAGTTTGTTTTTTGCCAATTTTTACACTGCATTTATTGTTTGAATACATTGATTTGATCACGTCGTATGCTTTACCCCCTACACCAGTTTCTAAAAGTTTGTAGTATAATCCAGTGTGCCAAATAGAGTCAAATGCTTTTTTAAAGTCCACAAAACAGGCAAATATTTTTCCATTTTTCTTGTCTTTTACATGTTTGTTGATTAGGGTGTGTAGGGTGTAAATGTGATCTGTAGTACGGTGGTTTGGAAGAAAGCCAATTTGATTTTTGCACAGGGCATCGTGCTTGTTAAGGAAGGTTTGAATTCTCTCATTCAATATGCTACTAAATACCTTCCCCAGATTACTGTTCACACAGATACCTCTGTAATTATTAGGGTCCAATTTGTCTCCACTTTTATGAATTGGGGTAATGATTCCATGATTCCAGATGTCAGGAAAGTGGCCAGAACTTAGAACAAGATTGAATAATTTGAGCATAGCATTCTGCATCTCAGGTGTGCAATGTTTAATCATCTCACTCCTGATGCTGTCAGTCCCACAGGATTTATTGGGTTTTAAAGATTTTATTTTTTGTAGTAATTCTTCATTGGAGATAGGGTAATCAATTGGATTTTGGTTGTCTTTAAATGCAAATTCAAAATTTTGTAGCTTTTGTTTGATCTGGCTTTGATTGGTTTCTTTTGACTTTACTTCACTGTAAAGGTTTTGAAAATGTTCAATCCAAATATTTCCGTTTTGTATAGGTATATCTTTTGGTTCTTTCAAGCTCAAATTATTCCACATATCCCAGAATTGATTTTTATTGATAGAATCTTCAATCTTACAAATAAGGTTGTTGGTGTAATGTTGTTTTTTCTTTCTAATAGTTTCCTTGTAGCATTTTTGAGTCTGACAATATTTTTTCTCAGATCTGTATCTTGAGGGTGGCGGTGTTTGAGATTTGACAGTTGTCTCAGTTCTCTCCTCATAGCTTTGCATTCGGCGTCAAACCATTTCCCCTCTCTTGGTTTCTTATGTATCTTTCTATGACTTTTTGTTAGACCAGCTTTTTTTGCTGCCATGTGGAGAATGTGGTTCAGTTCTTGGACAGCCATGTTTATACTTTCTTTGTCTTTAGAAAAGGTTTTGTTAGTAAAGTTAATTATTTTGTTAGTCAATTCTGTTGAGTTTAAGGCTTGGGTAAATTTTTCCGGGCTGTCTGTTGCCCATCTGTATGTTGGATTGAGTTTGTACATTGTGATTGGTTCTTCATTTGTGTTAGTAGAGTGGTTAGTGATTTTTAGGAAAATATTTAGTTGGTTATGGTCTGAAAGAGAAGTTTGCTGCCTGACAGTGAATGCACTGAAGTGGGAGGGGTCCATGTCAGAGATTGCATAATCCACTACACTGCTACCCAGGACTGAAGAATATGTGAACCTCCCTAAAGAGTCACCTTTGATCCTGCCATTAAGAATGTACAGGCCCAAGGCTTGACAGAGGTGCACTAACTCCTTGCCACTGTTGTTCACCACACAGTCTAGGTTGTTGCGTGGTGTGGTAGTTGGTGAAAAGTGCAATGGTGACTGGCCAAACACATGTGCACTGCCATCAGGGTCAATATAGTCAGACTCAGTACCTGTCCGTGCATTAAAGTCACCACACAGTAGCACTTTGCCCTGTGCTTGGAAATGGCTTACCTCTGTATAGAGGTTATTGAAGTAGTCTTCTTCATAATAATCAGAATCTGCTGGGGGAAAGTATGCTGCACAGAGGTAAATTGTGAATTTGGTGATGCCAATGGTATTGTATAATTTAAGCCACAAATGATATTTTTCTTTTTTAACAATTGTTATGTGTTTAGCCAGTTTGTTTTTGCACCACACCAAGATACCACCTGAATCTCTTCCACGCCGAGTTTTTCTTGATTTTACAGAGGGTACTATAATTTCATAAAAATCTGTTGGGCACATAGAGATAACATTTTCACGGCACCAAGTTTCCGTAAGAATTATTATGTCACTGTTTTTAACACAATCCAGAAATTCAGGGTTTGTACTCTTCAGACCAAAGGCTGAAGAATACAAGCCCTGGATGTTCCAACAACTTATACAAAAAGAACGCATGAGTACAGTAATAAAGAATGATTAACCATATTGTGAGACAAGTTGGCAAATAACAGTTGAGATACTTTTGTAACAATTTTTTTTTTTTTTTTTTTTTGTGTGTGTGTGTGTGTGTGTGTGTGTGTGTGTGTGTGTGTGTGAGTGTGTGTGTGTGTACATACATGCGTGAGGGATGTCTTGATGTGAGTGTGTGAGAGAGAGAGTTTGAGAGAGAGAGAGAGTGTGTGTGTGTCTGTGAACGTGCACATGTGTGTGTGAGCGTGTGTGTGTGTGTGTGTGTGTGGGCGTGTGTGTGTATCTGTGTGAGTGTGCCCAGACGCATGTGTACGTGTGAACACTTACAAGGTGAGTGTGCGTGGGGATTTTTTTTTTTTTTTTTTTTTTTCCCCAAATAGTATGTGGGTGTTCAACTCACAGCTTGAGAAGGCCTTCACATAGCTTGTGAAGCAAGTGTTTTATCTCTCCTAGTTCAGAGGGTTGATGAGATGTAGGAAGTGGTTGAGCAGCAGCTGCTGCGTAGCTCTTCTCTCGCTGTGGTGGTCGGGTGTCTTTAGCAGGGGACGGCCTTCTCATTCCAGTGTTAGGCTGGGATGATGGTGGAGGTTTTAGTGGGAGGCGTCCTCTGATGAAGGAGTTGTGGCCATGCAGACCAGGTGGGGGAGGGCGACGGATGGTGTAGGGCGGAGAATTAGTTGGATGTCGTCCTAGGGCCACATCTTTAAGGGTCCTGGCGAAGATTCTCACTCCGTTCTTGTGGAGGTGAAGTCCATCATACAGCTCTCGTGGGCCGATTGAGGGGTGGTAAGCAACATGGATATTCGGGAGGGTAGAGCAGTTTCTCGTTAGTTCCACATTGATGTTATGGATGACATGTGGGGGTGTATCTGTGCGGGGAAGAAGAGTGGACATTATGATCCGGGAGTCTGGGAATTCTTGGCTTGCTTTCTCCGCCACCTTCGTCATTGCCTCTGCAGTCCCATGGCCCAGGGAGTGTAGGTCATTCGTCCCGGTGTGGATGATGATACAGCTGGGCCTGCCGAGGGTGTCTTGACTGAGGAGACGGAGGGCCTGGTTCGAGTTACTGCAGCGTTTGGTTGCTACACGCTGACCGGGGAACAGTCTTTCAGGGTCGAGAAACTTCCCATTGGAGTCCATAAGAAGCACCACCTGGGGATCTGGTGTTGTGGTATCCTGTGGAGGTGGTGGTTCCTTGGGTGTGGGGCAGCAGAGGGAAGACTGTGGTGGTATGTCAGCAGTGTGCTGTGTTTCTGTAGTGGGTCTGTTTTCTGTATGTGGTTGTGGGTGTAGGTGTTGGTTTGAAGTGCTGGGAGAGGCAGGTTGTATGTCAGTGTGTGTCTGTGTGCTCATAGCTCTGTGTGAGGGGGGGATCTGTTTTACCTCTAGCTGCTCCCTCATAAGTGTAATCTCCCTTAAAAGTGCTCTCTCTCTGTTGCTGGCGTCTTCCTTCACTTTGGCTATTTGGGTTCTGAGGCTTTTGTTATCCTCCTGAATGGCCTGGAGGGTGTGCCTGAGCTCAGAGGTGGTGGTCTGGTTCTCCGTCTTCAGCTGCTGGAGCTCCTCCTTAAGTAGCCTGATGGAGTCCTGGGGGGAGTCGTCTAGTCTGGCCTGCATGAGCTCTTTAAATTCTGTAATGTCCAGCTCAAGCAAGGCCAGCCTCTCTCGTAGGCAGTTGTCAGAACCGCGGGGTGACTGTGGAGCAGTGGTAGAGATGGAAATTGCCTCTTTCTGTTCCTGAGACTGGAGGACACATGACAGTTCTCTCTGCACCTCTGCTTTCAATTTGGGAAATACTCTTTCGAATGAGTTGAGACACGTTTCACTTCCCTGGATTAGGATTGTACCTTTAGTGTAATATGTAATTGTCAACTCAGGGTTGTCTGTGTCCATATTCTCATCATCACAGATTATCAATCTGCCACCACGTCCTATGCCTTCCTTGCTGATGTGGTCATAATGTTTACAGAGCACTGATTTCCACTCAGCCGGGTAGTCAGTGTGGAATATTAAATTACTTTTAACTCTCTTTCCTTTGTGTACTGTAAAGTCTGTAAAAAGGACCTCTGGATTATTTTTAAGGACAAGTTCTTTGTGTTTTCTCTTTGCCTTTGAGCTTTTGCAGTTACTGGGGAACTCCACTTCCCTGCACTCTGCTGCCTGCCTGGTTGCCATGGTGATGGAATGTTTACTACTCCAGGGTTAACTGTCACTCTGGTCACTTAACTGTCACTTAGCTAGGCTAGCCTGCTAATCTTTTTTTAAATGGTAAGGATTCTGATTGTAGAATATATTTGAAAATAGAGGAATTCCTTCCAGGAAATCTCTTAGATTAAAGTCCTTGGCCTGTGATCAGGCTTACCTTAGGTTACAGTCCCACTTGGAGGTCTTAAAAGGTGTATTTAAATCCAGGTTTTGGCAGTTGTTTGCAGGCAATTTTCAGTGTGTAACAGCAGCTATCCCTCAGTTTTTGCTCAGCTTAACTTCACTTCTCCTTTTTCTGCTCTGTCTTGTTGAAATCCAGATATAAGTCCAGGAATTTCATCACAAGTTGTTTCCTGATCTTTCTTGTTTCATATGAACATCTGTTTTTACGTTTTTGTCTCACTATTAGGTTAATTAATCCTTTTTTTTCAGGAGCTCATGTTAGTTCTGACTG
>JAODXP020000019.1:23070786-23078286 GCA_027497455.2 Sardinella longiceps
TGGAGAAAAACAATGTCATATTTCTTAGCTTTCAATGTGCTGAGTACCTTCTTCCTTTTAATTAATTGACCCATGCCCTTTGTATTCCAAGTACAGAACTTCCACCCCCGGTTTTGGTCACTGTTCATGTAAATGTCCTTGATTCAGAAATAAGCAGTGACTAAACGCAGCCTCTACACAAAACATGAAAACAGACAAAAAATAAAAAACACATACACACATATCAACACTGTGGTAGAAAAACTCCATAAGGAGTGCAAAACTACTCTACCTAACACTTAACTACGTGTCCGCGAACACTGACTTTCAAGGCTACTAGACATTTGACACCAGCAAGAATCGCCTGCTAGGTAGCGGGTAGCGTAACGTCACATCATAAACACTATTTACCCATGCCCAAGCGTGTAAGTAAGAAAGGTGAACATAAGCTAACATAAACCTTGCTCCCAGAAGTGTCTTGCATAATAACGATTCCAGTGTGGGAGAAAAAGGTAAAGAAACTTACTTGTTATGCAATTTCAAATAGTTATAACAGTCCACTCAAATCAAACTTCTAACGAAAACATCAGCGTCCCAAAAAAGGCTAAGCCTAATTGCTTCATGGCTCCATCATTAGTCCTAGAGCTGACTGATGTAATCCAATGCTTTACCCGCATCATCGAAGCGCTGCTCCGGGCCGTTGACAGGGAAGATTTTCAATGTTGCAGGATAGACGAGTGCAAAGTTAGTGTGCCGTTCCTTCAACAACTTCTTGCATTCCCTGAACTTCTGACGCTGTGTCTCCACCGCTTTAGTGTAGTCCGGGAAGATGCTAATTTTGTTGTTTTCCCAACGTAATTCTCCCTTGGCTCTTGCTGCCCGCTGAATCTGAGATATGTCCTGAAAGCATAAGAACTTTGCTATAATGGCTCTCGGTGGACGGTCAGGTTGATGAGGCGCTAGAGTACGATGTGCACGTTCAATGATGAGGCTCCTAGGAAATTCCACATCCAGAATTTCTGGCAGTACTTGTTCCAAAAAGCCAACGACGTTGTCACCCTCGCATCCCTCTGGAAAACCACGAATTCTCAGATTATTGCGTCTGCTCCTAGCCTCCAAGTCGTCCACCAATTTCTGCATTAGCACCAGCTCAGACATAGGGGCTGGGGGGTTAGCCCTAGCCGTTTCAGTGGCGTCTTCAAGGGAGCAAATCCTGGCTTCCATGCTATCTAGGCGTTCGGAAAACCCTTCCAGTTTCTCGTTTATGGCAGTAGTTGTCTGTTTAATTTCCGCCAAAGCTGTTTTCTGGTTAGTGTCCATCTGCTTCAAAAGTTGGTGCATGCTGGCTATCTCTGTGGCTAATGGGTTGGT
Source organism: Sardinella longiceps (assembly GCA_027497455.2). Lineage (NCBI taxonomy): Eukaryota > Metazoa > Chordata > Actinopteri > Clupeiformes > Clupeidae > Sardinella > Sardinella longiceps. Next base: position 23,072,137 of record JAODXP020000019.1, read on the forward strand.
GGTAGGAGCGCCATCTTTGCCATCAGACTTTTCACCAGCGCTGTCGACATTTTTCTGTTTACCGGCCTGCCTTCAACCCTCTTTAGGAGGTTGAGATGACATTGTAGTATTTGACGTATACCCAATGTACAAAAACCGCAAATTTCTAGCAGTAAGTTGAATTAACCTAATAAATTACAAGCTGGTGTCAGGAGCTCCCAGTCTAAGCAGCCATTCCCCAGGCAGCGTCACGTCTATCACCATAACTTTGTTTTTAAAGTGAATTATTCATCTCTAAATGTCCTATTACAGAACTTATTTTGCATTCCAACAGGTAGGCTAAAAGAAAAATTTAAAATAACAGGTAAACACGCAAGGACTCTAATATAAGTACAGTTGTCATAAGAGGAAATGCTGCATCAATAGACCAAACCGGCTTAAAAAAAAAAAATTAAAAAAAATACAAAGTGGCCAAAACCGGAATTACAAGTACTTGCTTAGAATCGCCACAGAGAATGAACAGTGGAAAATACCTTAAAAAAATATTTCAAATGTATTAATGCCACTTAAATTGACGTAGTTTGGGGACATATTATCTCTTTATTAATATTCTGCAAATTATAAGGTATATATTAAGCTTTGGAGACTGGTGACAATATTTTAGTTTTAAAGGTGATGAATCACGTCGGCCGCATCTGGGCCGTGTCCGGGCCGCCAATTGAATAGCCCTGGTCTAAGCCCTTGTCAAACTTCTACAAGCCCTGTAAAACTTTGTACTACTACAAGGTAACCAAGTCAGAATTTTAAAAGTTTGCCAAATGAAATGCAGAGTTAATATCTGAAGATCTCCACAGCATATTGTAGCCTAACAATTCAACATTAATTAATTCAATCAAGGAAAAAAGTGACACACCATCATGGACTGATCTAACCAGGCAACCGGGCTGCGGCTGCAATGACTAAAGTTAACATCTTAAATTAATTGCGATCTATGTTCGGCCTTAATTCCCAAATTTCACCAGCTTGAAAATCAAACAAGGCTAATATCTTAACGAAAACGATGTACTAGAGACAACAAGTGAACTTTGTGAAGTTATAATTCAAAGACAAACATAAATGAGGCCGCATTTACAGTAGGCAAGCAGAAGGAAGAAAGAGACCGCAGAGAAAGTGAATAACATGAAACACACATAAAAACAAACTAAAAAGTCTCAAATGTTCAATTACCCATCAGTCCCAAAGCCAAAGTTTGTAGTAATCCAGTTTGATTGTTACTTAGATCCCAAACAGAAAGCAAAACATTCGCACAATGGAGGCGTGAGCTCTTGCGAAGCGGCTTCCATCAAAGAAACTCTCCGACACCATCGTTAACCTGCTATTTCCAGCCCACGTATCCAGAAATTATTTTGATAAATTATAGGTCTATTTATCATAGAACATAGGCTACAGTCAGTAGCAGTCTGCCTGGTAGTGAGATGGATATTGCAAATATTTTTGAATGCTGTGATTTATGATTTATGCGCATTAAGACTAGTCTACTGTGTAAATTAAGGGCAAATAGCCTACCAATTAAGGGGGTCTGTTGTAAAATAGCCTATCAACCACAAAAATAGAATAAGCCAAATAACACTGCCGGAACTTTAAGAATAAACGATATTTTACGTTCCGAACCGGTTCAAGAAAGATATGTTGGTGGCGGAATGCAAGAACGAAAGCGTTAAACATGCCTGAACCGTTCGGAACGGAACGATTGAAAAATAATTTTGTTTTTATGCCCTGTCTGCAATGGTTGCAAAGTCAACCAACATATCGGTAGGAGTAGATGTGTGTGTGTGTGTGTGTGTGTGTGTGTGTGTGTGTGTGTGTGTGTGTGTGTGTGTGTACTTACAGCAGCAGTTGCAGGTGTGTGTGTGTGTATGACACAGCGGACTTCGGGCCTGTACGAGTAGATGTGTGTGTGTGTATGTGAGTGTGTGTGTACTTACAGCAGCAGTTGCAGGTGTGTGTGTGTGTGTGTGTATGACACAGCGGACTTCGGGCCTGTACGAGTAGATGTGTGTGTGTGTGTGTGTGTGTGTGTGTGTGTGTGTGTGTGTGTGTGTGTGTGTGTACTTACAGCAGCAGTTGCAGGTGTGTGTGTGTGTATGACACAGCGGACTTCGGGCCGGTACGAGTAGATGTGTGTGTGTGTGGTGTGTGTGTGTGTGTGTGTGTACTCACAGCAGCAGTTGCAGGTGTGTGTGTGTGTATGACACAGCGGACTTCGGGCCTGTACGAGTAGATGTGTGTGTGCAGCTTGAGTTCCGAAGCCAAATCAGACTGACCAGTGCAGCCGGCATCTAACACACACCCGGAGAGATTCAATTTGACCTGCAACACACACACACACACACACACACACGCACACACACACACACATACACCAGATCAGACTGACCAGTGCAGCCGGCATCTAACACACACCCGGAGAGATTCACTTTGACCTGCAACACACACACACACACACACACACACACACACACACACACACACACATACCAGGTTGGCAGCGGTAGCCTCAGAGAAAGACAGGCCCAGGGGGAGTGTGAGGATCTGGTCCAGTCCTTTACTGACCCTCATCTGAGGAGGAAAACAACAACAACAACAACAAAACAACTTTAGAAAACAACACCATCATCTGAGGAGGAAAACAACAACAAATAAATAAATGAACAAGGATAAATACACACACAGATAGCCAAGAGGAACCCTATGCTAACCCTAGTGTCTGGTAGAACCCTATATATTAACACTAGTGTCTGGTAGAACCCTATTAACACTAGTGTCTGGTAGAACCCTATACACTAACCTTAGTGTCTGGTAGAACCCTATACTAACCCTAGTGTCTGGTAGAACCCTATATATTAACACTAGTGTCTGGTAGAACCCTATTAACACTAGTGTCTGGTAGAACCCTATATATTAACCCTAGTGTATGGTAGAACCCTATATACTAACCTTAGTGTCTGGTAGAACTCTACATACTAACCCTAGTGACCGGTAGAACCCTATATTAACCCTAGTGTCCGGTAGAACCCTATATTGATCCTAGTGTCTGGTAGAACCCTATATTAACCCTAGTGTCCGGTAGAACCCTATATACTAACACTAGTGTCTGGTAGAACCCTATACTAACCCTAGTGTCTGGTAGAACCCTATATTAACCCTAGTGACCGGTAGAACCCTATATTAACCCTAGTGTCTGGTAGAATCCTATATTAACCCTAGTGTCTGATAGAACCCTATATTAACCCTATACTAACCCTAGTGTCTGGTAGAACCCTATAGTAACCCTAGTGTCTGATAGAACTCTATATACTAACACTAGTGTCTGAAAGAACCCTATAGACTTGTTTCACACCTGAACATTCCGAGGTTCTAAAAGCATTCCATGGTAGTAAACTGAACATTCTATCATTGAAATGCATTGGATTTATGCCTCTTTCTGACTCGAAAAAAATGGGTAATAACATTTAAAACATGTCTAAATTCACTTTCTTTCAAATAATACAAATTTGAAGCACACAAATTTGGAGGTCCCGAATATATATAAGTGGTTTTACATTTATGTGCATGAACCTTCAATCTACTCGGGACCTCCAAATTTGTGTGCTTCAAATGTGTATTATTTGAAAGAAAGTGAATTTAGACATGTTTTAAATGTTATTACCATTTTTTTTCAAGTCAGAAAGAGGCATAAATCCAATGCATTTCAATGATAGAATGTTCAGTTTACTACCATGGAATGTCGGAATGTCCATATTAACCCTATTGTCTGGTAGAACCCTATATACTAACACTAGTGTCTGATAGAACCCTATATTAACACTAGTGTCTGATAGAACCCTATATTAACACTAGTGTCTGATAGAACCCTATATTAACCCTAGTTTATGGTAGAACCTTATGTATTAACCCTAGTGTCTGGTAGAACCCTATAGTAACCTTAGTGTCTGATAGAACCCTATATTAACCCTAGTGTCTGATAGAACCCTATGTACTAACCCTAGTGTCTGATAGAACCCTATATTAACCCTATATTAACCCTAGTGTCTGATAGAACCATATAGTAAACTTAGTGTCTGATAGAACCCTATATTAACCCTATATTAACACTAGTGTCTGATAGAACCCTATATTAATCTTAGTGTCTGATAGAACCCTATAGTAACCCTAGTGTCTGGTAGAACCCTATATTAACACTAGTGTCTGATAGAACCCTATACTAACACTAGTGTCTGGTACAACCCTATATTAACCCTAGTGTCTGGTAGAACCCTATACTAACACTAGTGTCTGGTAGAATCCTATATTAACCCTAGTGTCTGATAGAACTCTATATACTAACCCTAGTGTCTGATAGAACCCTATATTAACCCTAGTGTCTGATAGAACCCTATATTAACCCTATATTAACACTAGTGTCTGATAGAACCCTATAGTAACCCTAGTGTCTGATAGAACCCTATAGTAACCCTAGTGTCTGATAGAACCCTATACTAACCCTAGTGTCTGGTAGAACCCTACACTAACACTAGTGTCTGGTAGAACCCTATACTAACACTAGTGTCTGGTACAACCCTATATTAACCCTAGTGTCTGGTAGAACCCTATACTAACACTAGTGTCTGGTAGAATCCTATATTAACCCTAGTGTCTGATAGAACTCTATATTAACTCTAGTGTCTGATAGAACCCTATACTAACACTAGTGTCTGGTAGAACCCTATATTAACCCTAGTGTCTGATAGAACTCTATATTAACCCTAGTGTCTGGTAGAACCCTACACTAACACTAGTGTCTGGTAGAATCCTATATTAACCCTATACTAACACTAGTGTCTGGTGGAACCCTATACTAACACTAGTGTCTGGTAGAACCCTATATTAACCCTAGTGACCGGTAGAACCCTATATTAACAATAGTGTCTGGTAGAATCCTATATTAACCATAGTGTCTGGTAGAACCCTATATTAACCCTAGTGACCGGTAGAACCCTATATTAACCATAGTGTCTGGTAGAATCCTATATTAACCATAGTGTCTGGTAGAATCCTATATTAACCCTATACTAACACTAGTGTCTGGTAGAACCCTATATTAACCCTAGTGTCTGGTAGAACCCTATACTAACACTACTGTCTGGTAGAACCCTATATATTAACCCTATGTAGGAGGAAATCAACAACAAATAAATGAACAAGTATATATACACACACAGATAGCCAAGAGGAACCCTATACTAACCCTAGTGTCTGGTAGAACCCTATATTAACCCTAGTGTCTGGTAGAACCCTATATACTAACCCTAGTGTCTGGTAAAACCCTACATTAACCCTAGTGTCTGATAGAATCCTATATTAACCCTAGTGTCAGATAGAACCCTATATTAACCCTATACTAACACTAGTGTCTGGTAGAACCCTATATTAACCCTAGTGTCAGATAGAACTCTATATTAACACTAGTGTCTGAAAGAACCCTATAGACTTGTTTCACACCTGAACATTCCGAGGTTCTAAAAGCATTCCATGGTAGTAAACTGAACATTCTATCATTGAAATGCATTGGATTTATGCCTCTTTCTGACTTGAAAAAAATTGGTAATAACATTTAAAAATGTCTAAATTCACTTTCTTTCAAATAATACAAATTTGAAGCACACAAATTTGGAGGTCCCGAATAGATATAAGTGGTTTTACATTTATGTGCAAGAAGCTTCAATCTACTCGGGACCTCCAAATTTGTGTGCTTCAAATGTGTATTATTAATCAGACACTAGGGTTAATATAGGGTTCTATCAGAACCCTATATTAACCCTATATTAAGCCTAGTATAGTGTCTGGTAGTTTGGGGATGGTGGTTAGTTGTGAAGAGAGCTGGTCACACACACACTGGGACATCTACAGTTGGTCACACACACTGTGTGTGACTGGGTGGTCACACACACTGTGTGTGTGTGTGTGAGAGAGAGAGAGCTGGTTACACACACTGGGACATCTACAAAGAGTGACACACATTTCTCTCTGCAGTTGCACCCCAGACCCAACCCTAACCCTAATGAGGACGTGTGTGTGTGTGTGTGTGTGTGTGTGTGTGTGTGTGTGTGTGTGTGCGTGTGTGTGTGAGAG
>JAODXP020000019.1:23080786-23123286 GCA_027497455.2 Sardinella longiceps
CACACACAGTCAGGTGGCTTCTGTGCTGGATTCTGAAGTGTTTCCATGGTGATTCTAAGCATTATGTAAGTCATCACAATCTATTTGGCTCTGACTCAGAAACACACACACACACACACACACACTCTCTCTCACACACACACACACCGCTCTTACTTGTATTCAAGTGTCTCTAATGCTTCGAGCAATCACAGTGTACAGTGCACAGAGCAATTACAGGTTCAAGTTGTGTGTGTGTGTCCATGTATGCATATGAATATGGTAGGGAGGTGTGTGTGTGTGTGTGTGTGTGTGTCATAGAACTGAGGTGCAGTGTGTCTACAGTATGATAGAGGGAAGTGTGTGTGTGTGTGTGTGTCATAGAACTGAGGTGCAGTGTGATAGAGGGAAGTGTGTGTATGTGTGTGAGTGTGTCATAGAACTGAGGTGCAGTGTGTCTACAGTATGATAGAGGGAATTGTGTGTGTGTGTGTGTGTGTGTGTGTGTGTGGTTATATAAGACAGACAGCAAGAAAATAAGCGCGGGGGCTGTGCAAAGTGTGTGTGTGTGTACCGGGGCTGTGTGCGAGTGTGTGTGTACCGGGGCTGTGTGCGAGTGTGTGTGTACCGGGGCTGTGTGCGAGTGTGTGTGTGTGTTTACTGGGCTATGTGTGCCTGTGTGTGTGTACCAGAGCTGTGTGCCTGTGTGTGTGTACCGGGGCTGTGTGCGAGTGTGTGTGTTTACCAAGTTGTGTGGTATGTAGGCCTGTGTGGTGTGTGTGTGTGTTTACCGGTGTGTGTGTATCACTCCTGTGTTCCTCGCTCCCTGCGATGCAGGACTAGTGTGTGTATGTAGTGTGTGTGTTTACCGGTGTGTGTGTGTGTGTGTTTACCGGTGTGTGTGGTGTGTGTGTATCACTCCTGTGTTCCTCGTCTCCCTGCGATGCAGGACTAGTGTGTGTATGTAGTGTGTGTGTGTGTGTTTACCGGTGTGTGTGTGTGTGTGTGTGTGTAGTGTGTGTGTTTACCGGTGTGTATGTGTGTGCGTGTGTGTTTACCGGTGTGTGTGTGTGTGTGTGTGTGTTTACCAGTGTGTGGGGTGTGTGTGTATCACTCCTGTGTTCCTCGTCTCCCTGTGATGCAGGACTCCAGACTGCATGTGTGTGTGTGTGTTTACCAGTGTGTGTGTGTGTTTACCGGTGTGTGTGTGTGTGTGTGTGTAGTGTGTGTGTTTACCGGTGTGTATGTGTGTGCGTGTGTGTTTACCGGTGTGTGTGTGTGTGTGTGTTTACCAGTGTGTGGGGTGTGTGTGTATCACTCCTGTGTTCCTCGTCTCCCTGTGATGCAGGACTCCAGACTGCATGTGTGTGTGTGTGTTTACCAGTGTGTGTGTGTGTTTACCGGTGTGTGTGTGTGTGTGTGTGTGTAGTGTGTGTGTTTACCGGTGTGTATGTGTGTGCGTGTGTGTTTACCGGTGTGTGTGTGTGTGTGTGTTTACCAGTGTGTGGGGTGTGTGTGTATCACTCCTGTGTTCCTCGTCTCCCTGTGATGCAGGACTCCAGACTGCATGTGTGTGTGTGTGTTTACCAGTGTGTGTGTGTGTTTACCGGTGTGTGTGTGTGTGTGTATTTACCGGTGTGTGTGTGTGTTTACCGGTGTGTGTGTTTACCAGTGTGTGGGGTGTGTGTGTATCACTCCTGTGTTCCTCGTCTCCCTGCGATGCAGGACTCCAGACTGCGTGTGTGTGTGTGTGTGTGTGTGTGTGTGTGTTTACCGGTGTGTGTGTGTGTGTTTACCAGTGTGTGTGTGTGTTTACGGTGTGTGTGTGTGTGTGTGTGTGTGTTTACCGGTGTGTGTGCATCACTCCTGTGTTCCTCGTCTCCCCGGCGATGCAGGACTCCAGGCTCCACTCCTGTTGCATCCTGGGTCATTGTTGCTATAGCAACCCTGATGGTGAAGATCCAGTGTGGAAGGCACGACTGGCCGCTCTCCAATCACACACACACTCATCACTACACACACACACACACACACACTATTCCAGTGGCCGCTCTCCAATCACACACACACACACACTCATCAGTACACACTCACACGCACACACTGTAACACACACACACACTCTCTCACATATACTAACTCACACACACACACACACACACACACACACACACACACACTCTCTCACATATACTAACTCACACACACACACACACACACACACACACACACACACACACACACACTATTCCAGTGGTCCTGTGAGTCAACTGCACCCTAGAAAAAAACAAGATGATCTGTTAGCCACACACACACACACACACACACACACACACACACACACACACACACCACTCCCATCCAGTACAGGTACAAACCAAGCCCACACCCTCTTAGTTTAGAGACAGGGTACCATTGACCTGCCTGCTAGCTTTACTAGCTTAGAGACAGGGTACCATTGGCCTGCCTGCTAGCTTTACTAGCTTAGAGACAGGGTACCACTGGCCTGCCTGCTAGCTTTACTTAGCTTAGAGACAGGGTACCACTGGCCTGCCTGCTAGCTTTACTTAGCTTAGAGACAGCCTGCTAGCTTTACTTAGTTTAGAGACAGGGTGCCACTGGCCTGCTAGCTTTACTAGTTTAGAGACAGGGTACCATTGGCCTGCCTGCTAGCTTTACTTAGCTTAGAGACATGGTACCATAGGCCTGCCTGCTAGCTTTATTAGTTTAGAGACAGGGTACCATTGGCCTGCTAGCTTTACTAGTTTAGAGACAGGGTACCACTGGCCTGCCTGCTAGCTTTACTAGCTTAGAGACAGGGTACCATTGGCCTGCCTGCTAGCTGTACTTAGCTTAGAGACAGGGTACCATTGGCCTGCCTGCTAGCTTTACTTAGTAGACTGCTAGTCAAGTGAGCTAACACTTACTAGCATATCTCCTGAGGTCCCATGAATGAGTTTAATAAACATACTGATACTTCTATTGCTAGCCAAGTGAGCTAACACTTACTAGCATATCTCCTGAGGTATGGGGAATGAGTTTAATAAACATACTGATACTTCTATTGCTAGTCAAGTGAGCTAACACTTACTCTCATATCTCCTGAGGTATGGGGAATGAGTTTAATAAACATACTGATACTTCTATTGCTAGTCAAGTGAGCTAACACTTACTAGCATATCTCCTGAGGTATGGGGAATGAGTTTAACAAACATACTGATACTTCTATTGCTAGTCAAGTGAGCTAACACTTACTCTCATATCTCCTGAGGTATGGGGAATGAGTTTAATAAACATACTGATACTTCTATTGCTCCTGCTATTGCTCCTTCTATTAGCCTGGGAGTACCCATGTTCCTCTGTGATACAATTCACTTCACTCAGCATGGTCACCATGTCTGATTTTGAGATCTGCTTTAGCTATCCAATTCACTTCACTCAGCATGGTCACCATGTCTGATTTTGAGATCTGCTTTAGGTATCCAATCACAGATTGAGGAGGGACTATAGTGTGGTCATAAATTTAAGAAACAGGCAACGTAGTTGTCAAAGTCCAACAAGATCTTTCTTAATGACGCCGGGGCATGTTACAAGCAATAGTATGGTCAAGTAACAACACCTGAAGTCTCTCGGGGTATTTACATTTGTATCTGCTCGTACGTGGTATTTGCATGGTCAGCTACAACATAAGTCTGCAGACTAAATGACTCCTGATGATTTAGTTTGGCGTTAGAGTTATGACAAAACACTCCTCAAAAATGTATCTATTAATGCGTCTGTCTGTGTGTTCCACACATAGCTCTCAAACGGTTCGTCCAACAGACCTCAGATTTGGTTTGCATCTTGCTGTGGGCAGGAGTGAGTGCAGTGTCAAATTGCTTATGTGTGGATTCAAAATACTGGCAGTGTGTTCTCTATAGCCTGCCGCTCTGGCGGTGTTTAACAGTTAAAAGGAATTACGATGGCCCAGCAAGACGATTTCCTCTAAGTTTGCAGATCTCACAACAGCATGCAAAAACACGCAAACCCACATTGGAAAGTAGAAGCACATGTATCAACATGCAGTTCACAACATGCTTTTGCCTTTTGAGTGGATACCTATTACAGACAGATAGGCAAATAGTCTGAGCGAATTAGCCCAAAAAAGGGTCAAAGTAAGTATGGAAGTAAATATAGCCAAAGCATATTTTGTATCATTTGAAGCTGAATTTTCTGTAGATCAAGAATTTGGGGTGCCTGCAGCACCAATTTGTACCGGGAAAAAATTATAGGGCTCTGAATAGGCCATGTTTAATGATTATTATATAGGTCTGAATAGTGCTATTTTTTCCTTTAGTCCAATCAAAATAAAACTTTATACAATGAAAGTACCTATGAAAAGTAGCATTTTTTGTATTACAAGTTTTCCTGAAAAATAATTTAAATATGCTAATGAGCTATAAACTAATCATATTAGCCCCAAATGCACCCATATACTGTACATGGATAGTGAAGAGATGAAGAGGGTGGGACCTTTATTTGACACCCTGTGGGTGTAAGCTTTCAGAAAATGTATAGCATAAGGGGTAGATTAGCTTTCTCTCAATGCCTCAGGTCCAAATGCATTGGCCTTACACCAAAATCGACAATACCAGCTCATCTATAAATGGGTATCATGGGGAGGAGGGGGGTGGAACCTGTCTAAATGTATGTTTACTGAAATCCTGAAGCCCCCTGCTTTCAAGAAAAGTATTACTTGTCAAGGTTTATTAATTTCTAATACATTCCATAAGCACTTTTGTCCAAGAAATGCACATATTTTTTTAATTTTCCCCCAAAATAGGCATACGCTTTAAAATATTAAGGGGGGTAGGATGTGGAAAAGATTTCTTTGGTGAAATCCTGGGCATATGAGCTTTCAGAAAATATATAGTTTATAGGGTCTAATATGTTTCCCCTGCTTGCCACTGGCCAAAATGTCACCAAAAATTGCCCATTTTTTAAATGCCAAATTTCTTAATTTTTAGGATTTATTGTAATGAGTAGGGTGGGGCATGCCTCAATGTCAAAAATGGCATGCTATGTAATATCCTGAGGGTGTTTGCTTTCAGAAAATGTATGGGATATATGGTGAAATTAGTCCTCCCTTCATGCTTCAGGCCAAAATGTAGTAATAGTACAAAATCCACCTGAATCCCATTCATTTGGACTAATGGTCGATTCAAAGCTCAATAACTTTTGTCTGAAAATCTTGGCTCTGCAGGCACCTGATATCCTAAATCTACCTAAAATTGCGGTTCCATTGCTACCAAATATGCTTTGGCTATTGATACCAAATATGCTTTGGCTATATTTACTTCCACCTTCAACCCTAATTCGCTCAGACTATAAAGGTTCGTTTACACACGGCATTTATAGTTTGGTTAGCCTGCTTTCACGAATGCAACAACAAAACACACGAGTAGCAAACATGTCAAACGAAAATCTATTTTGGAAAGATGTACTTATCTGTTTCAACTTCAACTCTCACTACTTTGGCCCAGCTTTGCACTGCAGGCTACTGCACTGGATATATGCTATGCCTCCTTCTTTGATTCCCCTGATTACATGGAGGTCTAAATGGACACACTGATTACATGGAGGTCTAAATGGACACACTGATTACGTGGAGGTCTAAATGGACACACTGATTACATGGAGGTCTAAATGGACACACTGATTACATGTAGGTCTAAATGGACACACACTAGGCACAGATAGCACACACACACACACACACACACACACACACACACACACATACATTTCAGGGAAAACATTGCTTCCACGGGCAATGCACAAGCATCTTTAAAAACATCATTGTGATAATTGTATAACACACACACTTTGTGGGTTAATTGAATCTTGCCCTAGTGCATCTAGGCTTCTTCCTGAATGAATAACTTTAACACACACACACACACACTAGCAGAGCTGGGGACAAGGCAGGGTGACCTGCAGAGGTTGAAGTTTAAACAGAGAAAGCAACGAAGGAATGGCCAATCCCATGGATGGCCCTTAATACACACACACACACACACACACACACACACACACACACACACACACACACACACACACACACACACACACACACACACACACACACACACACACACACACACACACACACACACACACACACACACACAAACTCCGGCTATATGGACAAGCCTCTGCTCCTTGTCTTAACACACACTAGGACTATATCGTCAAACCTTGACACACACACACACACACACACACACACACATTCTAAAGCATGGACAAACCTTCTCCACCCTTGTCCAGATCAGTCAGTCGCTGCAGTTTGAAATGATTTCCCAGAACTACAAGAAATGAGTGATGATGTTGAAGTAATCCTTTTAAAGACAACATGTAATCCCTGTAAAAATAACATGTAATTCCTGTAAAAACAAACGTAACAGGAATCAAGCGTTTATTCCCAACCTTCTTCTTCTATATTAATTTTTCAGACTGTTTCTCTCTGCAACTCTCTCTCCCACCTACATACACACACTCCCTCTCTCTCTCCCTCTCTGCAAACGCTCTCCCACACACTCTCTCTCTCTCTCTCCCTCTCTGCAAACGCTCTCCCACACACTCTCTCTCTCTCTCTCTCTCTCTCTGCAAACGCTCTCCCACACACTCTCTCTCCTACATACACACTCTCTCTCTTCCACACATACAGATACTCTCTCTTTCTCTCTTCTACACACACACTCTCTCTCTCTCTCTCTCTCTTTCGCCCACACACACATTTACTCAAACACATTCTCTCACTTTCCCCTCATCCCTCCATCTTTGCTCTCTTCCAATCTTTCTCTCTATCCCCTCTGGCAGTGAGAGTTTTCTCTCCATCCATCTCTCTCTCTCTCTCGGTGAGAGTGGCCTTTTCTCTCCATCCATCTCTCTCTCTCTCTCTCTCTCTCTCTCTCTCGGTGAGAGTGGCCTTTTCTCTCCATCCCTCTGTCTCTCGGTGAGAGTGGGCCTTTCTTTCTCTCTCCCTCTGTCTCAGTGAGAGTGGGCCTCTGTCACTCTCTCTCTCAATCCCCCACCTCTCTCTCTCTCTGAGAGGGGCCTCTCTTCCCCTCCCCTTCCCTCCATCCCTCTCTCTCGGTGAGAGGGGACTCTCTCTCTCTCTCTCTCCCTCTCTCCACCCCCCCTCTCTCTCTCTCTCTCTCGGTGAGAGGGGGCTGGAGTGTGAGGGCGGTTGGTCCGTTACATCATCCGTCCGTCTCCCTGTTGCAGTTTTACAGATATCAGATGTGAAGCAGATTTCATAGTTAGGAAGGAATTCATTTGTGGATATTGGAGATTGTGCACTATTTGAAATAAATAATATTTTTGGCAGGATATTAGGATAGCCTAGAACTATGCACGTACCCCAGTGGTATAAATCAGTTCACTCAGTGAGTACATCTAGCCATCTACAGTAGGGAACAGTTCTATTCATACCAGGGGGTCAGGATTTGGCCGGTTAGCTGTGCCAATTAGCATTGCACTTCCTCGTCGCCATTTTCCAGAAATTACATCATATCCGACTCCATTTGACCTATGCTGATTGGTGAGTGCCATTGCTCTCAGCACACGCACGAGTTTACAGCTGTGCACTAGCACTCTCGCGCGTGCCTGTTGATAATGATGAATCACAGGATACGCCTACGAAGACGCCCACAACACTGCCAAGGCGTTCAGCGGGCTTCAGTACAAGATGATGTGCGACGTAAAAAAATAAAACAAGATAATGATAAAACTATTTTGTCTGCACTCTTTATATTTGGCCTATGAATTAATGCGGTGAAGCCACAACCTGACAGCGTAACATCAACATAAATGCGATTCATAAATGATAGTTTACGAGTCGTATCCTCATCACAAAGGCTATAGAGGAATATGATTCTGTCATAGCCTACACTCTGATAACGTGAATTCATGACACTATGCTAAACGTCATCTGTGTTAACTCAAAATTGTCAGCAATAAACGAGTCTTACAACTTTTGTTGTGTGAAGTCTTTTTATTTGATTAACAGAGTTTTAAAGTGGTGATTAGACTACGTTTCTTTAAGCCTAGTTTGTTATTTGACATGTTGATCAATTTGATTCACATGGACATCATCACTTTGCAAAGTTTCTCTAATTAAGCCAATTAAGCAAAATACAAACCCCTGCGTTCAAAGATTTAAATAGCAGTCACCTGTTCTCCTGGCGCGATTGCCTTGTTCTGTAGCATAACGTTACTTGAAGACGTGCAGAAACAATGTCTATTTGCGCTGCTATTAACTGCAGAAACCGCCGTTACACAGCTGAATGCAAGGATGTGCATTTCCATCGGTAAGTTGCCTTTGCTCCGTTTGCGTATGCTTAATACACAGCACATTTGGTAAACTGAAGTCTCAGGGCACACTAAACATCCTGCTGCTATCTTGATTTTAAGGACTGCCCATGATAATGTTACAACTGGCTGCTGTCTGCCCATAGCATAAAGTGTTCAGGCATATTGGTCACCACAGAAACTTATGTTATAACATTAAAGAAAATCAACAAAAAAACATTTGCATAATCACAACTATTATTGGACATACACTTGCTGTATCATCAAGTAGGCCTATCACTCTCACTCTCAATTCATATTCAATTTATTAAATATTAAAAAATATAATAATAAATATTTAAATGTTTAAAATATTTTAAACAATTTCATTTCATTTTTTTTAAATATTTAAAAACATAAATATTGTGGTATGGACAAGGGTAAAATAAAAACAAAAGGCACAATGAAAATTAATGTCTCTCTCTCTCTCTCTCTCTCTCTCACTCACACTCTCTCACTCACACTCACTCACTCACTCACACACACACACACACACACTCACACACACAAATTAAGATTCCCTTTCCAGCAGAGATTCAAGCTGCATCAGTGGCTAAAGAACATGGGTCGACCATCCTGGAGTCCCCCTCAATCTGCTCGCCTGTGTTCTGCCCACTTCGAGAACCGGTGCTTTAAGACCACTGTGAAAGGCCATGTCCGACTGTTGAAAATGGCAGTGCCCACCATCTTTGACCTGCCATGCCAAAAACATCAGGTAAGACCGACATCAGTAAGAACGGTGGCATGTCAAACGGATCATAACTATTGTAAAGTCCACCATTTCAGGGTTCCCACTCTTTCTTCAACATCAAATTTAAGGACTTTTCCAGGACATTTCAAGGCTTTTCCCCTAAAATTCAAGGACACGGATCGAGGTGTAGGCTAATGTTATCGGAACAACTATACACCAATTCTCGAAGCAACAATACAACAACATGCTAATAGAATTATGACCGCCGCTAGCATAGCGGTCATATAGTGATTGTCAAAGTTTTTTTTTTTCTCCCGTCATCTACTTCCTGAATTTTGGGTCAACGTTTCCCGGGACACTGTAACACCGGGGCACATGAAACTTGGTGGGCATGTAGCCCCAGTAGACTATTACGGAAAATTTTCGTTTGGTCCCCGGGGGCCACTCCATCTTTGCGCTACGCCCCCCAAAACCCAACAAATGCAGTTTTTCCTAAAAAACTACCTGACCCGTGACATTGAGGATGATGAAATGTTTATGGAATGTTGGTCTCAAGAGCCCACATCAACTTAGCTTATAACCAGTCATTTGTGATTTGCCCCCCCATGGTAAAAAATGAAAATGCAATATTATACAGCTTTAATTGCCCCTATCTTTAGATCAGATATTATGAACTGCACCAAATTTAATGTGTATGATGAACCTGACATCCTGTGGGAATATGTCAGGTTTTGTGGAATTTCATCCATGGAGGGCTATAAAACAAATGAATTTATATGTACATTTAATGACTGTACAACCATCGACCTGTAGATGGTGATATTAAGCGAAAGCGTTACTGGTTTGGGGTGATAGGCCTGTCTCACACTCACACACACAGGGCAGAGAATGTGCAGAACTGAGCGGCGGTCATATTTTGTACCGGCATGCGGTACATCTAGTTTCCTTTATTGCTATACATATGCATTAGAAAGAGGTATGATTGACTGGCCAGTGGTGATAGGTGTAGTGAGAAAATTCATGTTTAGAATGAGAGTCTAAAAGTCATGTGAGTCTTTAAAGTAAGGGTTTGGTGTAGGACTAATTCCAGCATAGCCCTGTTGTACAAGTTTGCTGACTGCACTAGATAGCGAGTGGAATTAAACATTGAGTCAATGGATCATACAACATTCAAAACAAAAAGTAAGATATTAGGTGCTATTGACTCAATGCAAATTGGTTGTCCACTTGTGTGTTTGTGTTCAAAGTTGTTCACTCCGCCAAGGAGGTTGTGTTTCCGCCTGCGTCTGTGTGTCTGTCTGTGTGCAATATAATTTGAGAAGTACTGAACAGATTTGGATGGAAATTTTGGGCACCCTGTATATTGGGACATGTAAATGTACTGTATATGAACTGATTCAATTTTGGTGTTGATAGGTAACCCCATCTGGAATTTACATTGTGTCTGTGACTACATTCCTTGGCCAGATTCTTTTCTTCTACTCACTATCTAGTGCACTCAGCAGATACGTGCAACAGGGCTAACCTTGAATTAAAGCGACCTTTGCTTTAATGGAAATATGATTCGCAAGTCTAGAGCTAAAATAACATTTCCAAGATGGCAGGTGAGTGATAGCCTGACACGACAGACTATATCATAAGAATGTATAGTCTGAAGACCACTGATAGACTGTACCTCAATGGAGGGGCGGGTGATTGCGTTGTCTTTCAAACTGCCTCTCCACGTAATAGGCTAGCGTTCCGGCCAGTGGTACCAGCTGGTATATCAAACTTTTCCCGTAGCCCGTCGGTAACACGGCAAAGACATCTTTTTCAGAACGAAAAACTTCAGTGCACTTTCTTGTTTCACTTTCAAAGAAAATGACAAGTGCAATTCGTCCAAAACTAAAGCCAAAGACGATTCCGCTCTGGTTTGAGCAGGGCTGTCGTCATCGTACAAAGCCCGCCTTACGATTTCCTGTACACATACCGCGCTGTGATTGGTTATCCGCCTCCAGAGGAAGGCTAAAACGGGTTTCTATCAGTGGCCTCTAGACGTACCTCTGTGCAAATTCAAATTTGCTACCACTAGGGGTACGTCTAGAGTCTAGGCTAGGTGAGTGAGGAAACTTGGTAAAACTAGCTAGAATGAACATTTAGTCAATCCAACTAAACTATCAAAAAGAAAAAATCATTTATGGCCAATCTAGCCACTCAGCTCAAGATGGTAACTAGAAAAGTGCTCAGAGAGCGCAGACCTCCGCCAGGTCAATGTGGTCACAGACACAAAATAAATTCCAGATCATGTTCTGGATTACGGATCGGCACCAAAATCGAATCAGTCCTTGCTTGTCCCAATATACACATTGTCCGAAAATTTTATCCAAATCCGTGCAGTACTTTTTGAGTTATCCTGCTGACAGAGTACGGAGTACGGCGCATCTGTAAAAAGAGACGAAGACTTTCAGGTAGAGGCCCACAAACTCTTCCAAAAACTCTTCTACCTTCTGGTGTGGTATTCAATATGTTGGTAAAACGACCAGACAATTAAGATGCAGGATTAATGAACACAAGAGCGCCATCCGCAGACAAGACCCTAAATCTGCAGTGGCTAGGCATTTTACTGATGGCAATCACTCAATTACAGACTTGGACTTCTGTGGTATTGACTTGATTACTCCGAGTGGCAGCACTGACAAATGTTTACTACAATGTGAATGTAAATATATTTACTACTTGAAATGTCTGTATCCAAATGGAATGAATGAGGAGCTGGATTTGTCCTGTTTTTTGTAATTTGTACTTTATAATGTTTGTAAATAGTAACTTTTTTTGTAACTGGTCTTTGTCTGTAATTGGCATGTGGCTAATTGGCCACTAATTGGTGATACCTGATGAACCCTGTAAAACATGGCTTCAATGGCACACCTGGTTTGCACTGAAGAAAGTCCAGGGGGACTGAAACGTTTGCACTTTTCTTTTCTTTTCTTTTTTTGCACCCTTCTGAGCTCCACTATATAAAAAATATGATCTAAAAGAACTCTGTTTGAGTTTGTCATTCTGTGTGCGAGTCCCCCCTGCAAACACTGTATTATCCTGCTGACAGACGACCAACACGACCGAAAACATAACCCCCTTGGCGGAGGTACGCGTCCTGGAAAACCTGGAAAACCTGAAATTTTAGAGAGGGTCTTTCCAGTCATTGAAAACACCTGGAAATTGGCTAAAATGTTCAAATGTCCTGGAAAAATTCTGTATTGACCTGGAAAATTATAATTGCATTTAGACACGTATTCAGATTTGTATGCACCTTGTTGCTTTTTGATAAGCTGGGGAGATACATTTGTCTGGATTGTATTTTTAATTTAAATCGTATAGTATAGTATAATAATATAATCTGAAAATTGAGTTTCAGAATTGGAAGAAATATGAACTTCCATGCTTTTTATCGGTCACATGCTGATAGAGTGTTTTTAAACCTTAATCATTTCTCACTTGTGAATCGCCTGACCCTCTGTATAAAAGAGCTGTTTTATTACGATCTTAAGCTGACTGAGTGTTTTGGCATGATTTTTGATAGTTTAGTTGGTTTGACCAAATGTTCCTCCAAGCTAGTTGTAAGAGCCATGATAAACATTTGAGTTTAAGTTTATTTAAGAATGATATTTGATACCTATAAATCTTGTTTTCTATTTTGATTTTCCCAAAGTTATTCTTTATGCCTATAGATTTGATATGGAACGTTTTAATATCTCTTTTGAGTGCCCTCTATAGGTCAAGTGGGCCTAATGGACTATATAGGTGTGCTGAGGTGTGGTGTGACATGGGATATTCCGGCGCACACCATCATTGACCGTGAACGTGACCGTGCCCGTGACTGTGCCTTGCCGTGCTTGCTGTGCATGCCATACCCGCAGACCAAACAATTCATGCAATTTCTTTTCTTTTGATTTCTCATTTTCTGTTAAAACAAGTTAAATTAAATGTCATCATCTAAATCAAAGTCACGTTTACGCGTCAGATGATATTCCGGGAACCCCACAGAAGTGGTAAAGAGAAGTTTTTCAATGGGACAAACTAAACAAGTTTTACCACTACATTAGTCAATGATGCGCGACTGAAGACTTCTTCATTGGAATCCAACTTTCTTCATTGGGATTCGAAGGACGTTTAAGGATTAAATGGACGTTTAATGGATTTACTGGACGAACTTTGTGGAGTTTAAGGAAAGGCCTGCGCCGAGGCGCGCGCGCAAAGTGGAACAAAGGAACACAAAGTAACAAAGAAATTAAACTGCACCGGAGGTATGTGCGCTTTATGTTGAATGGAATGAAGACTTTATGAACTGCTTAGTTGAAGACCTTTTTTATACGAAGTTTGGATTAATGGATCGTGGAATATTTTTGTGTTGAAGCTCCGATGAATTGTTTGCGATGACGCTGGTGAGATGAAGCCGCTTTTCTGTATTGAAATTAACGTAACTTGGAATAAGGACTGTAAAGCCTGAAGAACTTTTTTGTTGAAACGTTTTGGATGATTTTTGTCTACTGTTTTTGCTGAAACGAAATTAAGTTTTTGTTTTTTGGAAATAACGTCAAAATGTCCGAGTCCGACACAGATGTGAATGTGGGCTCAACTGAAAAGGAGCTTAACGAAATGTCGGCAAAATTGCGCTCCAGCCGGCAAGGCAAAATGTCTCACATTACGAGACGAATGAACATTGTAAACTCGTTGCTTGTTGGCAGTGAACAGTTACATGAAGTGAAGGGGAATATGGAAAAGTTTGTGACTTCATTGAACGAATTCAAATCAGTTCATGCGTCTTATCAACAGACATTAAGTGAACAAGATAGAGACGATGATTTAAAATCCTGGTATGAACCGAGGCTTGAACAAATTAATGCTTTCATGTCTAACGTGACGAAGTGGATTGATTCTATTGAAAATCCTAGTGCTGACATCGAAGTTCCCCTTTTCTCTTCTGGTCTAGAGTTAAATGCCTATCCCCCTGAGAATGACGATGCATTTTCGATAAAATCACAGCACAGTACAACATCCATCTCTACCACTGCGTCTGCGCGCATCTGTGCGGAGGCAGAAAGACTAGCGCTGCTTGCCAGGTTTACATCCTTGCAGGAAAAGCATGCCATAGAGGAACAAGAGCAGCAGCTCAGAAAGAGAAGGGAGACTTTAGACATACAAGCTGAATTGAATGCAAATACAGTTAAAATAAATTACCTAAAAAATGCTGCAACAGAACCTGTTAATACATTGGATGCAATGAATGTTTACCTTGAAGAAAATATTATGACTGCAACTGAGCCATCAGTAAAGCCTAAAACTGGAGCCAATGTGCAATTCCCAATTCGACATTCATTACCTAAAATCCAGCCTCCTGTCACATCTTATAGTGCAGCAAAACCATTATATGAGCCAAGCACTTTCCGCATTCCTTCTTCACAGGTTCCTTTACCTACACCAAGCACTTTCCGCATTCCTTCTTCACGGGTTCCTTTACCTACACCAAGGAAAGCGCAAGAGTCTGATAGTCTCTCCAAAATTCTTGAAAAGCAGAACCAATTGACAAGCCTGCTGATAAAACAGCAAATGTTGCATACTTTGCCCAAAGGAAATGTTACAGTTTTTGATGGAAACATCTTGGAATATAAATCATTCATTCATTCGTTTGATCACATGATTGAAAGCAAAACAGACAATAACCAAGACAGACTGCAGTTCCTAATTCAGTATACAAAGGGGCAAGCTCAGGAGCTTGTCAAAAGTTGCCAGCACATGGACGCAAACAGAGGCTATAGAAAAGCAAAAGAATTGCTAAAAGAACATTTTGGTAATGAGTATAAAATCTCATGTGCCTATATGGAAAAGGCCCTCTCATGGCCAGCGATAAAATCAGAAGACTCCAGAGCGCTGCAAGACTTTGCATTGTTTTTGAGAACATGTTGTAATGCCATGGAGCAGCTAAACTATATGGAGGAATTAGACACAATTTCCAATATGAGAAACATCATCTTCAAATTGCCATATAAGCTGAGGGAAAGATGGCGCTCAAAGGCCTGTGAAATGCATGGACAGCAAAACACCAGAGTCAGAATGGCTGATCTTGTAACCTTTATTGA
This sequence comes from Sardinella longiceps, assembly GCA_027497455.2. Lineage (NCBI taxonomy): Eukaryota > Metazoa > Chordata > Actinopteri > Clupeiformes > Clupeidae > Sardinella > Sardinella longiceps. The sequence goes on from JAODXP020000019.1 coordinate 23,095,967, forward strand.
GAAACAGGCCACCATTGTGTCAGATCCAGCTTTTGGTGATATCCAGGAGATGAGCAGCACCAGTAAAGTCAAGCCCAAAGCCCCTGTGAAACCCTCTGCGAAAGGTAGCTTTGCTACTAATGTGGATGTGAAATTGTCTCAGATAATAACAGATAAAACATGTCTTTTCTGCACAGGTCAGCATGAATTGATGTCATGTTCCCAATTTGAGTCAAAGTCACACAGGGATAAAATCGAATTCCTGAAGCAGAATGGAGTTTGCTTTGGATGCCTGACGAAGGCTGGCCACATCAGTAAGAACTGCACCAAGCGTCTCCTGTGCTCCATATGCAACAAGCAGCATCCCAGCGCCCTGCACATCAAAGCAAAAGAACAAGCATGTGAGCAACCATCACAGAAGGTAACACAGCAGACATCAGAGCAGACAATGGTGACAACCATAAAGCTTTCTCAAGATACTGGTGGGCATTCTGGGGCCGGTAGTGCACACCGCTTCCCAAAATGCACAATGTCCATTGTACCTGTACAAGTTAAGAGTGCAAAAGGTAGTAAGATCATTAACACCTATGCCTTTCTAGATCCTGGCAGCTCTGCTACTTTCTGTACAGAACATCTCCTGAACAAGCTCAACATCACAGGGAAAAAGACCAACATCTTGCTGAAAACAATAAATCAAGAAAAATCTGTAAATACCTACCTGGTGAGTGGATTGGAAGTTAGTGCATTAAATGAAAACAACTTTATTGCACTTCCTGAGGTGTACACACAGAAAAACATGCCTGTGGATACAAACAGCATTCCAAAAAGAGAGCAACTGTCTAGATGGACTTACCTGAGTGAGATCCAGATCCCGACGCTCAAAGCTGAAGTGGAGTTATTGATAGGTAGCAATGCTCCTAAAGCCATAGAGCCATGGAAAATAATAAACAGTTGTGGAGACGGACCATATGCTGTTAAAACCCTATTGGGATGGGTTGTAAATGGGCCCCTAGAAAGCAGTGCCATTACCAACAGCAATGGGTGTTTTGAAGTGAATGCAAATAGAATCTCTGTTGAAAAGCTTGAAGATTTGCTTGTAAAACAGTATAATCTAGAATTCAATGAGACACAGGATGACAAAGAAATGTCAGTGGAAGACAAAAGATTTGTCAAAATTGCTGAGCAGTCAATCAAGCTGCAAGACGGACATTACAGCATAGACTTACCGTTTAGGCATGAGAGTCCAGTCATGCCCAACAACTATCCAGTTGCAGAGCAGCGTCTAATAGGCCTGAAGAGGAAGTTTGAAAGAAATGTAAAGTTCAAAAATGGATACACAGAGTTCATGGAGGACGTGATCAGTAAAGGACATGCAGAGGTGGTGCCACAAGCTGTTTACACAGAAAAGCAAGCAGTGGAGCTGGTGAAAGGCCTCACACGTGTCTGCCACAAGGGAGGGTTCCACCTAACCAAATGGGATCTTAGCAGAAGCGGATGCAGCTGGGAACATGAAATACCAGGGGCGGCAGCAGAGAAGTGGAGAAAGTGGGTGGCTGGTCTCGATGAGCTGAGGAACTTCCAGGTGGCGCGCTGTGTGAAGCCTAGTGGAATTGGCACGTCTGCACAGGCTGAACTCCATCACTTCTCAGACGCCAGTGACCACGCATATGGTACAGTAAGCTATCTGCGTCTGACATCAGGAACACATACTGTGCACATAGCCTTTATGCTTAGCAAAGCCAGAGTGGCTCCACTAAAGCAGATGACCATACCACGCATGGAACTTGTGGCAGCTGTGTTAGCTGTTAGAGTTGACAGGATGCTCCGAAAAGAGTTGGAGATGAAACTCAACAGCTCAACTTTCTGGACAGATAGCCAGTCAGTCTTGAAATACATACATAATGAACACACAAGATTCAGAACATTTGTAGCCAACCGAGTCTCTGTTATAAGAGAGAATACAGATGTTACACAATGGAAATTCATTGGAACAAAGTTGAATCCTGCTGACACGGCAAGCAGAGGCATGAAGGCAGACATCTTTGTGAAATGTAAAGGATGGCTCCACGGGCCAGAGTTCTTGTGGACGTCAAAGATGTCAAAAGAAAGCAGACCCAGAGTGACCTCTTCCCACAGTCACAGAGACGAGGCAAGCTGCTGGACGGTATCCAGAGGAGATGGCGAAGCTGACTGAATGCGCTGGAAAGGGACTGAGCCGAAAGAGCACCATCTACAAGCTGGACCCTGTGCTGGACAATGGAGTCCTGAGGGTAGGAGGAAGACTGAACAGGGCAGCCATGCCTGAAGAGGCTAAGCGTCTCATGATTCTACCCAAAGATCTTCATGTCTCCACACTCATCCTCAGGCACATACATGAACAGCTTGGACATGGAGGACGAAACCTTGTACTCTCCCAGCTCAGGAAAAGGATTTTGGATCACCAACGCCAATTCTGCCGCTCACAAAGTCATGTCCAAATGTGTGGTGTGCAGACGCATGCGAGGGAAGTTTGGAGAACAAAAGATGGCAGACTTGCCAAGATAAAGACTCGAAGCTGATCTCCCACCTTTCAGCAATGCAGGTGCTGAAGATGAGTTACATTACATTACTGTATGAGTGAGTTGCATTACATACATGGCTCTTTTTATGTTCACATGTGATAATTGATGGCCATGCACACAATTAGGGGCCGGTGTGTAAGAGCCATGATAAACATTTGAGTTTAAGTTTATTTAAGAATGATATTTGATACCTATAAATCTTGTTTTCTATTTTGATTTTCCCAAAGTTATTCTTTATGCCTATAGATTTGATATGGAACGTTTTAATATCTCTTTTGAGTGCCCTCTATAGGTCAAGTGGGCCTAATGGACTATATAGGTGTGCTGAGGTGTGGTGTGACATGGGATATTCCGGCGCACACCATCATTGACCGTGAACGTGACCGTGCCCGTGACTGTGCCTTGCCGTGCTTGCTGTGCATGCCATACCCGCAGACCAAACAATTCATGCAATTTCTTTTCTTTTGATTTCTCATTTTCTGTTAAAACAAGTTAAATTAAATGTCATCATCTAAATCAAAGTCACGTTTACGCGTCAGATGATATTCCGGGAACCCCACAGAAGTGGTAAAGAGAAGTTTTTCAATGGGACAAACTAAACAAGTTTTACCACTACACTAGTTTTACTAAAGTCCTTTTATTGCAAGTCCCCTCACTTACCTGTCATCTTCTAAATGTTCTTTGGGCTTTAGACTTGCATATCATTAAAGTGAAGGTTCGGTTTAATTGAAGCTTAGCCCTGTTGCACGCATCTGTTGACTGCACTAGATAGCGAGTAGAACTATAAAAAGACTCTGGCCAAGGCAATGTGGTCACACACAATATAAATTTCAGATGGTGTTCTGGATCACCTATCGCCACCAAAATTGAATAAAGTCTTACGTGTCCCAAGATTCAATTCAATTCAATTTTATTTGTATAGCGCACAAATACAGTACATTGTCTCACGGCGCTTTACAGACAGTACGGGAAGCATCCATGAGAATCAGGGGCAAGGAAAAACTCCCTCGCTTTGTAAATAATTTGTTATGTAGGAAGAAACCTTGGGCAGATCCACGCCTCATGGACTCAGCCTACCTGCCTGGGGCCTAATAAAGTATCCGTAAAGTCTGATGCATAGATTGACCATGGTTAACACAAAACAGTATGAGTACTGAATGTAGTCAGAGATGATATACACATAGTTTGTGTGACAGTCAGGGCCAAGGGATGGAGTCAGTAGTTGGAGTGTGGGATTAGTCAGTAATTGGAGTGGGATCAGAGTTCATTGGGTGTTGGTCGCCATCTAAGTAGTGGTCATCAGGGGGCCATCAGGCCAGTTCCAATATAAAGGTTGACCGAAAATTTTATCCAAATCCGTGCCGTACTTTTCGAGTTATGTTGTACACAGACAGATACACACACAGACGCAGGCGAAAACACAGCCTCCTTGGCGGAGTTAACAACTTAGATTGAACGCAAACACAAGCAGACAACCAATATGCATTGAGTCAATAGCACCTATTATCAATCTTTTGGTTTTGAATGCAGGGTGTCTACAGGTTTGAGCAGGTTAAATTTAAGACTTTTTAAGACTTTTTAAGACCATTTCTAAGGTCAAATTTAAGACCAAACCTACTCGCGCCAAAACATACTCAACCACTAGTTACAGATAAAATGAATATAACTGGTTTAGCTATATAATGTGAAAAAAATAAAGCATACAAATCTTGAGGTTGTACTGTATACTGCCATTTTATTTGATTGTTCTTTTGAATATTATACTGTAAACACTACTACAGAGGAAGCATTGTTTTCCATGAAAATGTCTACGGTCAAACAATTTATGGAAAGGATGAACTATTATGACAATAAGTATGCAGTCACATCCTTTGAATGGAGTGTAACAATGACATTGCAGTCAAAACCTTTGAATAAGTATGTGAAGATGTGAATACAGTCACAACTTTTGAATCCAATGTAACTATGTGCCAATGTGTACAGCCACAAACCCTGGATCCAATGTAACTATATGACAATGTGAATACAATCACAGCCTTTGAATCCAATGTAGCTATGTGACAATAAATGCAGCAACAAACTTTGCATCTATAACAGTTAACAATGTAAATGAAAAAAAGTAGGCTCCCTGCCTTGAAATGTATGCTCACTTGTGCTACATTAAACTTGACATAATACATACACCCTCACTCGCTCGCTCACTCACTCACTCACTCACACACACACACACACACACACAAACAAATTATGTCATTTTCCTGAGTTCTTCCATTTTGTTCTCAAGCTCGCTCTCAACCCCTTTCAGTTCAGATAATTTTTCTTTGAAACGCTTTCTCAACACGTTCGATTTCGTGATGAGCTGGGCCATTAGAGTCCCTGATTTTCCTTCCGCTTGCTCAGCGAGTTTGTCTGCTTCTTTCTCGAGGCTGGAAGCTACTTCATTAAGCACCACCTTTTTCTTTTTTAATTCTTGAAGGTGGTCCTCGGCAGCCCTTCTTTTTTGATTCTGTGCCTTGCTCTCCTTTTTCTTCCTTTCGTTTTCAAGGTGCAGACGGTACTGAGATCTAGCGGAAGCAGCTGCTCCCAGGAGCTCTTTTGTCAGTGGAACATTGAGAACCCCCCAGAGACAGAGACATAATCACATATAATTCTCTGAGCGACCACTGCATCCTCCTGCATATTGTCATCCTCTATTTCCTTATTTACTGAAAATCCCCTTTCCACTGTTGCTTGGCCATGAGACAACAGCAGAAGTTTCTCACAAAAAGTCCAGAGCTCAGGGTATTTGCAGAGGTGTTCATGGAGGAAACAATCAAGCCTTTTCTGCATTGGCTGGAAAGCTGAGAAGGATTCACATTTTGCCTCCAGTGTCAAGCATGTTTCAAATTGCAGGATGATCATATCACCTGGTGAAAATACAAATAAATAAATAATTAATATAAAATAAATATCGCACACACACAAACATTCAATAATTTTCAATTATGACATTCAATGGAAAATACTCAATCAGACAAAGCCATCACCGTTGCAATGGTGTCTGAACAAATCTAAAAAATATAGTCACAGACACCACAGATTTTTATACAGCTTTGGCTTGGTTAACTTAAGTACCGGCAGAGACACCTCCTGACAGCTGGCCATCCTGCAGAAACTTCTGGACTAAGCGTTTCATTCTCTCCTTGGACATGTCAGGATCAGTGAACATGTTTCTTGGGTCCAAAGATGCCATTTGCCTCACAATAGAGTACTTCAGTGGGCTCTTAGTCTGGAGTTTTTGAATGATTTTACTCAAGCAATCCATGCAGTCCTGTCTGAACTCCAACTGCCTGCGGTCACTTATGCTGCTGTTGGCACTACTCTGGAGCTCCTTACAACAGGGGTGGAAAAAAGATTTCCTAATTCCATTACTGTAACAGATGCATATTCTGCTTCCTTGTCTCTCCTTCCCAATATTGCACATGCAAGGCTGATAGTGAAAAAAATCCTGAGCCTGAACTTTTTATCATATTTAGGAGCTGGGCAGAGGTGTGTATGCAATGCTGTATTTTCTTCGTTAACTGAATTGTTGTCATTGAACCACTTGAGGAGGAATGTGCCTATTCCTTATGATATGCATTTTGGGGGTCTTATAAGATACCAGTCCAAATTCAGAGAGACAATGCAGTCATCTGCTATGATTAAACAAGATTATTCAAAAACACTTTTTTTTTTATTCACTGTAGTTACGCCTGAAATCAGGCATGGTGCCTGAATACTATCAGCCCTGCACATGAATAATTCTTTATTCTAAGAATATTTGTTTGATTCTGAAGTTATGTTTCTAGGGTTTAGACTTTTTTTTAATGTTAGAGTGTCACAGCAAGCCAACATTTACATTATGGTATGTCAGGATCTGTATTGGTTAGTGTCACTCAACTCCAGTGACTCTACTCCAATAATATTCAACAGGTGCAACACTGAATGTCACACTACACTTTCTTTACCTTTCAACACATAGATTAATCCTTACTCTACACTCCCACAATAATGCCTATTCACCTTAAGGACTGTTTCTGCTCCCAGGCCAATGTCCACATTCCTGAGCTGGACCCTTGCTGTCTTCTCAGTTGAGTCCAGTTTGACAAGCTGGAGTGGAGTGGTGCCACTAAGAACCTCTGATTTGATGAACCTCTTCAGCAGGCTCTGTGAAGAGGATAAAGTGCAATGCTTAAGTATACATTTTTTAGACTCACAGGGGGTGAATTCAAATAGAAACAACACTGTGATTTATAGCAATGCTAATTCATTACCTTGATGAGCAAAGTCAAATCTTGACTAATGAAGGGAAGCACAGGTTCATCCGTTTGGTACTTGGTGAGGAAAGGGGTGAAAGCCCTGGCAATTGCCATGTAAAAATGCAATTTGGCCAGTATAAGTGGGTCTTGTCTTGCTGCAGCAAGACAGTCATATGATGATGTTCGTGGGGCAGGAAGTTTCTTCTGGCTGACTGCATCCACATACATTTCCACAGTTGGCCACATTTCAATTGCCCTACTCACCACTGGCAAATTTTCAATCCATCGATGCCCACAGAATGGTAGGGGAAATATTGAGGACTTCGTAAATGTGGTGAAGTCTTCCCTTCTCGCCGGGGTGTTGTGGAATACATTATGTAGAGACTGAAGCACCTTGTCCACTTGCCAGATGCTGAACCCCCCCTTAAATGCATTATGAAGCGTATGCAATCCACAGCTACCCACCACGATTAGCTGCAAGCCCCCAAATGCCTCTCCATGTTCCTGCTGGAGCAGTTCAAGAAATTTCCAATTTACATTTGGCCCATCCATGGAGACTGATATCATTTTTCTCAAATCCAGGTCTTGGATGCTCTCCTGGGAAACAGAGAGGGACTTTAAGAACACAATAGCACTCCATATGGATCAGACAAAAGACTATCACAAGACTAGAATAGACTGTTTCACTGTAGATGCTTTTATGTTAGGCAATCTGAATGACAAGGCTATATGGTAAATAAATAATCCCACCAAAATGCAGAAATGTATTGTGTATGAGATTGCCTGATACCTTGTCTGCTGATACTGGCTTTTTAACCCAATTTTCATAAAACTAGCAAGAATGATACAGTTAATGTAAATACTTAAATAAAATAAATTCTCTCAATCCTATTCATTTCTGTAATATTCCTCTGTCCTATTTGATTGCCAATTTAGATCCTATTTTGTGTCTTACTTATTAAGACAAGGCTTGGCTCATTCTGTTCAGATTTAGTTGCACTGTGAGGAAAAAGTTTAACACTCTTTAAAAGGCTAACTGAAATCTTAAACTTTCCCTCAGATTAGTCTTCTTCCTTGTGCTGCGAATTTGGCCGTTTTATTTGCATTCTCTTCTAGACTGTAGAGGGCGCTCTAACATAACAGCCTTGCAAAGCTATGCAGATCTCCTCTAACAATTAAGTCAGTGTTAATCTCCTGGTTTTAAGTGCATTATTCGGCATCAATAAAATATGTTTCCACGTGTATTATTATCTTGATATTTTAAGTGTTTCATGCAGTACTCTGCAAACCTTGGTTACACCACCATCTTACTTCATAAGTAACGTTAGCCAGTTTAAGCTAGCCTTAGCTCGCCTAACAGAAAATTTGCACACTTACTTTGAAATGCTGAAGTAGGTCTTGGGCAGTCGCATGTCCCAGAAACTGGGAACCGTAGAATCGCGACTGGACATGGTCATCCTTCCAAAAACGTACATGCAGGTCCAGTTGCTTGTTTTTGGTTGTGCGGTTCAAACTTTCATCGAACATGACAACAAATGCTCGGCTGGAATTTACTTCGGCTACGAGTTCCTTCTTAAAATATGGGGCCAGGCCGAATGCAGCCACATACCGTGTTTTATCTTTGCCACACGTGAATGTCTGCGCAAGCACTGAGTCGGGAAACATGGCCTTAAACAGTTCATCGACTCCTTCATTTGACCTGTAAGACTGGTGGCTTGTTACAGTTTTCAGGACCCAGATAATCTCTGCCCTCAGGGTTGGAGTCGAACCACATACTGTGCGGATGTCGGACGATGTGTGTGGTTGAACAGGTTGAGGAGTCTGAGTAATATTCTCTTCTCCGCTTGCATTGCTTACATTGCAGAAGTTGGATATCTGAGGATGGTGTTGGCGGGCGTTGGCAAAACCAATGTGCTTAGCACTCTGCATGTGACAGTCCACTGCTTTTATCCCCATTGTGCCCAACTTAAAAACCTTGCAGCAGACTGCACAGTAAGCCTCGTGGTCATCTTTAGGCACTGGTTTCAGCCACCAGGAGTAATTCGGGTTTTCGAGCCATTTGTTTCTAAATTTGCATTTGCCCATCCTTCGCCTTCTCTCTCAAACTCTGCTTCTGAAGAACTCTCCTGCTGGTAGCCTACCTTAATGTCGAGCATGCGCATGCGCGGTCGAATCACTGATGAGGTACAGTGGGCTAATAGAGATACGTAGGTCGAATCGGCTCGAAAGCGAAAATAACCATTCTTTTTCGACGTGTAAAATTTTAGTGATATGGATGATGAGTCATTCTCTCGGAAATCAAAATTTAAGACCTTTGGATTTATTTTTAAGACAAATTAAGACTTTTAAAGGCCTTATATGAGGAAAATGAAATTTAAGACTTTTTAAGACTTTTTAAGGACCCGCGGCCACCCTGTGAATGTTGTATGATCCATCAATGCTTGTCTGCGTTCACGTTCGGGCTATTTTGTTTCAAATTCTTTCATTCCACTGGCTATCTAGTGCAGTCATCAAACTTGTACAACAGGGCTATGCCTGAATTAGGCCTACACCAAACCTTCACTTTAAAAGATCTCTTCTAAACATGAAATTGCGCAATACACTGATCACCACAGGCCAGTCAGTCTACCTCTTTCAAATGCAAGTATAGCAATAAAGGAAATTCTATTAGCATGTTGTTGTATCGTTGCTTCGATAATTGGTGTATTCTTGCTTCGATAACATTACACCTCGATCCGTAGCCTTGAATTTGAGGAAAAAAGCCTTGAAATGTCCTGGAGAATTCCTTAAATTTGATGTTGAAGAAAGAGTGGGAACCCTGAGCTACTTGTTCAACACTTTCTTTTATACAGAAGGTCTAGCGATTCACAAGTGAGAAATTATTAAGGTTAAAAAGATTCAACCAGCATGTGACCAATAAAAAGTAAGGAAGTTCATATCTTCCAATTCTGAAACTCAATTTTCAGATGAAGACTATACAATACTATACTATACTATTCTATTTAAAAATACAAACCAGACAAATGTATTTCCCCAGCTTATGAAAAAACAGCAAGGTGTCTGCAAATCTGAATGAGTGGCTACATGAAATTATAATTTTCCAGGTCAGTACAGAATTTTTCCAGGACATTTTAGCATTTTAGCCAATTTCCAGGTGTTTTCAATGACTGGAAAGGCCATCTCTAAAATTTCAGGTTTTCCAGGACGCGTGGGAACCCTGCATTTTGGTGATGAAAGAATGGATTCCATTGATTTGATTTGTCAGGGTGAGGATGATGGGGAGGGAATGGATCTAGGTGAGTTGTCTTCTGATGATGAGGGTGCAGGTGAGGATGGGGTGGGAATGGATCTGGTTCAACTGGGTGCAGCTCCAGATGGTTGGTGGGTGGAGGGCCATCACACCGAGGAGTTTGAGGTCCTTGAAACTGGGGCTTTGAAGCATGATCACTCCTACAGTCGCACATCAACATGTAATGTTCAGCGTTACCATACATACATATCAAGTGCTTCACCTAATACACTTCAGCACAAGCTAGTTGTGGCCGAAAGCAAACTCAAAGAAAGCCGAAAACGGGTGAAGGTCCAAAAAGCTCAAATAAAAAGATTGAAAAGAAAAGTTCTTACCCTCACATCTGTCATCCATGAGTTGCATCAGAAAGCTCTAATCTCTGAGAAGTGTGCAGAGTTGTTGGAGGGATCCATTTCTGGTGTGCCCAATGAAATTCTGTTAAGAGTCATGACAAAAAGAAAGTCTGTTAGGATTTCTGAAGAACTAAGAATCTTTGCCATGACATTGCACTTGTATTCAGCAAAGGCTTACGAGTATGTCCGGAAGTCCTTCAATCTTGCGCTTCCTCACCCTCAAACCATCCGAACCTGGTACAGTGCTGTGGATGCTGATCCAGGGTTCACTAGGGCATCATTCAATGCACTTAGGTGTCATGTGGAGGACAACAAAAAAAAGGGAAAGGATACCATTTGTGCAATTATGATGGATGAGATGTCTATCCGAAAACAAACAGATTTTTGTGGGGATGACTTCCATGGGTATGTGGATGTTGGTGGTAGTCAGGTTAACTTTTCTTTACCTGAGGCCAAAGACGTTTGGGTTCTGATGGCTGTATCGGTGAACGAGTCTTGGAAAATCCCAGTTGCCTACTTTCTAATAAATGGGTTGACCGGGGTAGAACGAGCAAACATGATGTCCGAATGCTTACACCGGCTCCATGCCATAGGTGTCCGTGTAGTGTCTCTAACAAGTGATGGTGCTGCAAGCAATTTTGCTATGTTTAGGGTGCTTGGTGCCAAACTTCAGGTTCCACATATGCAACCCTATTTCCCTCATCCTGCTGACCCTTCTCAGCGAGTTCATGTGATTTTGGATGCATGCCATATTATCAAACTTGTGCGAAATGCATTAGGTGATGGTGGTGTTTGTCAAGGTCCTCAAGGGGGTACAATATCATGGCACTACGTGAAGGAGCTAAATAAATTGCAACAGCAAGAGGGCTTAAGGCTTGGCAATAAGCTCAAAACTGCTCACATTGAGTGGCAAAAACAAAAAATGAAAGTTAACTTAGCTGCACAGGTCTTGAGCTCCAGTGTTGCGGATGCCCTAGCCTTCTGTGACCAAGATCTCCATTTGCCTCAGTTTAAAGGGTGTGAGGACACTGTGGAGTTTCTTCAAACATTGGATGCCACATTTGATATTCTCAACAGCAGAAACCCCCTTGCCAGGGGTTTTAAAGCTCCGCTCACACCTCATAACAGGGAACGCACTGAAGCTCTTCTCTGTAAGGCTGAGGAATACCTTTTGGGCCTACGAAATGGTAAGGGGACACTAATGTACACTGGTACAAAGAAGACCTGCATTATTGGACTCATTGCCACCTAGTGTGTGTTAAGTCTTTACCACGACTTGGTACTCTCCTCTAATGCGCCATGTAAGTATTTGCTCACCTATAAACTTAGTCAAGACCATCTTGAGCTCTTCTTTGGTGCCATCAGGTCCAGGGGAAGCTGTAATAACAACCCGAATGACATTCAGTTCAAGGCTGCATACAAGCGCCTTCTCAAGCACCAGGTAAGTCAAGGCAATAACTGTTTCCTCAGTGATGACACCCGACATCCTGCAGGCCTCTTCATCAAGGTTGCATTCTGTACACCAACATGTTTCTCCTGTAGAGTTGAGTATAAATGAGGCAGAATTTCAACACTGTGGAGGGCTGGTTGCATTGTCGGAATATAAAGAGGCAGCTGTACATTACATCACTGGCTTTGTTGCTAAGAAGTTGAGGGAACAACTGTCCTGCAAACCTTGCTCACAGGCACTAACATCAGAGGGCCCAACTCATCCTTTCATATCCAGGAAGGACAGGGGAGGTCTTTGCAAACCATCACCAGGCCTTGTTTTGGTGTGCAAGACCACAGAAATGTGCTTTCAGCAACTTCTAAAAAAAAACTAACGGTAAGCCCCCACGAGGACGTGGAACCTCCTCTTCCATTGTCCATGCAGTTTTGGTTGCCTGCTCAGAGAAAAACCTGTTTCCGGAGCTGCATGATCACATGTTTGATTCCAATGTTGAGTGCAACCATGTTCATCTCCTGGTGAAAAAGTCTTCGTCCTTGTACTGCCGAATAAGAATGCATCACCTAGCAAGGATAGAGACAGAAAAAATAAAAGGAACGGCTATTAGAAGGCAATATGCGAAACTTATTTTATTCCACAACCAGTGAGGTTCCAAAACAATTTTTGGTTAGTGGGGTGTAGTGACACTCTGTTTTTTTATTTGATAGCCTTCTGAGTACTTCTGAGTTTGGCCTAATTACATTCGTTCATTTTTAGAGCGGCATATATAAATGCCTCACAGCACTTTACAGGCTGTACAGTAGACTTTGTTTCTGGCACCAATTGTTAGTTCTGTTCATTGGCCAGGTTTTCATCCTGAGTTCAAACCAAAAAAAGTGTTTTTGCTTGTTTGTCTGTGTGTGTTTGTGTATCTGTAAAACTAGCATGTCCTGTTTGTCTGTCTCTGTCTGTGTTTGTGTGTATCTGTAAAACTAACATGTCCTGTGGCGTCATACTAACAACCCACTCCTGGTCTGTACCTTGACGTGGTGAGTGGGCTTTAAACCAAAGCAGGCCTGTCAATCTGTGTCACAATTTTGTTTTTATTGTTGAACTGATGATGTTACAGTGTGTATCCCCTATTAACACAAATAGGCTGAGAAGACATTTCACTGCTTTTCTTACCCTCAGTAACTAACTATATGTGACAAACTTCCTTGTAGGTTGAAGAGTTTGCTACCTTTGCTGTGAATGATGAGTCAAACAGTATTATAATGGATATCTCAACTGTAATGCAATGTTTGTGGTAACTTTATATTTGCCTGTATATTTAGGTTAAGTAATATTACATGCAGTGACACTATTGCTTCCCTCTTGGCAGTTTGACAAGTAAGGTGATTGTTGAGTGTAATTTTATCCCTGACCTTGCACCTGGTGCCAATAAAATACATAAAAGACGATATACCTGTATCTTGTTCATTGCTTCAAGTTTTTTTTTCTTTCTTTTTTTTTTTTTTTAGGGTTGTGGGGGAAAGTTTAACTGCCTATCCCTCTAAAGTTCACCCAAATAGTATTTTTTTTAACTTGTAGCAGCAACAATTTCCATATCCATATCCATATCCATATTTGAGCAAGGTTCAAAGTGGGACACTGCAATTACCAAGGCTGTCCAACTCACGTTATTGCCGGCAGCCGAATAATGGCCTAAATAAAATGGCCTGATGATCAACTCGAAACCGCTATTGTTATGCATCGGTTTTATGGTCTACCGTGCTAATATGGACAAATTTAGTCTGATATGGATTGACACTACATTTATGCATGCATTCTTCAATGTATTTTTCAATAGTAGACTACATACACAGCTGCTTTACTAAACTGCTAGCCTACAATAGTTGTGCTGCATTGCAACTGTTCGAAGGAGAGGAGACAAACGATTTAAATGAGCGTCCTGTCTAATTTTCCTCGGGTTCAGACATGACAGTGAGTGCCCTCAAAGCCCATGCGTGCAGCTAGCTAGGACTGCGGTGGCATTACTTTACTGTGGTCGTTTAAACGGATGGCCACCAATACTAGGCTAACTGTATGCATAAGTGTAATTGCGCAAATTAACGTATTGACTATTGGTGTGTGTAACTTGCCCACCTGTCAATAGCTGCATGCTATCATTCTTTGAACATGCCGACAGGGCATGCAGACAGCCTAAAACACACGTGTACACCTTAATGCACACCCATGCATGTTTTTTACATTGTAAAATAAAATGCATTCTCACCATTCAGCACTCCCCATTTTTGCAGGTCCTTGTGGCATAAAAAAGCCATGTTCCCTCTGCAACCAATGAATTTCACGTCCGTGTTTGGGGAGGGTCTGAAATCCATGGGTGTGAGGCTGCTGGGCAGGGCAAAGAGAAAATGCGCGTCCCCGAAAAACGTCATCGCCCACTTTTGAACATCCAATGACCATCCTTCACAGAGCTTTCTGCTCCACCGTGCGTCATTCAGTAACGTGACACATGATTGGCATAATAAAATGGAGTCGGAAGTAAGCTCCATGAAACGCCATCTTGACAACTGAAAACTTTGTTCAATTTTGGATCAATTCACTAGCCTAGCATTCCACATTGGATTGAATGGGAGGCGGGACTTAGTATGTTTCTCCAGGTTTATTAATACCTCCATGATTCATAGCCTAGAGGCCACTGATAGAAACCCGTTTTAGCCTTCCTCTGGAGGCGGATAACCAATCACAGCGCGGTATGTGTACAGGAAATCGTAAGGCGGGCTTTGTACGATGACGACAGCCCTGCTCAAACCAGAGCGGAATCGTCTTTGGCTTTAGTTTTGGACGAATTGCACTTTCAAAGAAAATGACAAGTGAAACAAGAAAGTGCACTGAAGTTTTTCGTTCTGAAAAAGATGTCTTTGCCGTGTTACCGACGGGCTACGGGAAAAGTTTGATATACCAGCTGGTACCACTGGCCGGAACGCTAGCCTATTACGTGGAGAGGCAGTTTGAAAGACAACGCAATCACCCGCCCCTCCATTGAGGTACAGTCTATCAGTGGTCTTCAGACTATACATTCTTATGATATAGTCTGACGTGTCAGGCTACATGATTCATACACTGGTGGTGTTTGACCAATCACAGTGCTCTGTGTGGTGTTTGACCAATCACAGTGCTCTAGGTGGTGTCTGACCAATCACAGTGCTCTAGGTGGTGTTTGACCATTTGACCAATCACAGTGCTCTATGTGGTGTCTGACCAATCACAGTACTTCTGACTTCTACTCATTACATTTTCACACAAGCATCACAAGCTGCCCTCAATCTCTAAAGTGTGTGTGTGTGTGTGTGTGTGTGTGTGTGTGTGTGTGTGTGTGTGTGTGTGTATATCACAAGCTGCCCTCAATCTCTAAAGTGTGTGTGTGTGTGTGTGTGTGTGTATATATCACAAGCTGCCCTCAATCTCTAAAGTGTGTGTGAGCTACTACACTCTTTTAAGCTCTTGTAAGCTTAAATAAGCTCACTTCATTTAGGGCCATGTTTAATAGGATTGTTTTTTTTACCCCAGGCAATTGTGTCAAAGTGTGATTTGTGTGAGATGGTGGCCACTTCCTGTATAATATATATAATATAATATATATATAAGTAGCTCCATAAATGATCGATAATTACCGTATAAGTAGCTCCATAAATGATTGATAATTACCGTATAAGTAGCTCCATAAATGATTGATAATTACCGTATAAGTAGCTCCATAAATGATCGATAATTACTGTATAAGTAGCTCCATAAATGATTGATAATTACTGTATAAGTAACTCCATAAATGATTGATAATTACTGTATAAGTAGCAATAATATAATATATATATATAAGTAGCTCCATAAATGATTGATAATTACTGTATAAGTAGCTCCATATATGATTGATAATTACTGTATAAGTAGCTCCATAAATGATTATAAGTAGCTCCATAAATGATTGATAATGACTATATAAGTAGCTCCATAAATGATTATAATTACTGTAGAAGTAGCTCCATAAATGATCGATAATTACCGTATAAGTAGTTCCATAAATGATCAATGATAATTACCGTATAAGTAGCTCCATAAATGATTGATAATTACTGTATAAGTAGCTCCATAAATGATCGATAATTACTGTATAAGTAGCTCCATAAATGATCAATGATAATGACTGTATAAGTAGCTCCATAAATGATCAATGATAATGACTGTATAAGTAGCTCCATAATGATCGATAATGACTGTATAAGTAGCTCCATAAATGATTATAAGTAGCTCCATAAATGATCGATAATTACTGTATAAGTAGCTCCATAAATGATCAATGATAATGACTGTATAAGTAGCTCCATAAATGATCAATAATTACTGTATAAGTAGCTCCATAAATGATCGATAATTACTGTATAAGTAGCAATAATATAATATATATATAAGTAGCTCCATAAATGATCAATGATAATGACTGTATAAGTAGCTCCATAAATGATCGATAATTACTGTATAAGTAGCTCCAGAAATGATCGATAATGACAATCATTTTTTGCCTTCTGGGGAGCTGAAGAAGGTGCAGAATTTCTCTGCCCCTGTTTCCACCCATGTTGCGCACAGGAGGTAACCGCTGCCCACTTTCCTCAGCTTCTTCAAGCCACCGTTCTGTTTGGGATGGGGTGCAGAGGTGGTTGTGGAGGATGCAGGCAGCCAGCACAACTGTGTCCACATACTCTGGGGACATCTGCAGCCTTCTGAGCAGCACCCTCCATCGGCTGGTGAGGATGCCGAAAGCACACTCCACCACCATTCTGGCTGAGGAGAGTCTGTAGTTGAACTGCTCACGCCACCGTGGTAACCGCTGTCCTGGGAATGGCCTCATCAGGTAGGTCTTCAAGGGGAAAGCAGCATCCCCAACCATCACATAGTGCACTGGGCCCTGAACACCTGACCCTGGTAATGCAGAATCCCCAACCATAACATAGGGCACTGGGCCCTGAACACCTGACCCTGGTAATGCAGAATCCCCAACCATCACATAGTGCACTGGGCCCTGAGCACCCGATCCTGGTAAAGCGCTGTCTGGTGGTGTGTTGAGGGTGTTTGCCTCCACACCAGTTCCCGGCGCTGAAGCGGCATACACTCCTCCATCACTAGACCTCCCAAAATCCCCCACCTGCACGTAAATGAATTTGTGATGTGCATCCACCAGGGCCAGCAGTACTATGGAGAAAGTTTGTTTATAGCTGAAGAAGCGGCTCCCTGAATTGAATGGTGCTGCTTGCCATCGATGGCACCCAAACAGTTCGGGAATCCCCATTTTCCCCAGAACTCCACAGCGATCCTTTTCCAGCTCTCCTCCGTGAGTTTTGGAAAAGCAGCTGCCATCATCTGTGCTTCAATAGCGCTACAGGTCATGTGCACACACTGTAAAACCTAACAAGTTCAGTTAACTCAATTTAAGTGCCATAAATGGTTTGAGTAAACTTACTTAAAAAAATGAATAAAGGGCACTTTAATCATATGAGTGCAATTTACACTATAGTTCATGTTAACTAAACTTTGATCAAATTAGTACACTGAACTTATTTCATTCACTGAAATTAACTGGAATGCATTGATGTGCATGAACCTGGATGAACCGAGTACAATGAACTCACTTAATTCACTGAGCTGAAATGAATACCTTTATGTCTGTAAACTTTGGTAAACTGAGTACACAGAACTAACTACATTCATTGTGCATATAAACTAGGATGTACCGAGTACTCTGAACTAACTACATTCATTGTGCATATAAACTAGGATGTACCGAGTACTCTGAACTCACTACATTCATTATGATGTATGCTTTGACGGAGAACAATGTACTTTCTACATTTACTGTGTACTTTACAGTGAACTGAATCCCTGTGAAGAAAACGATTAAGTACATTCGCTAACCGAACTGAGAAATACTCGAAAAGAAACATTAAATGTCAACAATTTCTTTATTAGTCCAAACAAATGGTAACACGCATTTACATACTTGAAATAATTCTTCCAAGTTCATACAAATGGTAACAAATTTTAGACTTAAAATGCTTCTTCCAAAACTTTCAAAACATGTCATACTCATATTTATACAATTTGTACTGGCCTCAAGAAATTCAATTAATGTGCTTAAAGTTAAAATAAACACAAATCAAGACCTACAAGATGAAGTTTGAAATTTTAAGTTTTTCAGGTCATTGAGCTATGGCACACGTTGAAGAACAATGATAAGAAGCCCACGGATAAACTGTACAGTGCATCGCTTTTCCAATTATTTTCCAATTGTTTCCTATTACACAATTCTCTACACAATATCATTTGACGCAGCCAAAGGCTGCATCCACCTTTTACCAGTAAGGTAACGGGTTACGGGCCATGTTCATTCAACTAACATCCAAATTTTTTGCAAGGGTTGTTTTTTTTTTTTAACTATTCAACTAACTCATATATCAACATTAACAATAGCTACTGTTAACAATTCCCACAATGATTACCTAGCAATATACATAGTAGCCAACATGATAAATGTAGCAACCAACATATCCAGCCTAGTAGTGATGCGCGGGTCAGGGTTTTTTTGCACCCGCCCCAACCCGACCCATTTGGAAATCCGATCCGCCCCGCCCGACCCTCGGAAATATGCCGTGATAATGACCCATTATCCGACCCGACCCGAGAAAAAATGAAGTGAGGCTATACTGCCACAGAAACTAAAGATAACTCGTTTAATATACTATAATACATAGATGAACCGATTTTGCGTTATATTCAAAGACCGTGATACATTTTTATGAAAGATAAAGTATGCCTGTTAAACAACATCAGATTTTTTTTTAATGTAGTTCTTTATTGGAGGATTGTGCAATGGCACAATCGCACGGAAGACACCTCTCTTGCGCAGACAACACAAACAAGCGCGCATATTTGCAGAAACACACTGGTTGTGGAAACATGTAGGCCTAACATCAGATCTAACATCTAACTCGTTTAATATACTATAATACATAGATGAACAGATTTTGCGCTATATTCAAAGACCGTGATACAGATTTTTTTTTAATGTCGTGCTTAATTGGAGGATTGTGCAATTGCACAATCGCACGGAAGACACCTCTCTTGCGCAGACAACACAAACAAGCGCGCATATTTGCAGAAACACACTGCTTGTGGAAACATGTAACATCAGATCTAACATCTAACTCGTTTAATATACTATAATACATAGATGAACAGATTTTGCGCTATATTCAAAGACCGTGATACATTTTTATGAAAGATAAATTAGGCCTGTTAAACAACATCAGATTTTTTTTTTTTAAATGACGTTCTTTATCGGAGGATTGTGCAATGGCACAATCGCACGGAAGACACCTCTCTTGCGCAGACAACACAAACAAGCGCGCATATTTGCAGAAACACACTGGTTGTGGAAACATGTAACATCAGATCTAACAAATGTAATGAACATCGTCTTCAGTGCAGTCCTCAAGACTGAAATGAGTCTGCATATAGCGCTGTATTTCATCAGGCTCAATTAGGTCGGGAGTGTCCTCCCATTCCTGGAACATTCTGCGCCTTTTCAGTACATATTCTGTCAAAAGAGCAAGGCGCGTCACCATTCGTATTAAGTCAAGTAAACATAAAATCAGGGTTTGCAATTAAAACTGTTTGAAACAGTTGACATTATTCACAGCCTTTTTGGGTTCTACCTACCTTCTTCCTCTTCTCTCTCCATTGCGCTTGTCCCGTCTCCTGCTAAAACGTGAGCTCGGTATTATTATTATTATTATTATTATTATAATTATTATAATTATAATAATTATTATATTATTATTATTCTTCTTCAGAGATCCTTCAATATATCGGCTATTGATTTTTTGTTTATAACTTTAATTTACCTTGACTTGTACTTTGCTCAGCCTGCAGAGTTGGAATAAGGGCTGTTGTCAGTCTCCTGGCTTCCGCTTGAACTCTCAAACTCTCATCTGGCGAGAGCATCTTTAAGGTCTTAAAACGCGGGGAGAGGAAAGCAGCAATTTTGTGGACAGGGGAGATGATCATCTTCTCTCTTAAGAGCTCTCCAGCACGTCTGCGGATGTGCTGCATGTACAAGGGGTCGCCGCATCTAGGCTCACAGTGCCTTCGTAGTCTGTGGTACCACAACAACACGGTGTTGATGGTTGGATAGCGGTCTCCTTCCATATCCTCAGATGCATGTTTGAAGGGGGTCAAAAATTCGACAACTGCATTAAGGACCTCCACTTGTATGCCATCGAAGCGGTGTTCTTGACCCTTGTCTTCTAGCAGTCGCCGAATCTCACTGTGTTGCCTCGTTATTGAGTTCAGCATCTCTGCCTTACTATTCCACCGTGTTTCGCTTTCCTGAACCACAGCATGTGGAAGGCTTAGAGTATTGCCAGACTTTTTAAGGTAAGCAACCAAATGCTTACACTGAGTAATCTGGTCAGTGACTTCATTCATAAAATCTGGTGCGTCCCTCTCTTCAAATGTGTGTTTTAGAACCGTGTTAAGTACGTGCGCTGCGCACGGTATCCAAGTGAAATTCTTGAGCGCAGCCTTTATGTTGGGTCCCTGGTCACTTACAAATACAACCTTTGACAGGTCGTCAGGGCATATGCCAACTTGTAGAAGCTCTTTGGTTATCTGTTCCTGTATGTTCGGAGCCGTTTTTCTGAGGGAATGGTCAAATTCTAACGTGGAAATCACCCGACTGAAAAGTTTCCAATCTTCAGTAACGAAATGACACGTAAGGACGGTGTATGATCTCATGTGGAAGCTGTCAGTCCACATGTCAGTTGTAATGCCTATTCCATTTTTAATGGCCTTTTCAATCAGCTGAATTAGGCTCTCCTTTTCTGTCCTGGCCTGCTCTATGGCTCTATCACAAATTGTTTGTCGGTGAGGGAGGACGGAGTTTATGTCCACAGAGCCAAACCTTGCACCGATATTTACAAGCCCTTGTGCCAGGCGAGTAAAGCCCTTCCCTGAGACAACATCAAACGGACGCAGGTCCGAGCAGCAGAATGCGACAAAATCATCTACAAGTTTAGATTTTGCTGCGAGTGGAATTTTGTTTTTCAAGAAAGCAGACATTAAGGGTTGTTCCGAATGAGCTTGTGTGGTGGAAGACCTGTTGGGCTGTGGAGCTGACCCACTGCATGAATGCCGGAGTAGGTTTGATGTACCTGTTTTATGTCCGTCATATTTGTACAGCGCCTCACACTTGTTACAGATAACGTAGCCGGTAGCAGTGTCATCGGACAAGACAACGTTACCAAATTTTTCCCAAACCTTGCTTTTCTGGCCCACCTTCTGCACAACCTTCGCATCGCCGTTTTTTAACTTTTCCCTGATCAAGTCAGCCATCTCTTTCTTTTGGAAACCTCTGAGACTTTGGCGGTGTAAACGAAACTACGGATACCATATAGGGAAAAAACAATATCATGACGCACATGTATGGAAAAGCGACACCTGTGTAAAAATACAATTTAAATCTCACTTTTAAATATAAGATTACCTAATACTGAGTAAAATGTGAGATGGAGTCTTAGGTTAGATTTTTAATATTTGAAAATATTTTATAGGCTTATGTAGGCTATGCTCAGCTAATGCCGACTGGAAGCAACACTTGTGTGCGCAATGAGTGATCCCTGCATTTGAAATGGCAGTTATGTCAACAGCTTTGTATGTTATATTTCATTTACATTTACAAACTTATAGATGTCATTATCGAAAATGTCATAGATTATTTTATGAAAATATACTTGAAAACATATGAAAGTTGCAAAGTGCGTTTTCACTTTTTGACCCGCCCCACCCGCACCCACAATATTTTTAAAAAGTTCTACCCAAATCCGCCCGACTCGCGGGTTTATCCGCGGTTATCCGCGGGTCACGGGCTGACCCGCGCATCACTACAGCCTAGGCCTAGAAAAAAATTGTTTTGGTTCCGGTTGCCGACCGACCCTGTCATTTTTTGTGCTACCCAATTTGTTTTTCTTGAGTTTTTGGAATTTATTTTATGAGCTTGAAGAAAAAAAATAAAATAATAAGTAGCCTATATCCATAGATATGGTTCGTATTATATAATTTCTAGGCGACTGCATGTAGGCTACCAGTTTAAATCGCTTGAGCAAAGTTCAGACGTAACCATAACCTGGCTACCCACAAGAGAAGCGGCTGCTGCGGGTATGGAGAGGGAACGCTGAAATTGCAGAGTGCTCCATAAATATCCTTAACAATGTCCTTATTTTTTCAACAGACAAAGTTCAGCTTGATTGAGTTTGGCCTACGGTATGTTGCGGTGCCCTTAACGTAGACTCTCTTTGTCAACCCCTCCCTCTTGCGGTGAGCTTGTCTGGGTACTGAAGGTGGAGAGCATAAATGAGCCCGAACAGAATTACAAGGGTGTCTACCCAACATGTATGCATAAGGACCACCTGATCCTCCAGAACAATTGCAGCCTGATGGAAGCGGGAAGGTACAGGTTGTACTTCATCGTCATCTGTGATGGCCACAAGAGCCATTGCTCCATGATGTGAATCGTTTAATTCATCCTCCTGTAAATATAGACAAATGTTGATGTTCAGACAGAGCATCAATACACTATCAACCACACATAATCTACTGCACTGGATATCACCATCTCTGATTCACCTGCAAGTAGGCCTAAATGGACTATACATTTAGACTACACATTTATAGGAAAACATTGTTTTCACTAGTACTACCTGATTTTACAAAATATCAACTTAAATTCACGTCTCTAAACTTTTGGAGCACCACATAAGGAGAATATTATAGGGGTCATATTACACTTTTATCTAGCTAAATATTTTAGCTCTAACGTTCAAAACAGACTCCTTCGGCGTTGCTGTCGCTGGTCTGGCTAGCTGCTGATCGGGCAGGGCTTCTGAATTCCACAGAAATGTGGAACTTCCCCCCTTTGAGCAGCTCCAACTGCTATCAGTCCTGTTAACACTTTGAATGCCAGAAACGTAATATGCCGTTATTACTTGTCATGCGTTGAGTGCCAAAAACGTAATGTTACGTTTTTGCCTTTTTTTTTAATTTACGAAAATAGAAACCCTCACACAGGTTATATATGATTTTTGGAACTCTGTGATAAATAGAACTGAAATAAATTACGATCGGAAACTCATAAAAACTCACGATCTGCACATTTTGTCTGGACATTTTCACATCACAAGGCAGCATTTGATTACTATTGCAGCATTCGTGTCAAATAATGCACGTCATGTCATGTTGTCCTTTCGCGGGTTCGTCACTAGGTGGCAGTCTCACCACAGGCATGATTCGGCTTGTGTCACTCCTCGAAACTTGACAGAGAACACGCCATCATAATCATAAAAGAAGCGATATCTCCTTTTCTAGAAAAAAACAAGGATTTTGATGAAAACTACCCACTGTTTAGCTTGGGATTTCTCAGGAACGGAGGCATGTAGAAATAAACGGTTTTCACCCACTGAGAGCTCAGAGTCTTACCTTTCAAATGACCCATAGTATGTGTCCATAGCTATAACACAGAATACGCTGTGGCTCTATAAAAATAGGCAACAGTGGCCTGGATTGCTGGCACTCTGGGCCAAAGCTTGTTAAAAACACCTGGCATTCAAACTGTTAAAGCAATTCCCTTTGCGTCACATACGTCAACCCCTACGCCATTTTCTAACATTGACCAGTAGCAAATCGAGGCAACGGTGTCAACCATGCACTTTGAGAAAGTTTGTTATACAGGTTCTTGGTCAGACTAAAGTCTCGCAGAGCTTTGAAAGTCGATGGCAATCAGGCTAGCATGCACCAAGTAACTAGACACCTGCAGCCACCACATCGAGGATTTCCCCCGTAGCCTATGACAGGCCTAGCCTGGGCGAAAGCGACTGTTGACTATGTCATACAGTGTGGCCCAACGCAATTGAAATAGGTTTCCGTTTGGATATGACGTATTCCCTCTCTCACGCCTACAACTTTCGCTTTCAGTATTAACAGATCTCTCGCAAGTTCTGATCTATTTTGACATCGTAGTGGCAATAAATCCTCAAGATCATGGATGCTAATGTCACGTCCCAATTTTGTGAATGTAATTCGAAAGTGGGGGAGAGAATAACAAACGCGTCCCTATCCTGTAGGAGTACAACATTTTGAGACATCGCTGTAAACTGTGTGCTGCTGGCTAAACCGTAGAGTAACCGAGGGAAAGGCGGCAAGGGGGGTTTGTTCCAGACTACGTGCGGAGATAAAATGTTTAGCGGAGGTATGTAGGATGGCATCGCCAGGCTATGACAGGCCACCCCTAATTAGTCAATTGATCATTTTCATTGTTCTCTGCTGCAAAGTGGCTGCCAACCTGTCTGTTTTTGCAATTATCCATTCTTACTGCCCTCAGCTGCTTAATTGGCTGCCAATGTTGTGGGACCCCACCCACCTTACCCTGTGACATACAAGTTAGGAAACTTCTAAACAGGTGGGTAAAGCACACAGCAGTTGAATAGTTTCTAACGGGGTCATTCCGTGTCAATTCACAAGCCCTCCCCAGGGACACCTCTTCAATTTGCCTAATTTTTTTCGTACACGTACCTTTTGATGTCAAATGAAAGAATCCTAAGTTGGAGCACCCTACCTTCAACAGTTTTGGAGAAATGACCTTCAAAGTTTGGGTGCCACGCCACATTTGGACCCCCATATCTTTGGTTTTTAGACAGATACAAGCCTAACAATCAGCATGTACCCTAATCCGTAACCTGTCTATCATATTCAACTACAGCTCGCTGCAGCCCGCGGGAAGGCGAGGCTTGACATCAAGCCCCGCCCACATCAAGGACGAGTGCATTCTGGGAATGAAAATACATCACCAAAACGTCACCTCCACTCAAACTAGAAAGTAGTTCAATTCCCGCTGTTATCGTTATCTCAACATTAGTATCGCAGGTTTTAACAGATGCACGTCTTTATATTGAAACAGTGCGACATTACTTACGTGTTGTTACATATGATAAGCTACGTTATTGTTTTTTTTTTTTTACACGTAACTGAAGTGATAATAATAATAATAATAATCTTTATTTATATAGCACTTTTCAAAAGCAAAGTTACAAAGTGCTGTACAAAAAAGAAAAAGAAATAAAATTAAGATGTGTAGGTCATTCAGCAGAAGACCAGGTCTTTTAAAAGGAGAGAATGTTAATAAAACAATCAAAAGACAACTTATTTGAACTGAACATTAGTAATGGAAATAAATAAATAAAACAAATATGTTAATGTCTAAATAAAACTTAACTTAACTCTGAAATAAAACTTAACACTAAAATAAATCTTAACTCAGAAATGAATGGTAGGAGACGATGCTTCTGGATAATGTACCCAAGAGGAAGGATAAATAAAATAAAATTGGTCCTAGAACTGACCCGAGGTATGTGTGGCGTTACAACAAAATAGTAGTCTATGATGGTCGGCTATATTGTAATAGGCCCATTTGTACTTGGCGACTCCAATTAAGTTTTTTTTTTAAATACACACACTTCAACAAATAACTATAATCATTCTTTTGATGCATGTCACCCTCATAACTTCCGAGACCTCAACACTGAGTAAAACGCATTTTAATAACACATTGCAGTAAAATCAAACATTACAATCAGTAAATCACACACACAAAGAATTTTTTTTTTTTCAATGTGCACTTTTAATGGTAGGAATATCTCAATTGAATTTAATAAAGTAAATATTTCTAGTTTGAGACAAGGAGGTACACTGTAGGAGGAAGTGCATCTCTTATCTACCTCCCCTGTGTATACATCTCTCTCTCTCTCCCTGTCTGTACCCCTCTGCTGTCCTTGTTACTTGAGTGCCCCCCAGCATATTTAATGAACTAAATGCCTTATCAAAACTAAACATAGGCTGCAGGGCAGAGCCAGTGGTGGAGAGCGAAGGCTGCGGAGGCTGCAGGGCAGAGCCAGTGCTGAAGAGATGAGCACCTAAATGTTGCTCAAAGTGATCTCTTCTAATTATCGTTGCATTACAATGAACACAATGAAAATGCGCTGATTTCCTACATGCTTTGCCGCATTTGCAGATGAAGACTCCTGAAAAAAAAAAAAATACAGAAGTAGGTATTAATCATAGACACTATCTAAGCATACATGCACGTGATAATCCAATAGTTTAAGCATATTTTTATGCATACATCACTTGACCATAGGGGGTGGGTGGGTGGGGGTTAATTAATACCAGCCAAAAAAAAAAAAAAAAATGAAGGGCATTGTCCATCCCATTAAACCCTACCTTTATGCTGCACAGCAAGCTTGAAGTGATTGTTCAAGTGCAGATGCATTTGATGCAAAAGTTGGCAGCTATACATGCAGCAGGGGCATTTATAAGAACCACTCTGCCAGAATGATCCTGGGTCTGGGGGGCCATCAAAATGTGTAGGATGCTGAGGAATACAAATACAGTTAGACCCTATGACACCAAATTTCTTTTTACCAATCCAATAGTAGTAGCACTCATTTCACTTTTTCCCCTCTAATGTGAACATTACGCTTTAAGTCTTTGATGTGACTATTACTCCAACATTATCAAACCCTTTATATCATCACCTTTTGGCGTCTTCATAATTAAAAACGATAAAATATAAATATCAGTGCTTTGCTACAGATAAAGCATTGAGAAACACTGACCGTCTAAGTTAGCACAGGTCATTATGACCTCCACCGTAGCACTAGCTGCTACACAAAATAGATGGCCATTACAGTAACATTGGGTCATGTTTTTAACTCTCAGTTTTCGCTGAGGGGAAGCTGGAGTTTAAGACACCAAAGCGACCAGCCTATATTTAAAAAAAACATCATTTTCGATTTTGTAATACACATACTAATGGGTAAGAGAGGGATAAGAAGATAAATTATTATTAACATTCATGAGCCTGTCTAGCTTTTAACAAGACCAGAGAAAGCTAGCAGCTAGATGCTAACACCACGGAACATCGCCATCAGTCAAATAATCCGAGACTACTAATTTTTAATTTACTTCAATTCTATATGTCACACAAACTATGTGTATATCATCTCTGACTACATTCAGTACTCATACTGTTTTGTGTTAACCATGGTCAATCTATGCATCAGACTTTACGGATACTTTATTAGGCCCCAGGCAGGTAGGCTGAGTCCATGAGGCGTGGATCTGCCCAAGGTTTCTTCCTACATAACAAATTATTTACAAAGCGAGGGAGTTTTTCCTTGCCCCTGATTCTCATGGATGCTTCCCGTACTGTCTGTAAAGCGCCGTGAGACAATGTACTGTATTTGTGCGCTATACAAATAAAATTGAATTGAA
>JAODXP020000019.1:23133286-23135786 GCA_027497455.2 Sardinella longiceps
CACACTACACTAGAAGGAGCTCACACACACACACACACACACACACACACTACACTAGAAGGAGCTCACACACACACACACACACACACACTACACTAGAAGGAGCTCACACACACACACACACACACACACACACACACACACAACACTAGAAGGAGCTCACACAAACACACACACACACACACACACACACCTACACTAGAAGGAGCTCACACACACACACACACACACACACACACACACACACACTACACTAGAAGGAGCTCACACACACACACACACACTGTGACGCTCACTCCCATATCCTACATCTTCCTACATTGCTTCCAGTCATCCTACACACATGCACCTCATTCCCACTCACTAGGCCAGCCCATTGGCTAATTGGGCCACCTGTTAAAAGCACTTCCTGGTTATACGTGCGAGTTTCACGTCAGTTCACCTCAGTGCAGCGGTCGCATTATCTAAGCAAGCTTTTGTTACGGGTAGTTATTCCCCGCAGCACAAGTAGCCTAGCCTAAAAGTTAAACTAACTTTTGTCACGGGTAGTTATTCCCCGAAGCATTAGTTTAAAAGTTACGTTGCAGGCACCCAAACCCTGTAATCAGCATCCTAGCTAGCTCACGTTAAGGGCAGGTTTTCCCCTGAAGCTGAGTAGGCTAATAAGTCACGTTTGGAATAGCCGCCCCGACAGTTCGGGTTATCCTAATCCCCGACGCCTGGAAGGCTTTCTTCCCTATGACCGGGCCTGCATGGACTGACTGACAACAATTAGTAGGCCGCGGGTTTACTCATTTACTTTCCTTGGTTTTGTTTTTGAAGGGTTCCGCTGCGAACTCCATTATGTTTGTTAGTTGAACTGTTGTTTGAAAAGACGCAACGTTTACGTTTATTGAACTGCTGTTGTGAATGAAACGCTACGTTTACGTTTATTGAATTGCCGTTGTGAATGAAAGAGGTTACATTTACTGAACTGCTGTTGTGAATGAAATGCTACGTTTACGTTTATTGAATTGCCGTTGTGAATGAAAGAGGTTACATTTATTGAATTGCTGTTGTGAATGAAACGTTACGTTTAATGATCTGCACATTGTGAAAAGTATTGAGCTAGCCTACATTATTTGTTTATTGAATTTAATGAGAAAGAACTAAGTAGGCCTAACGTTACATTTATTGAATTGTATCAGCCTCGTGCTGTAGGCCTATTTTCATTTGTTTAAACTGGCTACGGTCGTCACGTTCGTTTTGTGAAGGGGCGTATTAAAGCTCCAACCTTTTTTATTTCATTTTCAAACGTTAGCCTGCTCTACTGATCCTAATTTCCATTGAATTGGATTGTTTGCATTTATGCATTTATGGATTATTGTGATATGGACTGATTTACTGGAGTTGAATTCACTGCATTTATGTATTTGTGCCTTGATGGATTATTGTGATATGGATTGATTTATTGGAATTGAATTGAATATGAACTGATTTATTTAGGTCATGAGCTTGTGACCTTACCTGGACATTCCTACACGGCTACACACAACATACTGGACTTTTCGCATGCATTACATTGCGCACACTGCACACACTGTCAACGACACTCCCTGCATCCAACCCATCTTCAAGACTGAAAAACTTGTATTGTGCTAGTGTTGTTGATATCCCAGCTGAACCCCTGCGATGTCTGTTGCTTTTGTTCAATTAATTTTCACTTTTGTCTATACTTAAATGGGTTCAGTAAACTTTTTTGTTATTCATTGAATTATGAATCCTTTGTACGTGATTTGACTGACCTGCCACACTAGCCAGAACTGTTAGACAGTAGGCCTAGTCAGAACCGTTACAACACACACACACACACACACACACACACACACACACAAACACTACACTAGAAGGAGCTCACACACACACACACACACACACACACACACACTACACTAGAAGGAGCTCACACACACACACACACACACAAACACTACACTAGAAGGAGCTCACACACACACACACACACAAACACTACACTAGAAGGAGCTCATACACACACACACACACACACACACTACACTAGAAGGAGCTCACACACACACACACACACACACACACACACACACTACACTAGAAGGAGCTCACACACACACTACACTAGAAGGAGCTCACACACTACACTAGAACGATCTGACACACACACACACACACACGTAGAATCTGTGAATCAGCCTATTTAGCTGCCATGACACTGAGCCATAGTGTGTGAGTGTGTGTGTGTGTGTGTGTGTGCTTGTGTGGAGACCGCTAATGCAGAACTTGCCTGCTAAATTGCTTGTAGTCCAGTGAAGTTAGTTCAGTCTGACACTGAATTCAAGCAAAGCATTTCATACACATGCAGTCCAATGCAGTCCAATGACAGAGAGCATTTTACACATGCAGTCCCATGGCAGGGGGCTCTAAACCTAAGCATGACAGCATAACCTATTACATACATCAGTTTTCTGTTGGTCCCAGGTAG
>JAODXP020000019.1:23145708-23158208 GCA_027497455.2 Sardinella longiceps
AGTACTTTTCGAGTTATGCTGTACAAAGACAGACAGACAGACACACAGACAGATACACGCCGGCAAAAACATAATCTCCTTGACGGAGGTAAATATTTAAATATATTAATTTGAAATAAATTAAGGCCCATGCAAACACACATATGTGTAATATGTAATATGTATGCATATAAGCTCTCTCTCTCTCTCTCTCTCTCTCTCTCTCTCTCTCTCTCTCTCTCTCCCTCTCTCGTAGGAAGAGATAGTTAAGTAAAGCAATTCTCCCGTGTTTCCTATCTATCTGATGCAATTCTGATGCCTTGAGCTCTCTGAGGCGGAACATTAGGCCTGTGCAGCGGATCTACAGGCGGGCCTCTGGTCAGTTCCCAGGGGCAGTGAAAGGAGTGATCAGCCAGCTGGTCTGTGACACTGACCCCTCGTCCTCCTCCCATTTATCGCCCTTTAGTCACGTTTCCCTCTCGCTTTCTCTTTCACTTTCCCCATATCTGCGTCACATCCCCTCTCGCTTTGTTTCACGTGGTCATCAATCCACATTAATCACACTTCTCCTTTTTCTGTCATGATTGTTTACCACGTGGATGTATTTGTTGCATAGCCTTTCTTACTGAAGCTGTGTGTGTGTGTGTGTGTGTGTGTGTGTGTGTGTGTGTGTGTGTGTGTGTGTGTGTGTGTGTGTGTGTGTCTTTTTCTTTTTTGTGTTTTTTCATGTCAGTTTCATTCCATCCACCAGTTAATTGCTCTCTTCCTCCTAGCCCTCTCTCTCTCTCTCTCTCTCTCTCTCTCTCTCTCTCTCTCTCTCTCTCTCTCTCTCTCTCTCTCTCTCTCTCTCTCCTGTCCTCTGTCTGTCTGTGACAGACCCCTCCTCCTGGGTGCAGTCTCAGTGTTCAGGCTCATTACTCGTGGCCGCTGGAGCAGTGAGTCTGGCTGCACCTGTCCCACGCTCACCACCACCACCTCCAGCACCACCACCACCCACCAGCCCTGCTGCTGCACCCTGGGGAGTGATCTGCGGCCTGAGGAGGGATGTCTGCCTCCGCTCCCACACTACCATGCAGCACCCCCACTCCACACCCCAATACACACACACACACACACACACTGACACTAAACGTCTGCAGACATCAACCCCCCTTTCACTTCTGGCATTTCTACCATTCAGCACGATCCCACCCTACATCACTCTCACCATCCTCTCTCCCTCCCTCCCTCCCTCTCTCTCTCTCTATTTCCCTCCACCTGTCTCTCTCTCTTTTTATGTTCTTCTCCCCCTTCACCTCACCCTAACTGCATGCGTTCTTCCTATCATTCCACCCTTCCTGTTCTGTCACGCTGTGCTCAGCCCCGTTTTACACACACACACACACACACACACACACACACACACACACACACACACACACACACACACACACACACAGAGAGAGAGAGAGAGAGAGAGAGAGAGAGAGAGAGAGAAAGACCCTTGTAGAAACACCCCCTCTCCTCTCCACCACCATATTTCCTCTTTCTTCTTCTCTTCTCTTCTCTCTCCGTTTATTCTTTCATCCACCCTTCCTCTGTCCCCCACCCCCTAATGTCCAGCACTGGCCTCCACCCCTCCATCCTCTCCTCCCTAGCTGGGTGTGCTTGTCCTCCTGGGCTGGCCCCATGACTGCAGGGAAGGGAACACACTGTACATGTTCCCATGGAGCTTTATCAGCTGACCTCCAGCAGAGCCTTTCCTCACAGCACTGGCCAAACAGTCCAATGCAGTAGGCTCCTCAAAACACGCTTTAAACGTCTGCATCTATTATTATACTTTCTTAATTTATCTACCTGAAATCTAAACTAACTTCTCCATTAAACAATAAGATAAATTTAGGCATGTTTAGAGGAAGTCTTTTTTGTAGTTTTGTATTTTTTTTTTTATCATTTTTATACATATCTTTTTGGTTACAAATATTTGCTCCACATTCGTCAAAGGTATGTTTAATAGTAAAAAGTACAAGTATCTAAAATAGACTGACAGGACATAAATATTTGAGGGGATTTCACCCAAACATGTCTGAAGAAGTGGGTCAGAGTCAGAGACTAACATGGCTGGCACAGGCTATCTTATCCGGCTGCCTCATGACATAATTACTGGACCATGGAACATCCAGACTGCTCCACTTGTGCTGCTGAATCCACACAAACACACAGATATGGAGGGAAAGTTTGCTGAATGCTACATTTTTTTGAAAGCTCACTAAAGTACAAAGTAAAGAAGGAAAATACTCTCAAAGAAACAGAGCCTTCCAAAACATACTTGCGTGCAATGATGTGTAATTCGATGTTAGAATGCTACAAAAAATAGAAGTCTTATCAAATCATAGAATCAGAGTCCATTTGTTTAGTCCAGGGAATAAGGACAGATGGATAGGAATAGGAACACAAGGAGAAAGAAAGAAAGAGAGAAAGAAAGAAAGAAAGAAAGAAAGAAAGAAAGAAAGAAAGAAAGAAAGAAAGAAAGAAATGGAGGGAGATGTACTGTATCATTTGTTTTGGCAATAGAGGTTCAATCCTGTCACTGGAATTTGACCTGGAACATAACAGACAGAGAGAGAGGGGGAGAGAGAGAGAGAGAGAGAGAGAGAGAGAGAGAGAGAGAGAGAGAGAGAGAGAGAGAGAGAGATTAACTGTCCTCCCAGCCCCAGGTTAGTTGACAGGTGTGTGAGGCTGAACTCTGAGATATTTCAGACAAACCGTGTCATCCAAGTCTCAGGCTTAATAGCTCAGTTTCTCTAGACAGGTCAAAGGTCAAACATGAACCAAGCCTTAAAATTGGGATTAGTAGGGGCAGGTATCTGAGAAACAGCCAACTCAGAGCTACCCCTGAAAATGGACAGAAAATCCCTCTCTCTTTAATTTCTGTGCTCATCATATGACTAAGTGGCCTATCTGTTCATCTCTATCATCTCTCCTGCCCTTGCTTCTTGTCGCTGCATGAAATTTCGCGATCAAGTCAGTATGGCCAAGCAGGCAATTTCCTCAACTCTTGAGCCCAGAAAAATCAGGACCCAATGAGAAACAAGCAGGCAAGCTTACGGTGACTGTCCAGCTCTGTCCCATAACATTGATAGAAGTTTGATAGCATTTGATAGACGTTTAAAAATTAATCCTGCCCGGAATTCCCGGGCAATGGTAGCTTTGCTAGACCACAGTTCATTTCTGAACGTGATCGCACAAGCCAGGCGACTCGGGCCACCGCCCAGCCAATGCTTATGTATGACCAAATAATCCTCCTCCTGAGGAAATGCACCCATGTTCCGTCCTAATCTAAGATGGGTAAAGTTTGGGAAGCTTTGGAAAGCAGGTTTATATCTGGATATGATGCCCACCTCCACATGTGGGCCTTTGTTTAGTCTGCCTGAGACCTGCTGTTTGCAGGGATGTTCATGCAGGGATGTGTTGTGTGTGTGTGGGTGTGTGTGTGTGTGTGTGTGTGTGTGTGTGTGTGTGTGTGTGTGTGTGTGTGTGTGTGTGTGTGTGTGTGTGTTGGGTTTGTGTTCACTAACTCTCATCAGGGAAAACATCCTTCTGTTGCTTTTTCTGTCTTGTGAGAGGGCTGTGACGTCCTCCCTTTCTGAACAACAGCTTTTATTTTTAGCTCTTCCCACCACTGCAGCAGGGCCCCAAACATAGATGAGTGGACTCAGACAAAACACACTCTGATTATGGAGGCTCCAGCCAGAGCCATATTTGGCCATTGTCCAGCCACCTGGATCAATGCTACTGTTTGCCTCCACAAGACTGTCAGCTGAGGAAAAACAAATCATCATACTTCTGGAGAAGCTGGGTGATTATGTATGATGTCAAACTTGTTACTGTAAAGCCAACCTCTTTAAACTATCTGACTTACACGGTTAACCTCAAAAAAAAAAAAAAACTTTAAGGGGCCACTATGCAACTTTTTGCCACTATTTGAGGAATCCTCTTTGATAGACAATTTGTTTGTGGCATGTTATTTGGTCAAATAAAGGGTGGGTAAACACAAATTCTATTCCCACAAACCATCCAGCATAAGTACTGTATAGTAGGAAACCATCAGCCAAAGAAAACCTACAGCATGGCATTGCTATCAGACATCATTAGAGTGTAAGACTAAATGTTTGGAAGGTTTGGAATGTCTTTTATGTAGCCAGTTCACTAGTTTACAGCAAACACTGCATAGTGTCCCTTTAAACTATCAGACTCTTACTGTATACCTCTTCTCTCCTAAAACTTCAAACATAAAGAGCGGCGCCTGAAACATCTTTGAACATTCAGGTCAAGTGTGCAGGGTCAGTAAGCTATGTCTGCATTCCATTCGCCTCAGCAATTTAACAAATGACTTAACACATCTAATTGCTGCTAACACAGAATGATGATGTCTGGCAGCTACGGGCCAAACGTGCACGATGAATAAATCATTGCTCCATTCCTTATTTCTCTAGTGTAGGAGAGAGAGAGAGAGAGAGAGAGAGAGAGAGAGAGAGAGAGAGAGAGAGAGAGAGAGAGAAGAAGAAGAAGAAGAAGAAGATATGCAAGAGGCAATGCCTCCTAGTCAGTGGCTAAAAAACAACAACAAATAAACAAATAAGCTGCATGATTCGCTGATTGCCCTGCCCTCCAATCCTATTTTATCAGTATTTTCTCCCTTTTAAGAGGGGACACAGAGCACGATGTTCAATTATTCATGGGAAGCCATTAATAGACTTTTTTTTGGTTTGGGCAGTGGAGCTGGTGCCTCCTCCATTCCTATCTAAAGGACAAAAAAAGAAAACAGTTGAGTGAAAAGTTCATCCTTGTCCCTTGGGTCAGTGAAGCTGCCCTCTTCAGGCTATACAAAATGCATGGGGAGAGCAGTTCAGTGAGCAAGTTTCTGTCTGTGCACTTCCCTAGCACATTTAGCCTAGCTTCTCCTTAGCTAAGAAACTGGGTCTTCTTGCATGATTGCTCTTTCAGACTTACCACTTCTCCTTTTTTCCTGAGCTCTGTGGTAAATCTGCTGAATGTTGTCTTCCACTGATAATTTTCAGTTTCGGCTGAAAATCCGATTGATTTGTTTACATAGAATCATTAGCATATAGCAATCAGTATTGCTTCAGACTGGACAAACAACTGGCCAAACAAAATTGTTAGCGACACAGTTCAGAGGTTGAGTTTCTGTGTACAGCATATCGAAGTACTTTGGGTCAGCACAATATTAAGGCTTGTACAAGTGCTGAGCTTTCAATAATCTCAGAGGCTGTGCTTCTGTGAATTTAGCATACTTCACTTAGCAGTTTATGTTTACCTAATCAGCTTTGCATTACATCAGTGCTTGTGCTTATATCTGTATTCATTTTACGTGAAGGGTAAATGCAACCTTTGTCCTCACTAAACAAACAAACAAAAGAAGGTATAGGAATACAGTAGTCCTAATCCATGTAGAATTCTGTGTGTGTGTGTGTGTGTGTGTGTGTGTGTGTGTGTGTGTGTGTGTGTGTGTGTGTGTGTGTGTGTGTGTATCACACAATCAGCAATATGTTTGACAGCCTGTGGAGCATGTCTGTGTGTGTGATGTAACTTTCCTCCTCACTTGGGTGTGTGTGTGTGTGTGTGTGTGTGTCAGTCAAAAGTCAAGGGTCGCTGTGAGATGAGGGCTCCAAGTACAGTAGGAGTCACGGGTTTGAGGGTGCTGACTCAGCAGGCTTATTTCCTCCTCAGAAATGGACACAGCTCAGAAAGCATGGCACTGTGCCAACTCCCCCACTCCCCCTGCTCAAGCCACTGAAAGATGGATGGAAAGAGAGAGAGATGGAGGGGGAGAGAGAGAAAGAGAGTGAGAGAGAGGTGAAGAGAAAGGGGACAGAAATGGAGAGAGGGATGGGGGAAGAGAGAAGTCAAGTGGGAAAGAAATTTAGAGGTGGAGAGAGAGAAAGAAAGAGAGAGAGAGAGAGAGAGAGAGAGAGAGAGGAAAGACAGAGGAAACCACATACAGCTGATCCTTTCCTCAAGGCCGTGCACTAGAGGAAGCCTGATCGTTAGTGCGGTGGTTACTGTGACAACCTGCTCATTAGCTCCGGTCCTAGATGTTCCAGAATGTTGTCTGAGGGCTACGCCTCTGCTCTGTGTGTCTGTGTCTGTGTTTGCCTCACCACTGCCCACACTAGGCTATCGCCCACCACAGTAAAACACAACTGTCTGGGAAATAAGCTCATTTGCAGTCTACTCCAGTGTTTTCAACGTGCTCGCAATGCCTAATCTCAGGCAATTAACCTAGCCTAGCATAATTCACTGGGAGTGGATCCAGTCCAGTTAGCATACATTTCTCAGGTCATGTAGGGGGAGCTACTCAAAAATTTATCCCATCAGGTCTACACTGCTTCACATCCAATATTTCAGTTTGAATGAGACAAACTGAATTTTAGAGATGAACTAAACCACATCATTATGCTTCTCTGTGGTTTGAGATGGTAAAGCACCTTATAATATGTACAGCATAATACACTTAATAGTGCTATGGGCTTATTTCGCACCTGAACATTCCGACACTCCATGGTAGTAAACTGAAAATTCTATCATTGAAATGCATTGAAATTGTCGCCTTTTCTGACTTGAAAAAAATGGGTAATAACATCTAAAAACATCTAACATCTATCACCCAGTTTTTTCCAAGTCAGAAAAAGGGATTCAATGATAGAAGGAGGAGTTTACTACCATGGAATGTTGTAGAATCTCTGAATATTCAGGTGTGAAATAAGCCCATAGAGTCCAAGAGTGTCATGTTAGTGCAGAAGGTTGTTGTTGTTGTTTGGAGACTAAGATGGAGTACTATACAGTGAGGCAGAGATGATTGGTCAGGAGGTGTTTGTGCTCCAGTGAAGCAGGTAAATGCTTTCCCCACAGTAAACATAATGGACTTCACCCTTCTATACCGACTAAGCCCTCGCAGAATGCACATGAGTGCATCTTCATAGCCTCCGAGTATTTTTATTTCAACAAGCATGTTTTGCAACAAGGCTTTCCGACCCCTGCTCACAAATAGCTTTGAGCTGAATCAGATGGAAACAAATCTACTGTGGCCTATATCTTATTCGTTACAGTCTGTGATCACAGCTCTATCTGGACTACACAGTCAGATACTCAGTCTGTCCAAACCTGACTGCAGTGTAAAGGCCTCCACAAACCGGTTCCGACAGTATTGCGGAGCACTATTGACTTCGATTATTTTGAAGTGAATCTCGTACAATAGCCTGTGGAATAAACAATGGATGTCAATGGACGGCTCCGACAAAATAGACTTCATACTGTATGTAATTTATAATCGATGGCGAAAGAGTTTGACACTGGTGTGCGGGGTTGCGTTGAAAACAGTGGAATAGAATGTTGGTAGCGGAGTGCAGAGCCGGTGTGTGGACAACTTTAAGTGTCTATGAGATTGATTTACTAAGCCCTCTCCTTATAGCTCCATATGTCCCCATTCAACACAAACACAGCCGTGGTCCCTGAAACAGGGGTGGGAAAGGGCCGGGTGCAATCAGTGAGCGTGCCCAGAAACAATGCTGAGTTAGGCAGGCGAGGTGCCCTACACGGGGGGAACCATAAAGCCAAGCTGCTGCGGCATTGAGAGGGCTTGGCTGCCCATGCAGAAAGGGAGGACCATAAAGGCAGCCTCTGATTCAGCTACAGCCTGCCTGCCTGCCTGCCTCCCCTGCCTGCCCTGCTGGAGGGGGGGAGGGAGGGAGGGATGGTGGGAGAGATAGGTCCGCTCCATATGGGCCTTTGTGTGAGCAGTGTGTGTGTGTGTGTGTGTGTGTGTGTGTGTGTGTGTGTGTGTGTGTGTGTGTGTGTGTGTGTGTGTGTGTGTGTGTGAGAAAGAGAGTGTGTTAAGTTTTACTTACTACACACACGTGAGTAATAAATAGAAACACAAACAGATTTCCACACAAAAAAAGATGCACAAAAACACAGCCGGGTGTCCTTTTCTCTCTCTCTCTCTCTCTCTCTCTCTCTCTCTCTCTCTCTCTCTCTCTCTCTCTCTCACACACACACACACACACACACACACACACACAGACACAAACACTAAACTCCTCTGTTCTATGGTCTTTCAGCAAGATAAATAGCTCCCTTAACATCACACAAAAACAAAACAAATCAACAAGGCAAAAGGCAAAGAAGAAAAGAGAGAGAGAGAGAGAGAGAGCAAGAGAGCTAGTGTTGAACCTGTCTCCATGGCAAAGAAAAAAAAGACAAGTTTGCCGCAGCAGCTCCAGTTGAGAATGAAAAAAAAGACAAAAAAAGAGTGTGCACGTTGGAGCAGAGGGGAGGTGTTTGAAAAGCATCATTATCAGAGTAAAATGGATGGGATGGCTGTGCTGCGGTCTCTCAATCAGATAATGCAGTGGCACCTTGCAGGCCCATAAGACTGCTCTCTGACTATAGAGGCTTTATGAGTGGGGAGAGAGAGAGAGAGAGAGAGAGAGAGAGAGAGAGAGAGAGAGAGAGCTGAATCACACAGAGAGCTCCTGCATCACTCACCTGGCTCTTGTCCACACCAAATGTGGCTCTCGTCCAGAAAGTGCTTAGAGATGAAAGTGTGTCATCACATAAGCCGCTGGCTGTCTAAAAACCCCATCCACTCCTACTTTTCTCTACACTCCTGTGCTGGTGTGTGTGTGTGTGTGTGTGTGTGTGTGTGTGTGTGTGTGTGGCTGTAGTATAAGGTCACTAAAGTCTTTTCAGGTAATGGTACAAGTTCTTTTAGGGAAAAAGGCTAGGTGTTTTGAGATTTGAGAATAATGTGAGACGTTCTACTGGTTATGTAATTCTAATTGATAAAAAATGCAGTACAGCACTTCTATGAACTGTGTTGATCTCTATCATTTCATACATGGCCTCTAAATATATTAATGTTTTCCTCTTGTCTGACAAATACATACAAACATTTAAACCAGAAATAAAAACCCAATGCTAATCATATCAGAATAGAGCATCCTTAGGCTAATCTACTTAAATTTAGAATATTCAGACTTCCTCAGACCTCAAACTGCATTTTGTACTTGATTTCATGACCAATGTATTTGTGACTTTATGTTTAATAATACCTTTGGTTTACACACACTCTCTCTCCACCCTGAGAGAAGCAGCAGTTCTAATACACCTCACACACATTAGCGGGATACTGGGGCTAAATTGTATCACCATTGGCATGCTTTAATTAGATAGCTTATTACATAGCTGCTAATCTCCTTAAAGAGTTCCGGCAAACCTCCTTGCTTGTAATTTCTTATGGAAGTCCATGAAAGGCGCTAAGCCAATTCCATTTGGTGTGGGATTACTGGATCTAGGGCAGGCTAGAGGAACACTTGCACAAGCAGATCCTAAAGGGCTGAGGAATGGACAATATGTAGAGGAGGGCACATTTTGTCCTTTTTCAGAACCTCCAAACAAAATGTAGCCTATGACATCCATAACAATATTAATCTCCACAAGTAATATAAACATTCACACATGTCCCACAGCTGTTTTTTTTATGTATTTTCTATTTGACTTATTATAGTAAAGGTGTAGTAAAGATTGTTTTGCTCAGAAAGGAAGGTTCCATGCTTTAAACGCAATGCATTCTATTGTGGTATGAGAGTATGAGAAAGACACACACACACACACACACACACACACACACACACACACACACACACACACACACACAGGGCAGACTGTGTTTTTGTATGTGCAAGAACAGCACAAGGCAAAACCACTAGTCTGGTTCAGACTTGCACTCTCCACAGACCTGTGGGGGAAGAACAAACCCATACTTCTCAATGGAGGAGGGAGTGGAAGGTCAAACGGGACCACAGGCTTCTCTCTCTGTTTGTGTGTGTGTGTGTGTGTGTGTGTGTGTGTGTGTGTGTGTGTGTGTGTGTGTGTGTGTGTGTGTGAGAGAGAGAGAGAGAGAGAGAGAGAGAGAGACTCATCTGAGGGTGGTAAGGATGTGGTTGGCTTTTCCATAATACTTGACTCCGGATTTAAAGAGTGTTACTTTGGTTTGCCTGTCTGTATCAAATTTACTGTCAGAGAAAGTATGTGTGTGTGTGTGTGTGTGTGTGTGTGTGTGTGTGTGTGTGTGTGTGTGTGTGTGTGTGTGTGTGTGTGTGTGTGTGTGTGTGTGTGTGTGTGTGTGTGTGTGTGTGTGTGTGTGTGTGTGCATGTGCTTGTTTACTGTGTTTTGCTCAATATAAAAGCAATGAGTCAGCTGTTTAGAGCAGCCCTTCTGACAGAGGCGAAGACAAACACTCACATATGAAGGTCACCCATCGTGTGTGTGTGTGTGTGTGTGTGTGTGTGTGTGTGTGAGACACATCTCTCCCAAAGGCAAAGATTGTTTTGGGCTGACAGCAGACAGCAAAAAGTAAATCTCACACAAACACACACACCACAACGTAATGCACACACATACACACACAGTCACACATACAGACAGACACACACACACACACACACACACACACACACACACACACACACACACACACACACACACACACACACACACATACTTTATGACAAAGCAAAAGAGAGTGCTGTATGCAGGATTACTCTAAGCTTCTGAGATGGTAATGACATAGGAGTGAATTACATCAAGTTACTGTAAATATTTCATAATTCCGAATTTCCAGAATCCAAGCTACAACAGACCATCCCTTTTAATGGACAGTGAGGAGTGGATCAGGGATGGGGTTGGGAGAGGGTTGAGAGGATGACCTCATCGCGGACTTTACCCAGGGTTCCTGTGGGCACTGAGACTGTGTGTGGAGTAACATTGTGTGCATATTGACCATGTCAATCCTGTGTGTGTGTGTGTGTGTGTGTGTGTGTGTGTGTGTGTGTGTGTGTGTGTGTGTGTGTGTGTGTGTGTGTGTGTGTGTGTGTGTGTGTGTGTGTGTAGCACGGGCAAATTTGTAACTAATGGCTGGGAAACTTAAAACCTGCTTGTTAGATTTTGAATATTTCGAGTTGGACATACTTCAGTCACTAGATCAACATGCTGAAAGCTCTGAAGCAGCTCACTCACTCACACCCCTCCATGCATGCACCCCTCACACACACACACACACACACACACACACACACACACACACACACACACACACACACACACACACACACACACACTGCATGACATAACGGCTTGACTACATAGGCCATCACTATGACAAACAGTAAACAGAAACTTATAGGCCTATAAGCCTATAGATGTACAGGTATGCACATAGCACGTGGTTGGCTTTGGATGTTTGTGTGTGTGTCCATGTGTGTGTGTGTGTGTGTGTGTGTGTGAGAGAGAGAGAGAGAGAGAGAGAGAGAGAGAGAGAGAGAGAGAGAGAGAGATGTATTAAAGGTTCATTATGTAAGTCACTCCACGCGTCAGCACTCAGCAGTCCAACAGGTGCTGCTAGACGGCTACTGTACTGTAAACACACATAAACACACTTGACTCTGCAGCAGCAACAGCAGCAGCAATGCTAAGCATGCAGAGATGCATACTTATGCATATACACACAGCATTAGTCAGGTCCCTAATGGTTACATAACTATGTGTGTGTGTGTGTGTGTGTGTGTGTGTGTGTGTGTGTGTGTGTGTGTGTGTGTGTGTGTGTGTGTGTGTGTGTGTGAATAAATGTGGGTGCGGAGGATCCTGAATTCTGTAGACACGGAGAGGTAATCCTGGATTTTCCTGGGAACAAAAGCTAAATCCGCCTCACGTGCACATCCGCTGAGATGGCTTAAACATCAGCCAACAAAGCTCCTGATTCTGCCCTGGCCCACGTGGGCACACTCTGTACGGCACAACATTCAAACATCCGCCGCACCAACGTCACACATAACACAAATACACACACATACATAGACAGACACACACTCACACACAGACACACCCCCACACACACACTCACTCACACGCACACACACACACACACACACACACACACACACACACACACACACACACACACACACACACACACACACACACACACACATATCTGTAGCATTACAAACATCGTTAGGAGTAAAGCCCAGGGCCACAGCGATGCAATATGCACAAATCATAATAGCCCTGTATGGAACACACACACAAACACACACACCCTTGCACTTTCAATATGACACCCAAAATGCAAAAACACACACACGCTGTTCACACCTGCACCTGTAATATCTGAACACCAAGGGCCTGGCACAGTCACAGAGTGACAGCACGTCTGTCTGAACAAGTTCCTTTTGTTAGATGAAGTTCAGTTCATCTTCTGTGTTTTTCTTTACAATACTAAATTACCATCTAATTACATTATTTATTATGCTTACACGATTGGACTGCAATATTGTAGCCATCTGTGACTTAGCTGTCTCATGATGCGTGCATGCGAGTGCAGTGAAAATCTAGACCATGTCATGTAGATTCGCTTTTGATGACCTTGCAACCAAATAATCCAGTCAATATTACAGAACGT
>JAODXP020000019.1:23163208-23170708 GCA_027497455.2 Sardinella longiceps
TTCCAATGTTAAAATACAATATATCATTGTATTTTGTCAAAAAGAAGATCAAGTGATAATTTACAAGCATAGTTAGCATCGCATATTTAAGATGCCTCACTCTGGCCACCTTAATTGAACTGCAGTGGCTATGTGCTATTTTACATTATTTGTAGGCTTTGTTCAAATTCGCCCTATGATACAGTGGCTATTTCTAAATGTAGGATTTCCTTATGAAAGAGGGCAGAACCATGCCTCATGTTCATGATTGCTCTTTGACCATGCACAACCTCTCTAAATTCATCAAAGCCAATGTAAAAGTGGTTTCCCATTTTATGTCTCCTTTAAATA
Source organism: Sardinella longiceps (assembly GCA_027497455.2). NCBI lineage: Eukaryota > Metazoa > Chordata > Actinopteri > Clupeiformes > Clupeidae > Sardinella > Sardinella longiceps. The sequence goes on from JAODXP020000019.1 coordinate 23,163,539, forward strand.
CAGAGAATTTAGTCCCTAAGAACATTGGTAAGAAGAAACATGTCCATGCATTCCACTTTGCTAGATACAATTTAATATACTTATATACTTTTACTGTAATACTAATGCAATATAATATACTATACTAATACTTCTTCACATTTTGCATTAAAGTCAAGTGGTCAGGTTGGCATGTTTGTAGAGATTGTCATGTGTGACTGAACATCCTGATTGGACAAAATCAAGGACATGGCATCACATCGCAGAGCAGTAATTAAACTAAATTGCTTTGCTTAATCCGTGATTCAGTGTCCAATTAATTTCACTCAGCGTTGAACTCAAATATGAATGTCAGCAGTTGGCAGTAATTGCAGTCTCGCCGGTTTGATACAGTGAGTCCACACTGAGTTGTTGTTGGGCTGTTTATTAGTTTATTAGTGATCTTGCCATGCTTCTGAAGACAAGGCCAAGTACAGGTGAGAGAGTGAGTAGTCACACCTGAGTATTCATGAGGCCTGGCTCTGACAGAAAGATCAAGACCAAGATGAAGGAGATTTCTATGATCACAGTGTCAGGCCTGATAGTATTCAGGCACCGTGCCTGATTTCAGACGTACCAATATGACTGGGGAAAAAATGCTTGTCTTGAGATATAAGGAGGTGGGGTTAAAGTAGGATTAGACTAAAACTGAAACACTTTTAGTCTATGTCTAAAAGTCTATGTCTAGTGATGATTGATAAATGACACGTTCTGAGTTGAATGTGCATCCTTGCATGGCGATCACTGCCTACTAGCTGAAGATATGGAATTTGCTCATAACCAAGTAGCGTTCTAAAAGTGTGACGCAATACAGCACCCCCACCCGTGCCCACCTCCCCGAGATGGAAGAAAAATTCAGGCTCAGGAATTTTAACCACTATCAGCCCTGCAGTGTGTAGAATCGTTGATTAAAGGCCCACCTACATAGAGTCACTTTGAGTTTGTGGTTTTCTGTTTATCCAAGAAATGGGTATCCTCACATCCACAGAGATCCAACGAGTCCAAGTCTTATCCAACAACCGCCTACTCACTTCCAGCTCTAAAAGTGTTGGATGTTCATTGTCATTAATCAGACAAGGATGCAAACACATTTCGACATTCAGACAAAGCATTGAGAGCTATTAGCCCGCTACATCATTAGCCACGTCTGCCGCTAATGTGATCAGGCTGGGATGATGAGAAACAGGAGAAGCTCAAGCAAAAAAAGTCAAAGTCTGGAGTCTCAGGAAAAAAAAAATCTGTGAAAACAGCAGCCAGTCAACAGTGAAAAGTGGGTCAGGCCCAAAACAAACATCATGAAAGAGAAGAGAGAGAGAGAGAGAGAGAGGTGGGGAGAGAAACATCTTGTGTTGGATATTTCATGGTGTTTTGAAGGCTTGCTGCGAGAGCAGGGGGGAGAGACAGCACTAGCTGCAGGTGGTCGAAGCGCCATGGAAACACACACACACACACACACACATACACACACACACACACACACACAACCCCAAAAGTCATGCATAGACAGAGAAAAGCTTCCCTGAGCCTCTTCTTTGGAGGAGTCAGACACTCAGCCAAGCATGTCATCCCCGTGCTAAGCTGAGCCCAGGGATTCCGCGGGCTTCCGCAGGCTTCCGTGGCCCATGGCTAGGTGAAGCCGCTCGCTTTGGGTTGATCACTGTACCCCCCTCTCCGAGGTCCTTGGCATGCCTGTGATCTCCAAGCATGCAGGAGGAGAACAGGAAGTTATGTGTTGATCGGTTCCAGGTGGCCCGCGGCTGCACTCAGTGGCCTCCTCCCGTTGGCTGATGGCTGATCCCAGATCAGTGTTGTATCTGATGTGGGGTTAATGATGCATACAGTCTCTACTCATCCTTTTCCACAGCCGCAAATAAGGAGGTTGCAAATGGAATGCTTCCCCCTGAAGTCATATTGCTACTTGTACGCTTGCTCAAAGTCACAGTTTCAGCCATGGTTGCTCTCTCTCTAACACATGTGACACACACATGTATATATACACACACACACACACACACACACATAGTGTTGTTGTATCCTTAAATGTCTCTTTTTCTCTGTCCTCTTGTACATCTCTGTCAATGTTCTCACTCACAATGCTATCTCTCTCTCTCTCTCTCTCTCTCTCTCTCTCTCTCTCTCTCTCTCTCTCACACACACACACACACACACACACACACACACACACACACACACACACACACACACACACACACACACACACACACAAATCAGACTACAGTGAGAGAGCAAGGGAAGGACAGATAAAGAAAGAAAGAAAGGGAGACCTGCAATGTAAGCATGTCCTCTGTTAATTTATAACATGCAAAGTCCTCACAAAGTCTGTGCAGTCCTCATTTAAACAATCAAAATGCCCCCCCTCCATCCACCCCCCTCCCCACAGATTTCCTTTCCTCCCTGGTCTAATCAGGCTGAGTGAAGTTCTGGCAGGCTCTTCAGACACCCGGGCCTGTGCACCTCATGACCCTGCATAAGCAAAGCCCATTACCCTGGCCTGGCTCACGCTAGCTAGCGCTTAGGCTATCTCTGCAGCAGCATGGGAGATCAAATCAATACACACACACACACACACACACACACACACACACACACACACACACACACACACACACACACACACACACACTCACACGCAGCACCAGCAATGCATAGCCACTTAGCACACACTAGCGCTTAGCATATCCCAGCGCTTGCTCAGCCTGATGTTTACAGCCTGTGCCGAGAGGCATAAAAGGATTTCAGAACACGGTGGGGGGGACTGAAGGAGCCACAAGTGCACCTGCTGGCTGCCAACAGCTACACTACACTGATTAAGCATCTGCTTCAAAACACTACGCTTGCACATCTGAGGAAAAGAGAGAGAGAGAAAAATAAAGTGAATGAAAGAGCAATATGGTGTGTTCGTGTGTGTGTGTGTGTGTGTGTGTGTGTGTGTGTGTGTGTGTGTTTTATACATACGCACTAGGTATACAATGCATTGCATTGTTTATTTTCCTTTGGTAATACTGCTGATGGGATGAATGTTTATAGGCCTACCAGTAAATGTTTAAGTCAGCCTACATGAAACACATGAGTGTGTGGCGAGGGAGATGACAGAGACGGAAGTGGCCATTTGGATCAAATGGTAAATAGAAATGTCACTGGAATGTTATGCATTGTGGTTTAAAAGCAACTAGTCTAAGTGCTATTGTTGTGTGTGTGTGTGTGTGTGTGTGTGTGTGTGTGTGTGTGTGTGGGTGGGTGGTTGGGTGTGTGAGTGTGTGTTGTATGCATGTAATGACCAGCACAACCGTTGTGGCTGAGAGAGAGAGAGAGAGAGAGAGAGAGAGAGAGAGAGAGAGAGAGAGAGAGAGAGAGAGAGAGAGAGGTCATCTGTCTCTGCTGGAAATCCCATGCAGTATATCCTTAAATTCCCCCTCTAAGCCCCCACACTGGACCAGCCCCGGCCACTGTGGCTTTGCCTGCCTGCCTGCCTGCCTGTCTGTCTGCCTGTCTCTCTGCTGTCCTCTCCTCAGTGCAACAGGAAACAGCAGCAGCAGAGTTCTCACAGTCTATAGGCAATCCTCTTATACCTTAATACAAAAAAGGAGATTGGATCAATCAAATCCTGGAGATTGCAAGCATTTGATTTGATCTGACTTCATCCGCTCTCTGGATGAGCGTAGCAGAGAGAGAGAGAGACAGAAAGAGATAGATAGAGAGAGAGCGAGAGAGAAAAAAAAAGAGAGAGAGAGAAATCCCTTTCTTTTTTTCTAAATGTGTGCGAAGCTCTGAGGGTTCACTGGTGTTGATGTGTGTGTGTGTGTGTGTGTGTGTGTGTGTGTGTGTGTGTGTGTGTGTGTGTGTGTGGCACTGTTTGTTTAAAGCAGGGTGAGGGGGCAGAGGTGAAACAATGGGCTAAACCATGAGGGGACTCAAGGGTCATCCATCCCTACATGAACCAATCAGACAATAATCAGATTATCCTCACGCAGGGAATAGAAGATCTGTCAAAATAAGACACGGTGCACGGCCAGGACAGGATGGCTAACCCGTAGTCACAGTTCCACATTCACATTTACCACCATGTCCAAGATGTCTGAATCTTTAGCTCATCACCACACTGAATTAAATATTTAAGTTCTGACCTTCAGCTGACCGCTGTAGCAGATGTCAGAAGTGTGCAAATCCCCGACGCCTGAGATGGACTACATAGCTCTAGATTACTTGTACTGAACAAGTGTGCTGCTGACACTGTGCTGAATAAGTGTGCCAACTTTAATCTTTTCTGAGGGTGAAGAGATGGACCTGGATTTGAGCCCAACCTGTGGTTTGACAATCCCCTCCCACTCCCCCTTTGTTTCCTGTTGCACTTCAATGTCCTGTCACAATAAAGGCAAGCATCCATCATTGAAACTTCAAAGACTTGGTAAAGTTATGGTTTATGTTAGCCTGGTCATAACCAGACCCTCTGTCTATTCCTCTCTCTGGGTCTGGGATTACGGCTATTGATAAACGATTGCTTGCTGGAGATTTTTACATTCAAAAACTTTGGATAAGCCCTTGATTGATAGCCTATCGTATTCTTGTGCACCATTCTCAAAGTTCATTGATTCGTCAGGATGGGATGCATCCTGAACGAACAAGGTCGATAGCTGGGATCCCAGACAGAGTCCTGCAGGGAGCGAGCGGAATTGGAAGGCAATGGCCAGGCTAGGCTTATTGTGAATGATCTATTTTATCTGTTGAGGAAAAGCAAAGTGCAGAGATCTTTTTCTGCAGAGAGAAGCACGTTAGTTAACTGCCACTCTTTAGTTGATGGGCGGGGGAGGGCAGGTGAAGCATGCCCTGGGGCGTGGGTGGACTGCTAATCGGTGGCTAACGCAAAGCCATTAAAGGCCGGCAAGTTTATGGCCTGGGCACCCAAACACAGGAGACAGAGGTGATTCATGGCCGTAAATGTTCTCTGCGCTCCACAAAAGGGACGCTCCACCTCAGTCCCCTTCTCTGATCCTAACAGAAGCTGTTTGGGCTTTTTCCTCCAATGCTGCCGCAATGGCAGCTCAGTTTCAAAGGGCAAGTGGAGTGGAGGAACATCTGCTGTTGGTCTCCAGTTGCACAGGTCGAAAGGGTGATTGTTCTGTATTGGACAGCTTCAGTGTGTGTGTGTGTGTGTGTGTGTGTGTGTGTGTGTGTGTGTGTGTGTGTGTGTGTGTGTGTGTGTGTGTGTGTGTGTGTGTATCATTATTGCCACAGGGAGAGGAGGGGTAATGAGTGAGAATGACATGGGCAGAAGTTAAAAAAATAGAGAGGAGAGAAAAAAATGATAGAGAGAATGGAAGAAAGAGATTTTTTGCATTGATTGTATGTGATGCTGAATGAAGTGTGCTGTTTAGTTATTGTAATATACAAACACTAAATCTATTACGTCTCTCTCTCTCTCTCTCTCTCTCTCTCTCTCTCTCTCTCTCTCTCTCTCTCTCTCTCTCTCTGTCTTCTCTTCCATACAGCTTACCATCAGATCCATAGTCAGATGCTATATAAACAAACTGCTGCTGAGTTCATAATCTCATGACTATTTCACTTACTGCAACATTCTACAGACCTACGTACTGATTTAGTAGCATCCATTCCAGTTAACCCTTTATAGGTTTGCTCAACCGTTTGGTAGAGCAACTTTTAACTCCTCATATTTTGATAAAAAACAAACCATCCTTAATTAAATCACATGGAATCATCTATACTACTTGGATACTATATATTAAATACAAAAAACTTGCTCAGTAGCTCTATTTATTTTAAAGCCATGCCATTTTAGCTTGTATGACTTCAAGATACGGAAATTCATAAATTCAGCCATTATACATACCATCAATTTTTCCATATTTTCCAAGTATAGGAGTTTTTTCCTGTTTAATATTGTTAAAAACAGTCCATAGAACACGCATATAAATTTTCATGCAAAAATACACATGTTTTGAGTATTTAATAATTTTGTGAAATTATGCTCTACCAAACGGTTGAGATGTCCCTAAAGGGTCATAATTCGGTGAATGGAAATTAACAGGCTGTTATGTCAAGTATCAAAAAATCATAGAATCTCTTCATAGAACATTTTTTAACTCCATGGTTAGGTACAATAGGTCCTAAAAATGCCCTCCACACCCTTAGATGGTATACTTAAGCATTTCAAGGGAGTGTAGGGTATATTATATATATCCGATATTATAATGATTTTCAATGGGGGCGAGTCTCCTCTCCCCAAAAATCCATATTTTCATAGTAATAAACATACTCATTTGGTTTTTGCATGTTTAGATATTTAAGACCTATATGGCAAATGCTATTTCAAAGTTTTTGGCCCAGCCTGTCCTTGGTTATTGGGCTTGGAAGAATGTACCAATGCATTTCAATGGGATCGCCATTAGTATGGTGTTTAATAGGAGCCTATTACAAAAGTAGATAATTTTGCTGAAAAAGCAATAAAGATCACTTTGTAATGTGATTGTATGCAGAAATATGCATATATACAAAGTTTTATACCATAATATCTATTTTTTCTATATGTTTCCAGTGTTCCGTAAAATGCACCCCTTACGGTCATCTCAACCGTTTGGTAGAGGTTCACAAAATACAGATGGGGGGTCGATTGAGAAAAAAATCATTGATTCTTGTTATTGGAGCTTACTAGAGCTGGAAAAGACAAAAAAATAATTTTTTCATAAACATTTTTTGGGGGTGACCTACAAAGGGTTAAGGAAACCACTCATCTTTTCAACTAGGCATCAGAAACCTTCAAAATCACAATACATCTCCAGTACATGTTGGCAGCAGATATTACAAGGCCAAATATAAGCATCAACACCCAAGATCTGCTGTAGTACAGATGAACAAACTCAGAATGGACTAATCTGATACAGGGGAAAAGGCTACAGAAAGGCAAATACTATTCATGGCTCAACACAACCCTGGAGGACTAGATCTGATAGCTCTGCTAACAGCTTGAACAAAAGGAACTGCATTGAAGTCACTGATCACCAAAAGCAGTGGTTTTAGGTGCCACAGCTGTAAGTATGGAGTGGACATGGGAAAGTGCTGTCCAAAAACTGCCTCCACCCACATTTTACAACAGGTCAACAAACCAGCCTTAGGTCA
>JAODXP020000019.1:23180708-23185708 GCA_027497455.2 Sardinella longiceps
AAGAAGAAGAAATTAAAATAACGATAATGAAAATTGTGCGAAAGCATGTGACTGAACAAATAAACAGACCTAAACACACACACACACACACACACACCTTACTCCAAAGACTAGTTTATGTTGTTCTATGATGGCACATACAGTATCCCGAACACAGAGAAAAGAGACACTATTCCTAAAGGACAAGTTCCATTTCTGAAGAAATAAAAGGAAAACTTCCCTATCAGTCAGTATCTTCAGGCTATACATTCATAACACAGCCATTAAAGGTTATAGAGTATTCACTGCACCAGGCTGTTGTAAATTAAGTAACTACATCTTGTGTCACTTGTGTCATAAGGTTTCTATATGGCAATCAAATTATGTCAATTATTGACATAATTAATAGTATGTTTGTATCTAATACTTAATGGACACTGTTTTCATGTATGCTATTTAAGAAAAAGGATGAGAAGGACCATACCCAGTACTCAGCAACACATCCCCCAACCAGCGGGATAGAAAAAGAAAAATCGTGGCTTCACCCCTAATTCTGATGCAATGGGGTGCATAAGGTATTTACTCCACAAAAAGAAAGAAAAAAGAGGAAGAAAAAGAAAGAAAGAAGATCAGGAGATCAAGAGATGTGATGAGGGTGTCATCTGCTCCATGGAGGACTAGAAAGATTTGTAGTTTTATGAGACAGCCGTGACTAGGGTTTGGATTACAGTCCAGGTTCCCAGGGTTTTAAGGCCACTTCCCAAGCATGCCCTCTATCAGATAATGGCAGAGGAGAGATGTCACACAAGAGACTCAGGTTTACAAGCTGAGACCCACTGATGCAGCTCCACCCCTCCAGTCCAAACTGAGAATGCTAATGACTTGGGATATACACAGTATGTCTGGGGTGCAGTTCCTGTACAACTATGAATGTTACAATTCTCTCACCAAAGTACCATGTTAGTTGGAAGCACATAGCTGCTAAAATATGGATGTTTCCCTTTTGTTTTCACCTGCCAACATACACCTACCACCTTTGTTCCTACTACCAAGTTTCCAGATGTTTCGGAAATGTTTGGACATGGACCTGTGGGGTATAGGGACCTGTGATCAATACAAGTTTGATTAAATTAATTCATATCCCAAAGGCGACCTGGCCCAACTTCATGTTTGTGGGGGAAATACAGGAAATATGGCAAATTAATTTGACGGGTAGTCTAAATATAGGAAAATAATTTCACAGAGAGTGGCCTAGGGGGCAGTGGGAATTACTCTAATTGATCATCACAGACTCTGGGTGCAAATCCGGGTGGTGGTTACTGCTGATGTTGTTGCACAGGTAATTTATCCCATTTAAAACAATATATGAAAAACTATGTTTTCAATGCTGTTTTGGTGATATTTTAGTGACTATTACAGACACCACACAATCTATTTCCACATCCCATGTGCCAGGGTGCCTCCCTATTGGCATGAAAAATGCTCCAGCAACATTTCAAAGGTTGATGGGTAGAGTACCGCTGGCCTTAGAGACACAGAGGTGTATTTAGATGATGTGCTGGTGTATATTGATGATCATTGGAGTGGCAATGCTGGATGATGGACAAGCCTGTACCATACTTTTCCAGGAAGCTCAATAAACATCAGGGTATCAGGGTATTCGACTATTGAAAAATGTGCTGGCTTTAGAGATTTAGGCCACCTGTCTAGTTCCAGTGGGATGTAATGGTCTACACAGACCACAACCTTTCTGGTCAAGTTCAGAACAACAAACCAGAGAGTATTCCGATGGGTGTGCTCCAACCTTGTAGTCTATATAGATATATGAAAAACTTAATTTTACAGTAATATATACTAATAATATAATAATTTTAGAAAAGACGTATAGTATACTTATAAAAGTAAGTGGATCCATGAATTCAGGGTTATGAGACAAATAACTACAACATATTCATTCATGATACTGGTCACTGCTCAGGAGGTGTGTGTGTGTGTGTGTGTGTGTGTGTGTGTGTGTGTGTGTGTGTGTGTGTGCGTGCGCAAGGGGTTACATAATAAAACACATGGCAAAGGAAGGGGTAAGGGAGCAAAGGAAAGTAGGACAGCCACATTACATTTGTAATGTGCTTGGATCGCCTTCTTGGCCTCACGAAGGGCCAGTTGTCAACAGCAAGATGTGAGCTTGAATCACACACACTCACACATACACACACACACACACACACACACACACATACAGATTACAGACTGAAGATTCTGCACTGTTGTCTCTCTGTCCATTTGCAAACATGCTTCACCTCTGGCTCCAAACTCTGAGTGGAAAATGGAGGTCATTTTCATTTCTCCGCTTTTATTGCTAAAAGAGAACAATCTATCAGCACCCCGCTGTTGTTGACCTGTTCATTCTGAGCTTATGGAAGTTTAAAAAATAAAAATAAAAAATCCTGCTTGTCCCGGATTGAGTTTGTTTTGTTGGTCTTTGTTTTTCTGACCTCTTGACAAGGAGAGTAATCCCTTGGCATTTTCATTTGCAGACAGACTATTACATAAGCCAGCCTCTAATTCTATAGCTCAGTTTGGCCCAAATGAGGGATTTCCCTGCCTGCCGTCAGTAATGGCCCACACAGATGACAGTGGAACCTGCACGAGACTGATCCCCAGCTTGGCCCAGGTGGGAAACACAAGGTGAGTACATTACATAAGCGGTGGTGCTTAGTTTAGGAACATTTAGTATGGTATGAATGAGCATGAAGTTTAGTAGAATGAAGCATTTAACCTGCAGAAAGAGAGAAGACAGGAAGAAAGAGAGTGATCAAGCAAGAGAGAGAGAGAGAGAGAGAGAGAGAGAGAAGATAAGGAAATTCTAAGATTGACTTGATGGAAAGCCAAACCAGTCCAAACGCCTGACCCATATAGTTAGTTAGTCAGTCTCTGTCTCCAAACATGACTTACAAATGGCCTGCTGCCGTGTATCAAGAAGGAAAGAAAGGTACAGTAACACCTAACAGAAATCAACCTCTAAAATAATTAAATGAACAAGTTGAAAATCTCATATTGATTGTTACTACCGGTACACAGTGGATACCTGCACTCATGTATGCATAAAAACGCTTTTTCTTTAATTAAAGGTGTCTGCAAAGTAAATTGGCAATGGGATTATAATTCACTTTCTAAAAATTCTAAACTTGCATTGAATAGTATAATTACATACTTTACGATCATTTGATATTACAAATTCTCCTCAAATGTTCTCCTATCTTGTCTCATGATCATTAAGGTACATGAAAATAGGGACGGAGTGGACATGGTGTGTGCACTCATTGTTGGAATTCAGTTCTGCAAATGCACTAGCGTTGCTAAACACACTTATAATATTGGACACATGACACAGAGGCAGAGATAGGAGGATGGAGAGATTACAGCAGGGGTTGATTTGATGATGATGTTTGTGTGGATCCTCTCTCTCTCTCTCTCTCTCTCTCTCTCTCTCTCTCTCTCTCTCTCTCTCTCTCTCTCTCTCTGTCTTATGTAAGGGCTTGAGGGGCTAATCTCCTAGCAAAGCTGCTCTTCAATTATGTTTCTCTGGTAGCGGCCACCACCGTGGATGGATTATGAGTGGCACAGACACGTAGCCAACCTGATTTAATACTCTCTCCTAACATCTATTTCACACACACACACACACACACACACACACACACACACACACACACACACACACACACACACTCGCCTGATCGACAACCTCACTGTACGGGTAGATGAATGGCTCTGTGTTTGTCCATGCCTGTGTGTGTGTGTGTGTGTGTGTGTGTGTGTGTGTGTGTGTGTGTGTGTGTGTGTGTGTGTGTGTGTGTGTGTGTGTGTGTGTGTGTGTGTGTGTGTGTGTGTGTGTGTGTGTGTGTGTGTTGGAGAGAGAAAGAGTATAAAAGAATATTGTGTGTGTGTGTGTGTGTGTGTGTGTGTGTGTGTGTGTGTGTGTGTGTGTGTGTGTGCATGTGCAGAGAGAAAGTGTGTGTGTGTGTGTGTGTGTGTGTGTGTGTGTGTGTGTGTGTGTGTGTGTGTGTGTGTGTGTGTGTGTGTGTGGAGGGGGGCTTAAATGCCATGGAGAAATTTATGTGTGATATTAAACACTGCAGTGACCTTGGCCAGGAGAAAAGTGAGAACTGCAGGCTTTGCAAAGATGGCCTGAATGAATCATCTGCCACCTCATCAGGTGCTTGCACAGGCAATCAGACCGGTTTACTGCAAATGTAATATTTATGTTATTACCACGGTTATTACCAAGTGATAATAACAAGCTTTTACACTGTTGTAAATACAGAAATTCTAGCCTGGCCATTGCCTTACTATGCAATTCTGCTGAATTCTCATCTCCCTTCAGTACTCTGTCTGGGATTCTGGCCATAGGTGTTGTGCGGTCAGGATGCATCCCATCCTGGCCAATCAAAAAACTTTGAGAAAGAGAGCGAAAATATGAAGGGGTGATCCAATCAATCTTTTTTTAATTGAAACACCTCCAGCAGTCAATCATGTCTCAATTGCCAGAATCCTAGACCCTCATAAGTAGCGAGGTCGTAGGCTGAGGATCTGGTTATGGCCTGGATACATACTAAATAAGTATAGACGACAAAATCTAAATAAGATAAAGAAAGAGAGAGAGAGAGAGAGAGAGAGAGAGAGAGAGAATTCTGGCATGCTGGAGGACTAGAGGGTTCTAATAGTAGTCTAATATTGGGTTATATTGAGGCCATGCCAATTACACAACCTTGCACTATCGTGAATTTTCAGATGAAAACATCCAACAAACATACAGAAACACAGCAAACACAGTGCAGAGAAAAAAACACATTGATATCAAAAATGCTGCCCAGTTCTCCACTAACGTTCCAGAATGTGCAATCCTATGATACGGTGACTGTAGTGACACACAACAAAAGTGAATGACCTACAACTTGTAACTGATAACTATCAGCCACATCCCATCCTCAGACACAACCCACTCTCTTCACCTCTGTTAA
>JAODXP020000019.1:23190708-23202741 GCA_027497455.2 Sardinella longiceps
TCATCATCATCATCATCATCACCGTTCCTCCATCACTCTTATAAACTGTTCCCCTCTGTCTCACAGCAAGGGAAAGCGGATGCTCTCTGCTGGAGTTCTGTGGAGAATGGCAGCCGGCATCTGTCCTGTCATCCACCTCCGCCACCCCAGGTGCTGCACACAGGACAGGATCAGTAGTCCTGGAGGTGGTGGTGAGGTGAGGTGAGGTGAGGGGATCAGATGACGGCTGCTTTGGCCTGCTGCTGTAGAGCTCTCCCAGATGGGGCCCTGGGCCACTGGGGGTCGGAAGGAAGGCTGCATGGGCTTAAGTTATATAGCACTGCACTGCATGGGGGCTTGTTGAAGCTGTGGCTAATGTGATTTTATCACTCACGCAGACAGGTGCGCGAATACAGACAGAGAGAGAGAGAGAGAGAGAAAGAGAGAGAGACTGAGAGGGAGGGAGAAAGAGAGAGACAGAGGGAGAGGGAGAGAATGAGGAAGAGAAAGTTCAGCTGTCAGTCAGAGTGACAGCAGATAAAATGAAACAAATGAAAGATTTAATTACTCAACTACCTTTCTGTATCTTAGAAGCTGTGCTAAATCATTGTATAAAACAGACCTGAAGGATATAGAGGAATTCCTTCATAGAGCAAGCAGATTCTTCCATCATCAAGAAAAAGATGGCGAAAAACATTTCTTACGTGTGTATTCAGAGAGACAAAACAGTCCAAGAGCAGGACTAATGGAACTACACTGCAAAGGTGATAGGAGATAGGATAAAGAATGAGAACATTAGGTACAACATAGACTAAACTGCTAGGAGAGTGAGTCAGAAACGGAATTTCTTTGTCCCTACTGGTTAGCTTTAGCTGCCATTGCGCTATTCACCAATACATTTTTTTTTCAGACTACGTGCATGACATGTTGAAGTGTTTGTTCGTATCCGGTATAGAGCCAGGTGTTCTTCAACTTGCCACTATAGTTAATGCAATTAGTGTCACACACAATAGTGTCCGCGGATACACTAATTGCATTCACTACAGTGGTAGGCCAGAACACCTGGCTCTACAAGATATAAACGAGCGCACACTTCAGCATGTCATGCACGTAGTCCATTACAGCAATTTGTGCCCTTGAGCAACAGGGAAATTCCCTTTGGTGGCAGTTTTACACCTTATCTTTTTATTGCATACTTCTTTTCCTCCTCCCTTCCTTCCCTCTTTACTTTCTTCCTTCCTGTGTTGTATCTGCCCATCCTGTCTCTATCCATCACAATGGTGGTTGATGTATCTCTGGCTGCTCTCTGGCCTTCCATCATCAGCCCCCTTGCAGCTGTTGTCTGACTGTCATGCTTCGGAGTCGGCCCGGGCTTTGTGTGATTTCACGCATCTCTCTCTCAGACATACACACACACACACACACACACAAATGGGATGAGTCCACACTGATGCCCTACTGTCGCCGTCTACACCATCATGCTTCCCTCGTGCATATGCAGCCGCCAGTGAGTCGCCACCATGCTCACACCATAACACTCACGCCGTCATGGTCACGCTGTTTAGTTTGTGTTGTTCTGCTCACTGCCTTACTCATGTTATGTCGCTTAAGCTGTCTTACTGGTAATTGACTCTCTGGACCTTGAAAAACATGAATAAATTATAACAAAGAATTAACAACAAAATATTAGAATACTCCTAGTGTTGATATTATAAATAATAATAATATTACTAATATAATAATATTAACAATTCAATGTAGCTTTGCAGAGGAACAAATATCAGTAACAAGGAGTCCACCAGAAAATTGACAAGGACAACATTTCCAGTGAGTAACAACAGCTATAATTGGGAAAGCATAACTCGTTATGTTTATACTTTGTAGAATACACACACAGACACACACACACACACACTTAGAGAGAGAGAGACATAGAGAGGCAGAGAGAGAGAGAGAGAGAGAGAGAGAGAGAGAGAGAGAGAGAGAGAGAGAGAGAGAGAGAGAGAGAGAGAGAACCTTGAGATTTAAGTCTTTATGGTTGAAATGACTTAAAACCTGTTAGTTTTAGGTGCATTTTGAGATGAGAGTAAAACTGCTCTCTCATCACTCACAGCTCATTCATTCAGAATAAGGCTGCCATCTGCTGGCACAATATGACAACTGCAGTGAAAATAGCTGGCACATTATCTTTGTTTACAAGCAATTGTATGTCACCTTTCTAGAAGAGGATGATACTCTTCTTCACATGCTGAACACAATCTCACACAGAGTGGTTTACAGTAGTCCTGTGCACCAAGAAATAATGTAAATGTGTGCTGTTAGGAGATGAAAGGGAAATTGAATTGAAAGTGTAGGTTCACAGTCGATTTAAAGGCTTTATCCGGAGTGTAGCAATCCGTAGCCCTGTTGTTTCACCAAGCTATTTAGAATTCTTCTCTGGGCTATGGTTGATTTGAATGTAGAAGACAAACAAAATAGACAAAGGAAATCTATATACTGCATGCAAAGTAACTTCCGCATATAGAGGATGAGTATTTCCATGGTGCGGCATTTCAATGCCTTGTGTTTTTTTTAACTACACTTCGGATGAAATAATTTGTTTACCATAGCTGATCCTTGCTATCATCCATATTCAACCACTCGAAATCAACCGATCAATATCGATCACTTCAATAATCAATATGGTGCCATTGACTCAACCTAAACTGTTTGTCTGAATTTTAAGTTGCGTTCAGTTTATAATGTTGTTCCAAATTATTTAGTTCAACTCGCTTTCTTGTGCAGTCAGCAGGCTCGTGCAATAGGGCTATAGGCCTACTTGAATGATGCTTTGACTGGTACTGCAGAAGGAAACTGGATAACCTTATTTGGCATGGACTGCAGCCAGTGACGGACAGGTGGTTGAATGTCAGACACCATACTTAATGCTGACAGGCACACAAGAATGCAGAAGTTTTAATCAGTGTGTTTTGCTTAAGCTTACAAGCACGGCAAGGGGAAAGCTTGATTCCAGATGTAAAAAGAGGATCTTTGGTAGGCTATGACAAGAATAGTCCAGCCATTGTATACAAAGCAGATAGTAGGCAGAGAATTGATGAATTTTGTATCTCAGAATTTTGAAACAGTCTGGCTGATATGACACTAGATACATGAGACCACACACCCACCTAACCAATGCAGCCTTATGGGCCTTAGTATTCAGACATTCTATGACATCAAGTAGTGGTAAATCTATCCCTTAAATTGGGTAAAAAAAATGGATAATAAGATTAAAAAACGCTAAATTAATTTTCTTTCAGATAATGGACTTGGAACTGACTTGTTTTTTTCTTTTCTAATGGTTACTTACTGTATGAGGGTGGCGATTTAGAATTGTACAGTTCAGGCACTATAGCCTTTCATTGTTATCGGTGAGGCGAACATGAATGTAAATATGATTTCTAAGTTTATGGTGAATGCAGTGCTATGTATAAGTGCTTTATTACCAGAATTCATTGAATTATATTTGGATTTATTTACATGTTTATCATCACAAGCCATTGAGAATTCAGTTAGGCTATTTATTGATTGTCATTTAGGCCTAGAGTAATAAATTCAGAAGCAATAACAAACTGGATAGCGTTCTCCGCACTGCTGGTTAGTCAGTCTGGTGCAACTAGGATAGGGCCAAGTTATTTCGTTTCTCTTCTGATTAGAATTGTCCATGTAAACCTGGCTATTGTAGAGAGAGAGTACCGGTGCAATAGGAAAATGTAGCTGTACCTCACAATGTTAGTGATTTTTTATGCAACTTAAATAAAAAAAAATAAATTTAAAAAGTCATCTGTGTTGCTCCACCGGCGCTCTCTCTCTCTCTCCCTCTCCCTTTTTTTTTTCTACGTGTTTTACAGGAATTTATAATTTGTTGCCTCTGTCCCTGATGGGACTTCTAAAACTTAGGCCCAGTCCCATTTCTATCACTTCACTATCACTTCCCCTCGATTTTGGCCCTAACACTCGGTTTGCGCGTTCATGTGTAAGTGTAGGGTGTCCCAATACTTTCGGGACCGAGGGATAGTGGCTTTCAGCCCTTCAAATCGCCCCTTCAAACGGAGGGAGGTTTGGTGCAGACTTCGAACGAAGTGAAGTTGAAGTGAAGATGAAAATACCCACGATTCTTTGCGAACTGCGTGTCGGTACCCGATCTGTGTCCGACTGCCCGAGCTGTGTCCCGTTCTCTCAGCTCTGGATAAGAACTTCAGAAATATAGCTACTATTGCAATTAAGCATGTATATATATATTTTAATGTTGGGATATCTTAGTTTGATGTAAATTCAGTTGAATTCCGCAATGGTGTGTTAAAACATGACTATTAGAAAGATCGATATTTTTCAAAGTGCGCAAATCTTTCACCAGAATTACCAGAGCCTCTCATGTGGGTGATGATAATTGTCGATGACGGCTTTTGAACAGTTTACCCCGGTTAAGAGCCTTATATCCGTTCAGTGTTAACGATAGACGCATGAAACAGGCAAAGACGTTTTTATGCGAAGTGCTGTCCCATTTATTAGGGGAAGATCGCACTTCTCACTACACAATCGAGGGGTGTCTCATCTTGGAGGGAACTCGAAAACGAGTGCTAGTGTTAGGGAATAGAAATGGGATTGGGCCTTACTCCAGTAACTATATGCATGTGACAAATAAAATACCTTGTATTTATACTTCCATAAGAAGCTAAATTGCACTATGATGCAGAGAAAATGATAGGAGGATGTGCACAACACCAGACCTGAGTTTCATACTTGGCTGGATATCAAGGGTATGAGTGACAAACTGTGGTATTGCAGAAGATCTGATTAAATTGGTGCAAAAATTCAGAAGAAAGATGTGCAATGATGTGGATTACGCTGCTGATAAGACTGACAAATGGAGGACTTTTGTGAGTCTTGGGCCCTGTCTCATTTAAGCACTAGTGCTGACTGAATCACGTGTAGGGATGATTACCAATCAATTTTAAAATGTCATGATATCTAGTTTGATACACCTGTGTTTTGAGAGGCTATTTTTTCAATGAATAAGTATGCCTACATTTACAATAACAAAAGTATCCTGGTTATGAGGCTTCCGCAATTGGCCTCTGGCCTCTTTTGAAGAAGAATATCCAAAACTGTATACTCCTGTACAAGATATTGATCATGATGCACACAATCAAAAGTTCATGAAGACAATCAGGGTACATTAACAAAGACTCCTGTACAAGCGGACAAAGATGCAGGCATGTTAACTGTACAGTGAGTCTGGAATATTGTCCAACTCATATGTGATGATGGATAAGATGATAAACAAATGTTTGATGACAGCAAATGTTTGAAGTGATATTTTGGCGTCATTTAACCATAGCCCTGTTGTACAAGATTGCTGACTGCTGAAGATCGTCAGGGGAGCAAGAGAATTTGGAACAACGTAGTGGTGAACGTCAATGTTTGCATTTGCATTCACGTTTGTGTTCTCCATAATGGACTCTGATATACCAATGAATCATTTTTGAAACAGTCCACTTTACGAGAGGTGCCAGTAATTGCAAAGGGTGTTAGGTCTTTCACATTCTGTGAAATGATCTGTTTTATTAGATCAGTCTGTTACTTCCCTTCTGCCATCTAGAGGAACATGACTTTGCTAGTTGCTGTACAACTGACCTGAGATATGACAGTGAGATAGACATGCACACGTCACTTCTGAGAAAGAAGCCATGCAAAGTTGTGTTCCTCTTCTGAGTAAAATTTAAATATATTGCAATGTTGTGGTCAGCCAGAAGCAGTGGGCATCAGCATTAGGCCTAAGTATTTAAAAGACTAACGTCCACTCCTGACTCGTAGCTATTTTATTCAGATCTGTAAAAGGGGAAACTACTGTACATGGAGCAGTCGGTGAATATCTGCTGTCCCTATCAGGGTGAGTTGCTTGAGAAAGCACTACCTCCCCTGATAGTGACTGAGTTTGTGCTGGGCTTCCTTGGCAATGGTCTGGCTCTCTGGGTGTTCTGCTGGCACATGAGGCCTTGGAGAAGCAGCACCGTCCTCCTCTTCAACCTGGCTCTGGCGGACTTCTTCCTAAACGTGGTTCTCCCGTTCCGCGCCAGTTATTACTTCTCGGGAATGAACTGGAGGTTCGGTGACGTCTTCTGCCGTGTCTTTCTCTTCCTGGTGTCGCTGAACCGAAACGGGAGCATCGGCTTCTTGACATTCATCGCCCTGGACAGGTACATGCGTGTGGTGCACCCACATCACTTCCTCAACTCCGTCTCTGTTGCCAAGGCGATTGGGTTCTCCACAGTGGTGTGGGGGGTAACCGTCCTCCTCAATCTCCCCCTCCTTATATCATCACAGTATCTGGAGGTGGGACACACCTTGCAGTGTGAGAGTTTTGTGGTGTGTTTGACTGCGGATCCTGCATCCCTTTGGTACAAGTCAGTCTTTGTGGCTTCGTTCTTCTTCCCTCTGATTCTCATCCTTGTCTGTTCGCTCCGTGTCATCTCGGAGCTCCGGCGGAGACATCTGGATCGCCACAGCAAGATCAAGAAGACCCTCTACTCCCTGGCCATGGTGGTGGTGGTGTTCGTCATCTGCTTCCTCCCCAGCAACCTGACTCAGGTGCTGATCTGGGTGAAGGTGTGGTCCCAAAAGACGTGTGAAGCCGTAGAGACGCTCAATTTGGTCTTCTATGCCACGCTGACCCTCACCTACCTCAACAGCATGCTGGACCCTGTGGTCTACTACTTCTCCAGCCCTACCTTCCAGCAGGTGTGCAGACGGCTGGTGAGACTCAAGAGCACAGACGAGACGGAGGAGGAGGAGAGGAGCAAAGACAGAAGCTCCCAGAATGCCTGACTGGAGTGAAGGGTTTATGGATTCTTCCACTGTTAGTGGAGACAGACACATTTTACTTGTGAATATAAGGTAGTAATTACTGTTTGTGAAACTCTTAAGAAACTCTGTGTAAACTATATTTAAAAGTATAGGTTACATTTACTATATGTTTATATGTATAATACATAATAGGCAATTTAATTTAAGAAGTTTATTTGTCATTTTTATTTGATACAAACAAGGAGATGAGACATTGATATCAGGAGAGATAAACTGAACAGTATCATTTCATTATCAATAAATAAACACAGTACATGGAAATGAAACAAATGCTGTAAAACATAGAGTAAATATGTCACCTATTGCTGACCGCAGGTTCTCAAGGTCAAAAATGCTAGGCTACTGTTGTGTCATCAAATCCACTCATTACTTTTGAACCACTTTAAGAAATGGCTTAGAAGTCTTAAAGGTTTCAAGTGAGGAAGTGTATATAGAATGAAAACTGTACAGTAAATGTAAATACTAAAATGTAAATACTGCATCAACCTTTTTACACTTTCCTGTTAAAAATGTGTTGCATGGGTGTTCCCAGGTTGCATAAATATTGCATCAGAACTGCAATCTAACACAGAGAAGTTGATTATACCATCGACCTGCAGCCTTTGGTAAATACTGTCACACAGAACAACATGAAAGAACAGGTTATTTATTTATGGTTTTTTTTCTTTATGATAATGAATATTTGCTCCTCGGACATAAACCATTTGCTTGAAATTGTTTTTTAATAAACTGGAGAACCAGACCCTGCTTTTCTTTAATGTCATACATGTATTAAATCATCACATCATTAGCATGCCAGTGTGAACCAGTAGATGTATTTTCTTCTTTGAGTTGAAGAGTCAGACATGCTGGTGAAGTCCTGCATTAATAGAAGTCTTCACAGTTCCACTGCAGTTTATGGCTGCATTCTCAGCTTATAGAATATGGCATATAACACAGCACATTCATTACTTATACCATACTGTATCTGATTGTAATTATGCAATTAATTAAAAAATATATGCCACATTCTGTACAAGATATGCCTACAAAACTAATTAGGCCTACAGGCAGATTAACTAGGATGAAGATGGAAGAAAAGGATTATGGGAGTTGAAATGCCAGGGCCACCATTTTACAAGAGGTCTTAATAGAACAAAAGTACACATGAAGTAAACTTTAATTACTATGGGGGTTGGGGGTTGCTGCCATTATTAAGATATCTACTTCATCTTAAGGATTAAAAAATGCCCAGTACCTATTCATGGTAGACAGAGTGAATGTTTGGATTAGTGCTACTGTGTCAGAGACACTGGAAGGTCAGAGGTGGTTCTGTGGAGGACATGTGATTCAAAGTGCTATTCTGGAGCTGGCCACCAGAGGGAGTCATTGGTTTTGCTGATTGGTAGCTGAAGAGAATCAACTCACTGATATACTTGCACCACTATTATTAAGCATCAGGACTACTGTGCAACCATTCTAACAGAACATGTTTATTCCTTTCCATATCATGTCATGTCAGTTCCAGACACACACACACACACACACACACACACACACACACACACACACACACACACACACACACACACACACACACACACACACACACAAATTGGTCTGTAAAACAAAATATTTCTTGGGTTGTCTGGTGTTTAGTACACGAAAGTTAATATTATTAAGAGCATAGTAATTAAGAGCACAGAATGCAGTGATGTGGAAGTTTCAAATTTCAACATTTTATTCATAAACATCGATGACATCAATGTTAACAATAACAACGTGGGTTGTCCTTGTACGGATGGCATGGCGTCACAGTTTTCCAAAACAAACTTTGAATTTTGATCGACTGACCAGAGAGAAAACGCCTGACAGTGTTTTCTGGAAGTAGTCCTAAACCCAATTAGTCCTAAGCCCAATTTGTGATTTCCATTATATTAGCATTCCTGCATGTGATGCAGTGCTGTCTAAGGACCCGATGATCAGGCTTTCAGTATGGTTTTCCGGCTTTGACCCTTATGCACAGAGATTGTTCCAGATTCTCTGAATCTTTTGATGATGATATGATGATGATACCTTCACACTCTTTGCAATTTTTGTCTGAGAAACTCTATACCTTGCACCACTACTTTCTGCTGCAGTATTTGGGAAACTGGTGATCCTCTGCACACCTTGACCTCTGAGTCACTGCCACTCTGGGAGGCTCTTTACATACCTTATCATGTTGCCAATTGACCAAATAAGTTGCAAATGGGTCCTCCAGCTGTCCCTTATATGTACATTTTACTTATTGCTACCTGTCCCAACCATTTTGGAATGTGTAGCTCTCATGAAATCCAAAATGAGACAATATTTGGCATAACATTTCAAAATGTCTCACTTTCAACATTTGATATGTTATCTATATTCTATTAAGAATAAAATGTAGGTTTATGAGATTTGTAAATTATTGGATTCCAGTTTTTATTCACAATTTGTAAAATGACCCAACTATTTTGGAATCCGATTTGTACAATATGGCAGGCCTGCTACTTTCACAAAAAAGGAGAAGAATTTGCTATCTGCATCAAACAGTGCTGTAGTCGTGTGACATGTACCACCACCACTTCCATTATAGGCCTACTCTATCTCCCCAGCCATCATAACCCCAACCCCCACCCACCCAACAACAACAAAAAAGTGCCAACAACGAAAAATCAGGACCTAATGACAAACGAGCAGGCTGAGGGAGGCGAGCTTACAATGACTGTCCAGCTCAGTCCCATAACATTGATAGAAGTTTGATTGCATTTGATAGGCTAGACGTTTACATTAATTCTGCCCGAAATTCCGGGCAATGCTAGTTTAACCAGACCACAAGTCAGACTAATTCCCCAAATTTTTATGGCATCAATATCACTGCTTGCGCAGGAGTGAGATAGGGCTACTTCTCTTTCAAACTGGCACTTACCACATTTAAGATACAGGGCAATCTTGGGAAAATACAGGAAGAATAATGTTATCTGCACCCGAAAGGTGTGTGAGAGACAACAATCAGTACCAAATAAAATACCAAATACATTTTAAAGTGAATCCTTGGTTGGATGTGCTAAATTGGCAAGCCTGGCAAGCTAACCTGCCCACCACCAGCGTCTCTGTGGCATTAAAGATACATTTCTCTTCCTCCTGCATGCTGGCAAAGGGAAATGGTGTGAGACTTATAAGCTCGTCTTTGTTTGGCAAACTTCTGTTTTACACTGAGACCTGAAGACAGGTGGGTTCTACTAAGATGGAAGACAGCAAGCATTCAGAAAATGATCTCACCACAGGACGGAATGCTAGATGGAACCCGCAGTCTGGTATGTTTCAATTTACTGACGGCAGCAAGGCAGCCACAAATCATAATCAGATGAGAATACTCAGGTACAGTGTTGTAAAGTATCTAAAAGTGCCACTTGAGTAAAAGTACAGACACCCAGCAAAAACAGGTAGAAGTACATCTCACCTGCTAGCATGTTACTCAAGTAAAAGTATTCTTGTCTCTATACTGTATTTAAAGTAAGTATGAGAAGTAATCTTTAATTAAATGTACATAAAAGTGCAAGTAGGCTAAAAACATACAGTTTACACATTGTATAATGTAGGATAGTGACTGTCAGCTAATGTTAACTTAGTGGGGCATGGGAATATTAAACTGAAAGTGAGTTTTTGTGCCTTATTTAACTGCCAACACATTACAATTTTGTGCCTTATTTAACTGCCAACACATTACAATGTTTAAATGTTGTCATTCTTTTTCCTGAAGACATTCAGTGACCTTGAACAATAGGGCTATGAATTGATTCTCACCATATTCCTCCTTTATTGAAGAATTTGTTGTTTTGCTTGTTTAATGACAAAATAGTGTCTCTAATGCAAAACCTTGGTGCAGTCATTTTTTCAAAATTTAGACAAATATTTCTATTTCATTGAGCTTTTTATTTTTTGTCACAGTTCATTTGATAGAATGTTGTCCTTCTTGTTATGTGTTGTGTCCTATTTTAGTTTGTCGTCTAGTTGGAGTGTCAATTGGACTGATGTGCCTCTGTCAAGCGATTCTTAACATCGTTCTTCGTATTCAATGTGAGTTCCTTTACAATCAGCCTTCATAGCAGAGGCTATGGTATATATTCAAAGTTTAATACTAGTGTAGAACTATGAATATTGAGACCAAGAGATTTTGTTTTTTTCAGACATGAAGCAGAGCAAGAAAGCCTATGAAGACCGCAAAGAGCTCCTGATAAATTACACCAATTTGCTAGGAGAGACTGATGAGCTTCTGATGAATTACACTGAGCTACTTGAAGAGAAAGACCTGTTACTGACCAATTATAGTGATCTAGCTGAAGAGAGAGACCTGTTATTGATAAATACCTCTGATCTAGTTGAAGTCAGGGACTTATGTTTGACAAGATACCGCAAGCTGGCTTCTGACAAAAAAGAATTGCTGGCCAGGTATAGTGGCCTAATTACCAAATATAATAATCTAGTTAAAGAGAGAAATCAGTTATTGAGCAGATATAACAGATCGATTGCTGACAACAAACGATTGCGCAGCAGCTATAATAGTGTGGTTGAAGAGAGAGAGAAATATCAGAAGAGGCTGCAGCAGGGTGAGTATCACAGTATCACACAATAAATAAATAATTACAGTCTACACTGCAGTAATCTCCTGTTCAAATCAGCTAACTCTACTTCTGCATTCTATTGTAATGCATTCAGAATAAGAGTAGTCAGGTGGCATGTCCCTGCATATAATATGACTACTCAGATCCAAATCTTTCTCTGTTCTTTTTTTAAGTGACAGAGCACACACACACACACACACACACACACACACACACACACACACACACACACACACACACACACACACACACACACACACATGTGGGCCTATATGTCACTGCAAGTATTGCAAATGTCACTGCTGAGTATTGGGCTTATTCCCATACAACTCTTATCCCTATTTTCCCTCCCCCAGCTGGGTGGCGTCCTTTCCAGTCCAGCCTCTACTTCTTCTCCACTGAGGACAAAAGCTGGAGTGAGAGCAGGACTGACTGCCAGCAAAGAGGAGCTAACTTGGTGATCATCACAAGCCAACAGGAACAGGTGATAACACACAAAAGATGTCCTAGAATATGCACAGTA
>JAODXP020000019.1:23202841-23275200 GCA_027497455.2 Sardinella longiceps
TAGGATTTCCATATGATAGAGGGCAGAACCATGGCTCATGTTCATGATAGCTCTTTGACCATGCACAGCCTCTCTTAATTCACCACAGCCAATATAAAAGTGGTTTTCCATTCCATGTCTCCTGATCCTAGTGGCGTCAATGCTGCAGCCACACAAGCCACACTAGATGCCAGTGCAGGTGGCCACATAAACCAGAAATCCCCACATCCCCAGTTGTCTTTCACTTCAGACAGTGTCAACAAAATTACTTATTTTAGTTGTTCAAATATTGTTTCACTTTGTGTTACTGATCTCATTTGGTATTTTTTTTTTTTTTTTTTTTTCAGCCTGCAAAGAGAAGACGGTGGCTGATATTGTCTTCTTGGTTGATGGATCCGGAAATATTAGCGCTGCCAACTTCAAGCGTATCCGAGCATTTCTATACAATGTAGTAGATAGCTTTGACGTTTCTCCTGAAAGCGTTCAGATTGGTATGGTACAGTACAGCACCAATCCACATACAGAATTCAGCCTCGATACCTACCAGAATAAAAATCAGATGCTCAAGTACATTAAAAGGCTGCCATACAGGGGTGGAAGGACAGACACTGGCAAGGAAATATTAATCATGAGGAAACTCTTTGAGGAAAGGGCAAGAATATTCGACAAAGGCTTTCCCCCAGGTGTAGTGAAGCGTGTGAGGCTGCCGCCGCTGCCAAACAAGGGTGGATGGGCATACACTAGCAAGGCACTGGACTTCATCCTGAAGGAACACTTTGTGGAATATGCAGGAAACCGAGCCAAAGACAACGTGCCCCAGATAGCTGTTGTCATGACAAATGGCAAATCGGTAGACCACATGCAGCGTAAGGCAAAAAAACTGAGAGATCATGGCATCACCCTTTATGCCATTGGCATCAAGGATGCAGACCAAGAGGAGCTGAAACAGATTGCCAGTGCACCTCAAGACAAACATGTGTTCAGTGTTTCTGACTTCAGTGCTCTTAAGAGCGTCTCTGAGAAGATTGTCCAGGCACTGTGCACTGAAGTGGTCGAACCTATAGGTAATTCAGTTCACAAATGTTAACCATGATCATTTGAAGTTTCTGCAGTGTCTTGTACTACTCAATGCATAACAAGGCATGGGGCATGTAATCTGTATTTTAGACATTTGAAGGACTTGTTTTTTTTTAACACAAGGAGCATTATTTTCTGATTAAGAGTACGGTGGGTAATGGGGTGGAGGGTTAGGGTAACCTGACTCTTATATGGCAACATCTGTCAATTTCAACAAGAGCTTTATTGCTCAAGCTACTTGAGATTAGCCAATACTGCAGACGCAAGACATTTTAGTCCAACCATACAGTAGGTTTCCTTGAACAGAGAATAAGCCCTGACAGTTAACCCAATGGGGCAGATTTTTAGACTGTGTTTTCAGCATCTAAACATGCACCACTAAATATCACCCCAAAAGCTATGCAAGAGACATATTACAACACACCACTGTAGTGTTTATGACTATAAATGTTTAACAAAGTGGTTAAAATTGTGTTTTCATGCAGTGTTTACAAAACCATTTTGTATAGGCTACAAACAATATTGGGGTGCTTACATAAACACACCGTTTTAACCACTTTTTCAGCCATTTGTAGTCATACATAATACAGTTCTGTGTTGTCATGTGCCTGATGATGTTACATATCTTTTGGGGTGATATTTGGAGCATGTTTAGAAACTGAAGCTGAAAACACAGTTTAAAAAACACAGCTTTTCTGTACCCTTCAGGGTTTAATAATGTGTTGGGTTAACATGCACTTACACAAAAGAACGCTTCATCCTATAGTAAGGTCCAGCTAACAGACTAGCAGGTTATTCAGTGGGGGGCTAATCTTTTAGGCATATTTTTGATAAGTAACAAAATCCCTGTGTTTAGTTAGATATGGACACTTTCACAAGAGGCCTAAAGGTCATATGTATCTCCCCTTGATCCTCTAGCTGTCTGCCTCCTGAATGAACAGTGAAAAATTCTGCTCTTGGGAGAGAACACAGGGGCTGTAAACGGTGGTGTAAAGGCTGTGCACCAAACAATCCCAAAATAGTTGGGGGAAGGATGGGAGTAAGTTAGTGACTTCCTCCAAACCACAGCTAATTGTGAAGTACCTTCATAATGCATCTACGATTTATCCCATACTTTTTGACACGGCATTCTTACCTACTCCATATATAGTATTTTAGGGCTGTAAAATAAAGTCATACTGTCATAAGCACAGGTTTTTAATAAGGCCTAAATATCTCTCTTGTGGAGCGATCCCCAATGGATGTGTTGAGACAGGCAGAGCTAGCGGAGCAATGTATGATCATACTTTTTTTTCACTGTGGTTCACATTTTCTTTTCCCTAAACACTTTTAATTGATAGAGCCAACTCCAGTTCCTGATCCTTGTGAAGCGATCACATGTCGGGAGAAAGAAGAATGCAAAAGAGGTGTCTGTGTCCACATATCGGAAGAGACCTGTTCAGCCTTAGGCGACCCCTATTACACAACCTTTGACGGGAAACGCTATGACTTCCAAGGCACTTGCACTTACACCATGGCAGAGGTTTTGAAAGCAGAGGCAGGCCTTGTTCCATTCACTGTCCTGGCCAAGAACAACCACAGGGGGAACAGATGGGTGTCTTTTGTACGGGAGGTCACTGTGACTGTGTACAATCACACTGTGTCCATCAGAAACAAAAGGGGCAAAGTGGAGGTAAGTAACAATGATTTTGTCAGATAAAAATTAAACAATTAAACATGAAAAACCACACTATGAACGACCCCCCCACCCCTTTTTTCATTAACTACTTGGTAAATAAAATGTCTATTTAAATAGTATATAAGGATTGAAGCCCATTTTGACATTTTCTTGTTTTGATCAAAGCATCAACCTAATTGCCATCCATCTGGATGTAGAAATCATGCATAATTATTAAGTAAATTTAGACATATAAATGTTGATTTTCCAAAACCTTATTCAGGTGGATGGTGAGATGGTCTTCCTGCCAGTGAGTCTAGCGGAAGGAAAGATCCAGGTGGTCCAAAGAGGCAGGAATGCCATTCTGACGACAAATTTCAGCCTAAAAGTGTCTTATGACTGGAATATGATGTTGCGTATCACAGCACCAAGCAGCTACTTCCATGAAGTGGGCGGGTTGTGTGGAAATTACAACGGAAACCGCAAGGATGAATGGACAGGTCGCTTTGGAAGTCAACTATCCTCAGCCCTGGAGTTTGCCAAGAGCTGGAAAGTGAATGATGGTGACTTGTTCTGTCATGATGACTGTCGTGGAAAATGCCCCAGGTGCCCAGCTAATAAAAAAAAGAAATACAGTGGGGCAAAATACTGTGGCCTCATCACTGACACCAAAGGTGTTTTTGCCAAATGCATTGGCAAAGTTGATCCTGACATGTACTTCAATAACTGTGTGTATGACACCTGCATCAATAAAGGAATCACAAGCTTCCTGTGTGACAATGTAGAAAATTATGTGGGTGCATGCATGGAGAAGGGCATCGAAATTGCAGGCTGGAGAAAGGTTGCAAATTGTCGTAAGTTGAATGATGAATATATGTTCTTGGCATAACACCTAAAGATTATTGAATATTCTAAATGTCTAAAATGAGTTGTCGTTCTGACCTTTTTCTCCTTCACTCTTGTTGCTCACAGCGATGGACTGTCCTGCAAATAGCCACTATGAAGAATGTGGGCCAGCGTGTGCAGCCTCCTGTGCTGAGAGAGATGCTCCATCCACCTGCAAGTCGCCCTGCGTAGATAGCTGCCAGTGCAACAACGGCTTTGTACTCAGCGGTGAAAAGTGTGTGCCAGTGGCCTCATGTGGCTGCAGCAGTAATGGGCGTTATTACCCTGAGGGGCACACATTTTGGGCTGACAACACGTGCACTAATAAATGCACATGCAAGTCTGGAAAACTTCAGTGCACTGCTACCAAATGCAAGAGTTCTGAAGTGTGTTCTCTAGAGAACGGTGTGAGAGGCTGTTATCCACGGTCTTATGGTACATGCCATGGTTGTGGTGATCCACACTACCGCTCATTTGATGGCAAGAAATTTGACTTCCGGGGCACTTGCACATACTACCTATCCAAACTAATCAACTCTACAGATCCAACTTTGGATACCTTCGAGGTACAAGTCCAAAATGAGAATAGAGGCGGACACAAGGCGGTGGCATTCACCAAGACAGCCTTGATTAAAGTGTATGGATACACCATTGTTTTGAGCAGCGACAATCCTGGCAGAGTGATGGTAAGTTTTTCCATTTGGGAATCTGAAGAAACAGGAGTTAAAGGAGAAAGCCGGCATGAATCAACACATAGTCCTACTTTTTTGTAGTGCCAAGCGCTATTGTTAGCCACCTCAATCACTGGATTTCATGCAAGGCAGACTGAGATAGCGAAACTGCAGCTAACGTTAACAGAATGGGGCATTTCAAAACAAAAGCAAATCGATTAAGTTTCGCAAACTCGGTCGACGATGCACAAAATTTTATCATTGAGGTGGCTTTCAGTAGCGCTTAGCAGTATAAAACAGCAGGGCTAGGTGTTGATTCACGCCGGATTATACCTTTAATACACTTTCCTGCTATCACCAATCTCATCAAAAATTACAAGTAGGCATGAAATGGACATATTTCAACACTGGACAGCTTTAGGTGTTACCCAAGACAAATTATGCTAATATTTTGCATTTTACTTCTGATTTGCATTTCACTTAAATTAAATACTTTGTCTCCCTATAGATAAATGATAGATTTGAAAACTTGCCATTGGCACTGAACGATGGACAACTGTCAGTTTTCCGAAGGGGCAGAGCAGGAGTGGTGAAAACAGACTTTGGCTTGGAAGTACAGTTTGATTGGAGAAGTTATGTGTCAGTCACAGTCCCAAGCACCTACAGTGGACTGCTTGGTGGCCTATGTGGAAACTTCAATGGCAAGGGGCAGGATGACATGCTAACACCCAACAAAACACTTGCCAAAAATCCAACAGAGTTTGGTACAAGCTGGAAAGCAAAGGATGATCCTTGGTGCAAAGATACATGTGAAGGCAAGTCCTGCCCCGTGTGTGACATCAACTCAAATCAGAATGAGCCGTTCCAGAAAGCCTGCAGCATCATCACAGACAAGACTGGTCCCTTCAAGGACTGTCACAGCAAAGTGGATCCAGAGCAGTACTATAATGACTGTGTTTATGACATGTGCATGTATCAGGGCCACTCCTCTGCACTCTGTGATGCTCTCAGTACTTACACCTCTGTGTGTCAGGAGGCCAAAGCCAAAATCGACGTTTGGAGAACAGGCACATTTTGTCGTGAGTACAACTTCTCAGGTCTAACCTGTTAGAACAAGGTTTTGACTTATTAAGGGTATTGCACATTAGCCTGGCGATGCCATCCTACGTACCTCCGCTAAATATTTTATCTCTGCATGTAGTCTGGACTAAACCCCCCAGCTGGCTTTCTCCCGGTTACTCTACGGTTTAGCCAATCAGCACACAGTTTAGAGCGATGTCTCAAAATGTTGTAGTCCTACAGGATAGGGACACTTTAGAATTACATTCACAAAATTGGTACATGACATTAGCATCCATGATCTTGAGGATTTATTGCCACTACGATGTCAAAATAGATCAGAACTTGCCAGAGATCTGTTAATACTGAAAGCGAAAGTTGTAGGCGTGAGAGCGAGGCGAGGGAATACGTCATATTCAAACGGAAACCTATTTCAATTGCGTTGGGCCAGACTGTATGACATAGTCAACAGTCGCATTCGCCCAGGCTAATTGCACATACGGTTACTATTCTTGATGTTATGTTACAGTATAACTACTTAACATGATTTAATACAAAATTGTCAGTTTCTGTTTGTTTCCATATTATTTCACACAGTGGTATTTCGGTTTCTTTTTCACAGCACTGGATTGCAAAGCTAACAGCCACTACGCAGTGTGTGCTAATAGCAACTGTTTTACAACCTGTCAAAACAGACTGACTCGGATTCGCGAATTTGAAAACATCTGCAGAGAGGGCTGTGAATGTGATGATGGCTTTGTTTTGAGTGATGATCAGTGTGTACCAGAGGAGCAGTGTGGTTGTGAGTACAAGGGCCGCTACTACCAGCAAGGGCAGGTGTTTTTCCTCGAAGACAAGTGCAAGGGACGTTGTGAGTGTGGAAACAATGGCAGAGTTCAGTGCCAAAATGATTTCTCCTGTGAGCCTGATGAAGTGTGCCGTATCCAAGACGGCACGAAGGGTTGCCTCCCCACCACAAGAACAACTTGCTCTGTATCTGGGACGGGACACTATCGCTCATTTGACAACAGGCGTTTTAGTGTCCCTGGTAACTGTGTGTACAAAATGGCAGAGGTAACACAGGACAATAAGGGTAAGAGGGTTCCCTTCAGTGTGGTCATCCATCAGGAATCCACGGCCAAAGATCCTGTGGTCACACGGAGTGTGCAAATAGAGCTCAATGGCTACAACATCGTCATGTGGCCTGGTAGAATCTGGGAAGTTACGGTAATTATAATTTCAGTTTTTCTTCCATATAAAGACGTTCAGCTGTAGTCTGTCATATATTTCTTCACTTGATTCAGGAAGCAACCTTTTTTGTTGGTTAATTTCTGTCAAGGCCCTGGAACAATTTCATTTCCATATGCATCATTGAATTTCTCGATATGACAATGAACCAATATTGAAGTCCACTCAGTTTCTCAGTTTTGCCTCTTGTTTCTTTCCCCACTCCACTGACAGCTTGATGGCATCCGAGTGAATCTCCCTCTCCAACTAGATGATGAGAATGTGCGGGCCTATCAGAATGGACATTACATTATACTGAAAACAAACTTTGGCTTGGAGGTGGCCTATGATACCATATCCACGGTCAGAGTGGAAATACCGTCCTTTTACAAAGGTGTGCCATTAGGCCTCTGTGGAAACTACAACAGTAACCCAGATGATGATTTCACCCTACCTGGAGGTGCCCAGTCCTCCTCAGCAGAAGCCTTTGCTGAAGGCTGGGTCATGAATCTGACAGGCGTGACTTGTCAGACAGGCTGTGGGTCTCAGTGTCCCACTCCATCACCAGACCAGCAGAATAAAGGCAAAGAATTGTGTGAAATCTTAAAAGACAAAAAGGGGCCATTTTCAAAATGCCACTCTACTGTGCCACCGCAAGAGTACTTTGAGAAATGTGAGAAAGATGTTTCAGAACAAAGGGGAAGTAAAGATGTTCTCTGCCAACACCTGCAGAACTACGTGGCTGTCTGTCAGGAATCAGGGGATTCGGTTAACAGCTGGCGAAATGAAACATTCTGTCGTAAGTGTTCCTCATGCAATTGTATTTTATGCACTCTGTGGTCATTTTCTGATTGGAATATATGCTTTCAAATATAAAAACAAACAGAATATTACAGGCACTGGAATGTGGAGCCTGATGGTAATTTTGTAGGGTTACCAAAAGTTTTAGCGGAGACCAAATGAGGTTAGAAAAATCAAGACTCAGGAGTACTTTTACCTCGAGACAGCAAGATCCATCAGCTGCTCTAACAAGGAATAGCCTGACCATAAGTATAGTTCCAGGTTGACAGAAGGTGGCGTTGATAAAAGGTGGTCATGCCAGTTGACTTGGACCACACAGAATTAGACCTTGATTAGTGTCCGTGTGGTACCCATGCAGAGTAGATAGCCACTGACACAGGGGACAAACGTAGACAGTGCGAGCACCAAAACAAGCTAAGAACATAATATTCCACACATAATGAATAATGAAATAAAAAACATAATATCACAGCCATGGAAAGGCAGTTGAGGCAGGCCTAGGTCAGACTTGAAGACAAGCTGCATATGGCTATGAAAATAATACCTTCTGATTCCATTTCTTTCAAGCCTTTGTCTCTCATACCACAGAAATCTGGTAACACTTTACAGTAAGGGTACATGAATTATCATGAATTCATGCATGAAATCATTCATGATAAATTCATGATTCATGCATTACTTCATCTATGAAAGTCTAATGAGTTACCAGGAATTAACATGAATTCATTGTTTGTCATTAATGACCTCCTGCTGAAATAGCACATGATCTTAAGTATTAGTTACTCAGAGAGTCATGAGTCATGATTAATTAACATGAGTCATGATTAATTAGCATGATCATGATGAATTCATCATGTTTGTGCCCCCTCAAATAAAGTGTTGACATGGTTAAATTGGTAAAATTTAGTTGACGTATGGGATAGATATGAGGAACTAGGCCAAAGTAGGCTAAATAAGTACTTTTATTATATCAAATTATATCAAATTCTTTTGAACAAAAACATCATGATCATGTGTAATTAGTCATGACTCATGATGATGTACCCAGAGTAATTAATGCTTAAGATCATGTGCTATTTCAGCAGGTGGTCATTAATGATAAACAATGAATTCATGCTAATACCTGATGAGTCATTAGATATTCAGAGATGAAGTAATGCATGAATCATGAATGAAATCATGCATGAATTCATGATAATTCATGTACCCTTACCGCAAAGTGTTACCAGAAATGTTGAAATTCTGGTTGGAAAGAATTACAAGATTTTTTTTACTCTGTCCTATAGCTATGCAGTGCCCAAAGAACCGTCAGTACGAACTCTGTGCTGATACCTGTTCCACTACCTGTGCCAGTCTCAACATGCCTCAGAAGTGCTCACATTGCCAGGAGGGATGTGAGTGTGAGGATGGCTTTGCGTTTGATGGTGGGGAATGTAGGCCGCTGGGGAAATGCGGCTGTGTGGTTGATGGACTCTATTACAAGGTGAATATGTGTGTTTGCCTGAATGTGCTTGTGTGTGTATATATAGGGCCTATATGAGGGATGGAATGTACAGTATGTACTTGAGTCTATTTTGTTAATATGTAGATCAAGATGAATGTGGACCAGCTGACGGGATCTCAGTTGTTTATGTTTCAGTTTATTTTTTCATTTATTAACAGGGCATAGGCTGACCTTACTACCTCTCCCAGAGAGGTTATGTTTTCGCCGGCATCTGTGTGCGTGTGTGTGTGTGTCTGTCTGTGTAGAAAATAACTTCGATTCAGATTTGGATGAAATCTTCAGACAATGTGTTTATTGGGACAAGTAAGAACTGTTTCAATTTTGGTGGTGATCGTTGATCCAGAACACTGACTGCAATTTACATTGTGTCTGCGACCGCATTGCCTTGGCGGAGGTTTGCGCTCTCCGTGTACTTTTCTAGTTTATAATGTATAGTAATTGTTTGATGGGAACCAATGTCTGAGAATGCAAATGGAGTCATGTCTTTATGTGTATTGTCCTGCAGTCTGGAGAGGCTGTGATGAATGAAGACTGCACACGGAAATGTTCCTGTGTAGATGGTATGTTTTCTTGTGAGAACACAACCTGCCCAGAAAAACATGCCTGTGACATCAAGAAAGGAGTAAGGAACTGCTATGAACTGGGTGAGTTGCATGAGAACTATTTCGAAAATTAAAAACAAATGGTTAAAAAGATAAGGACCAATTATCTTTTGAATTCATGTTTTTCTTTTACAGATCCCTGTGTGGCAAAGAATTGTCGTGAGAAGGAGAAGTGTGTCAAGAATGGTTCCACTGTACAGTGTGTGGCAGAATCTTCAGCTACCTGTTGGACCATAGGAGACCCACACTACAAAAGCTTTGATGGCAAGCTTTTCTCTTACCAGGGCTCTTGTACATACACCCTGGTTCAGACGACAGGTCTGGATGACACATTGACTCCTTTCAGCATTGTGACCAAAACCGAGATGGAAAGTAAGCACAGAGGTGCCTACTTAAAAACTGTAACAATCAACATGGAAGATGTCAAGATTGTTGTCATGTATGGTGATCCAGGCAAAGTGCTGGTCTGTAACATTTTCTTCAAATCATAATTGTCTGTATTTACCAAGACTGTGCTGAATAATGTCAATTTTCAGGATGTGAAAGGAAAATAATACTAAATCTTTATTGATTGAAGTTGGTCTCATAATATGTGCTTTTTGGTACCAGTTTATAATAACCATCCACTATAAAAGGTTTTAAAATCACTTATTAACACTAATAAGTATTTAATTAGCTGTTAATAAAGAAGAGTGAACATTTAGGTAACAGTATTTTACAGAAATTAAACTGTATTTGTATAGTTAGTTAGTTAACAATTTACAGTCTCTAATACCTTAATGATAAAACGGAAAAACTTAATGGAATTAAGTAATTTAACTGATCAACACTACTTATTGATGATACAGTAATAAGCTATTTAATGACCATTTAGGTGATCATTTTTAGAAAGTGGTACCATGCTCTATTTCAGGTTGATGGCACTACCTCTACGCTCCCTGTTACACTCAAGTCTGGGAGGATCAGAATGACCAAGGAGTCTTACAAGGGTGTTCTGAAGACCGACTTTGGAGTGGAGATTATCTTTGACTGGGGGGAGATATTACATGTCACTGTACCTAGTAGCTACTATAAGAATCTGGAAGGCTTGTGTGGAACCTACAATGGTGATGAGGCTGATGATTTCTCCACTCCTGA
The DNA here is from genome assembly GCA_027497455.2 of Sardinella longiceps. Taxonomy (NCBI): domain Eukaryota; kingdom Metazoa; phylum Chordata; class Actinopteri; order Clupeiformes; family Clupeidae; genus Sardinella; species Sardinella longiceps. Next base: position 23,213,441 of record JAODXP020000019.1, read on the forward strand.
TGGCACTACCAATGTCAGCCTTGAGAAGTGGGTAGAAGCCTGGAGCTTTCCTGAGGCCAACAGCTCCTGCTTACACGCCTGCCAAGGCCAGTGCCCAGTCTGCACAGCAGAGGATGATTCACGTTATAAAGAGGAGGAGTACTGTGGCAAGATTGGAAAGAACAATGGTGTATTTGCCACCTGCAATGCCAAGATCCCAGGGAAGCTGTTGGCAGACTGCCTTTACAACATGTGCATCCATGATGGCGACAAGGAGATGCTGTGCAAGATCATGGCCAATTATGCCCAAATCTGCCAACTTAATGGTGCAGCAGTTTCTAAACGGTGGCTCCAAACACTCAACTGCTGTAAGTGAAGATATTTCCTTTGAATATGTGAATATCGTTACTTACTTGTATGACTATGGCTTTCCCTGCGATGATTAGTTTCTTACCTTATAAGGCTTCACAACTTGAAGAGTCACAAAGCAATATAAAGCATAAATTTGACCTTTTATGGGCCCATCCCTTATGCCAACTATGAGGTGTTAAAAGTGCTCAATGCATAGATAAGTGAGATAAATTAAGCAAGATTAAGGCATGAAACTCATTAATGGTACAATGTGTAACATTTTTACTGTTCAATATCAAAATATGCTTTGCCTGTTGACAAGCTTGTCCTTTCTCATAAATATTAACCACCACTATAAATTCTGTATGTCCGTATTGGCTTGAAATTTCGCATTTCCACTCACATTAACTTGGGTAGACGCTCCATGTATTGCCGCCATCTTGGAATACGGAAGCTGAAAATGGTCATATCGTTCGCTTTTTCACTATAGACTGACAATAGACCGACATGCGCATGCAGGCTTCCGTAGCTGTAATACGTAATTTTCGTTGCGTTACACTTAATTTTTCTTGAAGGCTACATATTGGGGCTTTTAGGCACCATTACAGACAATAAGTAAAGTTGTATGTTTTTCAAGTAGGCCTATCAAAAGGTCAAAAAAGTTCATGGCTTTGAGGCACTTCAAGTTGTATAGGTGTATGATAATATTATAATGCCTTATGAGTACAGTCACAAGAATGTAAACAGCTATGAATACTAACGTCATTAGCTACAGTATTAACTGTCACAAATGCATTATAAGTAGTGCTGGCAAAATTAACTGATTAATCACGTGATTAATCCAAAAAATTTAACTCGGATTAAAATAATTAACTCAGATTAATCCTAATGGATATGGTTCCACTTTCATGGCATGTATTATGTTCGATTTCAGATAAAAAATGGATCGGTTATCAAGTCAAACTATACAAAGATTATGGCCTAGCTACATGTTTGGGGAATCCTTTGGGCTAGGGGACAGGTGTGAATTGCCCCATTTGAGATGAACAAAGCCAACTATTTAGTATCAGGGCCTTTAAAGGGCAAAATACGGATCCAATATATCCTAGCATCCAAATTCTTACTGGAGGAAATGAGTTGTGATTAAAAGTGATTAATCACGATTAATCTTTGAAAATTTTTGTGATTAATCAGATTAATTTTTTTAATCGTTTGACAACGCTAATTATAAGCCTTTATGAATGCATTTATAATGCATTATGAATATTGGGTTCATTTAATTGTCTTTATTGTCATAATAATATTGTCTAATTGTTGCTTCGCTTTTACAGAGGTCTGGTTACAATGTGTAGAGTCACTGAAGAAGATACTTTCAAGAGACAATCAGTGGATCTTGACACAAAAACCAAACACAGACAACTACCAAGACTTTTCAATTTCCTTTCTCTCTCAACATATACAAGTTAGTAGTAGGTTTCAGAAGTTAATACTGTAATTTAGATTTAGATTAAATAAGGGTTAACATAAAATACAGTAAAAAAAATATATATATATATGTAAGAAACCTTCCAGCATGTATCATTATTATATAACAATAGTAATGTTACAACTTGTACTTTGATCTGTACTGTGGATCTCTCTAATAAAGATATATTCATGCATAGCAATTTGTATTTTTAAATATTTTTTGCTCATATAAACATGGATTTTACTATAACAACATTGACTAACTAAATGGTCTCTATGATTACTGTCTAATATGTGGGATGAAATATTCACATAATTTTAAAAAGCTACTGATGATACGCAAACGTTTTGATGTGATGAATTCCAACATCACATTCTTTTCAAGCACATTTTTTCCTAACACACTTCATGGCATCTGTAAATATGTTTAACAGACAATGAGCGAGCTTTGTAGAATTCAAATATTTTCAACCGAAAGCCCAAACATCATAACATATAATCATCATTAATAACCAAATTTAGCAAAAATGCAAATTGTGTCATTATCATTTGAAATGTCCTCAGCAGAAATGGATACTATACGTGAAAAAGCACTCAAGATTCATTTGAAAAAAAGTTTGGTAGTGACCTTTATCACAAAGTTGCTTATTTTGCCCTGTGTATATATTAAGACGACGATGCTTTGTAAAACTTGAATATTTTGAGCAGCAATATCCCAATTTCCATATAATCATTTATAACAAAAAATATGTGCCATTTTTTTGGGCTTGTTTTGTTTGCCATTTCTATGAAGCTGTCATAGCCTGGTACATACAATGTATTGTTGAGTTTGTGACAAGACAAACTACAGTACCTACCTGGGTATGAAGATGTTTATCTGCAAATATTATCATCCAAGTGTGCAGGCATGCAATTAGGCTACACATGAGAGCCCATGTAAACAACATTAGATCCTGTTTCAGTATGTTTACATATTCCGATGGTAGGCTTGTAGTCAAGACCGCTTAAACCAAGACCAAGACAAAACCAAGACCAGAGGCTAACAAGACTGAGACAAGACCAAGACCAGAGGCTAACAAGACCGAGATGAGACCAAAACAAATTGAGACCAAGACCGGAAAAAAGCAGCCTAGGCTATATTGTAAGTTATAACTTACATGATTTGAATAACAACATCGGTTTACATTCAACACATTAGAGAGTATTATTTCAACTGCAGGGAGCAATGTGGATACGGATTGGCAATGTGGGCAGAAAATAAAAAATATATGATATAAAATATATTTTTTTTTAAAAAATGACCGTTTTTGCCAGCTAGAGTGCACAAACCGCCTACTGAGCTCACAGTAAAAAAAAAAAAAGGCCGACTCCATTGCTATATTAGGCCAATTAAATACCAGCAGGGGGATATCACCTAGTCGCCTATGATGAGTTGAAGTCTACCAGCGAGATGTCTCCACTCCAGACATTCCGACCAGTAGAAAATCAATTAAGGAAAGTAATGGTGGAATGGCAGTGCGATTCTTGGTGGTTTATTTTTCCAATAGAAATGAGTAGTGAGTGAGTCTAGTGCAGTGTTTCTCAAACTTTTTCAGACCGAGGACCACTTTGCCCAAAAAATGTTTTTCAGGGACCACCTGCCCTCGTGCCTCCTCGCCAAGTAACATGTTGCTACCCTTTTACCAAGTCATTTATAGAGTAGGCACTTCAAATGTTTTAATACACAGTGAATTAAAGGTCTGCATCTTATATTCAGTGAACAACTAATATTTGGCCTTCAAATAATGACACAGGCTAAATTCACATATTATTATGGTAATCAACTCGCGGACCACTTGAGCTTGTTCGCGGACCACCAGTGGTCCCCGGACCACACTTTGAGAAGAACCACTGGTCTAGTGCTTTGAACCAATAATCTGTGGGGGTGGTAGGGTTCATGAAGAGGTAATTAACAAAATTTCACAAACCCTCTCTCAATCACAGTCTTACCATTTCTACCACAAACAAAATAATTTCAGGGTAGCAAGGAGCATGTCAACTCCATTACATTCAATCACTCTTGCTTCTACTGGTTTTATCATTACATTGGCCCATATGAAAAATTCATTGCAATGCAGATACAATTATGCTATTTCAAAATATCATAATCTATTCAAACATGTAGACTGGTGGCTCAGTTTGTTGAAATAATATTCCACAGTGTCTTGGGTGCTCATTGACATTGGGGATCAGTCCAAATAACATGGCTATGTCAAATTTAAAAGAAGCCAACAATGGGTCTTCATCAGGACAAACAGTGATGACATCCTCACCTCTATGGTGACATAAGGTCATATGACCACCAAAAGCTCCACCCGTGTGCCAACCCACCGCAACCCAAAAAATCAATATTGTTTTTTTGGGGTTGCCGTGATAACACCCAAAAAAACCCATTTAAATGACCGCATTTAAATGTGTGTCTATACAGATATCCTGCTAGATTTATGAGTACACTAGAACAGTTAAAACTGGCAAACTGGAAATCGACACCACGCCCTCACCAAGCAGACATTAATTATACATAGAGAATGACACATCATACTGATCATCCACAAACATAGACTTACATAAACAGAATGTTAAGACAACATAGGCCTACCTTGTGCACAAAGGAACACTCTAAACAATATCTCCCTGTACCTGGTTGTATAGTGACAAAAGATTCATTCATCATTTCTTCATTCATTCCCGTAAAATTGCCATATATGTACAGAAAATCACCTTGTAATAAAACTCAAAAGGATCATAACTTTTAAACAAGACAGCCATCACTGTCCATTTTCCAGCTCATGTAACCTCAAATGGTGAGTGCCCCATATTAAACTATCTTTCCTACCTTAATTGATGCAGAAGCCCGCTACAGAATATGAGGCAAAACAGGGAAAGAGAGGAAGAGAGAAGGAGAGGAAGACAGAGAGTGCAAGACACAAAAAAAATTTGATTCAAGATTCAAGAATATTTGTTTTGTTCAGGTACAAAGTGCAGTAAAGTGTAGACTACATGCTGTACTGTGCATAGAATCATTAGCCTAATAATAAATAATAAATAAATACATACATAAATTATTATAAAAAATACAGTAGATGAAGCCATGCATTGATAAACCTTATGGCTTGTGGAAAGTGGTTCTCTCTTAATCTCTTTAATACTACTTCAAATAACCTGTCTCACAGTGTTGACATAGTCTAATAGCTTATCAACTGTACCTATATAAGAAAGCCCCTTGTCAGAACTGTTTCAGTGAACACCACTGGGTTTGAGTCAAAGGTATGAACAAATTTCTTATATTCTCTTGATATTTATTTTGACTGTTAAATATAAAAATATCTCACTAACTGATGTACGTGATGGACGAGGAGGAGGGCCATAAAGATACCTTTCTTTTGTTACAAATGGTCATTAAATAGCTTATTAATCAGTAAGAAGTTAATTTGAAAGTTAGTGGTTTCATTCAGGTAGATGATTTAATTTCATCAGGTTTTTCCAAACTATAAACTAACAGTTAACTTACTAACTAATTAACTATGCTGTAAAATACCTGTTAATTACTGTTACCTAACTGTTAACTCTTATCTATTAATAGTTAAATAGGCTAACTACTTACTGATGTTAATAAGCTATTTAATAACTATTTATAGAGGACAGTTATTTTAAAGTGCTACCTAGACCTACAGTAATATTTGGGACATAGCTGTACTGATTTCTGATTTTCTTTCAAATGTAGTGAATAGTATCTCTGTTATTCAGAATTTTAGTATTTAAAGAAGACATAGAATGAATGAATTGAGTACTGAACCTTGTTCTCTCATATTAAAATAAGATATATTCGATTGTATTTTGTCAAAAATGAGGTCAAGTGGTATTTTACCTAATATTTTACCTTTAAGCCTAATTAACATCTCATATTTAGGATGTGTATTGAAATGTCCCTTTTGCCTAAACAACGCCCTCCCTGGCCATCTCAATTGAACTGCAATGGCTTTGTGCTATTTGACATCACTTGTAGGCTTTGTTCTAATTTGCCCATGTTTAAGTAGCTATTTCTAAAATTAATGGATTTCAATATGAAAGAGGGCAGAACCATGTTCATGATAGCTTTTTGGCCAGGCACAACCTCTCTTAATTTATCAAAGCCAATGTAAAAGTGATTTTCCATTGTATGTCTTCTTTAAAATCACTTTAAAATGTAAATACATTTTGTGATGCTTTGCTTGCAGCCATGGATTCCAAACAACTCATATTCCTGACAGCAGTGACAGCAGTAGTCTCTGGTAAGGATCATGAGACCTGTATTGATTTATGTGACTTAATGGCTTCTCTTATCCTATAAATTTCATACATTCACTGAATGATACCCAGTTTCAAATCAAGCCCAACTTATAATTTGCATAACTAAATGATAATTTTTATTTGGCCTATAGGATAAGGATTTTAGGCCTACACCTTTTTTCTTTCCAAAATAAAGATATATATTAGACATTTATTAGGCATGCAATGGCTGCAAGCTTTGGAAATCAGCAGGCTACCTACATCAGATTCACAGAATACCACCCCAAAAAGAAAACAACATCCCTAGTTAGAAAATACTTGCAGATTGTCATCATCAAACGAAGCACAATGTAATTGCAAAGGCACTCATTTAATGTATGCATCTATGCAAGAATTGCACTTTGCAGCATGCAATATCTAACACGTCTGATATGACACCGACCTTCTCCTTTAATGATGTAAAGGCACACTATGAGTTTCTGCATGGTTTCAGCATGCTCGTAGGCATCTCCCCTTTATCTGCTAGCTGCCTGCCCTCTGAAATCACTTAAATAACAACACATGAAACATTCAGGAGAAAACACGGGCTGTGAACATCAACACATCAACACTACAGCACAGGCTGTGTACCTAAATATAGCAAACCAGGTTCCGGTAAATCACTAACAAGACAGTGGGGGAAAGGGGTGTATGTAAGTTTGCAACCCCCGACTGTATTGTCAGTAATTATTATAATTAAATGTATTTAAAATATGCAGTTGATCACAAAATACATAGTTTGCAATTTGTATTTGTTATTAGGGGAAAAAACGGATACTCTATTTGGTAACACTTTATTTGAAGAAACTTACATAAGAGTGACATGACACTGTAACTATGACATGACTGTCATCATTAATTTGACATAGATGTTTATGATATGAATGTGTCATTTGGTTAACAGCTTGACATTAAACATTGACATTGTTTTAGTTGTCTTGATAATGACATCTTGACATTAAGAGGTGACCTTACCAGAAGTTGTTTTAGTCATGACAAGTTGACAATAAATTGGCACAACTTTACTTGAGGTCCAACAATGTTTTCCTTACACTGCTATAATGGTGCCAATGGCAATAGTTTATAATGTCTATGGACATTACTGGAACTGCGCTAGAATCTTTGATGTCAACATTCCAATTCATCATTACGTCATTACAATTCATCTAAAATTCTGCTATGCCAAACTTTTTATTACAGGGTTTTCGAACATCGCAGATGAAACAATCGTAGGTTGCAAACATGTCACATAATAGCACATGTCACACAGCCATAAGACAACCTCTGGTAATGTCACTTCCATTGATGTCAACATGCCATATTCAAGACAGGCCATGGCCACCATAAAAACTTTACTTGCCACCACACTGGCCACCTCAACTGGAAGCATTAAAAAAATATTTTAAAACTGAGCTAATGTAAAGGCATTGCCGGTCAACGGTATGTCGGACACGGCTACAGTCCAAGCTCCCCAAACGTTACCCAGTACCGCGGACAACAGGCTAAAAGTTAGAATAGGAGTGAACGCAAGGCTTAAGACACAATACGTCTGAATTGTATGACATGATTGCATTTCAAACTGCACATTAGCGCACACATAACCCCCCAACTACTACCCAACAAGGCAGCAAGTGCATAAAACGCTACATACCAAGGCAGACAGAACGCTAGTTTGCCAGAGTTACAACTATCAAACTAATGTGCCTGTTTATAGAACGGAATGTTACTGGGCGTGGGGCTAATTTGGTCATCAAGTGAACGGACCCTACCACACATGTAACCACTGTTATCAACTGACAATGTCAACATAAATACATAAATGGGATTAGCATGCTTACTGCAGTGAATGTGCCCGAGTAGTCGCCGAACATCTGCAAACATGGTCATAGGAACTAAAGTGGGACATACCAACATGTTCCAGTGGGCCTTCATTTGAGTTATAGAAGGAAAATGCTGGTGTAATAAGGACGGCAAGTATATTGCAACTTTATGGAAAGTTGGAACATTTGCCAGGGAGTAGAATTTTGAAATGTTCATGCAGGCGGGATAAGACCGCTTGCTAGTTGTAGCTTCTGGGTGGTAAGTAACCAAATCACTGTTTTAAATCACAGAAAGGCTCAAGTGACCCCAAACATCACTGATAGCATATTGACAATTGCTAAATTTAAAACAAGCATTGACAATTAAGTAATTGTACAGATAGCTACTTAGCACCTAGCTGGACGACCCTGGAAGCTACAACTAGCAAGCAGTCTTCTCCGGTTTATATGAAGGTCTCAAAATTTGGGTTCATCCCTATGTTCCCCGGGTCCTATGTTCCTCAGATCCACTACGTCAACTACAGCACACCCACAGCATGGGAGACAAACATGTTAACCGCCTAGCTAAGAGCAGTTAGAAGCACTCTTAGGGCTAGGGGTGTGAGGCTTGACCATACAAATCAAGCAACATAGAATACGTGGAACATAGAACCTGGGGAACATATAAACATGCTCCCCAAAATTCTGCTCTCCAGCAAACATTCCAACTTTTCACACATGGGAGACGATTATGTTAACCACTTAGCTAAGAGCGGTTAGAAGCACTCTTAGAACCTGGGGAACATTTACATGCTCCGTTGCAACTTTCTATGACGGGTCTCAAACTCAAAAGAGCTGGGGGCCTCTACGGTCAACATTATCTGACTGGAGGGCCACCTCAGCTGTCTACTGTAATTAAGGTACAACACATTTTTTTTTTTTAATATATACGTTTATCTAACAGGGATCTGGGGTGCGTCTCTAGAAAGCAACGTTGGCTAACAACGACGGTGGTTTGGGTCGTTGGTCCTTTCACTCGCACGTTTGGTGTGTCTACAAACGAAAATTTGCGAACAATCGCACAGACAATCGTACTCATGGTCGCAAATCTCTCTCAGGGGAACGACTGCCTGAGAGCAGTCGTTCCCTCCATCGTTCGGTAATTCTTCATCGTTCCAGCCGGTGGCAGTAAAAAAAAAACTTGTCTGTATATGGTGCCAATGAGTTGCCTAAACACAATTCAGAAAGTTTGCTTTCTGATGCAAAAAATATTTGTAGCCTAGACTATGTCCTTCAAGGAGGGGAAATGAGAGAGGCATTTGATAGCCTAGACTGCACTTTCCAGTTGCATTCTGTCTCGTTCCGACAGGCATTTTATTGGTAGGCCTAGGTCTGTCCATTTACCGAGTTGCTCCTTATCAGAGAGTAAACAGGTGTCATGTCTCATTAAAGCATATTCACGTCGGTGGATCAAACTTACCGAAGTGGACTAGTACGCAGACGGCCGGGGTTCATTCTTGAGCTTTTTCTTAATTATCATTTTTTCTTAGCACAACTCCTCAATACATTTCTTTAAAAGCCCGCTCTCTTTTTGAAAGTAAACTACATGCATTTTGTCCACGATCGCAAGAAAACCAAGGGTGCTTTAAAAACAACAAAAGCGGGCATATTTGTCAAGATATGAACTTCCAACCATTCGATAGTGAGTCTGACACTTTACCACGGGACCACTGATTAGACAGAGGGTACTAATGACATTTGATATAAGTCTAATTAGACAAACAATCATATTCAGAATAAGCTTCTGCATCCGTCAAGATTTGAACTCTCAACCTTGCCAAGACAAGTCTGAAGCGCTACCACGAGACCATTGACAAGACAAATTATACCGGGACATTTGATGAAGTTAGACAAGCATTCATATTTCGATAAAAGCAATCTTTAGCTTATATTAAACAATGCTTGGATGAAAATGACTACTGTCAAATTCAGGGCAGACTTTTTAATAAATTCACCATAATGACAACAAACAAGAACCTCCAGGCAGACTGGTGTTGGCAAAATAGCCAAACAAATCTCAACCAATAGTATTTCTCTCTGCTTCAACAACGATTTCGTTCGCGTGAACGAACGATATGGGCAAATGCGATGGAGGAGCGAAGTGTTCTAGACACAGTCGCAGCTGGATCATTCTCTGTGTCGTACCAGTCTCGCACCACCATCGTTTAGCAACGATTGAGCTAACATTTGTAGAAACGCACCCCTGTTGCCTTTGCAATTATTTAGTTGTTTTTTTTTAGGTTTTTTTTTAGATGTGATATTTAATGTTTGGCCTATATCTCATCATTGAATGCATTGTCTACATTACCTACTTATCACTTTTAAATATAGGAGATTGTCTGGAATCTGGTGGTAAGATTTATGGCAAAGGTATTCTGTGACTTTGCAATTTGCAACTATATATGTGCTGACATGATTTAATTAATTATTATTATTATTATTAAAATTTAATACAATTATTGCTATTTTGGATCTTGAGATAACATCTCTAGCATCTGTACTGACAAACAGTTAGTTAAAAGTTAGTCCTGACAAACAGGGAGCTAAAAACAACTTTCACTATGGAAAAATAAGTCATTTATTTATTATATTTTGGGATGACACAGTTGAAGACAATGCAAAAATTTTATATAATTTCAAGATCGGATAACTCGGGAACCTTTTTTCAAAAATACGAATGCTATGCAGCATTGTAATCTGTAGGATGTCCTGTTTATTTTCATATGCGTTTTAGCCATAGTTAAGTCAAGACAATGAGTGAGAGATATTACACAGAGAACAATGTATGACATGGATGCAGAACTGTATTGGTGATCATAATTTTGATACAAATTAAACGCTAATTATCTCGCGAGCGTTCATCACAGACACTAACTACTAGCACTGTTGGAAAAGTCAGTTAGTGCAGATTCCAAAGATGCCCTTATAATTTCAGTGTGATTAAGACTGCAAATAGCGTTACAGAGAAGAATGGGTGTGCCCATCGAGAATGGTGTTTGCGCCTCTCTCCAGGGCTGGATTGCATCATAATTTTGGCATCAACTCGCGGGCCAGGAGTTTGAGACCCCAGTTCTATGACATTGCAATATACTTGCAGTCCTTATCACAGCATTCTCCTTTAATGAGTTCTATGTACAAGTATGCTGTCTGAATGAAGCCCTAATAGTGGGAGAAAAGTCGTAGAATAAGCAAAACACATACAGTATGTGCAAAACATAATTGCCCAGAATGTTTTTAGTCCAGGCAAAGAAGCCCATTTTGGGACCAAAAACAGGAGTAATTGTAAAAGAATTTTTTTCAGCTCAGATAATTTCTTTGAGGTGTCCAAAACAACATACTAAAAGTCCTAAGAAATCCTAGTTGAGGAAATGTGTTAAATTCTGGTCAATCCGATATGTGTAGCCTACCAATATAGGCCAGGTCTGAATAGGGCTATTTTTTCCCTTAGTCCTATCAAAATAAAATTTTATACAATGAAAGTATCCATGAAAAGTAGCATTTTTTGTATTACAAGTTTTTCTGAAAAATAATTTTAATATGCACATGAGCTATGCACTAATCAAATTAAACCCAAATGCACCCATGTACATGGATAGTGAAGAGATGAAGAGGGTGGGACCTGTCTCAATTCATTTTATATGACACCCTGTGGGTGTAAGCTTTCAGAAAAGGTATAGCATAAAGGGGTATTAGTTTTCTCTTAATCAGGTCCAAATGCATTGGCTATACACCAAAATCACTGATACCAGCTGATCTATAAATGGGTATTAAGGGGAGTGGAACCTGTCTAAATGTATGTTTATTGAGATGCTGAAGTCCTCTGCTTTCAAAGTATTACTTGTCAAGGTTTATTATTTTCTAATCCATTCCATAGGCACATTTGTACAAAAAATGCACATTTTTTTTTTTTTTTTTTTCAAAAAATACATGGTTTATGGGGTCTAATATGTTTCACCTACACCCCACTGGCCTAAATGTCACCATTGGCCATTTTGCAAATGCCAAATTTCTTAATTTTGGGATTTAATGTAATGAGGAGGGTGGGGCATACCTCAATGTCAGACCATACCATGTTATATAATATTCTGAGGGTGTTTGCTTTCAGAAAATGTATGGGATATATGGTGAAATGAGTTTCCCCTTCAGCCTTCAGGCCAAAATGTACTAGTAGTGCACAAATCCCATTCATTTCAATGGATTTCTTAGGACTTTTAGTATGTTGTTCTGGGCATCTCATAGAGCTGATCCAAGCTGAAAAAAAATATTTAACAATTAGTCCTCCGAAAAATGCTATTTTGCCTGGACTATTTGCAATACTTTGAAACATGGCACCCCTGGTCATAGGTTTCATTCAACACAAACTCTCGCATGGTACAATTTGCACATCCCCAATTTTTTTCCCCAATGGGTGAGCATACTTTTTTGACATTGGTATTTCCTAACAGCTCTGAACACTGTCGTTTGATGTTTGACAATATTCAAATTTTTTGAGACCTGCCTGCATAACACTGTGTCCTATGCTGTTCCCAGGCGTTACCACCATTAATGGAAATGCTGGAGGTGCAGATTGTGTCTTCCCTTTTAGGTATCTGGGCCAGCAGTACTCACAATGTACCACTGTAAATCATGATGTGCCATGGTGTGCAACCACAAGCAACTTTGACACTGATAAGCGATGGGGAAACTGTGTTGATCAGAGTGGTAAGACACAGATTTATACAGTATTGTTTGCTTATCAGAAGTTTATCAAAATATTTTCACCATTAACTACAATGTTATAAACATACAAACTGGTAACATACTAGCTATCTATTACTCATCACACAAAACAATTTACTAACACATATTCTACATCATTTTATTCTACCCATAATATCATTAACTAAGAAAGAGGGGAGCAAGGTTCAGGCAGGCCGCTGCGCAGTGCCATCTCCATAGCAACATATGGATAAAAGAAGAGAGATTAGGCAGGCTGCTGTCATTTAGTGCAATAATCACATCAGCAGTAAACATGTTCATTATCACAATTCTATGAATTCGATCTGATTCACAATGCAAAAAAGTGCTAAATAATCGTCAATGTCACTCAGATACACAGGTCGGTACCACTTTATAGTAACCGTCTTTTAGTCTTCTATAAATGGAAGCTAATGGATTTCAGTTAGTAAGATGAATTAATTCCATCAAGTTTTTCGATTTTATCATTTAGCCATAACAAATTGTAAACTAACTGTTAACTAACTAATTAACTAAGCTATAAAATTTCTGTTAATTCATGTTACCTAAATGTTAACTGTTATTATTGGTTAAATATTAATGGTTAAATACAACACAACAACACATAACACTTCAGACTAGCTTTGACAAAATTGCTTACTTTTGTTCAAATATTGTTTCACTTTATGTTACTGATCTCTTGACAATTTTTTTCTCCAGCCTGCAAAGAGAAGACGGTGGCTGATATTGTCTTCTTGGTTGATGGATCTGGAAGTATTAAAGAAAAAAACTTCAAGCGTATCCGAACATTTCTATACAATTTAGTAGATAGCTTTGACGTTTCTCCTGAAAGTGTTCGGATTGCCATGGTACAGTACAGCACCGATCCACATACAGAATTCAGCCTAAATACCTACCAAAATAAAAATCAGATTCTCAAATACATTAAGAAGCTGCCATACAGGGGTGGATGGACATACACTGGCAAAGGACTGAACTTCATACTGAAGAATCACTTTGTGGAAAGTGCAGGATGCCGCGCCAAAGACAACGTGCCTCAGATAGCTGTTGTCATCACAGATGGCAAATCGACAGACGGTGTTCAGCGCAAGGCAAAAAAACTGAGAGATCAGGGCATCACCATTTATACTATTGGTGTCAAAAATGCAGACCAAAATGAGCTGAAACAAATGGCCAGCACCCCTCATGACCAGCATTTGTTCAGCGTCTCTGACTTCAGTGCCCTTAAGGGCATCTCTAAGAAGATTGTCCAGGTGCTGTGCACCGAAGTTGTCAAACCTATAGGTAATTCAGTTCACTAATGTTAACCATGATCATTTGAAGTTTCTGCAGTGTCTTGTACTATTCAATGCATTATAACGGATGGTGCACGTAATCTCCATTTTAGACATTTGAAGGTTTGGCTTTTTAACATGTAGAGCCCTGTTTTCTGAAGTGTAGGTAAGGGCTGGACGGTTGGGGTAACCTGACTCTTATCCGCTAGCTCTGCCTATTTATTTCTTCCAAACCACATTGAATTGTGAAGTACCTTCATAAGACATCTACAATTTATCCCTTGATACTTTTTAGGTACAGCTTTTTTTTACCTCGCCCTTATCCAGTATTATAGAGCTGTAAAATAAAGTATTACCGTCATAAGCAAGGGTTTTTAATAAAAACCTAAATATCTCTCTTCTGGAGCGATCCCCAATGGATGTGTGGAGACATTTGTTTGATCATACTTTTTTTGTCACTGTGGTTCACATTTTCTTTTCCCTAATTAATAGAGCCAACTCCAGTCCCCGATCCTTGTGAAGCGATCACATGTCGGGAGAAGGAAGAATGCAAAAAAGGTGTCTGTGTTCACACATCGGAGGAGACCTGCTCAGCTTTAGGCGACCCCCATTACACAACCTTTGATGGGAAGCGCTACGACTTCCAAGGCACCTGCACCTACACCATGGCAGAGGTTTTGAAAGCAGAGGCAGGCCTTGTTCCTTTCACAGTCCTGGCCAAGAACAACCACAGGGGGAACAGACGGGTGTCTTATGTCAGAAAGGTCACCGTGACTGTGTACAATCACACCGTGACCATCAGCAAAAAAAGGAGCCGAGTTGAAGTAAGGGTTGATTTTGTTGTTGTGCACCTATCCCCTAAGCATTTAAAACTGTATTAGAAATCCAATTTCTTTTCAAACCTTAGCTTAGAAAAATAATCAAGTAGCATTTCATAACATGAAAATGCTTGAAACCAGTTTTTTGTTAGAAATACGGCTAGGTGATTCATTTAGCAGTCTATCTAGCATTAAAGCATGTGGACTTATTACATGAGCCTTGTAACAGCACAAGATAGCAATAGTGGAGCGAAAGAATTTGGAACCACATAGACCGAATGCAAAAGCGAACAAGCAGTTTACATTGAACAGGGTTCCCATGGGTCAGGGAATTTCTGGAATATCAGGGAATTTTGTAGACTGTTGTAGACAGGGAAAATCAGAGAATTTTATCATTTTGCTTGCAAAGTCAAGGAATATCTAGCCTGGGAGTTCCCAAGCTCTTCTGCATGGTCAATTTCTTTTCACTCTGCAAAGCAGCATGATGACCATGGCCGATTTTCTCGCCTGCTTTCAGTATCCAATCACTGAACAAAAAGGGACTAGCATAGCCCTCGATTGCATTCTGCGTCATGTGGTGGCTCTGGTATTGGCTCTGAGCTATGTACAGACGCTAAGATAGACATTTGTAGCGCCCAATATTCAGCTCTGGACAATCGTAAAGAAAAGCAATAAGTGGGTCTCCAGACTAAATATCACTTGTGATTTTAGTTTGGCGATCGCCAGGCTAGGGAATATCAGGGAATTTTGTTAATATCACCATGCATCCCTCTTGTGTCTCAATTTAACTAGAATTAATAAACTCTGATTGGCTGATTCATGCCAGTTAAGTAGGGTTGCAAAAGTCTGGGAATTTGGAAAATCTCCATGGGAATTAATACGAATTTGTAGGATTTTTTTGTGTGAAATCTTTAAACTAACGCTCATTGAAGTCATGAAACCGTACTTATGTAATAATAAAAAATATCATAGTACTGTATAAACCAATAAGATTTTATGCTAATAATGGAGTATCTATTCTTTGATCACAGGCACTCAGCTGAATACTAACCTTAACCTATTGAAATCACACCCTCTACAGTGATTGTGTATAAACCTCCAAATTTTCCTCATCAAATCATCCTCAAAACCCTGCCCCTGTGTCCATAGGATCTATAATATTTAACATGAGATCCAATACATTTCACAGGGAATTTTAAATCTAATCTGAAGTGTATTACTCTGAACCTACACTTTCAGTAGTAACAGATTGCTGACCTTTTTTTTTTTTTTTTACATTTTCCTGCATTCATTTTAGTTCAAGACAAGAATAGCCTACAATCAACTATCGGCAGCTATTAGCTTTAATTCAGTTTTGTATCTGTGTACTGCATGTTAGAATATCTACTCAACATTAGACATATGGATATTGATTTTTCAAAAACCCATTACTACCTCCTCAGGTGGATGGTGAGATTTTTTGCCTGCCAGTGAGTCTAGCTGGGGGAAAGATCCAGGTGGTCCAAAGAGGCAGGTATGCCATTCTGACGACAAATTTCGGCCTGAAAGTGTCTTATGACTGGAATATGATGTTGCGTATCACAGCACCAAGCAGCTACTTCCATGAAGTGGGCGGGTTGTGTGGAAATTACAACGGAAACCGAAAGGATGAATGGACAGGTCGCTCTGGAAGTCAACTATCCTCAGCCCTGGAGTTTGCCAAGAGCTGGAAAGTGAAGGATGGTGACTTGTTCTGTCATGATGACTGTCGTGGAAAATGCCCCAGGTGCTCAGCTAATAAAAAAAAGAAATACAGTGGGGCAAAATACTGTGGCCTCATCACTGACACCAAAGGTGTTTTTGCCAAATGCATCAGCAAAGTTGATCCTGACATGTACTTCAATAACTGTGTGTATGACACCTGCATCAATAAAGGAATCACAAGCTTCCTGTGTGACAATATAGAAAATTATGTGAGTGCATGCATGGAGAAGGGCATCAAAATTGAAGGCTGGAGAAAGGTTGCGAATTGCCGTAAGTTGAATGATGAATATATGTTCTTGGCATTACAGCTAAAGATTACTGAACATTCTATCTGACTGATGAGAAACTGCAAACCTGTTTGAAAAAAATAACAAAGTTGTCATTCTTTTTGCCCTTCACTCTTGTTGCTCACAGCGATGGACTGTCCTGCAAATAGCCACTATGAAGAATGTGGGCCCGCGTGTGCAGCTTCCTGTGCTGAGAGAGATGCTCCATCCACCTGCAAGTCGCCCTGCGTAGAGGGCTGCCAGTGCAACAATGGCTTTGTACTCAGTGGTGATACATGTGTACCATTGGCGTCATGTGGCTGCAGCAGTAATGGCCGTTATTACACTGCAGGGCACACATTTTGGGCTGACAACACGTGCACTAACAAATGCACATGCAAGTCTGGAAAACTTCAGTGCACTGCTACCAAATGCAAGAGTTCTGAAGTGTGTTCTCTAGAGAACGGTGTGAGAGACTGTTATCCGCTGTCTTATGGTACATGCCGCGGCTCTGGTGATCCACACTACCGCTCATTTGATGGCAAGAAATTTGACTTCCAGGGAACCTGCACGTATTATTTATCCAAACTAATCAACACTACAGATCCAACTCTTGAACCATTTGAAGTACAAGTCCAAAATGAGAATAGAGGCCGAAACAAGGCAGTGGCATTCACCAAGACAGCCTTGATTAAAGTGTATGGATACACCATTGTTTTGAGCAGCGATAGTCCTGGTAGAGTGATGGTAAGTTCCTCTATTTGTCAAACTAGAAACTGTAATTAATCTATAACTTTAATATTCATGAATTTGGTGAAGAATGATGGGGGTTTGATTACTACACACAAGATGAGGCATTCTCAGTAACTTGGTTTCTATCCAATTTGTTTGCATTAACGAAAATTCACCCCAAGAATGTTTGCATCTGCATGTATCAACTGTGTAATGAAAATAAGAAAATAATATTGCACTAATCAAGTGATGTGTTCCGACAAGTTGGTGGCTTAATGTCTTGGCGCCATTGCTTTTTAATAATGGACTATGGACAGTGCAGAATATGCAGAAGTTAATCTGTTTCCATCCAACTTCAGTCGCATTAAGCAAATTAGATTTATGTTCACATTTTGGAAGATGCAAATTTGTAGGTGTTTGCATTTGATTTTTTTTTTTGCATACATTGAACATCACAACAAGTTGGATGGAAATGTGCCTCGATAAAAAAAATCCTCAACTGTCATATAATCCTGTGCTGTCCCATATAGGTTAACAATGTTTTTGTAAACATGCCACTGACCCTGAACGATGGACGACTCTCTATTATTCGAAGAGGGCGTGCTGGAGTGGTGAAAACAGACTTTGGCTTGGAAATGCTGTATGATTGGAGAAGCTACGTGTCAGTCACAGTCCCAAGCACCTACAGTGGACTGCTTGGTGGCCTATGTGGAAACTTCAATGGCAAGGGGCAGGATGACATGCTCACACCCAACAAAACACCTGCCAAAAACCCAACAGAGTTTGGTACAAGCTGGAAAGCAAAGGATGACCCTCGGTGCAAAGATACATGTGAAGGCAAGTCCTGCCCCGTGTGTGACATCAACTCAAAACAGAATAAGCCGTTCCAGAAAGCCTGCAGCATCCTCACAGACAAGACTGGTCCCTTCAAGGACTGTCACAGCAAAGTGGATCCAGAGCAGTACTATAATGACTGTGTTTATGACATGTGCATGTATCAGGGCCACTCCTCTGCACTCTGCAATGCCCTCAGTACTTACACCTCTGTGTGTCAGGAGGCCAAAGCCAAAATCGACGTTTGGAGAACAGGCACATTTTGTCGTGAGTAAAATCAAGTTTACAGGACATGTCAATATCGAACTAAATGTTTGTCCTTATTCATAAGACTATACTACTTAATCCAAGCTGTCATCCATAGTCAACGGCCTCTGTTCAGTTGAAGATCTAAATGGTTTGTCCTTGTTTTGGCAGCACTTGCTTGCAAAGCAAACAGCCACTATGAGTTGTGCCCATCTAGTTGTTCTTCAATGTGCCGTGGTATTGAGGAGCCTGACAATTGTGAAAACACCCCCTGCAGTGAGGGCTGTGAGTGCAACGATGGGTTTGTGCTGAGTGATGGGCAGTGTGTACCAGAGCAGCATTGTGGTTGTGAGTACAAGGGCCGCTACTACCAGCAAGGGCAGGTGTTTTTCCTCGAAGACAAGTGCAAGGGACGTTGTGAGTGTGGAAACAACGGCAGAGTTCAGTGCCAAAATGATTTCTCCTGTGAGCCTGATGAAGTGTGCCGCATCCAAGACGGCACGAAGGGTTGCTTCCCCACCACAAGAACAACTTGCTCTGTATCTGGGACGGGACACTATCGCTCATTTGACAACAGGCGTTTTAGTGTCCCTGGTAACTGTGTGTACAAAATGGCGGAGGTAACTCTGGACAATAAGGGTAAGAGGGTTCCCTTCAGTGTGGTCATCCATCAGGAATCCACGGCCAAAGATCCTGTGGTCACACGGAGTGTGCAAATAGAGCTCAATGGCTACAACATTGTTATGCAGCCTGGAAGAATCTGGGAAGTTCTGGTAATTGTAATTTCAGTTTTTCTTCCATATAGACGTTCAGCTGTAGTCTGTCATATATTTCTTCACTTGATTCACAAAGCAACCTTTTTTGTTGGTTAATATCTGTCAAGGCCCTGGAACAATTTCATTTCCATATGCATCATTGAATTTCTCGATATGACAATGAACCAATATTGCAGTCCACTCCGTTTCTCAATTTTGCCTCCTGTTTCTTTCCCCACTCCACTGACAGCTTGATGGCATCCGAGTGAATCTCCCTCTCCAACTAGATGATGAGAATGTGCGGGCCTATCAGAATGGACATTACATTATACTGAAAACAAACTTTGGCTTGGAGGTGGCCTATGATACCATATCCGCGGTCAGAATGGAAATACCATCCTCTTACAAAGGTGTGCCATTAGGCCTCTGTGGAAACTACAACAGTAACCCAGATGATGATTTCACCCTACCTGGAGGTGCCCAGGCCTCCTCAGCAGAAGCCTTTGCTGAAGGCTGGGTCATGAATCTGACAGGCGTGACATGTCAGACAGGCTGTGGCTCCCAGTGTCCCACTCCACCACCAGACCAGCAGAATAAAGGCAAAGAATTGTGTGAAATCTTAAAAGACAAAAAGGGGCCATTTTCAAAATGCCACTCTACTGTGCCACCGCAAGAGTACTTTGAGAGATGTGAGAAAGATGTTTCAGAACAAAGGGGAAGTAAAGATGTCCTCTGCCAACACCTGCAGAACTACGTGGCTGTCTGTCAGGAATCAGGGGATTCGGTTAAGAGCTGGCGAAATGAAACATTCTGTCGTAAGTGTTTCTCATGCAATTGTATTTTATGCACTCTGTGTTCATTTTCTGATTGGAATATATGCTTTCAAATATAAAAACAAACAAAATATTACAGGCACTGGAATGTGGAGCCTGATGGTAATTTTGTAGGGTTACCAAAAGTTTTAGCGGAGACCAAATGAGGTTAGAAAAATCAAGACTCAGGAGCAGTGGCGGAACAACTGAACCTAAGGCCCCGGGGCAAAACACCAAATGGGCCCCCCCACCCACTCCCAAAACGCACACACGCAGGCACGCACACACCCCCAAGCGCACATAGGTGCCGGCGCTGAAATAATTTCTACAACGATTCAGACAGAACAATGTATATCGCTCAGTAATGTGTCCATTCGGCATGTAGCCTACTTTAAGGACGCGCGCACGCAATTCACAGTTCACAGATATTTTTTTGACACACGGAAACAGCTATTTCAAGAGCTCATTTAGTAGCCCATGCTAATAATCCATGCTTGAAACTACTGCACCAAAACAATGACACACCAATGCATATAAAACATAGCCAGCCGCTCAAATAAAAACCTGAGTCTTACCTTCATGCAGTTAACGAAATACGGCAGCTTGCTCTTCTCCACAACCTTGTCTATGGATAGCAGTGTCATTACTAGCCTACTACTAGTGCAGCTATAGCTAAAGCTGCAATTGAGTTGATGATTTCGTGCATATTTCGCTATCAGTAAACAGTGCTCTTTTCAATTTGTCTCGTTTTTGCTCCGCTCCCTCCCCCTTGTGTTGCTTGGAACCCCTGTTAATTTTTTAGCCTGGCCAGCTCAACCTCTCCTAACTGTGGCTACTATAGATGACTTTCAGTTTCCAAACGAATAGTTGTTTTGCTACTCTGCCTTGATGCTCCCAGAAGGCATTGCTTTTTTAAAACATTATTTAAAAACAATCAAATAAAAAATTCATTTCAAACAATGCACAATTTCTAACATGCCAATGAGAGAGCTAGTTAATAATGACTGACAAACAATTTCCTGATTCTCAATCTCCCTTTCCACATTCCTAACCCTTCTCTACATTGGCCAGAGCTACAGCTAGTGCTAGCACAGGGACAGGGTACTGAGTCATGTTCACAACTAGTAGAAGCAGACGGTGAAGTAAAAAAAATCTTAACTCAAGAGGTCTAAAGATCGCCTTCTCTTTATTATTCTGTCCATCCTCTATTGTTCCCC
This sequence comes from Sardinella longiceps, assembly GCA_027497455.2. Lineage (NCBI taxonomy): Eukaryota > Metazoa > Chordata > Actinopteri > Clupeiformes > Clupeidae > Sardinella > Sardinella longiceps. Next base: position 23,234,878 of record JAODXP020000019.1, read on the forward strand.
GCTTTTACTTTTAAACATGTTTCATCCGTGCATATTCTCGTAAACAACCAACAAAGAAGCCATGGGCATTTCTTCCCTAGTCCACTGACAGCTGACGCAGCAGGACGATGGCTTTCATACTGTACTACCCATCATGCATTGCACTTTTTGCAAATTGCAAAATGTAAAAACAACGAGGCTAAATACATAACAGCTTAGTTTTGCTCGAAAACCTTGTAATTTATATTATTTTAAGTGTCTGGAAATTAAAAGATTATTATTATTATTATTTTTTTTACAAATAACCATGATAAGAATGATAAGCAAAGACAAGGGGTATATAATGTAATGCACAACTTACTACTGTCATTTATCTCACACAGTGGGAGGGCCCTGGGCCCAAGGGCGGTGGACCCGCACCCCCCCATAGCTCCGCCCCTGCTCAGGAGTACCTTTACCTTGAGACGGCAAGATCCATCAGCTGCTCTAACAAGGAATAGCCTGACTATAAGTTTAGTTCCAGGTTGACAGAGGGTGGCGTTGATAAAAGGTGGTCATCCCAGTTGACTTGGACCAAACAGAATTAGACCTTGATTAGTGTCCGTGTGGTACCCATGCAGAGTAGATAGCTACTGACACAGGGGACAAACGTAGACAGTGCGAGCACCAAAACAAGCTAAGAACATATTATTCCACACATAATGAATAATGAAATAAAAAACATAATATCACAGCCATGGAAAGGCAGTTGAGGCAGGCCTAGCTCAGACTTGAAGACAAGCTGCATATGGCTATGAAAATAATACCTTCCGATTCCATTTCTTTCAAGCCTTTGTCTCTCATACCACAGAAATGTTGAAATTCTGGTTGGAAAGAATTACAAGATTTTTTTATTCTGTCCTATAGCTATGCAGTGCCCAAAGAACAGTCAGTACGAACTCTGTGCTGATACCTGTTCCACTACCTGTGCCAGTCTCAACATGCCTCAGAAGTGCTCACATTGCCAGGAGGGATGTGAGTGTGAGGATGGCTTTGCGTTTGATGGTGGGGAATGTAGGCCGCTGGGGAAATGCGGCTGTGTGGTTGATGGACTCTATTACAAGGTGAATACGTGTGTTTGCCTGAATGTGTTTGTGTGTGTATGAGAGAGGGAATGTTCTGTATGTACTTGAGTCTATTTTGTTTAGTATGTACAGTAGATCAAGATGAATGTGGACCAGCTGATGGGATCTCGGTTGTTTATGTTTGAGTTTATTTTTTAATTTATTGATAGATATTATATTGATATATTTATTATTGTTAATCCAAAACCGAACAAAACATACAAGAGAGCAACTCACCCCAGCCCGAAGCCTTTCCTGATTTTGGGGATAGGCTGCCCTCATTACCTCTGCCAAGGAGGTTGTGTTTTCGCCAGTGTCTGTGTGTGTCTGTCCAAAAAGTACTATTTGGATTAAAATTTTAAGACAACATGTGTATTGGGACAAGTAATAACTGATTCAATTTTGGTGGTGATCGTTGATCCAGAACAGGCTGGAATTTATATTGTATCTGCAACCACATTGCCTTGACGGAGGTCTTCGCTCTCCTTGTGCTTTTCTAGTTTATTATGTGCTGTAATTGTCTGAGCATGCAAATGGAGTCATGTCTGTATAATGTGTATTGTCCTGCAGTCTGGAGAGGCTGTGACGAATGAAGACTGCACACAGAGATGCTCCTGTGTAGATGGTACGTTTTCATGTGAGAACACTACCTGCTCAGAAAAACATGCCTGTGACATCAAGAAAGGAGTAAGGAACTGCTATGAACTGGGTGAGTCCCTTGTAAAAAATATTTTTCCTTTTTTAGCAATGGTCATTATGATGATAGTTGCATGACAACTATTTCGAAGATTAAAAACAAATGATTAAAAAGTTAATGAATGAGATAATTGAATTTATAATGTTTTTTTTTTTTTTTACAGATCCCTGTGTCGCAATGAATTGCCGTGAGAAGGAGAAGTGTGTCAAGAATGGTTCCGCTGTACAGTGTGTGGCAGAATCTTCAGCTACCTGTTGGACCATAGGAGACCCACACTACAAAAGCTTTGATGGCAAGCTTTTCTCTTACCAGGGCTCTTGCACATACACCCTGGTTCAGACAACAGGTCTGGTTGACAAATTGACGCCTTTCAGCATTGTGACCAAAACCGAGATGGAAAGTAAGCACAGAGGTGCCTACTTAAAAACTGTAACAATCAACATGGAAGATGTCAAGATTGTTGTCGTGTATGGTGATCCAGGCAAAGTGCTGGTCTGTAACATTTTTTTCAAATCATAATTGTCTGTACTTGCCAAGACTGCTGAATAATCAAAATTGAAAGAAAATGTTAGTGAATCTTTTTTGACTGAAGCTGGTCACATAAGTGCTTTTGGTACCACTTTATAATAACCATCCCTTATAAAAGGTTATTAAATAACTGTATTTAACAGCATAGTTAATTAGTTAGTTAAGAGTCTGTAATACGTTAAAATTAACGATAAAATTGAAAAATGTAACTGATCCAAACCACTAACTTTTACTTATTGATGATAAGTTATACCACTGCTTGGTCAAATTTCCTATTGTGATGCGCTATTTAGAACGTGCATTATTTTTCAGGTAACTGCACGGCTATGAAGTAGTTCCACTTTTCCGTCCATATTCAGACTTGCATATCAATTCGCCCAACTCACTCTTATTTTTAAATGAACTGTCACGTTAACACAGCATCATAATTTAGTGACCCGACTGCCGTTCATGACACAGCAACATTGTAACTTGTGACCGCGATGGTTTTTATATTACTAGACTTTATTTGCATGTATGGGAAACAGTGTATTTACACTGCCCAAGACATGTTAGAATCTTTGGATGTAGCGCTTGACTGTACATTAGAACTAGTAACAGCAGTTTATCTTGGTAAGTTTTGATTGAGACAGTGTGTGGAGGAAAACGAAGTAGTTCTGCAAACGAGCTTGTCTTCAGCCATCAGCTAGCCACCTAGCTATCAAAACAAGCATATTGTTAGCCAAAGGACATAGCGCAAAAGTGGTAGCAATGGCATAAGAAGGATAATGAACTCCACGGCGTGCAGATATAGAAAAATATTGCACTTAACAAAGTTATAAAGCAACTCGGCTGGCGCCTCATTTGCCTTAGAACTTCGAACTTGCATTATTTTTCTATATATGCAAGCCGTGTTGTTCATTATCCCTGACCTATTTAATGACCATTTATAGGTGATCGTTGTTACAAAGTGGTACCATTCTCTATTTCAGGTTGATGGCACTACCTCTACGCTCCCTGTTACACTCAAGTCTGGGAGGATCAGAATGACCAAGGAGTCCTACAAGGGTGTTCTGAAGACCGACTTTGGAGTGGAGATTATCTTTGACTGGGGGGAGACATTACATGTCACTGTGCCTAGTAGCTACTATAAGAATCTGGAAGGCATGTGTGGAACCTATAATGGTGATGAGTCTGATGATTTCTCCACTCCTGATGGCACTACCAATGTCAGCCTTGAGAAGTGGGTAGAAGCCTGGAGCTTTCCTGAGGCCAACAGCTCCTGCTTACATGCCTGCCAAGGCCAGTGCCCAGTCTGCACAGCAGAGGATGATTCACGTTATAAAGAGGAGGAGTATTGTGGCGAGATTGGAAAGAACAATGGTGTATTTGCCGCCTGCAATGCCAAGATCCCAGGGAAGCTGTTGGCAGACTGCCTTTACAACATGTGTATCCATGAAGGAGACAAAGAGATGTTGTGCAAGATTATGGCCAATTATGCCAAAATCTGCCAACTTAATGGTGCCGAAGTTTCTAAACAGTGGCTGCAATCACTCAACTGTTGTAAGTGGAGTTATTAAGTTATTACGTACCTAATTTTGATTCGGTAGCCAAAGTACATATAATACAAAAGGCAGCACACAAACACTACTTGGTTTGCTAGGATCAGTAGATATCATTACAGTGTCAAGGCAGCTGTTTTGCCATTTAATTCTGGAAGACTCATTGACTGCCAGCAGTTTTCAGAATAGAGAGCTCCATACTGCCAGAAGTTTTGGAGAATTTTGACAAATTTTTAAAGAGACACAGAATATTATGTGTTATAACTACATAAACACTGAAACTACCATAAGAAAGAGCAGAAAGTTTGTTTCTACCCCTTTCCATTGCTTAGAAATCAGCAGGCAAACATAATCTACTTTCTCCAAAAACTCCCAGTTTTGACCAAAGAAAGGGAGAAAATTAACGTTTTGTTTGACAACAATAGTGTCTTGGATGCGCATATTTTTGGGTCTACTGGCATGTCAAACATAGGGAAAATGTCTTCCTTCGACAAGACCACAAAAACAACAGCAATAGGGTTTTTTTGGTAATAAAACACATTGTTGTAACAACGTAAACATATGCAATTACAGACTGTGACAACGATAACCTAGTGATCTACATCTGGTTCGTAAATCTTACCTGACCCAGAACTGTGAGCTAGCTGGGCAGTGAAACAAGTCGCTGACTGACCCCAGGTTGATCTCCTCTCTCTCCCACGATCGGAACAATAGTCATGGCGGTGATACATACTCTGATTGACTGTGAACTGCATAAACTTCTACGATTTGCATCTACGCTTTACTAGCGACATATTCAGCCATGTCATTAGCTTTCTCTACTTCTCCCTTAGCTTAGTGGTCCCCAACCACCGGGCCGCGACCCAGTACCGGGCCTGGGGAATTTCCTAATTGGGCTGTGCTACATGACGAGAGAAAAAAAACAAAACATGCAAACTCAATGTACTTTGCATACAGTTTTTAGATACTATGTATGCATGTTTGCATTTGGCAACGTCTGGCTGTCCTGCTTCAACACATTTGTTACTTAGTTGCGTTGATCAACCTTCTCTTCAGCGTAGCCCCTGTTCACTTCACTTCACTTGATCAGTTCTTGGCAAACGGTAGTGTCAAGGTTAGCAAAACTGCTAGAATGAGCAAAAAATAAACGTCTCTTCTTTTGGAAGGGGAAGCTGGGGAGAGACCCATTGATGATGATAGTGAGAAAGCAAGCTTGATTTATGGGGAAGACAAGTGGACAGGGGGGTATTTGATATGTTCAAAACATTAGTGGGGATTTTGGGAGAGGCTGAGGCAGGACCTTCTCTCTCACAGCAGGTGCGCGATCATCTCCTTTCAAATGAGTCTAAGCATTACTTCCCATCCTCCAAAGATCCATAGCAAACGAATGAGTGGGTCCGCAACCCATTTGTCAATATCCCGAATCACTTGTCAGTGCAGGAGGAAGATCAATTGATTGAAGTAGCAAATGACGGTGGTCTTAAAAGTAATTTTGAGCAAACCTTTTCGGCAAAAACCAAAGCGGAATATCCGAGATAGCCAAGAAAGCGCTAAACATGTTGCTACCATTTCCCACCACATACCTATGCGAGGCTGGGTTTTCAGCAATGGTTGCAACTGAGACAAAATTGCTCAATCGACTGGACGTTTCAAATTTTGCGATGGCGCTATCCGTTTTCAGCCTCTATTTCCACGCAAAGACTGTGTTGGCCAACGCAGTCTTATCTACAGAAAGGACACACCTGCCTGAAATCGCAAAGCTGCACCTGAAATCGCAACCTGCGCTTTGAGGGAGGGGAGTGGGATGCATCTAATTTTGACCTATTCCGTGGTATTTACAAAGACTGCCCGTAAGAGCATGTCTGTATTTTGCGTGGGGCAAATACGTCTCTTCAAAGCAGGTCTAAACCAAGCGCAAATCGTTTTGTGTTAAAATTTACTTTGTTTAATGACAGCAGTGATCCGGACAAAATGAAGACAGATACATGTTTGGGAGCAGATACATGTTTGCCACGAGAATTACTCTCTTTTCTAATTGAGCTAAGAAGAAATCATCTGACGATACAAATTAAACAGCAATACCACAGGCATTATTCAATTACTGATTGTAATCAAAGATGACGTTCATATTCCATCCCAACAGATGTTGAACTGAACAAATCTCTAAAATAATAATAAAGAAGCCATGCTCCAGTCTGCTTTGAATTTATTTTCCCCATTATTTTTAATCAATTCCAGTCTAACACATTAATTTAAGGATCTGCCAGTTATTTCTTGTAACGTCAAACAAAATATCATACTGCTTTTTTCGTGTGGTGAGGACTTTTTGGCCAATAACTGTCCATTACCTCATAAACTAATAACGCCATTGCTAAACTAATTCTTCATTGCAAAACTTCTGCTTGCGCCCGGTGTTCCACTCAGGATCCAGGATAGAGATTACATGCGAGCGCAAGAGGCACGCTAATTTTGCACTAGAGGGCGGCGTAAGCGCTGTTTGCCTTATCTGTTTGAGGATTGATAAATACATCGCAAAATGAGGAGGCACTGCATGCGGCGCAAATAGCCTAGTCTTAGTAAATGAGGGCCTGAGAGTGTCACTATCTTCCATCACCCCGAGATGGAGTCGCCTTGTTGCGGTGGAACAAGCGCAGGGCTCTCACTGATTATGTGGCCTCATTAGTAATACACTTTTAGTTCACTAGTCTACATACTGTATTTTGATGAGCATGTTCAGCTCTCCTTGATATATAGCTTCAATACATTCAGTTCAATAGTTCAATACATTCATCAGGGTTACCACGGGTCAGGGAATTTCAATAAAGGCTGTTCCAGACAAGGAAACTCAGGGAATTTTGCTTGGAAAGTCAGGGATTATCAGGGAATTTTGTTATTATGTGTATCACCACACACCCTATTTTGTTTCTCAATATTTTTCAATTTCACTGTAATGAATTTACACTCCGATTGGCTGATTCATGCCATTTAAGTAACATGAGGGAGGACATAAGGACTAGTTTTTCCGTTTTAAATGATCTTTTCTGCTCGGGGCCCAATCATTTTGTTTTACGGGAGGTCATGGAATTTCAGCTTTTCGGGCAGGGAAAGTCATGGAATAATTAGAGAATGTTAAGTCCGAGTCTGTGGAAACCCTGATTCATATTAGTTGTGTTTCAAGTGTAGTTCATTCATGCATTCATACATTCATGTTTAGTTATTAACTTCTTCAAGTTTACTATACAGAACTGTTCATTGTTCATGAATAAATGGAGTATATTTTCAAGTAGGCCTAATGCGCGAATATGTGAACAACAACATATGTGAATTGAACATTATATATGTAGGCCTATGTGGAAATATGAATTCTGAACTTGATACCCTTCCAAATGCCATACCGAGGACAATTTAGTTGATGCTTGTTAGCTTCATTAGCTTGCTAACCAGCCAAATTAATTTGTCACCACAGTAAATGTTGCTACTTTAGCTTGCAATCCTCGCATTTTGGGGGCGTTAACCATACTTGGCCTCTGTATCTATACCTGTTGTTTGTAGCAGTCAAGTTGTAGGCACTTACAGCAGTTTGTTGACAGGGATGTCCACCCAGGTTTTGATCCTAGGACATCCTAGATTTCATTTTTGTATAACAAACTTTTATAGCAGCCCATGTCTGTTATATCCCCTTTGCCCTCTGGTGCACAATGGAAAATACAGAGTAATTACTGGCTGTAAAAGGTAATCTATTACTGATATCCCACAATGTTGTGATGCATAGAATAGATTGCAGAAATGGCTAAATAGTTTGACCAAAACTAATTGTTGTACAATTTACTACAGCAACGTTTTGGAAAATGTATCTTATATTTGTAAGCAGCTAAGGAATTGAAGGTCAATATAGACAAGAATTCTTTAATGTAATAGGCTAATATTATTCAACTGTTGTTTCACTTCAACAGAAGTCTGAAGAAATGTGCAGAATCACTGAAGAAGAACAGTGGATCTCGACACAAAAACCAAACAGGAGCATCAACCAAGAAAATTAACCATTTTTATCTCTTTTAACCAGCATTTGTCCTTCCTTACTCTTACATATAAAAGTTATAGTAGGGTTTAGGGTCATAGTTAATTAATAAGGAAAAGAGGCTTAACATAGAATATCCTTTAGATCATTACAGGATCATCATAATAATGTATAATGTATAACAATACAATATTACAGCTTATTGGGGACACTTTGATCGTATGTAATGTTGGTCTCTACAATAAAGATATATTACAGCAATTTGTTTTCTAAGTTTAATGTTTGGAATATTGGTAACACTTTCTATGAACCCAGTACTTATATGAGTTATGACACTTTCATAAAGTCTTATAACTAATGACATTAGTGTTCATAACTGTTACAATCTCATGTCTATACTCATAATGCATTATAAGGTTTCAATTTGTTATTTGTCCTTTTACATTTGTTCATGTTGCATAATGTTGAGTTAAAAGTGCTCAGTGCATACCCTAAATAAAGTAAGATGAGCATAATTACTCATGAAAATGCTCCATAAATGCACCATAACAGACAAAGTTAAGTGTTCCCCTGGCATCAAAAGTTCAAAACAGTGGCCCTCAGACAGCATTTCAGCCAAATTTCATGTTCTTATACCAAAGTAAATGGTTTTTATTCCAACCATAAGTAACAATGGCAGCCATCTTGAAAAATGGCCACCATATTGAATTTTTGGGTGGCCAGGGCCTTTTTCCTAAACAGTGGCCCTCAGACAGTATGTCAGGCAAATTTCATAGTTTTATACCAAAGTAAATGGTTTCTACACTAACCATTTAGTAGCAGTGGTGGCCATTTTGAAAAAATGGCCGCCATATTGAAATTTTGCGTGGCCAGCGCTTTTTTTCAAAAAAGTGACCCTTGGAGAGTATTTGTGCCAAATGTCATGCTTTTATACCAAAGTGAACGATTAAGTCACTAATCTGCTCTACTATAACTGGATAAATATTACCTGTGTTGGTGTAAACATGCCCTTATCGGAACATATTGCTGTTGGAAAATAGGGTGAGAGCATGCGGGGCTGTGGGAACATAGGGCCCAATTTCCAAAATCTCCTAACAAATGTGGGAACATAGGGCTGTGGAAACATAGGGCTGTGGGAACATAGGGCTGTTAGAACATAGAGCTGAACCCGGTCAATGACGCAACATAAATTAGACAAGCGAAGTGCTGTCCCGTTTTGTAGAGGAAGGTTACGACCTCTGTGCTTCTCAATACACAATCGTTGGGTGTCTCACCTTGGAGGGCACTCGAAGAAAAGTGCAAGTGTTTAGGGAGGAAAAATGGGATTGGGCCTGCAGCAGCAAATCCTGTGTGCTATTCAAACAAGGGATCAGACAAATGTTGTGATTTCATTGATTCTTGACTAATCAACAATCAAGAAAATTGTTCCAGGAAGTCACTAACGTCAGAAGTGAGTGCTGAGAATATATTGCTGTGCAGCAAAGCAAAGAACGGGATTCAGCCTTAAAGGAGCTGTGTGTAGGATTGTGGCCAAAATTGGTACTACAATCATGTTCAAAATATTTTGTTGCTTTCAGCAGTCTCCATCTTTCAATAGCATCTCCTATACATATCCTTGTTTTATTTCTGACCTTGTCAATATATGTTTTGGAAGCATAATGAGGCCTTGACTGACAACAACACAAATACCACTTGAAATGACAACATAAACACTACTTGTGGGCTGCAACCTAGTTGTTGTCCAGCAAGAATATTTGCATTTGAAAAGCTGTCAGTGATATAAGTATTTAAAATGAACATGATTCCTTCAGGTCTGGTGACATATCAGGGCCGTTTAATGATTATTTGGAATACAGTACATTTCTTACACACAGCTCCTTTAAAGGAGACTGTCTTAAAAATGTTAAAACATGATACCGGTTCGGACTTGCAGAATCGTCCACCTCCATACAAAATGCTCATTAAAACAAACACAAACAAACTGTATTGGTAAGATTAGAAAACTGTATTGGTAAGATTAGAAAATAAAAAACACAACACTAACAACATCAAACATTCCAAAACATTAAAGCTCTATTTTAGCCTGGGAATTCCCATGCTCCTTTGCTCGCTTATTTCATTTCACTCTGCAGAGGAGCATGGTGACTATGGCCGTTTTTCTCGCTTACTTTCGGTATCCAATCGCAGAACAAAAAGGGATTTGTACGGCCCTTGATTGCATTTTACGTCACGTGGTGGCTCTGGTATTGGCTCCGAGGTATGTACAGACGCTATGATAGACATTCGTAGCGCCCAATAAACGGCTATGGACAATTGTAAACGATGCTTCCGCTACGAGAAATGCAATAGGTAGGTCCCCAGACTAAATATCACTTGTGATTTTAGTTTGGCATTCGCCAGGCTAGCTCTATTTGGCAAGTCTACGTAATTCCGAGACATATTAATTAATTTATGTTGATTTGTGTTAGTGGCCTGAACTGCCTTGTCTTATTACGTATCTCAGCAGCATTGAAAAAGAGGGTTTCCTCTCAATTGCATTTCTGAGTATGCTATGAATGAATGTATTGTTTAGCTTGTGACAAGACAATAACCTCTGTATTGGGGATGAAGATGTCAGCAAACAGTATCATCCAAGCATGAGGGCATACACTGTACCACACCCGAGAACCCATGCCAACGACATTAGATCCTGTTTCAACAGGTTTACTCTGCTTGCTTTAAGGCCAATTCATATAGAGATCCGTAATGACACAAGATCGTTAGAGAGGAGTTACGGCCGTATGAATCAAACGTTGCATGTTGTTGCAAGCAGTTTAGATTGTTGCTGGCTTTTACCATGTTGAAGCCTGTCTTCTCATGAATTTTTGGCCTGTAGCGGTTTTAACACACGATTCATCCTTGTCAAAATGGTTTCAGTGAAGGAGGAAGATGTAAGCTATCTTTCATGGGATGTTTGTCATTTCAAGTGACATGCATATTAATCTCTTTCCATTGACTACTTGCATTATGCCTTATTCACATCAATAGATAACCCCCCTTAAGTCAATAAATTCATACTTCTCAATGTTCACAGTTATTTATTTGTATAATGACCTCTGCAAATGTACTATTTAATGACTACGGTCATGGCAACAGGTTTTTTGCTTCAGATTCATGTAGGCCTATGTATATCATTTCGTGCATACTGTAGGCTTAGAGATCATTCACTTCATCAATGGAACTTCATTGAAAATGAGCTGTGTTCTAAAGAATGTTTCAAGTTCAAGTTGCATTACAAACTATTTATCAATATGACAAACATTTCAATTTAAAAGATATTTGTGTTAAGGTTTCTCTAGTTGTTTTGGCAAATAGCTGTATAAGCGGATAATGAATTGGGTCATTATATGAAAATATTTCCCTTGAAGAGGGAGCGATCTCCAATGTGCACTGGTCACAATGACCGACGGACAATACATTATCCATCCATCATCACCCAGTGGAATGGAATACTGATTTCTGATTGGCTGTCAGGGTGACCGTTAATTCTAGATAACAGGACACCCGAGGCATTGTTGGGTTAAAAAAGTTTCACCAGCGTTTTATATCAATGCTCTTTAGAATGCAGCCTTGCGGATCTTCTTTCATATGAAAATAGTACCCCAACCGAACAGGATAACTTCTTTCTAAACGGAGCCACATGTTTCTTTTATGTTTTAAACACTTGCTTACCATCTATACGTTTTAGTTGCAACCGGAAAAATAATGAGTTTTACTTTTAAAGAGTTGCTGAATACAGCTTTAAGGTGTTGGGGTGTGGACATGTAACCTCACTCACGTCAGATGCAGCGCCCCCTCAAGCGCATCCATCTGATGTCGAGTCCATTAAAAGATATTTCAGGTCCGATATTAACCAACCGAACCAACCAGGAGACGCGTATGAAGCACAGGGCGGGATTTTTCAAGTACCCCCAGCTGCGGACTTGCAGCCTCAATGTGGGCTGGGCTCAATGTTGAGCACAACCCTCGTTGTAGCCTACGCGGCTCAATGGTGAGCACAACCCTACCTGTAGCCTACCGTAAGGCCTGTCTATGGTAGGACCAGAGTGGTATAGAAAAATCTCTGGCTCTGGGTTAAACAGGCTAACAGAAAAATGAAAAACGTACCGGTTGCAATGGAGATCTATAAGTAAGTGGCAGCATTATAAAATACCTTGCTCATACTTGCACATTGTAAGAGCAAGTCGGTTCGATTCAAATGTTCGGGCAAAATTGGACACAGTGTTTTAGGCATGGATAGGCAAATGCATCAGGGAACTAATGTTTCCAAGTTTTCCATTATAATATATTAACCATTCATTACCGTCATTCATTACTTCCTCACGACACAAGTTTCCGGTGGACTGAGTGACCGTTTTCGTGTAGGCTACTATTACGATGTTTCATGCCTATACACGGTTTAATCATTCTCAGCAGTGACCCTGTTTAAACCTGACTCAATTTTGTCTGTTTTGCGTGTATCATTTGCACGGAACAAATTTTGTTTCCTCGTGTTAACGTTATGTGTTTAGTTTTGTTGCCTATGGTTCAACCATTCGCTCCCCCCAGGAAAATATAGTCATTCTCAGTCGTGGCCCTAAAAACACGCACAACTTTACAATGCCCATGGAAGAAAGGATTTTTGACCAGGCGTTGCGCTCATAGGCTGAAGCAATCCATTAGCAATGAGGGTTGTGCTCAACATTAAGCCCAGCCCACATTGAGGCTTCAAGTCCGCAGCTGGAAGATACTCGGAACAAACTTACAAAACATATCTAACAGTTACACTTGAAAGAGACACTCTATATTATAGAGTATATACAAACTATATTATGCGAGTTGAATCGAGTATTGTAGCAATTATGCCGCAGATTCTAGCGTTTATGTTTGTTTTGAACATGTGAAAAACTATAAATTACGTGGGCTCATGGGATGCAACTGGTAGGTTTCGATTTAATTGGTTGACGTAGGATGACGGACAAGTGGTTTATCCAAGTATATGTCAGGATTTTTGATGACGTCTGGTCTTCTGAAACAATTGTCTTATCATGCGACATCAGATGCGTGCGCCTAAAAGGACGCTGCAGCTGACGTGAGTAAGGTTAGTGTACATGTAAAAACAACCGCGAAATATTACTAAACTTAGATGATAAATTGATGTATATTTATATGAATTCTTAAGATGTTTGTTTATTTAAAAAAAATAAACAACAGACTTATCAAGCAAAAGAGCATAACTGAGGTTAGCACTTGACTGAAATCAGACTAACTGCTAAGCTTTACGATACTTTGATCAGAATATCAGCCATTATAACAACAGTTTCGCAGAGAGCATGGTAGAACCATATTTCCTGGTGATGCCTCAGATAGCTACTGTGTTGACGCCTAGAAGATGCTGGGCTACACAAGCCCTTCTAGTACACCAGTGATCACACTCACTCCTCCGTTTCGAAATAACCGGGGCAGCACGACGAATCAGGATCGTACGGGACTGAGATTTCAGTGGGTATGACTGCTTCAATGTTGATTGGTTCCCGACCTAGAGCGGCGCTTACGTGACGACACGTCCTAGCGAATTCACAAAGCTTGCCACGATCAGCAGCTGGTCAGACCAGTGTCATGTCAATGTCGATATGAGTGTTGCGTCCAACCATGTGCAAGGCATGCTTGTGACTAAACCACGCCTGCGGATGAGGCGTGAACGGGCTAGTGTGCACATGTACAGCCTGTTACCATTTACAGGCTACTGGTTGACCAGGAAAAGAAGCATAGTCAGTATTCCATAATCTTTGACTTTTGAACAAGAAACCTAACCATCTCTGTTTTTCCAGCTCAGACATTTCCTCATAGGAGTACATGTGTGCTAAGTCTGTCTTATCTTAATTAATGCCAAATGACAGACCCACTAAATAACATGGAGCATAATCAAGGAGATGAAGAGTGAAGGACATAAACAGGTAGAGTGCAAGACAAGCAACAATGGAACAGGTTTCGCAGTGTTTGCATAGTCTAACAGCTGACCAAATGTTCATATTTAAGAGAGTCACAGGTCAGAACTGTTCCAGTCAAATCCTGCAACTCCAACACTGTTTGAGTCAAAGGTATGAACTAATTGTTATGATATCCTCTTGATATTTGTCTTGACATTTAATTCATTAATAAGGTTGATACATGGGAGAGCTGCAAAGATGCATCATTTGATTTCGGTTCAATGTTTAGTAAACTGATTTTTTTATACATGAGTGTGCCTAATGCACTGGTGCGGTCAATACATTATTTTGTTTTTTAAATTTGCATACCGGCATACTGGGGTGTGTGCAGTAATATTTGGGATATGAGTGCAGAAAATGCTCACTATGATTTGCATTTCATTGAGATGTATTTAATACTTTGTTATAGTGCATTTTAGTATTTCAACTCACTGTAAAGTGTTTTAAGAAAGTACTGAGACATAATTTGTGATCATTTCAGCCATGGATTCCAAACAACTCATATTCCTGACAGCAGTGACAGCAGTAGTCTCTGGTAAGAATCATGAGACCTGTATTGGTTGATGTGACTTGATGGCTTCTCTATAACACATATTCTGTAAATGAGAAATTCACTGGATAGCTCTATCTGATTAACCATAATTTGAATTTTAAATTATATAAAATGTATTAATAGTATGCTATGTATGGCTATTACCAAGAAAGTCTCCACAAACTCTCACATGACACAACCGCCACTAATATACTGTATTTTGGACCTCTATGTGAGCAATTCTACGGACCTAGACACTGTTTCTTTTTGTTCCCAGGCATTGGCACCACAAATGGAAATTTCCAAGGTACAGTCTTTGTCTTCTCCTTCTTGAATAAAGGCCAGCTGTGCTCGCAGTGTCTCGCCAATGTGCCATGGTGTGCAAACATGGACAACTATGACACTTGTGGGTGATGGGGAGAATATCCTGGAAATAGAATTGATACATATATACTGTACGTCTACATATAAGGTCTAGCCTAGAACTCTTGTCGTACCCTAGCGGTAGCAAATTGATTTTCTCAGCGAGTACGTCTAGCTGTGAACCAGGTTATATTCAGGTTATAGTCAAACACAATGAATCACAATGCTGTATGTGCACAGGAAGTCAATGGGCAAGCTCAGCACTGTTTGAATCAGCTTGTTCGTTGCTCTGATTGGTTGTAGAGAAAAGTTAGAGTGTGCTTACTTGGGTCTTAATTTCTACTACTCTCAAGCATATCACTTTTTTACTTGGCTAATCATTGTCTTACAATTATTTATAGATATTTTCGATTAAATTACTTATTCAATTAATGTTGTTCAGCTACTGTTACTGCTATTTCATCTTCGATTAAATTTGGCTTTCCCCAGACTGTACAGAGTTGACTGTGGCTGATATTGTCTTCTTGGTCGATCAATCTGGGAGTGTAAGACCTATCAACTTTCAGCTTATACTGGAGTTTCTTCACAAGGTGGTTGATAGTTTTGATGTTGCTCCTGATCGTGTTCGTATTGGCATGGCACTCTATAGCACTGAACCGACCAATGAGTTCAAACTCAACACCTATCAGAATAAAGAAGATATTCTCAAGCACATTGACAAGATGTCATACAGGGGCGGGTCCACACTGACTGGCGAGGCACTGGACTTCATCCTGAAGAATCACTTTGTGGAAAGTGCAGGAAGTCGAGCCAAAGACAACGTGCCCCAGATTGCTGTTGTCATCACAGACGGCAAATCGCATGACGATGTTGAGCCCTATGCTAAGAAACTGAGAGATCAGGGCATCACCATTTATGCCATTGGTGTCAAGAATGCAGTCCAAAAGGAGCTGAAACAGATTGCCAGTGCACCTCAAGACAAACATGTGTTCAGTGTCTCTGACTTCAAGGCTCTTAAGGGCATCTATCAGAACGTTGTCCAGGTGGTGTGCACCCAGACAGGTAACTCAATTCACTTCTTTTAAAACAATACTTCAGACATCAGTAGTAGACAGTGGCACTTTAATCCAGGGGCTTACCCGGGATTCAGCCAATCATGGGCCTCTTATTATTAAAGGAGAATTCTGGCGTGATAAGGACCGGAGGTATATTGTAACATGTGTTTAAACGTTTACGGAGGATAATCATTTTGATGCCTTCATACAGCCTGGAGAAGACCGTTTGCCAGTTGTAGCTTTGGGGTGCATATATACTTGCGGTCCTCATCACACCAGCATTCCCCTTAAATAAATAAGAATAGGCTACTTATCGACTTTTAGCTAAGTTATTGTTCACAAGCAATATTATGTATGCTTGAATTCAATTTTGACAATTTAAAAAATAATTAAACAATGAATGAGCAATTATATTTTGAATTTACCATATTTGGTATAGATCCCTGTGTGGCAAAGAATTGCAGTGAAAAGGAGAAGTGTGTCAAGAATGGTTCCAGTGTACAATGTGTGGCAGAATCTTCGGCTACCTGTTGGACCGTAGGGGACCCACACTACAAAAGCTTTGATGGCAAGCTTTTCTCTTACCAGGGCTCTTGCACATACACCCTGGTTCAGACGACAGGTCTGGATGACACATTGACTCCATTCAGCATTGTGACCAAAACTGAGATGGAAAGTAAGCACAGAGGTGCCTACTTAAAAACTGTAACAATCAACATAGAAGATGTCAAGATTGTTGTTGTGTATGGTGATCCAGGCAAAGTGCTGGTCTGTAACATTTTTTTTTAATCCTTATTGTCTTCATTTGGCAAGACTGTGCTGAATAATCACAATTTTAAGAATGTAAAAAGAAAATATTAGTGAATCTTATTTTGATTGAAGCTGATATACTTTTTTCAGATTAATGGCACCATTTCTAAACTCCCTGTTACACTCAAGTCTGGGAGGATCAGAATGACCAAGGAGTCTTACAAGGGTGTTCTGAAGACCGACTTTGGAGTGGAGATTATCTTTGACTGGGGGGAGACATTACATGTCACTGTACCTAGTAGCTACTATAAGAATCTGGAAGGCATGTGTGGAACCTATAATGGTGATGAGTCTGATGATTTCTCCACTCCTGATGGCACTACCAATGTCAGCCTTGAGAAGTGGGTAGAAGCCTGGAGCTTTCCTGAGGCCAACAGCTCCTGCTTACATGCCTGCCAAGGCCAGTGCCCAGTCTGCACAGCAGAGGATGATTCACATTATAAAGAGGAGAAGTACTGTGGCGAGATTGGAAAGAACAATGGTGTATTTGCCGCCTGCAATGCCAAGATCCCAGGGAAGCTGTTGGCAGACTGCCTTTACAACATGTGCATCCATGATGGCGACAAGGAGATGCTGTGCAAGATCATGGCCAATTATGCCCAAATCTGCCAACTTAATGGTGCAGCAGTTTCTAAACGGTGGCTTGAAACACACTACTGCTGTAAGTGGGGTTATTTTTGCTGACGTAAGCACTGGGGGTGGGGGTGGATTTAGTAATTTGTTAATTAACCCCCACCTCTGTGTTTTGTGTCTTGTGTATTGTTGATAATATTATCCTATCTAAACTGTTACTTAAGCATGCTGCTACACGTCATCCACATTAAACGCAAATTACATCGTCGCGCACAACCGGTGCGCGCCGTTGTGTGACGTGAAAATGACGTGGACCCCCTTGGATGCTTCTCAGGGGAATTTCGCGAGGTCGTGCGCACGACAGATTTTGTAACTCGCCTCGCGCCAGCCCTAAGCACCACTCAGCTGGGCCATTCATAACAATAGGCAACTACACCAAGATGCATGAGAGCTTATTTCACCCTCTTCTGCCAGGAAGCATTCATTACCCTGCTATCTGACACATAACTATATCTTCAGCTAATGCATGAACATCTTAAAGCATGGATGAAACGTTTTTAAAACCTTGACCCCTGACCCTGACAAATTACAGACATGGCATCCTCCACGAATATGATACAAGGCAACACACAAACACTAGGCCTGCTTGGTTGGTATGCTCAGATGTCATTATGTAGACATGTCAAGGTATTATATAAATAAATTATTTAATTCTGGACCATTAAGCAGTATAACACGAATTGAAAAGCATGGCACAGATGTGGTTTGGCCTTATAAAAAGTTCCAAACTTTAGCATCTCCTGTTCTCAAGTATCACAGTTTCAATGGCTTGGAAGTTTCAGAGAAGCGATGGTTGCCCAGACTGTAGGTTGCCGGTTCGAAACCTGCTCTGCCTGACCCTATTGAAGTGTCCCTGAACAAGATACTGAACCCCAAACTGCTCACAGCATTAGCATTGCTAGTGGTAGAGTGTCCGCTTCTCGATAATGACGGTCAACTGGCTGGAACTGGCTGTAAAAAGTAACCTATTATGGGATATCCCACAGTGTTGTGATGTATATATTGCTTACAACAGAAACTGATAAATAGTTTGACCAAAACGAACTGTTGTACAACAGCACCTTTATGGAAAGTTGATTTGTTTGGACATATTTAATGAGTATCATTACTTTTATGACTAAGATTTGACTATGCCTGCTACTATGAGTTATTTTTTATAGATCAACTTTATGTTATATTTATAAATATTGTATATTTACAAAAAAAATATTCTTTAATGTAATAATGTCATCCAATTGTTGCTTCACTTCAACAGAGGTCTGAAGACAATGTGCAGTCACTGGAGAAGATACCTAAAGAAAGCCAGTGGATCTCGACACAAAATCCAAACGGGCATCAGCCAAGAAAATCAACCATCTCCTTCAACCAGCACCAAGTTAGCAGTAGGGTTTAGGTTCATAGTTAATAAGTTAATCAGGTAACATAAAATATCCTCTACATCATTACAGGATCATTATTTTACAATATTACAACTTGTTGGTGACACTTGTACTGTTACTCAGGCACATGTACTGTTGTATTCTACAATAAAGATATACTCATGCACAGCAATGTCTTCTAATCTGAATATTTGGTTTGATTATGAACACATTTAAAAGCTGTCTTTTTGTATGATGGTAACAAAATACGATGACTAACTATCATTGACTGACTATAATGTGAGATGCAATATTCATATACAGTAATTTTGAGCATTTTAATGTAACTAGTGCATTGCCTTTGTGGGGTTCAGTGAAGTACCCGTACAGTAAGTGATCTAATGATGGATCGCACAATTTGTCCATGGTTTTGACTAAGTAACATAGAAGTAAAAGTACAGAATATTGTCTGATAATATTTGATGGAAGTCAAAGCATATCAAAATTAAGAATCAGGGCATAGAGTCAATAGTAGGGTAGAGTAGAGTTCATCATTTAGGTAGAACTCATCAGGGAAGCCTTGATGGGAGGAAAGCTGATCTTGATATGGGCGGGGCCTCCAGTGAAGTTGGATATCATCCTTTTAAGGGCAAGTGGGGGTTGATGGCAGGGAGGTAAGGGGTGGGCAGGAGAATGAATGGCTTGCTTTGTGCATGTCTGATAATGTCCTTAAAACATCATAGTGAAAGAGTATTTTCTACCATCTAGTAACTATCAAATGAATCAAGTAAATATCACTTTTCTTTTTCAAGTCCAAAGTACTTTACATCTAAGAAGAAAAGTCATATTTACTTAATTCGAGTTTCCACACATTTTTCTAGTAACCATTACAAATGATCTTTTACAGTGTATTATTATTATCATCATTATTATTATTAGTGTGTCATAAGTTATATGACTTTTATTAATGAATGCATTTATAATGCTTTATTAATGGGTTAAAAAAAATGCTATTAAAAAGGTGATTGAAATGAATGTGATGTACAAACCAGCCACTCCCTTCCACTATTTGGGAAACGAAACGATGGCTTGTTGGAGGAGTTCAAAAAGCCTGTAGTACTGTAGCCCTGTATTCACAACACCTCCATCTGTTCGCTGATTGGTCAGGATGAACTGTGTCCTGAGAAATCAAGCTAAATGGGACATATTCCATACAGGGATCATGAAGATGAGAATCAAGTGGAAGGTAAAGACCAGGCTATATGATGTTTGAAATAATCACACTATCAACTTGAAACATTTTCTTATCCTGATAATTATGGAGACGGTTCAAAACTGATCATGGTAAAAGAACATTTAATACAGTATACCGGGATATCAGCTGAGCACTTGCTCAGACTGACTCCCAGATCCGCAGCTCACGCAACCTTTTAAAGTCAAACTCTACCAGCCCCTCAGACCCAGACCATTTGTAAAAACACTTTGATCACTTATCAGCATTGTCTTGTTAATTGATTACCCACAGCTGTTCTCAGAACAAATACTTTGGTTAACAGTGGAATGCTCATATGAAATCAGGACATATATAAAATCAGCTGATTCTGATTTTTCATACAACAAACGTTTCAAAATAATATTGTACTGCAGTGCACTTAGCTAGTCATGTTACTATCATACAGAAAGTGAGCTGTGAAATATGTGTTTATGAGCAAAAAAAAAAAGCCAAATTGTTATGCATGACTATGTCTTTATTGTAGAGACAAGCGGTACATACGATAAATGTAGTACAAATACATTGTAATATTATATTCTCATAGTAAAATGATGAATAGCTAGATATGCTTATTTTTTACTTAGCAGGATATTCCTTTAAATCTAACTAATGTCTACACTCTACTACTGTTCTATACCTGGGTTGAAGGAGATTAAAATGGTTGTTTTTCTTGGTTAATGCCCCAGTTTTGGTTTTCATGTCTGCAGCCAATGGTTTTCTATCAGCTTCTTCTTCATTGACTCTTCATATTGCCTTCAGACTGCTGTTAAAGTAAAGCAAAAATTGGACCATTAGGATTATTACAAGAAAGAAATTTTGTTTGTTTTGCAATATTTAAAAAATATACTAAAAAATAAAAATATACATGTCTAAAATGCCTCTAGCCCAGGATCCAGATCAAATGACTGATTTTGTGGTATAATTTCCTGAAAATCTGTGAGGAATTTTACAAAGTTTTCCCCTCTTGGTAAACCCAATCAAAGGTGTAATATTTATTAAATGGCTGGGATAAGAACAAAACTTAAAGGTAGACATTTCCTTTTAGGCCTAGGAATTGTTGGAATTGGAAAAGTTAACTTACAAAGCATGAATTTTTTAACATAATTATTTCCTATTGCCATTGAAATACATTCCAGTGCGTGTGAACTAAACATGTAACTGTGCTGCTGTTTGCCATGCTATGTATGTGTGTTTGAGATGTGTCATTTTAGCCTAGACTCCAACAAAGACAAAGCAATTCCCCCTTGGGAACAGTAGACGGCACTCTAAACTTAAAAGTTTTTGACTGTTCGACCGAGCCAACTCTGTGGGTGTATCTGTAAACAATGCCACACCCATTCATGGTATACTGGTTAATCATCTGAAACTACTAGGGTTAGTTAGGTTATACTGTCATGATATGTAAACATCATGATATTTACAGACACTAGCATGCAAGCCAGGAAGTGTTAGTTTTCTTTCAGGATCGTACCATGTCTAGCTGCTGTATCAAATGGAGTGACACCGCAAAAGTGTTCAGTGACTCAACACCCATCAGGAGTGGAGAAATCATCAGACTCATCACCATTGTAGGTTCCACACATGCCTTCCAGATTCTTATAGTAGCTACTAGGTACAGTGACATGTAATGTCTCCCCCCAGTCAAAGATAATCTCCACTCCAAAGTCGGTCTTCAGAACACCCTTGTAGGACTCCTTGGTCATTCTGATCCTCCCAGACTTGAGTGTAACAGGGAGCGTAGAAGTGGTTCCATTAATCTGAAAAAAAGCATATGAGCAGCTTCAATCAAAATAAGATTCACTAATATTTTCTTTTTACATTCTTAAAATTGAGATTATTCAGCACAGTCTTGGCATAATGCAGATAATAAAGATTTCAAGAAAATGTTACAGACCAGCACTTTGCCTGGATCACCATACATGACAACAATCTTGACATCTTCCATGTTGATTGTCACAGTTTTTAAGTAGGCACCTCTGCCCTTACTCTCCATCTCGGTTTTGATCACAATGCTGAAAGGAGTCAATGTGTCATCCAGACCTGTCGTCTGAACCAAGGGGTATGTGCAAGAGCCCTGGTAAGAGAAAAGCTTGCCATCAAAGCTTTTGTAGTGTGGGTCTCCTATGGTCCAACAGGTAGCTGAAGATTCTGCCACACACTGTACAGTGGAACCATTCTTGACACACTTCTCCTTCTCACGGCAATTCTTCGCCACACAGGGATCTATAACATGGTAAATTCAAAAGATAATTTGTTTGTAATCATAAAAATTGATTTAATTATACATAACATTGTGAACAATGACTAAACTAAAAGTCATTTTATGTATGTATATGTTTGATATAATTTATGTTCTGATATTTTATATTTAGTTTCTCTGTCACATATCCCATATTCTTGAAATGTTAGACTCAAAGGCAAACGCCATCAACCACCAATTAACTGATAAAAAAACATAAGTAATTTAGTCTACCCTAAAGAGCTAGGAGGTGCAGAGCAACAGCATTCACGTTTTAATCTGTTTATGTTTACCCACGTGTTCTGTTTTGTGTACTTTACAGATGGTCCGTGGTGGGGGTTGCCTGCAACATTACGCGCATCCAAAGAGACACAATTCTTTGGCCAACGCCTGGCGCTCCTGCTCATGCCAATTCTACCTCTATTGTTACTCACAGGGCCTGATCGAGGCCTTGTTCTTTTGTTCTGCCCTTTTGACTTTTTGTTTAGTCATTCCCAGGAGGTCAGGATTTGGCTGATTAGCTTCGCCAATTAGCATTGCACTTCCTTGTCGCCATTTTCCAGAAATGACATCATATCTGACTCCATTTGACATATGCTGATTGGTTAATACTACACTTTCAGCTCATGCTAACGAGCTCCCTGTGCACATCAGGTGTGTGCCGCCCTGATCTCCATTAGTAACACGGGCCCTCATTGGCCTAATGAAATGGAGTCGGAAGTGAGCTCCATGAAACGCCATCTTGACAACTGAAAATTTTGTTCAATTTTGGATGAATTCACTAGCCTAGCATTCCACATTGGAATGAATGGGAGGCGGGACTTGGTATGTTTCTCCAGGTTTATTAATACCTCCATGGTCATTCCTTATCACACCGCCATTCTCCTTTAACATTATGTGGCCCCTGATTGGCTGAGGTGCTGGGCTGAATCCTGGGTAAGCCCCTGCGTTAAAGTGCCACTGCCTACTACTGATGTCTGAAGTATTGTTTTAAAAGAAGTGAATTGAGTTACCTGTCTGGGTGCACACCACCTGGACAACGTTCTGATAGATGCCCTTAAGAGCCTTGAAGTCAGAGACACTGAACACATGTTTGTCTTGAGGTGCACTGGCAATCTGTTTCAGCTCCTCTTGGTCTGCATCCTTGACACCAATGGCATAAATGGTGATGCCCTGATCTCTCAGTTTCTTAGCAGAGGGCTCAACATCGTCATGCGATTTGCCATCTGTGATGACAACAGCAATCTGGGGCACTTTGTCTTTGGCGCGACTTCCTGCACTTTCCACAAAGTGATTCTCTAGGATGAATTTCAGTGCCTCGCCAGTCTCTGTGGACCCACCATTGTATGACATCTTGTCAATGTGCTTGAGAATATCTTCTTTATTCTGATAGGTGTTGAGTTTGAACTCATTGGTCGGTTCAGTGCTGTAGAGTGCCATGCCAATACGAACATGATCAGGAGCAACATCAAAACTATCAACCACATTGTGGAGAAATTCCAGCATAATCGGGAAGTTGAGAGGTGTAACACTCAGAGATTGATCGACCAAGAACACAATATCAGCCACAGTCAACTCTGTGCAGTCTAGAAAAAAAATAAAAAATAAATCAAAGGTGAAAAAACATTGTGTTTGAAGTAACATTACGTGAACAACATTAATAGTGAATAAGTAATTTTGTTGGTACTATCTGATGCGTTATCTGTAATAAGTCCCAAGAAAGTTACTTTATATTTTTACTACATAACAGTATGTATGTAATTAGGTAGGACTTCAGTTAAAAGGGGCATTACTGTAACAAGACAGTAATCTGAGCAAAAAACAAACAAACAAACAACAACAACAACAACAAAAACGCAATCATCAACCAATCCTGGGCAACATCTATTAATGGAAGGCAACTTGCAGGAAGATTTTCTAATTTTGCTGTCATCTCCCAAAAACGTTCTTCATGTACTGTTTTCCTTACACAGCAAGTTCTCTCATCTCAAACCACATCAGGAATAAATTTAAAACAGGTTCAAATTAGCAGGTGTTATTTTAGCTAGCTACCAAGCAAGATGGGTGCCAAGATTGCCGAACACACAAACTCAGGTACAGGTGATTTACCCTTTTCAATATGGCTGCCCTGAGCCAGCAAACAATGGCTTGCCAGTTAAAGCTGGCCCAGAGAGGCTGCCTCTACCAACTGGGCGAACAGGTTCACTGTATCAGCGGCTGTGATTATTATTGCTGGCCTGCCTAAGTTTCACCTCTAGTAGTGGACAACGATCGGAATAATTTGCTATGTACACTACATGGGAGACCATACAGCGACGTGCTTTCCCACCCCAGTGATATACATTGTACGGATCAATACTGGTTGAGTTGCCACTCCTTTGGTGCAATAGTGCCAACAGCCACAGGTCTCATCTGAAGGGCAGAACATAGTAGCTATGTGCCTGCAGAATATGGATAGTCAGCAGGTGTAAACTTTTCCTCAGATTCAAGGAGAATGGTCTTACGGGTTCAGTCAGCCACTGTTTTTCCTGTATGTTTTTTGTGCTTTTAATTTGAGTGTTTGCGATTCGTTCTATTTTGTTTAGCTGATATTCATGTGTTGTAGCCGGGCCTATCCAATTGTCGTGGACGCAAGGAGGCCCTATCGTAGCTTGGGCTGAATGGTCGTATTACGTCTGACTTTTTGTGGTTCTACCCGTCTGTGTCTGTCTGTAGTTCCTGTGGATCTAGCCCTCTTATTTCTCCAGTCTGGCATTTAACGTAGCATTTAATGAATATCTTACTATGTTAGTCCAAGCTAATGACTGAACTTATTCCTGCGTGTCCCAAAACGAGATAACTAAGCAAGTACCTCCATAGTAAAAAGTTGGTTAGTAGGGAAGACGTTAGTCCAAACTATGTCCTTTGCAGATGTTTTCGGAAGTGTCCGGAGAGTTCGGCATTCGCTGCTATTAGCATCATGGGATATCGCAATGTTACCTTATGTTAAACTAATGTGTTGTCATTAACAGTTGTGGATAATGTTCACTGTCTGTCCTATTTGCATTGAGTTTTAAAAATTGGAGCAATATCAATGAGTTTGTGTTGGAATATGTTCACAAATAAAGCATATGGGCTTGGGGGAGCCTACAATGATATAATGCCAATACAAGCTTCAGTTATTTTAGAAAGTTAAGCATGAGCTATTTGGCCATAACAGTAGCCTAGTATTTAATGAGCATTTACACACGAGTATTATTAATAAATTCTAAAAACGTATATTTATATGTATGATTTGACCAATTCTTGCTGACAGATATATCAATTAGTTGGTGGCATACCTTAGCCTACTAAGGCTGTCACCTTGAGGTGGGCACCCTATTTGCTTTGTCGGTCCAAGTTTGAATCTAGCCGGGAGTGATGTAATGACAGCTTGATTTTAAATTAGGAATCGTAATATAATGATTTCATTGCATCAAAGTAGTAATTTGAAGTTTCTGTGAGTCAAAAAGACCACTTGTTTTGACAACATGCATGCTTAGGCTTAATTTTACAACGTGTATCCTCTCGATCAGTTAAACTCATTTGTATGAGTCAAACTGAGGTCATTCAAACTATGATAATTAATTCACGCTGTAGGTGGGGGTAATGTATCAAGTGGTGTCACGTCAGCAGTATTTCACCCCAAAACAGCCGAAGAAGACATCACGTGGCCATTTAACTAAGTTTCTCTGGCTTTAACTTACACGATGGAGTGTCATTTACAACTAACAAGTTTTACCAACAAGATGCTATGCTTAGTCTGAACTATGCTTTTGGGGGACACTAGTGACGAACCAGCTATGCTTTGACTAATGACGTTATCACCTTCGTTACTTATGTTGTCAACAAAGGAAGCTTGTTAGTCTGGCCGATGGCGTTGGGAAACACAAACATATTCCAAACTAACTAACAAGCTAACTCAGTTAGCAACTATGCTTTTGGGGGAAGGACCCCTGATTCTGGGTTCTGTGTTTGTGTTTGTCTGTGTCTATCTTTCCTGTGGGCCTGGGGCATTGTGCAATAGCTAAGTAGGGGGCAGTATTTGTTTGCAGTGTTAATAGCGTGCAGTGTGCAATCAAAGGAGTTTTCTCTATCAGTGTGCTTATGCTGTCTAAATTGGGGTGTAGTAATTACTTGTGTGACTGGTGTATTTTTAAAACTTTTGCCTAATTAATGTGAGTTCTAGTTGCCTCCCACATAGGCTACTGCTCTGTACTCTCGGTGTCACTTGTCTGTCTTCTGTGTTATTTATTAAAGCTCAATAAAATTGTATGTTTGATTACATCAGCCCCAGTAGTGTTCATTTATTTGAACAGCCTTCAAGCTTAATATTCAAATTAGTTCTGTGGAGCCTCCTATAGGGATTGCCAAGATACGTCAAAATCGTCATAATCGGCGCCATCTTGCCCCGGAGATAGCGGTTAGTTAAGCTGTAACTTTTTTACGGCCCTATCGTAGATTCAGTTCATACACCCGATTACAATTTTTTTTCACCCGAAATTTTTTAAAATATTTTGCGAGTCTAGTCAGAGATTGTTGCTAGAGTCTAATTCCGGGGCAAACCCAGAATGCATTGTGTGATGACGACACGTTGGGAATCTCTATTGGTTACATACATATATATCCCCTTATACTGTAAACAGACATGTATAAAACCCTTATACTGTAAGCAGACATGTTAAAAATATACTGTATAAATCTTACTATATCCAGGGCATTTTCCCCATCGCCCATCAGTGTCATAGTTGTCCGTGGTTGCACACCATGGGATATTACGGT
Source organism: Sardinella longiceps (assembly GCA_027497455.2). Lineage (NCBI taxonomy): Eukaryota > Metazoa > Chordata > Actinopteri > Clupeiformes > Clupeidae > Sardinella > Sardinella longiceps. Next base: position 23,261,815 of record JAODXP020000019.1, read on the forward strand.
CTGCGGTGATACATTGTGAGTACTGCTGGCCTTTATACAAGAAAGGGAAGACACAGGCAGCACCTCTGGAATTTCCATCTGTGGTGGCAATGCCTGGGAATAGAAGACCATGTTTAGGCCCATAGCCAGGATTGTTCACTTACAGAGGTCAAAAATTGCTCACCCTTGTCTTTTTTATTTCACTGGCAAGAGTGATATAAAACACATATAGAATAACCTATTATTAAAATTAATTACAAAATTTACAAAACACCAAATAAAACGTGACTGAAATTGTATCGCTTTTGAACATCCACAAATCCCTCTAAGCACTTGGTGAGTTGCACAGTTTTTCCAGACAAATGTTTAAGACGTTTTTCAATGGCAGGTCATTTTGAAAGCAAGCAGGGGAGATTCTAAATAAGCTAAAAAGCAGAGACAGGAGCAATCCAATCAATACAGTATAGGTCCCATGATCCTTACCAGAGACTACTGCTATCACTGCTGTCAGGAATATGAGTCGTTTGCTATCCATGGCTGCAAGCAAAGCATCACAAAATAACCTATCTTTATCCGTAGGCTTAAACAGTAGGTGTTAACATTGACATTAAAAGTCTACTATAATAAATACATGTGTTTTTCAATACATCTCAATGAAGTGCAGGTTTAAATACTAAAGTAGGCAAAACTGTAGCAATTGTGCAATTCAATATATCTCAGTGAAATGCAACTCAATGAGCATTTTCAGTATCGTCATATCCCAAATATTATACACACCAAGTCAGTATATAAGTGACTTTGAAAAATAAAATCATGTATTAACTATGTACCTGTATATTAGCCCCACATATGTATAAACCACAATTAACTTAACATTACTTAATGAATCTTATTGAATACAAATAATAAAATAATGTATTTACTATTTACCTAGCCGATATTAGCCCCACCTATGTATCTACATGTATAGTTAACTACACATTACTTATTGAATAAAATAATAATTTTACAAGGACATTTAAGTGCATTTTGTAGCCCTCTGCTTGTATTAGACCCACTGATTAACTGATATTTATTAACATCAGTTAACAAGCAGTGAATTATTATTTAAGTCAAATAAATATCATAAGAAACCTGTTCATACCTTTGACTCAAATCCAATGGAGTTCACTGAAATAGTTCTGACAAGGGATTTTCTTAAATATCTACCCCTGCTCAGCTATTAGCCTAGGAAAACATTAAGAAACAGGATCTGTTTTGATTGGGCTCATTACCATTGAACAAGCCTCCATGCCCAGACAGTAGGGCTCCATGAGGCTGGCTGAAGTGTCATGCATCAGAAAAAGCCTAGGACCTACTGTGCCAGAGTAGAGTGTCTGACAATGGGTTCAAAGAATTTCTGAAACATGGTGATAAGGACAAGCACATCTAATTTAAAACTGGGAGCCGGGCCAAAAAGAATAAGTAGCCTACCAATGTAAAAGAGAAAAGTCTGCGTCGACCAGATGCTTTCCAAGATTTTATTTAAAAAAAAAAGAAACAAACAAACAAAAAAAACGCGACGTTTCAGGCTACAGCCCTTTCTTAGATTCAAAGAATGTCTATCCTTAAAAATTATAAACACATTCATAAAGGATTAGGCCTATAACACATTCATAAAGTCTTCTAACTAATGACATTAGTGTTCATAACTGTATATCCATTGTGATGACTGTACTCATAAAGCATTAATTTTATATTATAAACCTTTAAAAGTAGAAGTGTCACAAAGCATTATAATGCTTCAGTTTGTTAATTGTTGTTTTATATGTCCGATTGCTCATGCTGCAAAATGATGAGTTACATTGAGTTACATCAGTGCATTTGCTAAGTGAAGTAAAATGAGCTCATAATTACTCATGAAAATGAATAAGGCACCATTACAGACACTTAGTAAAGTCGTATGTTTCCCTAGTATAAAAAGGTCAAAGAAGGTTGTAATGCCTCGAAACAAGGTTGATATAATAACATGATATGAGTTATGAGTACAGTCATGAGAACATATATGCAGCTATGAATTCTAATGGTACAGACCCACCACAAACCTGTTATGCTGAACAATGTTGCAGGCAGCATAGAATTCTCTTCATCTCTTAAAAGGCCTAGGCTACATTTCCATGATAAAATTAATCATTTAAAATATAATTTTGGGTCCTGTAAGCAGTTCCATGAATAACCTCATACTTGAGTTCAATAGTGACATGCCAAGCAGGCAGAGTTGCAGGATTGTGTTGTGGAAATGTGTTACAATCCAATTCTGATTTCTGAATTCTGAGAACTATTTTCGAGCAAACCCCATAACTACAATTCTCATTCTAGATCATGCAGAATTCCCTGGAAATGTACCTCTATATGCAAAAAAGACAGAACAAACAGAAATTCCACTATGTATCACACCCATTTTTATATTCTCCAGAAGAATAAACTAACAACCACTTGCCCAAATAATTACAAAGAGGGAGTGTGAGGCAGCAGCCTATTGCACGTCCTCATGGCGGCCGCTCTAAACTTTCAGACGGCAGTATTGACCTACTGTCACACTCACGTTTAATGATCATGTTTTTGATCTTGGTCTTTTCATGTTACTGCTGTGTGCTTAGTTAGCGTGTTTAACAGATGGGTGCACACTGTTTAGAGAAAGATCTCCAGGCCCGGCAGTATGGGCGGGCCCTGGGGTGCCGTGCCCGCTGGTTCAATTGAGAACGCAGTAGCCTCAGAGGCGCAGACAGCTGCTGATTTTTTATTGAAACTCCAGCTTTTATTCAAACACATCTAGAGCTGACCTTTGGAAACAACTTGATAGTGTGTAGGCTACTATAGTCATTAGGCCTACAGTTCAGTGGTCGTGTAGATAGCCCACTGTGTGCGATCTGTCTTTTTTCTTACAAGCTTGTGCCAATGGGAGAAAATTGACAGAAAAAATACAATTGAGAGAGACAAACCCACTACTTTCTCCGTTATTCTCTCCGATTTCTCTTAGTCACAGAATCTAGACATGAATGAATAAATTCAACATTTTTAGGTTAAATGTGATTAATGACACAGGGCTGTAGCGGGGCCACACCTACTACCACACCTTACTAGAACTAGAGGAAATGGTCTTAAAATGGATAGATAAATAAATAAATGGGGAAATTTGACAACCAACAACTCTTATTACAACCACCATTCGTAAAATGACTGTACTGCATGATTTGTTCAAGAGTTTCAGAAAATGATAACAACAAAATAGAGAAAAGAGAGACCGGTCTATGAATTGTATATAGTTTTCTATATCCTACTTTGGCTATTTTAATTTTTTTCAATGCAACATCCCAGTTGAAATGTGTTTCATTTTCTCACTCAAGTGTTGAATAGTGGTCTTTGCTGTTCTTGCTGTGCATTCCTAGAAAGATATATGGCCTACATAAGTTAGTGGTCATTTCCAAAAATCCCTACTACATACTACTCATGTGCTACATACTACTCATGTGCAGCTTGTGACACTACTACATGTGCTACAAGCTGCCTGTTCCCCAGCACACAGAGCTAAATATAACACAAATTCATGTTGTGTTGGATTGGTAGCAGCAAAAGCAGTGGCAATATTAAAATTTTCTAGTATTCCTAACAATGATGCATTTAAACTGCTGAGGTTGTAATCTTAATAAGGTATTTCCTTGACTAATACTGCGAGCAGAATGGTCCACCCGGCTTCCATTGTTGCTGCACTGACGTAACACAACAGCATTGTTTATGTTAGATTAGATGTACCATTACATCCTCACTGAATACACCCCATGGTATGCAAAAAGTAGAAAAGGTCTACCAGCCACATGACCAGAACCTCATAAATGAATAGACTAGGTTCTCTACTTCACTCAAAGTTAATTGAGCCCCATACTACTACTGTGATATTTGTCTTGTACTGCACACTTTACACTGCTTTATGCAGAGATCAGTATACCTGTAGCACATAGTAGTTAAATAGAAGGCATTTTCGGGAACGGCGAGTGTGTGGTATGCAGTCCATGAAAAATAGCACAAGAGAAGTATGTAGCTGAATTAGCTTTCAGGATCTGTGTCCGAATGCACAATCTGTGACCCCAATGTACAGTACGATCTGTGTCAGCATTCTGTTTGTAAAGTTAACAAAGCAACGAGAACACTGTGCTGAAAACTCCCCTTTAAGGCCCATTCATAACGTGTGTCCTTATACGTCTGAATTTCTGTCTTGTCAGACCTCCATACGGTTTTTATGTTTGCAAGTCCTAAACCCCGCCCCACCCCCATTATTCCAAATGAATTTCATCCGTTTCGTCCATAATCATAAACTCCCCATTTTCGTGTCAAATTACGGACGACATTGAGAGAAAGTACATGTTCGTGTGAGGCACTCCACACATATCCGTATCCGTCTCTTAACCAAATTATTATTATTTATTTTACAAAGTAATGGATGTGGGCCTACTGTACATTTTGGACATGGCATCATGATCTCCAAAGGCATTATAACAAACATTCGTTGGTAGCTCTCTCTGTAAATAATTGCTCAGTCTGCATCGCAGTAACACAGACTTCCTTATTTACCAAAGGCAAACCACATGCAGGCAAAGCATGCAAGCCTATCTGCAGCTATTTAGAAATGTTAAACATAACATCACGGAATAATTCTAAAATAAATGTTTTTGTCTTTTTCACGATCCATATGAATATGAGAGACAAATGTGTAGAGTAGGCTACTTGTGTGTCTGTACCTGTAGTAATACCAATAAAAGTACCAATGATACAGGTTCAGTCAAACATGTAAAACAGCAGTGAGGGAGGACTGCAAATAAAGCTGAGGTAGGAAAAATATATGGATACAGACCCAAATATTTCATTCAGCGCCAGACCTATCCCTATCCTACCCCTATACTGTGGTATGTCATGCTGCTGCATTTTATTTTAGTTCAGGACAAGTTTTCTTTATTAAAATGAAGTTGATCAAACTAAACTGAGTTGCAGTGCAGTTAAACATAGGCTAGTTTAAATGAGCAGAATTTCAATCCTGTATTTATTCAAATTGAATATTGTTGTTTTATGCATTATAACTTTTTAGGCCTATTCCACGTTTTCAAATTCTGCTACATGTTAGGCCCCTCTGCACCCCCAATGGCCTTGCAGTGGCAGTGCAACAGTCTTTGGGTGATGCATGGTCTCCATCAAGTCACCTGGCCTATGTGTGGATAAAATAAACAATGTGCTAGTCTTTGAGAGGGCTTGCATCTACACCTGAGAGCACCATGCTCTTTGGTGCTATTTTTCATATGTACCCCTAGACTTTTAATGTTACATGATTATCAAAAACATAAAGATTTATTCAATTAAATTAACATAGAGCTGTGGGAACATAGAGCTGTGGGAACATAGACACGTTCCCGTTGGTCCCGTTGTACTTCTTCAGACGAAAACTCGCAGCTGTTCAACACCTGCTAGTTTGCAGGAACCATAGCCTGGGCGATGATGATGTGGACAGAGAAAACCAACTGAACCACATCTTCTGTACAAGCATAACAATGGAACCACAGCTAATATGCCTGCTCCACTACAGCATCCTTCCACCTCATCCAGCTCCACCCTCTCACCACCTGTGCTGCCACCGACAACACCCCTCCGCAAACCACTGGCGCTCACCTCTCAGACAGCTCAGCAGTAGGCGGGTTCCCATCCAAGTTGTTATACACATTAAATTTATGCAAATAATAGATCTTTAGATGCATACACCTGCAAATTTACACATTTCAACTGTTATTTGCTTGAGAGAAGTGGTTTAATGCAAAATAAGGCATTATGCAATTCAAGTTGGATGGAAATAGCTTAACTCGCAAGGCTCGCACATATTCACATTTCTGTCCATGGATATTAGCGTACTTTTGATCCCACAGCTGGGAACACGTCACTTGATCAGCACAAATGTTCCCTTTTTAATCGCAAACCTGTGTGTGAGCAGCGCGGGCGCTATTTTGGTCTGTTTTCGTTTGGAATACATGTTAACAGGTTTGGTCATTCAGACTGCACACGTGTTCTGCGCAGCTCCTGTCCGGTTTCTGAGCTGTGAACCGCGCAGCACCCGCGCTGCTGTTTTGAAATAGAAACGAGTTCTATTTTTCCAAGCATTTTCAGCGCGGTAAGCGGGACTTGCGCCATGTCCATAGACTTTGAATGCAGAGCTCGGGCAGCCGGTTCGCGCAGAACACCGCAGAGACAATTTCTGGTGTGAATGCACAAGCCCACAGGCAACGCTCACGGACCGCCCCGCTCCTGCACTGCAAACGCGCAGTTTGTGTGTAAACAGCCCTTACCTGGAGTTATATGTGGGTAAAAGCATTTTGCTCTCAGTGCATGTGTTTTCCTACTCTGGCATTCCCAATTTAAGCTTTAGCGTAGCATAGCTTTGCAGTGTGTTTGTTGATTGTGTAGTGTGTATCGAGTGAGTGATCCTGTGGATGTCTGGTTGTCTGTCTGTTCCATGTCTTTTTATTTGTTCCATTTGTGCTGTATTGTACAACAAATAGCCCTTCTGAGACATTAAAGTTTTCTAAGTCTAAGTCTAAGATACTGGAATGTAATGTTGCCAAAGAGTTGCTATCTGCGCCTATGCTAAGCTAAAATTAAGAAAATGGTAATTTTGGGGTTGCCAGACTAAGGAAATGCATGTGTGGCATGGGCAAGGCAAGAGTTATTGTAGCGACTACGCCACCTAGGGGGAGGGAGGAAGCCTCTCACTAGGACCTATTCCAGATTAACCAACAGTAATGAAATTTTAACACAGGTTCGTAGACACACCAGTCAGAGACGGGAATTCCATAAACATGATAATTTATTAATAAAAGTTAATAGAACCCGGTTGGAGGTCACACACACACGCACACGCGCACACACACACACACACACACACACACACACACACAAACACCCCTCTGGGGTATACAACTCTGACCCACACACTATGTTGTGGGTGGAACTCCCATTAAAGAGATGAGGAAGAATGCAAGAGAGCACACAAGAGGTGCAGGAGACAGAGCTGGGGGCTTACCACAGTGAGGTTAGGACAGCTACGAGGAGAAGAGGGTCCAACGTCACACGCACACACACACACAGCAGCGCACACACGTACACACGTGAAGACACAGCAAAAGACTCCAAAAAGGCACCCGAGTGCAAAATGTGAGAAACACCAGGAAAAGAGGACTCCGTCACCACCAGGCTGTCCCACCAGTGCAGGCCCCACAGCTCCTGTCAACAGAGGGAAAAAAGGAACAGAACACTTGCATAAGTACCACAGTCATACAGTCTGGAGTCTCCAATGGGTTTACTTATTGTAATTGAGATGGCTAAAAATCAGTATGTGCAGTGTGTACTTAGCTTTTAGGTGGCTAGGCTTCCCATAAGAACCAAACTGTACGCCCGTTTGGGTCACGGAGCTCCACCACAACTGAGGGAAAGTAGAATTAGACACAAGCACTAACATTCATATACATGCACACACAAGATCCCTCCAGGCCACAAGAGGGCTCTAGTAAGAAATGGCAAACACAAAAGAAAAAGGATAAACATGCAAACACACCAACACTACTAATGTAGTGGCTAACAAGAAACCAGGAAAACCAACAATCAAAAGAAAAGAAATGTTGCAAACAAACACAAACACAAAATTAAACTATAAACACCAAAGGAAATAATGAAGACAGCACATAAACACACAGCATGTAGCAAATGTGATAGAGCAACCACAGCCGTAGCTAGCATGCACCAGGCCAAGCAGAAGCATAGAAAGCAGGCCGCAATGAAATCAGAGCACGTCATGCAAAGCCAGTCAGGCAAACCAATGCGTTGAAGTAATTAAGGGAAGGCAAAACAGCAGCCGGGCAGAGACGTGCGTGCACTGCACTTGTTGATAGCGAGGCGTCCTAACGACCAGAAGACTCGAAATCTAGAAATACATTAAGGTTACCATTAGCAAATCACTACTAAGTGAATGGCAAAGTAATATAGGTAGCGTGTATACTTACTCTATCTGATGGCACACTCTTAGCTCCCAACCCAAACACAGGTGAACTGCACGATCGAAGACACTGCTGCTCCCAAGCCCACGGACTGAAGTTATAAAGGAATTAAGTAAATAACTAACAACTAAACAATCGTATAGTAATTGACACAAAAGATGCACAACTCACGCTGAGCTGAACCGCAGTCTCGTGCAATGCAGTCGGGAAGATTCAACCGGACAATAAAGATGAGCCGACACCACTATAAAACAAGACAGTGCTATAGTTTCTGAAAACTGTGTGAATCGTTAGCTAGCGAAGAGAGTAGCCAACTGCTTACCTTCAGATTCTCGTCCACAATCTCAGCAGTAAACAACAATGCCTGCACACACGCCAAACAATCCAACCTGATTCCCGGAAGACGGGGAGGATAACGCGCATTCAGGAAGCCGCTGCCCGACTCTATATATATATCCGGCATTGTACCCGCCTCTTACAGCCAATTGAAATCGGTAAAAGTGCTGGGCAGAGCTCAGCCTGCCACAATCTCCCCCCGCCTTACGAATCGTCGCCCCGACGATTCACCAGCACTCCCGAAGCAATAAGAGAGGGAGCGATGTCCTACTCTGCTGCGGGAGTAATAGACTCAGAAGACGGAGAGGTTGTCCCCCCCAGGCCTGAGGTGCTCACTGGCCTGGGCAAACGGTGAACATTGGAGTGCTTACCAGCTGTTAAACGAGGTGTTCTCCGGGTGGCGTCCTCTACAGGAGGGTTGTCATCTACCTGTGTAGGTGCCGGGGTCACAAAAATGACAGGTAGTGGCGGTGCTACTGTGGGAGCAGGTGTTGTCAAAGCAAGTGGCTCCAAAGGGGCCTCCTCGGGTGGGTCACCCCGAGATTGCGAAGTGAACGGAGTTACGCTTCTGACTGGGGATACAGGAGGAGCCTCCAGGACCGGAGGAACCTCTGGCCTCAGGGCCATCAAATCAAGTTCCCCAAATGGTTCGGGCTCAGTAGATGGCCCAGGGAGGGGCTCACCAGAGGCCTCCTCAACAGGGCCAACCTGGGCCGGAGTGGTGGCCTCCACTACTGCTTTCAAAAGCGAGCGATGGACTCGTCGGGTCTGGAGGGAATCATGTACCGGAGCCACCGTGTACACGGACCCACCGTCTCTAGGTGCATGCTGGATTCGATGCACCACCGAGCTCCACAGGTCATGGATCTTGTGACGTCCTCTTACGCCAGTATTCCGTAAGAGTACCAATTGGCCCTCCCTCAGTGGTGCATCCCGTACCTTCTGGTCATGATTTCTTTTCCGCCGTGCTGCAGCAATGTCCAGACGCTCCCTCGCCCCTTCAAACGCTGTCCGCAAGCGGGATTGGTGTTCCTGAATCCACTCATGAACGCCCCTACCCACTGGCTCCGACACACGGCCCAACAGGAAATCAATGGGCAGTCTGGGTTCCTGCCCAAACATAAGGAAGAAGGGGGACTCCCCCGTTGACTGGTGAGGGGTGGTATTGTAATAGTAGAGTACCTGAGGCAGGCAGGAACTCCAGTCCCTCTTCCTGGATACAGGAAGGGTGCGCAACAAATTGTGCAGCGTTCTGTTGAAACGCTCACACTGACCGTTCCCAGCAGGATGGTAAGGGGTTGTGCGCGTTTTCTGGATCCCATAGAAGCTACACAACTGCTGTATCAGGGAACTCTCAAAACTGCGCCCCTGGTCTGAGTGTATCCGAGCTGGAACACCAAACTTGGAAAACCATTCCACCACCAGTACCTGAGCTACGGTGGGGGCCCGTTGGTCACGAGTGGGGACAGCAAGTGAATATTTACTAAACACATCTGTCATTACCAGGACGTCCTCTACGCCATTTCGGGCCGGCTCCAACGTGGTGAAGTCCATGGCCACAATCTCATTGGGCCGGGAAGCCAACAGATGCCCCATGAAGCTATGGGTGCCTGGCTGGGTGTCCTTGGCAACCTGACACCTCTCACATGCCTTACACCATTGAGCCACCTCTGCAGACATACCTGGCCAGAAACACCGATGCCGCAACAGTTCCAGCGTCCGCTCGATTCCCTGGTGACCATGTTCCTGATGAACTTGGGTCAATACCTCCCTCTTTAGGGCGTCGGGCAGCAGTACTTGGAGCGTCGCTTCCCCCCCATCCGAGCGAAATACCTGACGATACAGAACACCGTCTGCCTCCACTAAGCGGTCCCACTGACGGAGCAGAATTAAGACCGATGGTGAGGCCCGTTTACGTTCCTCCGACGTAGGCCGTCGCTTCTGTTTCCAAAACACCAAGATTTCCCCAATAACAGAGTCAGCCCGTTGGAGCGCAGCCATATTAGCAGGTGTCTGATGGGGCAAAACGGAGATGGCCGCCTGAGTTACCTCGGCCATGGTAGGCTGCAGGACCTGTTGCAATGGCAATGGCAGTGCAGTTCCTGGGAGTAACGCGTCCACCTGGCCAGAGGGGTTCTGACGCGACAATGCATCCGCATTCCTATTACTCCTCCCGGACCGATACTTGACTTCGAAGTCAAAAGAGGCCAGTTGGGCTGCCCAACGTTGTTCGGTGGCGCCCAATTTAGCAGAGGTCAGATGGCTTAACGGGTTATTGTCGGTAAAGACAATACATCGATGACCCATGAGGTATTCGCGGAACTTTTCAGTCATGGCCCATTTAAGGGCCAAAAACTCCAGTTTCATCGAACTATAGTTCTGCATGTTTCGCTCCGTGGGTCGTAACCCTCGGCTAGCATAAGCAATCGGCCTTACCTTGCCATGGTGCTCTTGCGAAAGCACGGCTCCCAAACCTCCGTGGCTTGCATCCACCTCCAGGATGAAGGGGAGAGAAAAATCTGCATAAGCAAGCACCGGCGCAGTTGTAAGCTTTGCCTTAAGGGCTGCAAAGCTAGTCTGACAGTCCTCGGACCAAGTCCAAGGACTTCCATGGCCCGCTCGTCTCTTTGCCTTTCCCGCCCCAAGCTCAGCCACTAATCGGTGAAGAGGGGCCGCCAGCTTGGCGAAACCCTCCACAAAACGACGATAGTAACTAGCGAACCCTAAAAAGGAACGCAGTTCAGAGATGGTCGTGGGGGGTGGCCAATTCGCTACCACCTCAATTTTGCCTGGGTCAGTGGAGACCCCTTGGGCAGAGATAACATGGCCCAAGTACCGCACTTCTTGTTGGAAAAAGGCACATTTGGGGAGCTTCACCTTTAGGCCTTCTTGTTCCAATCGGCCCAGCACTACGCTCAGCCTTTCCAGATGCTGCGTAATGGTGGATGAAAACACCACAATGTCATCGAGGTACAACAACAACGATTGACATTGTTGGTCACCAAATATTCGCTGCATCAGCCGCTGAAAAGTGCTGGGGGCGTTACAAAGCCCGAAGGGCATCCGGTTCCACTCAAACAACCCAAAAGGCGTGCAGAATGCGGTCTTGGGCCTATCCTCTTCCTGAACTGGCACCTGGTTGTACCCACTGGCCAGGTCCAGGGTAGAAAACCAGCGGGCACCAGTCAACGCGTCAAGGGATTCCTCAATACGTGGTAGAGGGAATGCGTCCTTCCTGGTTTTGCTGTTGAGTTGCCTGTAATCTACACACATGCGCAAACTCCCATCTTTCTTTTTAACTAGCACGATGGGGGAGGCGTAGGGACTGCAACTTTCGCGAATCACTTGTGCTTCCAACAACTGATTAATGTGATCCTTAACGACCTCATACTCTGAGGGTGGTATGCGTCGGTAGCGCTGATGAATAGGTACGTTGTCCAAAAGAGGGATGTCATGTGCAATCAAGTTAGTACAGCCCAGATCCATGTCATGGGCTGAAAAGACATGGTTATACCTCCTAAGGAGTGACCTCACCTGACTCTGTTCTTCGACCGAAAGGGAAGACAAGTCCATTGCGTCGATCTGATCTGGCGCAGTGGGGGAAGCTACCTGGGAAGCAACGGTTGCCGTAACAGGTGGTACTTCTGACACACCAGCAGGCAAGCTGACAATATGGGCCCGGTTCAAGGTGCCTAGAACAGTACGGGGATACAGCAGCACGTCTGTCGAACCCACGTTCACGACAGGGATAAGTGCAGTTCCCCGTGTAATAGGAACTAATGCAGGAGAAGCAAGCAAACCAGCAGGCAAACCTGAATCTAAAGGTTCAAACAGCACAGTGGCTCCCGAGTACTGTGTGGAACAGGTGGCAGACACCAGCTGCATCACCCCACCTGGGATGCGACATGCCCGCCTCCCCCGTACTTTTACTCTACCTGGGACCGCTGGGGAATCCACCCCATCACTACAGTGTTGTAATGCCTGTAGAACAGACGCTGGTGCCGTGGACACTTCAGGCAAGTCAAACAGTGCCAGACCATGCCGGCCAAAGAGCTCTTGGTAGCATTTTCGGATCACATTCATTCCAAGTACACCCGGGACCTGGGGGGAAAGACCACCTGGGGGATCTCGCACCACCAAGACCCCACATTGTGGCATTAGTTTCCCACACAGCTCCACATCCAGTTCTAAATAGCCAACGTAGGGAATGGCCAACCCATTGGCCGCTTTCAATTGTAGCCAGTGGCAAGACCTGAGGCGCTCGTGTCCCCAGGGCCCAAAATTTTGCAGAAAGAAACTCTCCCTAACAGTGGACACCATGGAGCCTGTGTCAACGAGACAAGGCACCACAACCCCTCCCAAAACCACATCAAGATGTGGACAAGAAGACATCAACTTTGACACCCCCCCAATACCCTTGAGCCACTAGAGGCCCCACCCGAACTGTGGCCCTGCAGTACGGTGGGTGCTAGTTTCCCGAACCCGAAGACGGAGCGGGCTGATTGCGCGTAGCTGATGGGGTCGGGGCAGGGGGCTGGTAACGCGGAGACACTCGCACAGCTTCGCATTCCCTGGCATAGTGGCCAGGCTGCTGACAGCGTCTACAAATTAGTGGCCCGTCACGTGGAGGACGAGGGCGGGAGAACGAAGTCTGCAAGAGGGAGAGGCCCTGAGTGAGCTGCTGCAGCTGCTCCTGCTGGCATTTTAGCTGCTCCTGCTGGACCTTCAGCAGTTCTCTAAGCTCACTCATTTCAGAAGTGGGAGGTCTATCTGGCACGCTCTGTGAACTACCCTGGACGCCATATTGGAATCCCAGGCTAGAAGGAACGGAGAGACTACGGCCCCTTACACCGCCTGGCAGCCCTTCTCGTTCCCACCGAAGAGCCTCACTCCGCACATCAAGGAGGGTCGAAGTGGGCTGCCGTCTCACCATCTGTTTAAGCTCACGACGAAGAGCACCGTCAATGACGTGCTCCACAAACTGGTCACGTAACAGGGTCTCAGA
>JAODXP020000019.1:23275300-23399121 GCA_027497455.2 Sardinella longiceps
CAACGATTTTTGCTCTCACTGGCCTTCAGCTGGAGCAAAACAAACATGTTCTTGGACTTTCCTGAGCATTGCACAATGCCAACTGTTGGGAAAATAACGACACAAGTTCCTAAGGGCTCCTCCAGGATTTGAACCAAGGACCTCTTGCACCCAAAGCAACAATCATACCCCTAGACCAACGAGCCATATGCCGTCTCTTACAAAACTTACAAAAAAAACTGAGGAAAACATTGGTGGTTGATAAATGTTATCCCGCAAGTGACTGACTGCGTGTTTGTGAAGGCGGGGTCAGGGGATAAGGGTTTCGATTTGGAGAAGGAAAATCAGCTTCATGAAAGAGGAATACACACCACTGCCACGTTCACTACACGTTGTGTTTGCAATGTAGCGTTGCAATTGAATTCAATTGCAATTTAATTCTTGTCGTCAGTGATCATTGACACAGATAGGCCTATACCCCTGAGGTGACGTGCCGGAACGCAGTACCGGAGCGTTCCGGCCCACTTTAACCCCTGGGCCTACACCTCAATGGGGCTATTTTTTTCCTTTAGACCAGAGGTCTTCAACAGGGGGGCCAGGACCCCTAGAGGGTCCACGGAGGTGCTACAGGGGATCCGCTAAATTATTATATCGGAAGTATTTTTTTGTTACTGTATATATTCCACCCACTCAATTAGCTTTATCCTTTTCCACACTACAATTAAAATTCGTCCGTTTATGATCACCGTGATACAGTGATCAGGATCCTAGTCATGCGTGAATTATGTGTGAAAACAGGCTTTTTTTCCCTGTTAGTATAGTCTGCAATTGTAAATACATACAAATGTACATCAGGTATAGTTGTGTGTGGACCCTGATACACAAGCCCTGTCTCAAAAGCAGATTGATGCATCTGTTAGTATGTGGAGTGTGCCTGTGTGGCAGGCCTAGGCTACTACATTTGGGGATGGGGGTCCGCAAGCAGACTGTCTTGCAGAAAAGGGGTCCTTGGGCTGAAAAAGGTTGAAGACCCCTGCTTTAGACCAATCAAAATAAAACTTAATACAGTGAAAGTATACATGAAAAGTAGCATTTTTTTGAATTTCAAGTTTTTTGTTTTTGAAAATTAATTGTAATATGCAATGGGCCTGTACCTATATTGCTAATATAAATTGTTGTATTCATGAGTCGTGAAGAGATAAAGAGGGTGGGACCTGTCTCAATTTATATTATCCATGACACCCTGTGGGAGTACGCTTTCAAATGCCAGTGTCAAATGAATGGATATCAAAGTGAGGACGGTGGTTGAACCAGGGGGTTAGGATTTGGCTGATTAGCTTCGCCAATTAGCATTGCACTTCCTCGTCGCCATTTTCCAGAAATGACATCATATCCGACTCCATTTGACATATGCTGATTGGTTAATGCTGCACTTTCAGCTCATGCTAACGAGCTCCCTGTGCAAATCAGTGGCGTTTTCAAGAGGACGTAACGTTACAAAACGTTTACTACGTCACCCATAGGGATGAATGGGAGCTGTTACGTTACGTTACGAAACGTTACGCTCGTTGAATTCGCCACATGTGTGTGCCGCCAGAGCCGCCCTCATCTCCATTAGTAACATGGGTCCTCATTGGCCTAATGAAATGGAGTCGGAAGTGTGCTCCATGAAACGCCATCTTGATAACTGAAAATTTTGTTCAATTTTGGATGAATTCACTAGCCTAGCATTCCACATTGGAATGAATGGGAGGCGGGACTTGGTATGTTTCTCCAGGTTTATTAATACCTCCATGGGTTGAACCTAGCGGGGCTCCGCCCTACATCGACCAGTAGCAAACCGAGGCATTTCAGGGAGGCGGGTCAACCATGCGTTTTGAGAAACGTTGTTATATGGGCTCTTGGTCAGACCAAAGTCTCGTAGAGCTTTGAAAGTCGATGGCAATCAGGCTAGGTTGAACCTGTCTTCATTTATGTTTTCTGAGATCCTGAGGCCTGCTGATTTAAAAAATAAAATATTTTTAAATCAGCAGGCCTCAGGATCTCAGAATCTCTAATATATATATATATATATTACTCATCGCGATTAATTACTTTTTCCTACATTATTAAAAAACATATATATATATTACTCATCGCGATTAATTACTTTTTCCTACATTATTAAAAAACATATACTGGCAGTCTATACTCCAATCCAGTAGGTGGTAGTATTACGGCCAAGTGTCGACTCTATCTGCCATCAGAAATTGTATCAACGAAGAAGACGGTAGACGGAAGTTTTCTTGTTAATAACACGTTTGCTATTACTTGTTGTGTACTTAAATTTATGACTGAAATATTTCGAATAATTGACAAGAATCTTGACAACTTAACACTCCTGGTTGTTTGACTGTCAGAGTCTTGAGTATGGAAGGTTGCACCACTAACCAGCGATGTCTAGCGTGAGCTACGTAGCCTAGCATAGTTTTGGACCTTACCATAGTGAGTGGACTCGTCAAAAAAGAAAGTTGACACAGTCATTGGCAGTCCATGGTATTTATGTGGCTCATCAGCTTAGGACTGCTGATGTAATGTCTTGAATAAGGAGGATATTTTGAACCGGCACTTTTCAGTCTGTAGTGGTGAGCTTTCTTTTTTTTGTTCAACAACATAAGTTACCACATAACAACTGATATCCATTACCATGTTTCATACTGTAATTGTAAATTAGCTAAGTTAGTTAGCTAGTTTGATCATGTCGGTAGTCGGACATTGCCACTCGCTTGTCAACCTTGTCAGCTAACGTTAATGTTATCACCGTGCTGTTGAGCGTGATGACTAACGTTAACGTTAACGTTGTGTATCAATGACTAACATTACGTTAACGTTATTCTGGGAGCTAACGTTTAACGATTGCCATTGGGTGAGGTATCCAGATGTTAACGTCCTGTAACGTTACCCATAGCTTTTCTTGATTTTAACTGAAAGCTAAAAGGTTCTGAAATATAAGTTGCACATTCTAAAACGGCTCGATTTCACTGTATGACAAATAGGCTTTAATTGCTCGCCAGTAACTTATTTGTCACTGATAATCATGTAATCAACACTAACGTCACAGTGTTCACTACTCAGGAGAACCTCATTTAATCTAGCCTACATGGCGAGTGCTAAAGTACCACTGGATGAGCAACATGTCACCGAAATCGGAGGGCCTATGGGACGAGAACGCACTCTCCCTGCACTGGTAAGTACAAGATTTTGGTAATCATGTGTTGACCATATACATTGTATAAATTAGGTTTTGACAGTTTTTCTACCAGAACATAACCAGGGAAACCATTACTTTAGCTTTTTAAAGAAAATATAAAATAAATAACAATAAGGAAAGGTTGTGCTGTCATGAAGTGAAACATGGTTGTGTCTTAAGAATGGCCACTAAAATGTATACATTTATATACTTAGCGTCTTGTTGCTTAAGAGGATGCCACTGTGCCAAAAACTGACCAGTTTAAAGGTGCTATGTGGAATTCCTGTCAAAAAATCATATACCATACTCCACACTCAAGGGGTGGTGTTCAGCATAAACCAGAGCCATAGCCTGTAGAGTTTGAGGCTCTTCACAAAGTATTTTTTCTACCCTATCCAAAAATTAAAAGCTTCCACCATAATTTACAAAGATGGGTAACATGCAACTATATCAAGAAGCTTGATTTCTGCAAGAGCCCATGAAAATAATCGCCTTTAGCGAAAAGCGCGGCTGTAACACAGACTAACGTTAACTAAGTTCACCATATTGACAGGGGACAATGCATCGGCAACACCGAAACGAAGGCTTCTCCTTTGGAAGAGCCTAACGTTAGTGCAGTTATCGTTTGACTCGGGACATGCAGGTCAGCTGTAAGCACCCTGGCCGCTTCATACGCACCATTCCAAGAACGATGAGCGATGCACATGTGTTTTCCTTTACTAACGAATTTGTGATCGAGATATTCCTTACCTACACCTCGATTAAATCAATTGAATGTCCACTATTATTTAGGTGTGCGAATTAATGTTACCAGAGTTGGTCGATATATTAGATCATATTGATATTTGAGGCAACTAACGTTAACGTTAGCTAGTTGGCGGCCGCCACTGCACCCACTGACAATACATTTGGCTCGGGCTACTAACAGTTTGATTGCTTTTGACAGGGTCTACTTTACGTTTCGTTAACACAAGCCCCTGTGTTAGCAAACATCAGCTTGGCATACCGCTACATTTAACCATAGGACGTATAGTTGTAACGCTGCTATCTATCTAACATAACTTTTGACATGGGCAGTGGTAGCCTAATGTTAGTCTTTTTACCTGTCCAGACGAAACATTGCAGTTCCACCATCAATCTTCCTTTAGCCTACTTGCTCCAGCTGCCATGAATGGTTTTCAAACTATGTCGATGGTTTAATTCCAGTTTAATCGGTTCTTATCTTCACTTTTCAATGAGTGTGTTCCTGGCTCCCATAACTTGTGGTGGTGGTGGGGTTGACGTTAATTTCAGCTAATCCAGTACAGCTCAATCCTTGTACGCTCTACTTCCCATTTATTTAATTCTGATGGAAACGTGGGACTTTGTATCTTCCCTAGAATTGACAGCTACTCCAAAAATGTGTAATAGCCATAAATATGTACATTAACAGGGCATAAATAGACTCTGACAGATCAATTTCAACTACAAGCCAAGTGCTACAAAACCACAGGCGATTTCTTCGTCAACAATCGGAGGTTTATGAGCTGTGACAGGCCTGTTAGTCGCTAGCGATTACTAGTGGCAAAATTGGTATTACAATACAAATAAATAGGCACTAGGGCCGTGGCTAATTTTTAGCATGCTAATTTGGGTTGATATCTCAGCAGCTGAGTACATGGTTGTATTTTTTGTGTGATGACTGCATTTGTTTCTTCACATTCTCCTGTTGCATTTTGTTTATTTTTTCATATTTCAAACTTCAATTCTTACACAATACACCTTTAATCCCCAGCCTAAATATGAGTTTATAAATATGAGTTTTGTTGAGAGCAAAGTCCAATACTTATTATGCCCATTCATTAATACATTGCACTACTACATAAATATACTTACAGCACTATATAGGGATTGGCTGCTGACATTGGAGCACTGAAGCTTGCTTCGCTCTTCCAAAGTTTACTGCTTTGAAGCAGTGGTTTGTGACTGAATATGTCTGAGAAGATGTCTGAAAGGATTTGGTCGGTGTGCAATACTTCGAGAGAAACTGAAGAAATTGCACTGAAATTTATGTCTGCCAGTCACACAAAGGAAACATGTTGAGCATTCATAATCACTAACTAGAGTAGGCCTATCAGTTTGGCTTCAATTTTAGCCTAAAATCAAATAAAATATGTGTTACGTTCACATGACACTCTGTAAGGTAAAAGGCAATAATCGTCATGAAATAATTCCTACCCCCGCCAAACTGTGTTTTCTGTTCATGCATCTCGAGCTCATGGGTGCTGTAATGCAAACCACCAGATGTAACTGCCACTCTTCTATGTGTGTCACGTTTCGAAAGCCTCAAATGCCTCAATGATTAAAACAGTGTCTGAATGTTTTATTTAATTCCACCAAAGGACTTCCACCATATTATCAAAGTATTTGATATTAAAATGTAAACCCAGTGGGAACAGCTATGACATCAATAATCAAACTCTCTTGAAATGTTATATGTTCATACAGCATCCAGACCGCAAGGAAGAACGTTGCTTTCTCCCATACAAGCCTCCTCCTGAAGAGAATTCACCAGCACAGATTGAGGAGTTCTTGGAACTAGCTCAGTTTATATCTGAAGATTTGGAATGGTTGCTGTCACTGCCTCATGATAAGTTCTGGTGCCAGGTAAAGAGCCAGTTGGAAAAAAAAAATAAAAAATTTAATATTTGATTTTATTCCATTGGGCCTATTGGAAAGGAAGGTATCTTCTCTTGTTGTCAGTAAACTGCCCTGTGTGTCTTAGCATGTCACCAGACTTCTTTCTTGAGTATAAAACAACTTTCTCCTAACCTACAGGTAGTGTTTGACGAGTCTGTGCATAGATGTCTGGATTCTTATCTGAAGTATGCTCCCCGCTCTCTGGACGCAACCCTGCCTCTCTCATCTCCTGCTGTGACTGACATGCAGCACTGCATCCACCGATCTGTCTTCATGGTCTTCCTAAGGATGGCAACCCATAAGGAGTCCAAGGTGAGGGTGGTGTTGACACAGGTGCTTAGCTTGAACACTGCCTCAACAAATTCCAACTAACACCAACAGGAGGATCAGTTAGCATTTTTGGACCAACAGAGAAACATGCCAGTTCTCGTTTCCGTACCTAATCTTGAACCGGCCGTCTTGTGTTTGGGAAATTAAAATTTGGTTCCTGTCGGGCAAGTAAAACTTGTTTTTGTAAGCAAACGGCGACGACATGAGTGAGCGTCACCAGGTTAATCTGGAAAATGTGGGAAAAGTGGGGAAAAAAAGTCAGTGTGGAAAAAGAGAAATCAAGTGAAAATGAAATTGTGCAGTGATCAGTGAATGAGACTAGTCCACAGTTTTTTTTAAACTTTATCTCGAAGCAACGGCCTATTTGGTCAATGTATCATGCGCTCACATAATTGGTATTAACACTGGCAGTTCCCTGTGTAACTGGTGCGGGAACCATCTCCGACGCTGGGCTTGCTCTTCGGCTGGCTGTGTATCAAATCACGCACTTGAGTACTTCAAACACTATGTTTCAGTGTATAGTGTGTTCACATTCACAAACACTGTGAAACTACAGTCATCAGTCATGCCCTAATGTATGCAGTCCATTTCAAAAGGAGCGCAGTAGTTCAAATTTATGGCTTGGAGTATATTTTATTTGAATTTGAAGAGTTTACCAGACTGGACAGGGAAAAGTTTCTCAAATGTACTGTAAACTTTGACTCTAGCTGCTTGCGGCGGCCTCCTAGACCTAGACTCCTAGACCAATCAGTGGCCACCAGTCTGATCACGACATGTTTTAATATCGGCTCAGCAGGTTTAGAACCTGGACAAAGCGAGTATTAAAAAAATCATAATGGGTACCAATGCAACTCCCAATGTGAATGCAGAAAAGCAAGTAGAGTAGGTACTGAAAGGTTCAGATGGAAAAGGGTCAAAAGTCTCTATAACACTGTTCAGTGTTTTTTTGTGTGTGTGTCTCTGTCAAAAGGTTTTCGTTTTGATATTGGAGATTATTTTTGTGTTTTTTCCCCCCTCCGCGTGCTGATGTCATCTTCTCCTTTGCCAGGAGAACTTCATCACCCCGGATGTGTTTGGAGAGATCATCTACAACAACTTCCTGTTTGACATTCCTAAGATACTGGACCTCTGTGTGCTCTTTGGGAAAGGCAATGCACAACTCCTGCACAAGATGATCGGTTGGTAACAGCAATCTTTGTCACTTACTGAATCTGGCACCCATTAATGATAAAGTGAATGTTCAATGATTTGTTCCTCTTTTTGTTTTAAGACAATATTTTCACACAGCAGCCTTCTTACTACAGTGATCTGAATGAAACAGTTCCCTCCATCATCCAGGTAAGATGCCACGGGCACCTTGCTTAGTTGATCATTGCATGATGACTATGGCACATACTGTATCTACCTATGTCTACTGTATCTTCCCTTGTTCACTCTGCTTTATAGATGCCTGGGTAGTCTTATCACTAATATGATAGCTCTGCTGTACAGTGCTAGCACTGGCAGTGATCAAAGTCCTCTGACGATAGAATGTATAGTAGATTCTGGTGTGCCACAGGTCCTTATCAAAGGAATAATCTGGAGTGAAATGCTTTGTTGGGATATTTTGGCATGTCATTGCACCAATACAAAAATTAAAAAAAAAAAAAACCTTGAAAAAGTACACTGCACAATGATGATAGAAATTTGAGATTGGTGGCTTTTGAGTGGTTATCACTTTCCTTGATGGTTTGCACATTCCTTTAAGAGAGTGCTTTTGTGTGGGCATACAGGTGCTGGACACAGTCTTGGAAAAATGTGGCCTTCAGTCGGAGGGAAGCACTGCCTCTGAGCCTCTCAAACTCAACTCGCATGGTCGGACGACTGCCATGACTATGTCTCAGGAAGTGAGTGTCTTACCTACGGGAGATGTTTATAGTTGTGTTATTCTCGTGGATAGCTTGATTTTGCTTAAGGTGAATTTTTTTTCATCTTTCTGTGTGGAAGGATCTTGTGGACCTGACACGGTACATGTGTGACACGTGTAGCACTCTTCACTCCTTCTTGGACATTTTCCCGGCAGCCTGCCAGACATTCCACTCGCACGGCTTTCTCAGCAGGTTAGAGAGCAACAGGACATTTACATTTACATTTACACACAATATACATTTTACATGCAACACTTTTGTTGTGTGGCATCATCATACATTGATGTGTCATACTTACATGTACAGTACAGTATGCATGCTCATTTACCATTATTAAAACTTCTTTTTGTATATTTTCATTCTTTCAAGACTAACATCATTTTATGAGATGGTTGTTCCTGATTTGGAGAAAGCAGTGAGAAAAAGGAATTTTGACAGAAGGTATAACATATGCACGCATGCACGCACACATACACACACACACAAAAAAATGCACACACAGACCATGTGTTTGAAGTGATTTCCGGTCTGTTATCACTTCTCTTTCAGGGTTCAAGACGACATGTGGAGTAGGCTTTGCCATTCCCGTAAGAAGATGGTAGAGATAGCCCATCTGCTTCTTCAGCACACCTGCCTGCAGCCCATTCTAGAAGGGTGCGTGCTAAACACACCTGCACTATGTGTATGCTCCTATGGCTTTCTTGGCCCTTTTTTCAATGTTGACAATGTCAGGGGTGGGGAGTTGGGGATGACATTCCTCCAGACATGACGCTGTCAGTTGCAAACCAAAAAATGAGATGGTAAACATGTTCCTCGACATCCTTAAGGATATTCAAAGCTACTCTAACAGTACTCTGTGTACAGTACTTTGGCATGTTGACCGTCTGGTTTGTCTCTGTTTTTGACTGGCGTTTGTGCGGTTTGCTTTGCTTTGCAGCACGGAGAACACGCTGTCTTATGTGGAGGATCTGCTGCAGAATTTCACCAATTTCATTCAGGAGAAAAGGTACTTAGACACTCAATCATATCGGCATTCCCTAGAGATGGCTCTTCTGCATGCTGTGTAACTACAGGCTTATTCACCACACCCTGGATCCTGTTAATTTGAAACATATTTGCATTTTGGGGCAGGTGACATTTACAAACTTTGAAACATTCACTTGTGACAGATGAGGTATAACATTGAAGTCAGAATAACAGCTAATTATATAATTTAGACACTATGTAAGCCCCTTTTTTCTCATCAGTTTCAAAGTCTGGAATGACACATCTGCACTCTGTAGAGTTCCATAGCTTAATTTTGTCATTGTCATCCCAGTGTAATGCCAAGTTTTAATTGAGATTAGTGATTAGAGTGATAGTCGTCTTTGTGTTGCTGTTTTCTCAGATTCCTGGCAGACTATGATGAGCAATTTCCGTTAGCAGATGACATCAGTCTGCTGCAGCAAGTGTCTCCTCACCTGTATCCTTTGTGCCGTGTTCAGAGCTCACAGGCTCTCCTCTCCAATCAGGAATGTCCAATGATGAATTAGCCCAGCATAGTGTTACAGTACGTCATGTCCAGTTCCACTCAGAATTGTCCTGGACATGGATGATTTGATATGTGATATCTGGGGTACCAACCACACCTCCCAAGTACACTGGATGCATTTTACTTTTCTTTAACCTCACTGCTCTCTCAGAGATGAGACCCGAACTTTGTACCTCCTTCAGGCAGTGGAAAGTGCCTGGGACAATGTGGGCAAGAGGAGGGACAGAGCACCCATGTCCTCGTCAGCTGCTGGGGCTGTTGCAGGAGCTGGTGCAGAGGCTGCCGCTGACTGGGGGAGCAGAGGAGCGGAAGCCGGAACCTCTGGTCTCCAAGGGGCAGCAGCAGCTGCTGCGGCGGAGGACCTCCCTCAAAAAGGAGATAATGTGAGTTTTTTTTTTTTTTTTTTGTCAGTCTTTTATAAATGTTAGTTCTTTACTGTTAGCCTATTTCTGTGGGCTCCTAACAACATACTAATTTATTTCTTAATGACCACTGGTGTATAGTACCAAGACAAGCTCGACCAGTCACTTGACCCTCACTTCCAATGAAGTCTTCAGTAAAGAATCCATAAAGGATTTAGTGGAATCTCTGTTTTGCCTCAGGACAAAATAAACTCATCCAGAGGCTGGGTCCATTCAATGTGCAATGATTGTCCTCTGCAAATTCACTTCCATCCTGCAGGGGGCAGTGTGTACTGTGAGTGCTGGTGAGCTGGAGTCGCTGTTGTCCCACATCAGGGACCTGCTGCCTGACCTGGGAGAGGGCTTCATCCTTGCCTGTCTGGAGGAGTACGGTTACAACTCTGAGCTGGTCATCAACAATATCCTTGAGGACCATCTGACTCCAACCTTGGACAAGTTAGACCGGGCAATGCCCAGGTAAGGGGGGTGGGGCATTTAGGGATTCTTGTTTTAAACTTAAACTATATGTACAGAACCTGAAATTGCAGTTAGATGAATTTTGGAATCAAATGCACTTTTAGTCATAGCATGGCACAGCTAGGGATAGTATTTGTTGATAGTGGTCTTTTCTGTTGATTGACTTGTTTATTTATTTATTTATTTTTTCCAACAGGCCGGTGAAAGAGAACCCTCCAGAGGTCCTTAGCAGTAGGTCCAACGCGTTTGATGACGATGAGTTTGATGTGTTTCACAGGGATCAGGTGGACATGTCCCGCATTTGGAAAGGCAAAAAGTGAGTCCGTATTATTTGATTTAATCATCTCTTCCCTTGAAGAAGGGTTGTGTAATTTTATGTTATAGTATGTTTTGTAAGGTAAAAACTGACAATCTGGTGAGAATACATCACCCAGAGGTAGATAGACCAATAGACAGACCTCTGGGTGATGTATGTCTGATATATCTGTCTAGCTTAAGGCCAAAAATGAGGGGAAGTAGTAGAAATGGGACGAGGCCTTTATACTACCTACTGTATGAAAGCCGAGTACTTACTCTACCTGTGCTCACTCAGGAAAGGGGAAAGCCTGCAGACCTTGTTGGATGATAAGCAGCACATAGCTGAGCAGAGGGCCCGGTATCAGGCCTATGAAACTGTGGTGGACGAGGTACTGGTGGGTCCCAATGAACCTGGTGCCACTGGGTCGGCCTTCCTTGATGATTATGACGACGAATATGACGACACATATGACCTCAACCAGGTTGGAGCCAACGACCTGGATGATGACGATGATCTATTAAACCGAAGGTAAGTACTAGCCAGGTGCACAAATACTAGATTATATAGTTGAGGTGACAATATGCAGTAATAGAACTACGTTGTCATTAATCAAAGGAGGGAAATCTTATAGATGGGCTGTGTCCACTCAAGATTCAAGATAGTCTTTATTACATCTCATTATGTATTCTTGTGCTTTTTTTGCTCCGCAAAAAAATAGTGTAGAGAGAGAGAGAGGGAGAGTATAAAGTACTAAAAAGACTGACAGGCTTAGGGTGTTTCAGAGTTCTGAAGTCTGGTAGTCCGACCCTTAACACTACGATATGGCTTACCAGATGGTAGCAACTGAAACAGTCCATGGCTAGGATGGTTGGGGTCTTTCCTTTTGCATCTCGTCTCATACAAGTCCTGAATAGAGGGCAGATCACAACCACAGATGCTTTGGGCTGTGCACACTATTCTTCGCAGCACCTTTTGTGTCATGGCAGAGTAGCTGTCTGTGGTGCCTCTGTAAAAGGCCTTCAGGAATCAGGATCTTTGTTTGCATGCCAAACTTCCCCAGTCGTCAAAGGTGGAAGAGAGGTTGCTGAGCTTTTCTAACAACCTGGAAGAAATCTCATGAAGATCTTTGGATTTATTACCTGATATGATCGCTATTATGCCTAACATGGTTTCATTAAAGGAGAGTACCGGAGTGAATTCAAACATAGCCCTGTTGCAAGAGCTTGCTAAATGCGCTAGTTAGCAAGTGGAACAAAATAATTTGGTACAGCACAGAGCGAACCCCGAACGCAGAAGCGAACAGGCACTTTACACTGAATCAATGAGACCTGACTGTTGGAAACCGAAAGTATGATCTGAGGTTACATTGACTCAATGTAAAGTGTTTCGCGTTCGCGTTAGGTCTGTGCTGTTCGAAAATCTTTCATTTCATGCGAAATATATTGCTGTTAGAAGGCTCGTGCAGCAGGGCTATGCTTAAACTTACTCCGGTATATTGCTTTAAATGAAGACACAGCACAAGAAATCTAATGCATATATTTTATTCCAGCTAAGATAAGTACCCTATACTGACTGTTAGCCAAGTAACCTTGACACACAGCCAAAACTTTTGCTGAGTTTTTCTAGTCTCACCTGTTGCTCTCCTCTGCTCCCAACAGACCATTTACCACCCCTCTGGTGCTTCAGATGAACAAGAGGGATCAGAGCAAACAGGAAGAAGAGTATGAAGAGGAAGAAGACAAGGTACTAGTCGTATTATATGAGGCAAATGTATTACTCATGTTGTTATTTGTTTTTTTTTGTGGAGGAATGGTTGCGTCGCTCGACTGAAAATGGGGTCCCTTCACTTCCAGAAACCCCATGTTCATAGGTCTGACACATAGACCTGGATAAAAGTATCTGCTAACTACCAGTCAACTTAACCTTACTTTGTTCATATTTCACTGTATTGGTGAAATCTCTTATGGTTAAAGTATCCTATTTGGCCTTGCGTTGTAAATATCCTTGCACACATATCCTAATGAATGTGTGAATTGGGGCCACCCCACATCCTGTGCCCTTTCTCTTTTAGGATGAGGGTGTGAAGAGAGACCTGTTCATCCAGGACCCGGCTCTGCTGAGGGAGAGGGCAGAGGCCAGGAGGGCTGCCATGCAGCACAGGAGAGGGTAAGACCTAACCTCCCTGGCACACGGCGGTGGATTTTCATAAAGGGTCTGAACTGTACTGGGTTTGATCCCCACAGAATTTGCTTCATTAAAATGATGACAAAAGTAAATAGTAATTGGGTAATGGATAGCAAAGCATTGTGAAATATAAAGGCATCTTGTCACTGTTGCTGACCACCCTTTGACTATGCTGTATAAAACACTGTCAGCAAACTAGGTGAAGGGAGTATCACTCAAAAAGTAAGAATCATACTTTTGTGGAAGAATGTTCAGTATTACCTTGGTTGGGATAAATGGTCAGTTCCATTATTCACTGCTTTTAAAGATTACAGCATAAGACTGCAGATCTAAGCTTCTCTCTGCTGCACAGGTACAGACCCCCACCTCCCAGCAATGTGGAGGGCAGAGCCAAAGGCCAGGGCCAGACCCTTGAGACCGTGCTGGACCGGCGGAAGAAGGAGGCCAACAAGAGCAGAGGAGCCAACCACAATCGGCGATTCATGGCTGACCGCAAACGAAACAAGGGCATGATCCCGTCCTGAGGCCATTGACATCAGACCCTCTGGACTTATGTCACATCATATTGCAAAGGTGCCTCTCTGTAGAGGAATGTTAGAAAGCGGCACAAGGATGGATGCTGCACATGAGAGCACAGCACAAGGGAACATAACTTCCAAAGGGCCAAAATCAAAGTTTACCTGATCGGCTGCAATTCTCAGCAGTACTTAGTTTCTGCCTGGGGTGTTTGATGCACCAAAAAGAAAACAAAAATGAAATGGTGTGCAGAAAGGTTTTGATTAGTTAGTTCAGCCACATTAATGCTTTTTTTCTTTCTTTAAAGACATCTGTATGTTAAATTCTCCCCCACTAAGCCAAAGAGCAAACATTTTTTTTTTTTGTCTTTTTTTTCCCATTTTGCCATGTGGGTTTGCTAAGTGGGTTTAACATAGAGACAAGACACAAGTAACTCTTGCAACATTTTTAGTGAACAACAAAGGAAATCAAGAAGTTTACAAGTGAAAACAGGCTCTCCCTGATTGGTGTGTACTGTATGTGTGAAGGTATCCTCTACCATGCTGATTGTAGTCATCTCAAACCTTGGGTCTCGACAAGGACTCTAGAGACTACCTGTCAAGTTTTCAGAGCTCGTAGCTCGAAAATGTCAGCTGGCTGCTAAGGTCAGCTGCTGGGAAGATCATTTAGCAGATGTTTCTGCTGCAACTTAGCGAGTGCCATCATGCATAGCAATGTTCAACATTTTTTTCTTTTGTAAGAGGACATTTTTATGATTGCTTTTCTCGAAGCAAGAGTAAACAATATATATATTAAACAAAAAAACAAAATAAATAATTTAAGCACTTACTCCTTGTCAATTTGACTTTCCAGTCTACCTTTGGGTCAGAGATGGTCCTTTATGTGTTTACAGAATCATTTTACGAGGTATGTGTGAACAAGCTTCTTTGCTGATTCGATGGACCAGTTCATTCACTAAAGTGATTCTTGACTGGCCTGCTTGAGGTCCTTGAAATGTTAAGACTATACAGTAATCTCTTATGTTAAGTCCTAGGCATATAAACCTGGATTTAGATGATCAAGGAATCATAGCCAGCATCTATTTGGAATACTGCTGACCAAGTAATCAGGGTTTTGTAAGGCTTCATAAATGACAAAACATACAGTATAATTATTTCCTATACTTTTTGAAAGTCTCCATAACTTGTACTGTATTTGCCCCACATGTTGGTGGCTCAGCCGTTTTAAGAAGAGTTTTAGTCTGAACAAAGAATTGACAGCTTCTCGAGGTATAAATAGTATGTCGGTTAGCCAATGGCATGCTTTCGATTAAAAACTTAAATACTTAAAACTATAAAAAATATATAATATATTGTTACAATTCCAATGGTTGGCTCAAAATACTTGTGTAACATCCATGTTATGCTCAGTGTAAGCTTATTTGCAGAGCACATCTATCCATCATTAGCTTTGAAAGGCGAATGGTGCATACAACCCAACAAAGAACAAGCAGAACTAAAAATACAGTACTAAAACTTGAGTGTAACATATTCTACTCACTAAACAACTGTCAGAAGAATACTGTTCAAGGCCATAGACACAGAAATACCACTCGTCTCCAGTCCCTGTCGTTCACCTTCAGACTGTCATAGTCTGTTTGCGGTGTGAGCAAAGTTTTTGCAGTCTATGGAGATCTGCTCACACTAAGGAAATCTCCTCTATACAGTACTCAGGAGGCATTAGTCTGTTCTCAGGTCACAAACGCATGTCTGAGATAGGGTCTCCTTCCTTCTCTCCTGGTCCAGCACGTGTCCTGCCAGCCGTTAACAGAAATTACCTGCAGATAAAGACAAGATTGAAAGTTTGTGATTTTCGACTAACTTTGCTGATGTGTAGCGGAGGAAAAAATCTCCCTTCACAGCGATGTCATAGGATACGTTCCATCACTATGTCGGGAGATATTCCACTCACAATGACTGCTTCGCAGAATGTTATGCCTTACTTAACATTCAACTTATAGGTCAACCTTTAAGTTATAGGTTTTGTAATATATTCTACTTGATGACTGTTCTACTCACCTAGCACACTACGCTTGCACAAAGGACAGGTCTGCTGAAGCAGCAACCAGGGGTCCACACAGTCCCTGTGGAACTCATGCAGGCAGGGCAACACTCTCAAACACTGCAGAAAAGTAAAGATAGGCCCACTTATTCAATAAAATCCTAATAAAGCGATGGAATACTATTCTGAAAAGCCGAGATAATGATCTGCTGACATATCTGGTTCCATAAATACTTTGGCGATAAAAGATTTACCTGGTTGTTATTGAACTGTTCTAGACAAACGGCACAGTTGTCCGTTTCTGTGGGCTGTGAGGGGTCTACCCATGTCTTTGGCTGAATGTATGTCCTTGTTTTTAGAGTAGACAGCCTCTTAATGATGTCCTGTTTTGGAAGTAACTATAAACAGCAACAGAGAGAGACAGACACTGGAGAGTAAAAGGATTGTTCTTGTGGTAACTGAATTTCTGTGTCAAATGAGACGGCTGCAGGCATAGATATATATATATAATATCTATGGCTGCAGGTACCTCCTGGTCGTTGCTGAACTGATTGTCCTGATACTGCCAGCGAGCTTGAACAAGAACACCTGTGCACAGGATTAGTGCTACTAGAACTACAGTGTTCCACAGTTGCTGGAGGTATTTCTGTAAAAAAAAAAAAAAAAAAAAAGCCATTAGACTTTGAATTGCATTAATTTTATATACACACTTTTGTATTACAGTGCTACACATACAGTATATTTCATTTGTGTTCCCTGACATGGAAATGTAACCTGGTGATTCTGGCGTGAACTGTAATTGATGAAATATGAATCACTGCACAGGGCACTAAACACCTGCTTGTATACTATGCAGCACAACATGAATACTACATAATTTTCTTAATAATAGATATAGATATTAGAGTAATAGATAATAGATATTAGAATTCTGATTTTAAGTTCATTTTTGAGTGATGCCTTTCCCCCCTACCTGGACCTGGGAGTTAGTCTCGCCAGTACAGATGACCCCTTGCCACTCTCCATAAAGACCACCTCTTGAGCGCCCACAGCTCGACCACAAAGTCAGAGTTGCCCCCTGTTCCCAGAAAGGTAAGGATCAATTTATTATTCATTTACATTGTCTAATGGTGTCCACTTTGATCATATAATGTCTGTAGCCAAAAACATATTTAAATCATAACCAAAAAAATCATAATATGTTAAATGCCTCACCAAGTTGTCCTTTAGAAAGGTCTTGTATGTGATTTTTGCTGTGGCATGCAGGCCTCTGTGCATACACAGATCAGACATAACATTTACTGTACATTCTTACCAGGGGTTTGATCAGCAAGAAGGCCTAGAAAAAGGAGTTTCTTTTACCTAAGGAGTGCTCCAATGAGTTTTGTGACATTCTCAGACGTCTGGATGACTATTATCGGTTTTGACAAGACTTGCGAGAGATCCATCTGTCAGAGAATGGAGAGAGCCATCATCTGTGCATGGCCAACATGACATCATTGATCAAATATGCACTCTCAGTAGTATCTGTGGTGTGTTTACCTCTCGCACAGTGTTTTGATTGAGGGCCAAGATGATAAGTGCCGATGCTCCAAGAACAAGTGCTCTCTTCATCTTAAAAACAAACAAATTAATGTTCAACAAAATGTTAAGTCTCCTCTACACAATACACACATCCACTATCCGAATTATTAAGCCTACCTTGCTGACCATGGCAGCTGCAAAGGACTCTTGATTACTACCACCTGTGCTTTTGCCATCTTCCACCTCTACAGGAACGACACCTATCCAAGGATTCTTCCTTGGTTCGTGATCGTCGGCATGTAGGGTTTTATCTTCATGCAGCTGGTGAAAAGATAAATACAATGATGCGTAAAAAGGCCTATTTGGACCCTATTTTGATTTTTTTTTGTCCAGACAGTCAACTTGATGTGGTTGGTGTAGAAAATTGCATCATGTGAATTGTGAGTTCTGTTTGATTCACAGATGAAAACATGGGGACATGGACATTGACAGATTTTGTCAGAGCACTGCGCACTGCTTCGTTCTCCTCCGACGTTGACAACGTCATAAAATTTCAATTCAGACTACTTACTAATCGCAGATCTCCTTTTAGATTCTCGTTTTCTTTTCCATCCGGGCTCTTCATGCTCAGACTACCCTCGATCACTTCTCCCCGCAAAGTGTTGCTGATGCCCTGACGTCCCTGCAGTGAGATTTCCACCAAGGCTACCTGTTCGGCGGATGTCAATCGCAGCCAAAACAAAGACGCAAAGAGAACCAGCTCAGCAAATATAGTATTGGAGCCCATGATGAACCTCACAGCAACGACCTGGTACTGGTAAATATTAAATGCCCTGCATTATTGCTGGAGATTTAGCCACTGGAGACTGCTGTACAAAATGTAAACAAGATGACTTCCTGGTGTCACAGGAAAAGGCTGGGTAGAGTTGGTTGCTAGAGGTCGCCATCTGCCGGAACCAAATAAAGTTTAAAATCTAAGGATGCTGCCATACTCTGAGGAAATGAGAATCTGTTATTTGTCCGTGTTTAGTTATCTTATTCGGTTATCAGGTAGTATATGGCTATATTTGAAGCTCAAATGAGTCCACATAACTTGTATTAAACTGGGCGTCACACTGGCAAGTCTTGAGTGTGATGCGTAATAATTAGTTGCATGTCTCATGGAATTGCAACTCGCACACATCGATGTGGGGGCGCAAGGGCAGGCAGCAGTCAATCCGCTCAGGATGTGTGGAAGCTCAACAAGTGACAACGTCTCATCGATTATAACGTGGTAGAATAGGTCTATATAAAAGGCCGATATCAATTTAATCAGTCATTTTTAAATGTGTGTGGACCTATTATTTCGCACGGCTGATCTGACAGCGATACAGATAAACGTTTTATTTTTCCTTTAACGCAATATGCGTTGAAGACCTTGTAGCCTAAGCGCCCTCAAAGGCAGTCACCAACAAGAGCCTCTCCTCAGAGGGGAGGAAAGGGATCATCGCTCCCAGCCTGTATCCGGTGTGTGTCGAACGAACTGTTGTCAAAATTCACCGGCAACATGAGTGGACATGTCGGCAACTTAAGCCCAAAACAGGCTGAAGCTTTGGAACAGGTAAAAACATGTTGGCTTGATCATATGCATAGAAAGTAAACTATAGTGGCAGGTGCTTGGAGACCCTCTCTGCTACATCATTAACGTTAATTCCTCATGCCAGAATAGCGTGGACTGCACCACAAGTGTGTTACAACTACTTACATACATTGTTATGATTCCTTGATGAGATGAAAAATACCAATGTTGTTTTTGTTTTTATTAGAATACATCTATTTGTTTGTAACAACTTCAAAATGGCAACTCATTTATTTCTCATTTATCATAACTATGTAAAAGAATATGTCTTTTCTTAGAAGCCCTCAACCCCTGAAATGTATTACTCTTTCATGTCCTAATCATTGCTTACAATTGACAGATGCCTACATTTGACCATTATGTAATACTGCATTGTTGTACTCTGATGAAACGGTACCTTTTGGTGTGCTGTCTGTAGTACTGTAAGGTAATTGTATACAGTGCCTGTGTCAAAACTTGACTTCTTATGAGACTATGAATGGTACATTGGATTCCATTTTCCCCTTTATCTTATTCCCTTTTTGTCAAATGGTTGCTCTCTTGTCTTCTCCACTTTCCACATTAGCTTCGGGAGAGGGTTAAGGATATCCTTCCAGAGTGTCCGTCACAGAGCGACCACTTTTTGCTACGCTGGCTCAGAGGTGAGAGAGAAAATAGTACTACATAGTCTGAATAGGCAGCAGTTAATGAAATAATAAACCTGTGCCAAAGGTTGTGTCAGACCTCGTGGGAATTCTCTTATCTGAAAACGTCTTGATTAAGAGAATTGAGACTGATACCAACATTAGCCAAATGTGGTTACTCTGGCCTCCTTTCAGACTGACACGGATGAAGTGAGGCTCCGTATACTGTAAGTCTATGAGGTGGACAGGCCAACAGGCATTGTGTGCCCCCCTCTCAGGAACTTCATTGTGTGAATGAGGCTAGAGAAATGCAAGCCTTGTGCCACAGTGAGAAGACAAGCTGGGCCAAATCAATGCTAATCTTCAGATTAATCAGATTACAACTCTGAAACAAACGACTGAATGTATCGGTCAAGTCAATGACAATGGTGCCCAGTGTTCGCTGGGCTTTACACCTCTGTGCACTTATTGTGCTGGTGCCTATTATTTAGTAGTTCAGCACAGCCCTGTTGTTTTGTATCTGCACACTGAGTTATCTTTGTTTTTGGATTTGTGTTTTTCATTCCTAAGACTACTGAACTGTGAAACATATTGAAACTTATATAATGATGTGCATAGTCAGTTTTATTCATTTATGCAGTGCAATAAAAATGACCTTTGTCTCAAAGCCCATTGAGCCTGAAGCCTAAAAATTGACAGCATTAAGTACAAGGGTGAGGACTGGCATCCTGGGAATGAGCGCCTTAAGTATTTTATTCTCTTTCTTTTCTAAACACGTGGGTTAAATCCTTAAGTTTAACCTGTCCCAATCAAGTCTGAGTTGTACGCCTGTGATGCTCCATAGAAACGCTCTAGTGGCTACAGTCAATTATCTCGTAATCATACTTAGATAGCATTATGCTTAAAGTCCACATAGTTGTAGGTCAGCAGTACCGTCAAGGCTAACTGTCCATCACTTAAGGTCCTTTCACTACGACAGGAACATAATCCAGTGCGTGTATCCAATTAAAGATCCATTCAGCATTAGGTCATTCCTGTTTAACCAAGCAAATAAACGAGAAAGGAATACATTTCTTAGACCTATTGTTGAGGAGAGTTGCACTTTTATGATGTGCATGTGTTTGTTATTCAATATGTAATGTTACATTAAAAGTCTGCAAAGACTTTCAGCAGACTGAACCATGCTTGTTTCTGTTTGCAATTTCTGACCTAAAAAAAAAAATCCCACTCTTTAACGGGAAATGGGTATTTTTACGGGGTATTTTTTTTTTTTTTTTTTTACTTGTTATCTCATACTTTGAAAAACACCATCATCATCATCATCATCATACTAGACACAAAATGTGTTTCAACGTCCTCTCAATTTATGCTATTAGCGCTGTAAGACCTTGCAGCTGAGCTACAGTATACTCCCCAGTAGTGTGTCAAGTAAAGACATTGCCTGGGTCCCAAGTTTCCCTAACCCCTGAACTCTCAAGACATCTGTCATGAATTGACCCATGGATTTGTTAATTTAGTTGGGTTTTGGGGGATTCAGCTTTTGAGGTTAATATCATGTTTAACTCGTGTGACCACTGTCTTAAATACAATGTGTGAATGTATGAAAGCTGTGTTCAAAATGACTTGAAACCCAATTTATTCCTTGACCACTACATGTAGCTTTAAGTATTGCATAGTTTAATCCAGCATTCTCTGAACATCAGCAAGGGGAAGTGAAATATGCAAAGCTGTTAGATACCATGACTGGACTAAATATCACTCTTGTAATTTGCAATGGATTGCAGTGCGAACTCCTAATTTCTTAAATGGCAACTGCAGAAAGGCTAACATTCTCACCTTTGCTGCTGTTTACTACTGACACATGTTTGAGCTGGTCATTACATTGCAATAGTCATATTCGGTTATCTAGCTCTAAGCATGCTAAAGTTGTTTAACCACAGTAGTGCAAATAGTCCATTTATCCATAAGCATGTCAAAGCATATAGACTGAAAAGATTGCATCACCTTCAGTTTCATTTTGAATTAACTTCACATTGACTTAACTGCCCTCTCTTAACTGCATTCTCTCCATATATCTTTTTTCTCTCTCCATTCTACTGCTGCTGTCTTTTTTCCAGCTAGAAATTTCAATGTTCAGAAAGCTGAGACCATGCTGCGAAAGGTACTATCAACATCTTTCTCTTCTCTCAGTGCTTTGGGCTTTGCATGGATATACTTGGGTTTGGCCTCCAAAGGGCCTTGATTTTCGTGTGTAAAACAGCAATCAAATCCTTATTCAAATCAAATCAAATACTTATTTCTCAAGAGGTTGACTCAGCCAACCACTGGGTCCAATAAGAATGGAAGTGAAGGAAAACACATTGACAAGCCGAAATAATGTTTTGCCACTTCTAAACTCTAATCACCTTCTGATTGGCTAGTCACTTGTTATTACATAACAGACACCCTCATTTGTTCACCCTCATGCCGCAGCTGATGGTAACAATATACACGAGTCATGTGCCAGCCTCACTCAGCATCTTGACTGGATTAGACCTCAGCAGAAAGCATTATTGACTAGGCTAATATTTGATGTCTATTTGAGCGCAGTGTTTATTGCTAAGGTCTCCTTTTGCAGGACTCGGGTAGCTTTAATTCACCCTGGATGAATGTGTTGGATAAATGAATAACGTAATGTCCTCTTTGCTGTAAGGCAGCTGTTAATGCTGCCTGTGACTGTCAGCATTCTCTGCGGTCACCATGGAGATGAGGTGGTGACTGTTGACCAATGAAAGTCTCTTAGCATTACTGTGATAATTACCAGACTAATTACATAGGCTATTAAAATCATGGGAGTAAGGAAGCTTTCAGCCTTTGTGTGTGTGTGTGTGTGTGTGTGTGTGTGTATTAAGGAGCCGATGTGGGCTCAGTCCATTTCTCATGACTCTGTGCTTATGCTTATGCTTTTTTTATGCTTATGCTTTTTTGTGTTATATGTTTGAGTATATATTGAATATATATATATATATATATATATATATATATATATATATATATATATATATATATATATATATATATATATATATATATTGAATATATTTGAGGATAATCAGAACATTTTTATTTCAGCATCTTGAGTTTCGGAAGCACATGAAAGCTGATACAATAACAACGGAATGGAGGCCACCTGAGGTAATGGCCTACTGTACTCTTCACACAAAGACTATTGTAAATGGTCTTTCATTTCAAATTGTCTCAGACACATTTACAATGAGTAAATTTGGGAGTTTTCAGAATTGCATCTCTGTCTGATGAACTAAAGGTTTGTTATGAAGATGTGTGACCCACGCAAAAGGCCAATTAGGAATTCCCCCTGACTTCCAGCTTCTTCCACAAGCGCACCAAATGCACATTTAAAATAAAAGGGGCTTTACCAATTCCATGGAATTGTTTTCTCACTGCTGAACTGCACCACACAAGCAGTGGCTATAAAGCAACTTAAATACAGTATTTACTCCTTAGTTTGTGAACAAATTAAATGGATGTCCTGTAGATAAACAAATATTTGCATGATAAAGTCCCCTGACAAGTTGTCAGTTTTTTTGAAGACCTTGTAGTATTTGTTTTCTAAATTATAAACTATACCTACTGTATATGGATGCATGCACCTGTGTCTGAAGGTGGTAGAACATGCATGAATGATGATGAGTGCATTTATGTGTAGCTTTTTCCTTTGGCCAGGTGATTGAGAAACACCTGTCTGGGGGTATGTGTGGCTATGATCGGGAAGGTAGCCCTATCTGGTATGACGTCATCGGACCTGTGGACCCCAAGGGTCTCATGCTGTCCGCCTCCAAGCAGGACTTCATCAAATCCAAAGTCCGAGACTGTGAGATGCTTCAGAGGGAGTGTGACCTGCAGAGTGAGAAGGTACTTCTGTGTGCATGGAGGTTAGATTAGACCCATACACAAGTGCATGTTGCATGTTCTCAAAGTAATGACTGGATGCACTTTGGGTTATTAGTTAGTCACTGAACCATTAAACCATTCATCTGATTCAGATATTGTTGTATCAGAATCAGTTTTATTGGCCAACTATACTTACATACACAAGGATTTTGACTTTGGCAGGTGTTAGCTCATTATACACTTAAGCACAGACATGTAGTTGTATACATTTAGTAGACAGATAATATAGACAAATATGTATTCTCCTTCATAAATTGTTTTTCAGCATGACTGATGAAAGATTTCTTGACATTTGCAAATAGTACATCTTATTTGTCTTGTTGTCTCCTCTCTCCCTTCTCAGCTGGGTGTTAATGTGGAGTCGATCACCATGATTTATGACCTGGAGGGTTTGGGGATGAAGCATCTTTGGAAGCCAGCCATAGACACTTACACAGAGGTGGGCTTTCTTTTACACTCATTTGTTGTGAAGTTCATGTTGTTATGGCTATTAGGACTTCCCCCACTTCTGTTGCGTTGCAAAACCAGAGTTTACTGAATTGCCATTGTTTATTGTTTGTGATATAACCATAAAGCACATTTGAAGTAAACAAATCCACACAACTTCTCTCAGAGATCTTGGTATTTAATGTCTTTTGATCCGTGTATTCTCCTCTTCTGCTTTTCTGCCTCAGGTCCTCACCATGTTTGAAGACAACTATCCTGAAGGCCTCAAGAGGTTGTTTGTTATTAAAGGTAAGCTTCCTTATTAAATCATCAGGGGAGCATCTATACATCTTGCTGCTTTATCGGCTCATCAAGAACTTGTTAGACAGTAGATAGAGTGCTTCTCTCATCTTTTGATGAGGGTACTGTTACAGTTACAAAACCATATAAAAGTTTAAAAACATTTTTTAGATCGTTTATAGATATATTAGTTGGTTGTTTGCCATTGTTACTAGGCAACCCATTTTACAGTGAGATTTCAGCATCTTTTCTGGCCATCCGCATATTCCCTTAAAGGAATAGTCCACCTCTTTATGAAAATTGGTTATTCACCCCCTTACCTGCAGTTACATATGTGGGTAAGAGCATTTTGGTCTCATTGCATGCGTTGTCCTAGTCTGGCAACCCCAATTTTACCTTTAGCTTAGCATAGGCACTGGAAAGTAAAGTTGCCAAAGAGTTGCTATCTGACAACTTTACATTCCAGCACCTATGCTAAGCTAAAGCTAAAAAATTGGTAAAATTTGGGATGCCATACTAGGAAAATGCAAGCACTGAGACCAAAATGCTTTTACCCACATATGTAACTCTGAGTAAGGAGGTGATTAACCAATTTTCATAAAGAGGTGACCTTTTCCTTTAAGTGTTGAACCTGTTCAAGGCTGTGAGTGCTATCGGTAGGGGGAAAAAAGAATTTTGTACAATATAGACTGAATATCAAAATGTCGTGCCAAGTCAAGTTCCATCAATTAGTGTAAGCTGCTGATTTGCTATTCAATCTATGTTTAGATCCCCCCAGCTAGCCCAGGGTAGTTGGCATCTGTTAGGTTGTACCAAATTTTCTCTTTCTCTTTTCTACTGACAGCACTAGGCAACCTCATTCCTCAACAGGGCATTAAGGTATTTTATTCCACAATATCCCTTTAACTTGAAGTTTTGTATTCTTTAGCTCCCAAGATATTTCCTGTGGCTTACAATCTTGTCAAGCACTTCCTCAGTGAAGATACGCAGCGCAAGATCATCGTCCTCGGGGGTGAGGTTTTAGCTTTCTGCCTCATATCTCAGCCTCTCATCTCAGTCGCCAGTGTTTGTTGACCAGCCAGCTCACTCAGTTGACATCTGGCGTGCACGTCTGCCCGCTCTGGGGTGTTTTTTTGTCTGTTTGTGTCCCATAGCCAACTGGAAGGAGGTGCTGCAGCGACACATCGACCCAGAGCAGCTCCCTGCCGTCTACGGGGGAAAGCTGACTGACCCTGACGGAGACCCGCGCTGCAGGACCAGGGTGAGTGAGAAGGCTCTGCTCCCCATCAGCACAGCTCTACACACACAGCTGCTACAGAGGCAGAAGCTCAACAGAGGGCCGCCATATAGCGTGTAGTGCATATTGTGCTTACCCTTTAGAAAGGCCTTTTCACACTAAAATACTGACCTCCTCGCAGGCACAAACAATCAGAAAATCAACACCGTGACTAAACATGATAAACATTACGTTTTTTTTTTTTCTTTACAAAAATAGTGTCTGACAAAAATCAGACACTGGTCCCCATTCATGAAATGAATGTACAACAGAAAACTGTGTGTACACTCATGCCCATACAAAACATAGTATTTATCAATTTGAACGTGAGCTAGAATGAGCTGTGTTTACGCTCAGATCCACGTCAAGTCAGGACTTGCCATACGCAAGATTTTAAGTTGGGAGACTGCCGCTCAGCGCAACATTCCTGTCAGAGATTTATGAGGTTATGAACTTACTTCATGAAGTAAAGCCTATATTGGGCAAAATTATACATGAATTGGCTGTTATTAGCGGTTATTAATCATAGTTCTTTCTGCAGCCTGAATTGCGAGACAAATCGTATAGACAAGTCATTTATTTTTTATAAACTGTAACATGTATAGCCTACATGCGTTGTGTACTTCCTCCTGGGCAAATGCTGTGTGCTTTTGTAATTAAATAATTTAGGCTAGCACTGGCACATCAGTAATTCCTGTTTTATCTGGGTCCTGGGAAATAGTTTTATATCCTCAATTTTTGCGCCGTCTTTTGATTCTGCCTGTCAAAATGAATTGGCTCAGGTGGACTTGCATGTCACACGGGTATCTGTTAGAAAACAATGTCTGATTTTGGACGCATTCAGCACGTTCATGCCGCAGAATCTTAGGGGCAAAGCTGCTAAACTGAGAATATATTTGGGTGTGATATTTAAATTACGCTGGTTTCTGCAGCCACATTTACCATTACCGGTTCTTTCTTTGCGCTGATAAGAAAGAAATCTCACGTGAACGTTGTCGTATGATGTTTCCTGCACTCAAATATTGATTATATCGATTATATTGATTATATCGATTGATAAATGAGGGCTACTGTGTGTAATGGCCTTTTATATGCATATAGATCCCTTACATTGTGCCACCTCCTATAGTGTAGAAAGATAAATGTAGCAATTAGTTATGGTGTAAGTAAGTTTTGTCTACAGTATAGCCTACTGTACTGCACAGTTTTCCCAACAAGCCTTAACACAGAGATATCAAGACATGCCAATAAAACGTCAATACATCAGATTTGACCTTTAGCTACACTCTAGTCCATGGGCAAAGTGACTAGAGGGAACATCATGGTGGACTCTTAATGGCAATAGATCACATATGCCATTTAAAACATTTTTTTTTTGCGTGTGCAGTCTCTCCTACCAGACACAATAGCAGTTTAACAAGTTGATTCTTGATTGGACAAGACAGGTTGTCAGTGCTGTTGTCAGTAGCATACAGTA
This sequence comes from Sardinella longiceps, assembly GCA_027497455.2. Classification (NCBI taxonomy): domain Eukaryota; kingdom Metazoa; phylum Chordata; class Actinopteri; order Clupeiformes; family Clupeidae; genus Sardinella; species Sardinella longiceps. The sequence goes on from JAODXP020000019.1 coordinate 23,302,067, forward strand.
CAGAACACACAGACAAACGCAGGGCTCCCTTAGATACTTGAGATTTTTTGTGTGTTTGAAAAGGCAGGAGCCAACATGGACCACACAAGAAATGTTGACATGTCTTTGGTTGTGACCTTCTATGAATATTGATAGGTGTCTTTACAAACACCATAATTTGGGTCTCAAAGTGTGCCATATTGTTAGCTATTTGAATATCAGGAATTTGGACTTGGAGTGCCCTTGAAAAATCCTCAAATTTGATGTTTAAGAAAGCTGGAATATTCGTAGAGGATATGAATGATTCAGTTGTGAATCCTGGTGCAGTACAACAGTCTTGATCTTGATAATGGCTAATGTGTGTTCCACCCCTCCATATACCACCCATCATGGATTGTTTAGTGCTTCCTGCTTTGTGTAGATGAGCATAGTTATCAGCTCTGCTTTGTGTAGATGAGCATAGTTATCAGCTCAGTAGTGCTTTGCAGTACAAGGGTCTTGCAGGCACTGGTGCTGGTAGGCAAAGGTCTAGCAGCTATTGCTACGCCCAGTTGCTTGTAGACACTAATAGGAGCGTGTGCTTTATTAAAGTCAGGCTTCCTTGAAATGACATGGGTGCCTTGTCCTCTGCTGTAGCGCTGTTCTCTGTGGGGAGGGGCTCATGATGGGCATGAAATTGGGAGGGTTTTCTGTTTTGTGTGGACATTTGTGTGGAGGCCAGAAAGTGGAAAGTTACCAGGTTGGCTTTAAGCAAAGGAATCCCCCCTCCCATCCCCTTTCATTTCACATGCTTGCACAAGAGCCAGCGTTCACTCACACAGACATCACGTGGCGGGTCTGGTGAAAGAGGAAGCGCTCGGAAACTCGTGTGCCAAAAACTCACCATATGAGCTAATGGCAGTTTTACTTCCTGATTTGCCTGTCATGTATTTGCTGTGTAAAATTGCCTGCTGTGCTAAATGCCCCTTGACAGCAGCCAATTGATCACTTCTCTCCTGCCCTGCTGTAGTCTCCCTGGGGTCATGTGGCACTTTAATGATACGCAGACATAGTGCTCTAATGTGAAGTGTAACAGCATGTGACAGGATTTGTTAAAGCAGCACAGGACTCATGTTGATCGGGTCTGCCTGTCTTGTTAGTTAGATATCCTCTGTAACTGAGTATTTATGGTATTTTTAATCTGGGGGTGAAAGCCTAGCCTTTTTAATTATTATTAATGCCTACCCCACAGTGCAGATAGGAACTGTTCTAAAGTTCCTCCCTTAAATTCCCATGAGAGTTCTTTAGTTCCATAACCACCCTGGTCTCTTGATCTCTCTCCAAAATAGAAGCATGTGGGCTTCCTGGCTAAAGCTTGGTCACGACACACTTTCTTTTCTGCCGACTCAGCAGTTATGTGGTGTGGGAAGGCTGGGCTTGAGGCCGCAGGGCCTTTCCGAGACTTACCTAAGGCGTATTGTCTCTGTCCTTCTTTAGATACATAGGAAATGATACAGTCAATCGTCCAGAGAAGAGGGAGCTCCCAAGAAAGTCTCACAGGACCTTTAATGACCTGTGGGCAGTCACTGCTGCAGGTGGAGCACGCTTTGATTGACCAGTCGAGATTGTGATTCTCCTGCACAAGCCTGTTTTATGTTATTTATTTGTTAGCATAGGAATGTGGTTGGATGGATGAATGATTGGAGAGCGTGTCAGTAAGTGAAGTGAAGTATATGCCTGAATCACTGTCACATTAAACCATTCTTTTTTGTCTCTTTGTTGGACAAGGTGGTATTATTTGTAATACATTTGATGAAAACATTTCAAAAGGATTGCACTGCTCAGTATTCATATCTGTTTGTGTGGACATTAGATTTAATGTCCACAAATGAGCTAAATGAGTGTGCCTGTGCAAGTATTATTACAATGTGTATATTGTGATCGATGAGGAAGTTAAGACAGGAAAGTGGAAATGCTCTTGTGTGTTTAAATAATGTACCATGTGTTCTCCTGCTGGCAAGGCTGTTGTGAACCTCTGTACTGGAAAAAGACTAGGTGCTACAAGTGACGAATGACTGACACCCCCATTGTCCAACTAACAATTTGTCTCCAATGAATCTCCATTTTTTCCAATAAATCCTATTCAAACTCCCCTATCTCTGGCAGATTCTTATAGAATAGAAGAATGATATCAAAATCAGCATACTGCATCTGCATACAAAAAGCATATTTGTGCAGCAAAGGTATTGAAAGAAGAGCTCAAGTTGACTAGCAACAGTTGTTAGATGCAGTATTTTGTGATGTTTATAAATTACACACATGCAAATGACCATAGCCAAAGTAGTTTCATTTGGATGACGGGTGCAATGCAAATGCTTGTTTTATTTATATAACGCTTTTCAGTAAAACAATGTGAGCCAATACTGTTTTAGGATGCCTACATCTACACCTACATTTCAATTAAGAAAAAACAGTGTTTTGGGATACAGTTATTAAACAAAAGATGATTGTACTTTCAGATAGGGAGGCACAATACAACTTTTTCAAATCCAATATTAACATTGGCTGAAACCTACATTAAATTATCTTAATTTTATAGCCTTTGTCTGTGTAACTGTACTAATGGCAAATTAATGTTTGCCTATGGCAGATAGTTTTTTTGTTGTTTTTGTGTCATGATTGGCCAATGAGATGATGCAGAAGTGGTGAGAGAGTATATTTATGCAACTTGGCCAAAGAATGACTTGGGAAATCCTAGTAGGCCGATGCTATACTTTGTATAAAGATGATAAAACCATCTGAGAATGACTTTGCACATGCAAATGTGTATACACCTGGGAGTATGCACACAGCCCTAATAAATCACATGGTAGTTCAAGGCATTATCCGGAGTGAGTCAACACATAGCCCTGTTGTTTCATAGTGCCAAGCCCTACTGATAGCCACCTCAGTGACTGAATTTTGTGCAAAGCAGACTGAGATAGAGAAACGGCACCTAACGGTAACAGAATGTGGCATGTCAAAACAAAACCAAATCAATTAGGTTTTGTTTTGACATGCCCTATTCTGTCATTGTTAGCTGCCGTTTCACAGACTCTGTCTAAATTCAATCATTTAGGTGGCTAACAATACCGCTTAGCACTATAAAACAACAGGGTTAGTGTTGGTTCACTCTGGATAATATACCTTTAAGTTTCAACAATTCTATCCTGTGTTGATTGATGGACTTTTTTGAGCACCTTTTCCCATCCTACACACTTGAAGCACATGACTGCAAATGAGTACAGCACTCATGATCTGCCTTTACTTCAAACATCTGCGTATGATACATTATGAGCCCATACAAGATAGCCCAACTGACAAACCACATAGTAGTCATGATGAGTCAATGCTCATCCACAGAGAGACCCTCTGTACAACTCTGATAACAACTGATGGAGAGAATTACAACACAAATATGTCTGGCACTTATTAAAACCTGTGAGCTAGTCAGTTTCTTATTTTTTTATTTTTTTATTTTAAATATATTTAATTTATTTTTTATATATATGTTTTGGATGATGATTTGAATGCTTTAATAAAAAGGCCCAATTACCATGTGCATACTCCTTTGAAGTGCTTGGTTGGCGAGGTAAGTTCTACTTTATATAACAGATGGATATTCTGGCATAGCATTATTCATATCTTCATTGGAGAACATCACAATATAAGTACTACTCACTCTGTATAAATTCAACCTCTTCTGGTAGGGGTAGCATACTGGTTAAGGTAACTGGCTAGCTCAGCTAGAAGTCCACTGTGCAGTAAGTTGCTCGAGGGGAAAGTAGCCCTGATGTAATTGATAATTGATAGATGTAAGTCGCTATGCATCTGCTAAATCATAAATGTAAACCAATTGCAAAACATTTATGATGTCTCGCACTGTCTCGCAAGACACACTATGCTAATATGCCCTTTTAAGTCATTTTCCCCATTCACACCTGAATCTCAGACTATGGTGGACCTATGGAACCCTCAACTAATTGCAGGGTGAGGGGGTAACCCTAAATTGGTCAAAGTAGCTTTTAAAGTAAATTGTGAAACAGTGTCAGCCAAATGTTATTATGTAACTAGTATGTTACTATGTATGTATGACATTGGTATGTATCATTCTCAGTTTATTTGTGATGACCTGCTATTACTGTAGATTATTCACAGGCATCCATGAAATACTTTTTAAAACTCTACTAGATAAATAGCCTTCAAAACACCAGGTAACTGCAGTTGTTTTTGTTTTTGTTTTATATTTTTTATCGAGCTCAATATGTTCAATGAGGTCATCACATGTCCTTTGTAAGTGTCTGAGCAGACTGTGTTTGTTTGGGCCCAGATCAATTACGGTGGGCAGGTCCCGAGGTCATACTACGTGCGCGACTCCATGAACGTCCAGTATGAAAACATCATCTCCATCAGCAGAGGTTCCTCTCACCACCTGGAGTATGAGATCTTCTTCCCAGGCTCTGTTCTGAGGTGAGGGGGCCTTGGCCCACTGGTGGTCTGTATAGACATTGCAGGCATTGCAGGGAGGTCCCTTCATTTTGTTCTACTGTGGTATCGTCACTTTTTTTTATAACCTCACACTTCAAAACCATAAACTTCTTTTTGCATTTTTGGTCAAAATGGTATAGGGCCCTCACAATCAGTTAAAATACTTGGGTGTATTTGAATAAACAAGAAAAATGCATCTCCAAGAAAGAAAATGTATCTACAAAAGGCATAGGCCTACAACCTACTTCATTTCATGAAAAACTTTATTCTCTCTCTCTCTCTCTCTCTCTCTCTCTCTCTCTCTCTCTCTCTCTCTCTCTCCATTTTCAGGTGGCAGTTTTCCAGCGAGGGAGCTGACATTGGCTTTGGGGTGTTCATGAAGGCGAGGCTGGGCGAGTGGCAGCGTGCCAGTCAAATGAAGGAGGTAGTGCCAAGCGAGAGGTATAATGCCCATCTGGTGCCAGAGGAAGGCTCGCATACATGCACCGACCCAGGAGTGTGTAAGTCAAGCAAAGCAAGAGTATATTGAGTGGAATGAGCAGATATTTAGGTATATTTGGATATACCTACATGTAAATAGGTATATTTAGGATCTACAGCGTCAAGTCCAACAATTGTTGAAGTACCTCACCCTAACACTTACCGTAGTAGTATGCATTACATCATTTTATAGAACATTACTTATTTTGGTTTGATAGTAGTACAATGGGGTGGTGGTGCCGTAGTGGAACTTGGTTAGTGTGGTAGTAACCTGGGAATTGTGAGTTCAAAGTTGCTTTGGATGAAAGCATCTGCGAAATGTCTAAATGTAATGTGCAGTATTATATCTACAGAATTGAACTTCATATCTACCAAATGATTTACATTTTTATATTGGAATGTCCACAAACCACTATAAAGAACATTTAGGTACACTTTGATGTCAGTATTTATAGCAACACAATACCACAAAATGTTGGCCTGGAGGGAGTGGACAAAAAATTGTTAACTGTCTCACATTTTTCTTTAATTTCCAGATGTTCTACGATTTGACAACACCTATAGTTTCCTTCGCTCTAAGACGATTAGCTTCACAGTGGAGATACTGAAGTCTGACAACCAATCAGATAGTAAAACGAGCAGCGCTACAGAAGTCTCCAGCCAAATGACACTCTGAGCTGTAAATATGCCATAAATGTACATGTATATGTATGAGCATATCTTTGTCGCTCTGCCAGACAATGTAGGGATTGTAGATACATCAAATTCAATACACAAGCTTGAATGATGAATGATTGTCTGCTACTCTAGCTCAAGTTTAACTACATGGATCTACACATATATCACAATATATACTGTATATTGTGTTGCATAAACATACACTGTGTCAGCATATTGAAGACGGATCATGAAATGGCACAGCACAAAGTTATCCCTGCTCAGGGAACAAATGATATTTGGATAGTGCTGCAACAACCTGTTTTACTTGAATATACGAGTGGTAGCGATGCACTTTATTTCTGAAGATTTAAGATTTTAGTGTTATTGTGAAATGTAAATATTTTTTTCTGTTAGTTTATTATTGTAAATTGCTAAATTTCCCAGATATTTGTTAGTGTATTATTATTATTATTATTATTATTATTATTATTATTATTATTATAGTAGAGGGGTGATATTACTTGAGGATTGGTTACTATCATGAATTACCCCAAGCATTAACTACAATATTGAGCATTGGTTTATTAATGTTAAGGGTGTTGTAACCATAATACAGTTTGTCCAGTGTTCTGAGTTTTTTTTTTTTTTAGCTAATGGTGATCAATGAACTTGATGTGCTCTGAATTTTAAGATGAAAGCATTACATTGAATGTAGTTGCATTACATTTGTGGCTATTGCATCCGTGTGTAAGACTATACAGCCAACACGGCTCACTAAATGCACTCAGTATTGTTCAGCCATGTTACCTGTGTTTTTGTCAAATACCCTAATGTTTATTTGTTGTCATAAATGTTTAAATGTCTCTGAGCTTAACAATCAAACCACTAAATTCAGTCAGGTAGGCCTATTGAAACATGACAGCATTTGAATAATACTTAAGACTAATGTTAAGAAATCACAAAATTAACTGTAATAAGGAGTAAAAGAAAAATAAACTGTCTGTGAAGGTCACTGTAGCCTCTGTATTTGTTTTATGCTGACAGTGGGATAAGCAAGACTAGGCTACTACTGACTCTGAATGTTATCTCATTATGGCACTTTTATTGATTTGTACGCATAAGGCATAGCCTATTTGCCCGGAAAGGAAGCAGTTAAAAAAAAGAGAGAAAAGAAACCAGCACCAGAATAGAAACCAGCAGATCGAGAGCACTTCTTGTTGGTGAGCGATGGGAAACGGCGCATGTCTGACGTTGTCCACAAGAGGGGGGTGTAGTACCATATGCCTCGGCGACATATGGATCTGATACGCCTTTCAGTCGTACCGTGTGTGTGAGTGTTTTTTTTTTTTTTTTATGGTCTTGTTTATTGATGGATTTTGTCCACAATTTAGGAGACAGTTATTACAATAACTTGTAAAAAATCATGTAAGCGCGACTAACGAAGAATTTATGAGCAGAAAGCTAAATGGACTGGTGCTGGCATACTAACCAGAGTCAGTCCACCTTAAAAAAAACTTTCGGTCTACCTTAACAATGTCCAACGTGGTGGGCTCGATCTATTTCTGACGTTTCGAATGCAGATAGGAGTCGCGGTGGTATTATGTTAATGACGGGCGGGCCATGTGAAATGGCTAGGTGACGTCAAGTCTCATTTCACACAGAGTGAAACAAACATGGCGACAGAATGGAGTGGGCAGAGGTATATTCTCACTGTAATCGTTTTCCTATGGACTGGAGTTGGTGAATGGTCGGGGACAGCGGTCGCCGAGGTCAGTAACAGACGAATTTTTGGCATGCGGCTGCAGAGCAGCAACAAGGAGGTGACTGTCACAGAGGACGGGGCCATCCAGGTAGTCGAGGAGTCCCACATCCAGCTCAGACTCTACGGACTACAGATCAATAATAACACCTGGGCAGATATTAAGTTTACAGAACATGGCGACGACGATGGTGATGCTGACTTTAACAGAACTTGTACGCATTTTACCAAAGATATTGACATTTGGAGTAACATGACCGTAAATAGCAAGAGAACAGCAGCAGTACTGAGCCTAAGAATTAAACCGCTTCGGAAGAACGAGCCAAAAAAAGACTATAGTTTGTGTGTTAGACGAGAACAAGATGGTAAGTGGTACATGTTGGAACCACCTGACGGCTGCTTACAGGTGGTTGAGGAGAAGACGAGTTTACTTCCCCTGTGGTTTCAGATTATACTCATATGCGGTCTCTTGGTTCTGTCTGGCATGTTCAGTGGTCTGAATCTTGGGCTCATGGCTTTAGACCCAATGGAGCTCCGAATCGTTCAAAGTTGTGGTACCGACAAAGAGAGGAGTCATGCGCGTAAAATAGAACCCATTCGAAGGAAAGGAAACTACTTGTTGTGTTCACTTCTGCTCGGAAATGTATTAGTCAACACCACGCTTACTATCCTGCTTGATGATCTCATAGGGTCAGGTATTGGTGCTGTCGTAGCCTCCACGAGCGGTATCGTTGTGTTCGGTGAGATCGTTCCCCAGGCCCTGTGCTCCCGCCACGGCCTGGCTGTTGGTGCCAACACCATTATGGTCACCAAATTATTCATGTTACTCACATTCCCACTCTCCTATCCCATCAGCAAGATATTGGATTGTGTTTTAGGTCAGGAGATCGGCACAGTTTACAATCGGGAGAAGCTGGTGGAGATGCTCAAAGTAACAGAGCCATACAACGACCTCGTAAAAGAGGAGCTCAACATGATTCAGGGTGCTTTGGAGCTTCGGACGAAGACCGTGGAAGATGTGCTGACCCCACTAAACAACTGCTTCATGATCAATAGTGACGCTGTGCTTGACTTCAACACCATGTCAGAGATCATGGAGAGTGGCTACACACGCATCCCAGTGTTCGAGGATGAACGGTCGAACATCGTGGACATCCTCTTCGTCAAAGACTTGGCCTTCGTGGATCCTGATGACTGCACAACCCTCAAAACCATCACCAAGTTCTACAACCACCCTGTCCATTTTGTATTCCACGATACAAAGCTGGATTCCATGTTGGAAGAGTTCAAAAAAGGTCAGCCTGTGTATTCTTTATAGAATTGTGACTACTGGTCAGTCAAGTGTCCTGTCCTGTCCTGTCTTGTCTGTTTTTGGTGTGATTCCGAATCTAGGCCTAAGCCAAGTCCATGTTCATAGCTACTAGTAGCCTAGTCAGACTAATTAAATTCTTATTGGACAAAAAGGTGAAGTTAAAGGCAATCAACCAATTATGCTCACCATCAGCCTTCATAGACCATGACAATTGTACAAACTCTGAGCAAGCAACTTTTAGCAGGCCATGATCTGATCTGAATTCAGCCAAATCCCTTTACTCGGAGGAGAACTGATAATAGCAGACAATTACCACCCCCACCCACAAAAATAAACATTCTAGTCTCACATTATTTTGTCCCCTTTCCGATAGTTGGCTGTGGATAAAGGAACCTTCCAGCAGGTCTCACCGCTGCTGTTTTAGCGACAAGCTACACAGAGTTTACAAACTCAAGGCTATTGTATTGATTGCTCTGTCTGGATATCACAGATTGCTTTATTTAGCCAACACTCTCCTGAGTGGATCTCTGTCAGGGATCTCAAGCCTCACCACACCCATCTTCCTCTGATCACACTGGCACATGCTGGCCTAGACACAAAGTCACCCTGGGCTGGGGCTTATGAGGCCTAATTGATCCATTATTTGATTGTTGCTGCTTTATTGACGTGCAGAGGATCAAATTCTGGATAATTATAGGCCTAGTTTCCAAGAAAGCATCTAGTTTCAGAAAGATTACATCTGCTTGGTACAATTTTGCATTCAAAGCCTGATAACCTTCAGACATGAACTCATCTTTTGGGGGTGTTGTCTACAGACAAGTAAAAGATAGTTTGACATAGACTAGGACTCTGTGCACAGATATGATACAGCCTACTGAACATAAAGCTACATCCTGTTTGGAGCAGTGTCCAAGTCGAACGTGAGCCACCATCATGTTGGGGTTTGTATTAGCCTACATTGATGCATTACATCAATGCTTCTCAACCTGTGACCATGCCTTAGTGGTGTGCTTAAGGGCAGGGCTCTCTATCTAGCATTAGACCGACTACAGGCTAGTGTACTACTCACTCCACTTCACAGTGGAGAGAGGGCCAATGTAGTGTTGTAGTGCAACAGAGTTCTGTCTGTTGTCAGTGGTCTTGCAGCTCTAGTTGTTTTTGTGCACTTCACCTCTCCCTCGGACTTCTTCAAGGTCACCACTTATTATGATTTCTCTGTTCCAGCACCCCTCTTCCCTCTCTCTCTCTCTCTCTCTCTCTCTCTCTCTCTCTCTCTCTCTCTCTCTCTCTCTCTCTCTCTCACTCTCACTCCCTCATTCAGAACGACAGAAACATACACATTGTTTTCCAGTCTTGCTCTCACACACAAACATTTACACACTCCTGATGTATTCACAACAAGCCATCTCTGTTTAGCAATATTGTTACTTGCCCACATCTCAAGTTAGTTTTACTTGCCTTGGGTTTGATAAGCCAATGTCTGTGTCTCAGCACAGCATTCCATCAAACAGTGGCCGTGGATACAACTGCCCTGACAATACCTGGGTTACTGACATTTAACTTTGTTTGTCTTTTTTTCCTTTTAAATGTCACCTGTTTTGTTATCTAGTAGTACTCTGTATTTCCACATAGGTGAACTATAGTCTAATCAGTCATATTGATTAGAGGGGTGCTAAAACAGGGTCTTGCTTGTCACTCTCTGTTCCCATCAGAGGTCATGGGGCAAGCTGAGTGGTATTGGTGGTGGTCTATGCTTCCCCCCTCTCTCTCATGCAAACCTACTGCACAGATAGGCATGCTCAATGCTCTGGGCTCCTTTTTTTCAAACCATAGTTGCAATGTGATATTGGCCATTGGCAAACAGCCAAGTTTCCAATGTAAACTGTAATTCAAGCATCAAAGGGACAACATTAGGAGTGTCGGATTGTGCTATTATGCTGAATGTACCCCTTGTAAAAGATATTCATTTCCATAGAACAGAGTGTAATCGATCACTTTATTGATTTGGCTAATTCATTGATTGATCCCTGTTGCCACCCAGGTTTCATTGTGTGTCACTTGCTTACCCATGAAGACCGACTGCTTGTTCAAACACCACGTCTTATTTTCTGTAGAGTGCACACTGTCCAGTCACATAGCATAAGCCTGTTGTCCCCCAGCCTGGCTGAGTCCTTAGTAGACAGTGTAAACATTGGCAGATGACACGGCAGGCCTAAATGAGTTTAGTGAAGGCCTTTGGCAAGGGTGATGTTCTCTTGCTATAGGCCTAATGGTGATTATAGTTGGCTCCTTGCCTTTTGTGACTTTGATTTCTGCTTTTTTAACCATTATGACACATGTCTTTATTTATTGGCTTTAAACAGGAACTAGACACATTTTTATATTAATTTACCTTAACATAAAAGGTTACAAGTCATTGTGATGCTTCTGTAACTGGGTCGATTGGTGGCACGTTTGATTAGCGCATGGGCAGACATGCAAGTTTTAATGCCACAGGTTGCGGCCAAGTGTCACAGAGCTGTTAGGGCAGCTTTTTCGAGACAAACGTGGGGACAAACCGAGAAAACGGACGGTCTTTGCATCCATTTCCCAAAATCATAGTTTCTAAACAATTAGCAACTTAGCCTAGTTAGTTGCCAATGTGAAACTGCATTGCAACCAACAAACAAATGCCTGCATAGCAAGGCTTTAAAGTTTATTTACATTTGTGTATTTCTTGGGTTATTACCAAGGTAATGTCAAAATGTCATGTCCAGTTTAACATACTGTACCGACAAAATGTTGACTTGTGCAATACTAGGCCCACTGAGCACTGGTAGTCTGGCTGAGTGCACACAGCCTGTTTGTTTGGAAAGCTGTTGGTGTTTGTTACAGCCTCCTCCTGTTGTTGATCTTGACTCCGCTCCAGACAACAGCCCAAACCTCTCCTGTTGTGAGAGGATGCTGGTGGCCACTTCACTCGAGGAGCATGAATCAGCAAATACACAACCCACACACGCTCACACACACACACACACACACACACACAGTATGACCCCAGGGATATTTTTAGATTTCTTAATAAGATTTACTCAAATCTCACTGTAGGGTGTCTCAACATAGACTTAGTATGTGTGTCCTTTATGAATCATAGACTCACAAGCATTTTAAAGCAATGCCATACAGACAACACTCCAAAGAGTTGCAACTCTACTTCCAGAAGTGAAAAAATGATAGAGAATTCTAGTACTATGCTGTGCGCAAAGTGAGTGAAACGTTTTTTGCTTTATGGCCCTCCCCGCTCCATAGATTTGCAGAAGTAGCCTAGTCTGTGTGCACGCGGCTCATATGTCTCCACCCCCATCAGACATGATCCTTTGTGTCATGTGTCTTCACTGAGCAAGCGCCCTTTGGCACTGAGAACACACACACACACACACACACAAACACACACCCTCTACCTGATGAGCGGCATGTTGCTGCGCCCAGCCTGGGTTGGGCTGCTGCCACTCCCTCCTCTCTGTGTTCTACACTCTGTGCTCTGGCAACGGTTTTCACTCCCCCACACTCTCTCTCACACACACACACACACACACACACACATTTACAATAAGGCCCGTAAAACGATTTCTCAACCGGCATGCTGATAAGCTTGTTGCAAGCGCAGGATCTCCCTTGGTTACTGCTGTGCTATGCTGTTGACTGGGTGGCAGCGTCACGCTGCTCTGACATTGTCTATTTGACAGAGCCTTTCAGGTTCAGCCTTTTGCTCCTGGTGGTGGTAGTCATTTGATCACTTCTCTGAGCTATGGCCTGAACAGTGAGTCATGTGATCTTGACTACCCAAGGATGCATCTGGGTCTGAAGGAACTCCACTCTTCAGGCTGTGTGTTGTTGTTTAGCTTTGAGCTCTGCGTTCGGCTGTTATGGTAACAGCTCCTAGATTCGGTTTCCTCAGGGTGTGTGTGTGTGTGTGTGTGTGTGTGTGTGTGTGTGAGTGAGTGTGACAGTGGAGTTTAGTCGGGGGTTGAAGTAGGCCTAAGCCTCTTTGCTGTAACTGGATCATTGAGGGGGGGTGGTCCTTTCATGAGCTGTCTGGGGACTTTTCTGAAGTGTCTTTTCCTCGTCTGACTCCTCTTCTCCTTCCTTCCTTTCTTTACTTCCCTCCTGCTGGCGTTTGTCTCACTCATCACTTTGTTTTCGCTGAGTCGCTCTAGGAGCGTGTCAAAGACGTCAGCGATGTCTCATATTCTGTGGCGTGTGTTACCACGAATCAGAAAATTTTGATGTGTGTCTGTTGTTCATACATTGCTCCATCTCTCCATCTTTCTCATATCAGTCTCCATCTTTGCCTGATTCAGTTCAGTCCTCCTGTAGTCATTTTAGATAAGGCTACTTGTGATTGCTGAGCAGGCCTCGTGCAGAAGAACCACAGCACTTCTTGTTGGTGCTATTTACCCTCTCGCACAAGGAGAATAACCAATGCAAGGTTGTAAGAATAACCACTGGTACATTATCATTATTAGGCTGCCAAATTAAATGGAGCCTTTATGACACCCTAATTGCAGTGTTTCAAAATTACAATTTTCACAGCAATTAAGTTTATTGTGCAGACTCGATGTATGCATGTGTGTGGTTTGTTTGTGACCACAGTCTTCCTCTAGTAATCTATTCATCTTGTCTTTTGCCTCAATTGCGACATCTGTGTATTGGTTAATATTTAGAATGAACTCATTTAGCCTGCCATTCAATGACTGTTTTAGTAGTTAAGAAGTAGGCTAGTAGTTAAGAAAGTCATAGACATACTTGAGTAAAAGTATAGATACCCAACTATACATTTCCTTTAGTAGAAGTTGAAGTCACCCACTATGATGCAACTCAAGAAAAAGGTATCCAGTGTTTACTGTACTTAAGTACAAGTAATCTTAATCGTAATTAAAAGTACTTAAATAGTACTTAAATAAAAAAGTAAAAGTGCAATTATTGTTGATACTGTAAAAAAAAAGAAATTAATTAGGCTAGAGTTTACAATGGCATTTTGGGGCCATCAACAAATGTCAAGCGACATATCAGGCACTGGCAGCACATCAGTCTGTGTGAGATTTCCAACACTAAAGTTCTTTTGTTTGTGTGTGCGTGTGTGGTTTTAGCGTAGCATAGTGAAAGGGAAGTGAATACATAGACAAGTCTTTACTTGAAGTTGCGTAATGACCTTTCATCCTTATAAAATCGTCTGGAAAATTACAATAACACTAGAAGTAAATAGACCATCATGTCTGTCATTTGATCTGATGGCTACAAAAATGGACCTTTGTCATAGTCCCACTTCTCTGTAACTTTTTCTGGATGAAACATGTCACCTGCCCACCAGATTCTCACTGTGTGTTTGCTTAAAGCATGTGTCAATCAAAGTATGTGTGCTTGTGAAATGCTGAAAGCAATTTGTGTTTGCTCGTTATGTGTGACAGGGAGTGGGTAAGATACACAATGCACGTGTTGGAGGAAGTGTGTCTGCTTTGCATGGGAATGTGCATTAATATGCATTAGGCTGAACCAGCATGCTTGCATTGGTGATCAATACCTATGGATGCTAGCTAGCATCTGCTGGACTGCATGTTAATGTTCCGTTGGATTTTTTTTTATTTATTTTTTTTTAATGAAATGTTTATTGATGAAGATGACAATGTATACCAGGTTAAATAGTGTTGAATTATCTAAACAATACAGTTGTCTTTTCTTGAGAATATCACCTCTCTCTTTGACCTCATGCTGTTTTCCATCAGGATTAAGGGAAAGGGGCTAGAATGGCTAGAATCGCTATGATTGTATATTGAATGCATTGTTAGGCAGATAAGCTCCCCTTCTTGACTCAGTGCATGCTAGGTCTGAGGCAGTTTCAGTAGATGTTTCGGCTCTTAAAGCACAGGTTGGGTTAATATGACATTACCGGTAAACCTTGTTTTCGGATTGTTTAAAATTCTCGGAACAGAAGCATTTGTCAAAATGTCAATCTTAACCATCATATTTCATCGTCAACAATCTGAAAACAAGGTTTATGTCATATCAACCGAACCTGTGCTTTAATATTCAGCTGGTTTGAGAAGGAAGTAGCCAATCAGGAGTTTCTTTGCTTTCTCTTTGTTGCAATGTTTCCTAACAAGACATCATTACAAAATATAACCTTACCTATGAGGGCTCTAGATTACCATAATATTGGAGGCCTTGCTTTGTGTTGTTTTCAAAGAGGGAGCTCCATAGGATTCTTTGCAAGCACAGCACAAGGAAGTGCATTGCTCTGGTTAGCCCTTGTATAGTGGTGTGTTTAGAGTCATGTGACAGTCAGCAGGCATCAGGTGTTTTAGAACTCCCAGCAGACAGTCAGAGGGTGGGGAGGTTAAAGGGTTTGTGATTCATTCATTCGTTCTTTGTCATTTAGGCCTATTCATTAATTTTCTTACATAATGGCTAAAATCAGGAGCTCAAATGCTTTGTGTAGGCTAGTTATTATGCTAAAAATCATTAAATAGATAAATGAAACTCCCAGTTACTGTTGTTATTGTCTAGGAATTACATGTCTCTTTTGCCTCATATCTCATTGGTGACTGGATCTATTGTGATTTACTGAGCAGAGCTGTGGTCAGAAACTCCCTGACTTAAATGCCATCAGTCACTTCTTGTATTGCTGTTTTGCATTGAGCTGTACTGATCCCTTTAGTTTTTCCCTTTCTCAGACCCCCCTCAACACACACACACACACACACACACACACACACACACACACACACACACACACACACACACACACACACACACACACACACCATGGTGCTTACTTGGCCTGCCTTAGACCTTAGGCTAGTGTAGAAAAATGACTGATATTTCTGGTCACCACCTTTGGCCTTCAGAGCTAAGGAATGACATACTTTCACAGCTCACTGCTATAGTCATATAATACTTTTGATACTTTGATTGTACACTCCAGACTGATTCAAAATGCTCCGCCCAGAAATGTGAATCTAATTGCATGATTCTGCTGTGTTAAGGTCATTGTATTTCTGTATAGCGACTGCTGATGAAAGAGTAATGGGTACTTTTTTTGTGGTTGGTTTTAGAAAATAGCTGGTTCTGAATGGCTAACCCATCTGACTGGTCTACTTGTATTTGTGGTCCTGTTTTGAGTATCAGTTCAACAGAGAGATTGGACCAATCTTCTGCTTTGAGTTTCCAACAGCACTGTGTGATAAATTGAGTGTTTGATCTGAACGTTATCCCCTGCAGGTAAATCTCACCTGGCCATTGTCCAGAAGGTGAACAATGAGGGTGAAGGAGATCCCTTCTATGAGGTGCTGGGTCTCGTTACTCTGGAGGACGTCATTGAGGAGATCATCAAATCCGAGATCCTTGACGAGTCTGACCAATACAGTGAGTCATCACTATTGAGGTTTGGTGTTGCATTACTTTCATACCAGGTTCTCAGTGGTCATCAGTGTGTGTGTGTGTGTGTCTGTGTGTCTGTGTGTCTGTGTGTCTGTGTGTGTCTGTGTCCTTGCCTGGTTTTAGCTGATAATCGCAACAGGAAGAAAGTGGACCCTGGCAACAAGAACAAGAGGGATTTCTCTGCCTTCAAGCACGAGAGCGAGTCCAAGGTGAAGATCTCCCCTCAGTTGCTGCTGGCTGCACATCGGTTCCTGGCCACAGGTGGGTCTGCTTTATGGTCACCCTCTATGCCTTTGCATTGCAACCACACAGCCTAACCACATATGCACACTGTTCCAAACACCTCCAACAATTACAGACATATAACTGCATAAACAAACTTACCCTCTCTCCCCTGTTTGCTCACACACACCCACCCCTACACACACACACACACACACACACACACACACACACACACACACACACACACACACACACACACACACACACACACAAACACTAAAGCTGAAATGCCACCCCCAACAAACCTGAAACTTTCAGCATTTTACAGAGGACAGGAGTCTATATGGGTGGGGGTGATAAGAGATAGGGAACAACAGGACAAAGGAGAAATATATAAAACTTAGCCACACATAAACGTGTATATCCATAAACACCTATGCTACGCTTAGCATATCTCAGCTGTATAATATACAGAGTGAAGTATGCAATGCTCCCCTCAGCATTAAGCTGCCAGTGATTATGGCTTAAATAAGATGTATATAGGCAGCAATGTAGCCAAGGTGACTGTAAAGAGCAACGTCATTAAGCCATATAGACAGAGTAGTGTGTTGCCATTATGCAGGGTTAAGGTCAGACATAGGGTTACATCCACCAGTATCTCTTCGGGGCAAGGGAAGGGAGAGAGATGATCTATGCAGTTGTGTTGTATGAAAGTAGGAAGCAATTATGAAAGTTCAAAGTTCAATAGTATAAAACAATCTGAATTGAGCACACACACACACACACACATACACATACAATTAAAATGGGCTAAAGAGGTGATTATTACTGATACATACTGATGTATGTACTTTTTGTGTAGTCTTTATGATTTTTCATGATGACCATTTTAGACATAGAAAGTAACACAACTGAAGTTTATAGTATCCTACTGTGGTTTACCATACATTTAGAGTGTCATTTAGAGTGTTCATTTTATTGGTCATGACAACCTAGATACAAATTACCTTGTATTTGTAGAACTTGACTAGAGCTTAATTAAAAATACAGTGTCTTTTATTTAAGAATCCACTAACATAATTCCCAAATTCACTAACATAATCTCCCTTTTCTGTTGTTAAAATCAGAGGTGGGCTTGTTTAGTCCAGACCAGATCTCCGAGAAGGTTCTTCTGAGGATCCTCAAGCACCCAGATGTCATCCAGGAGATCAAGTTCAACGAGAATGAGAAGCGTTCAACACAGCACTATATCTACCAGAGGGGCAAGGCAGTTGACTACTTCATTCTCATCCTACAGGTAAACCAAGTAGACACCTTCTACACTGGGCATTTTTGCGGTTAGGTTTAATGCAAAGCAATTCATATTTGTACATACACTTTTTCTGAGGTAGAAAATACCGGTACCATAATAATTTTGACTAATGCCCAACAATATCCAGTGTGACATTGCAGTCTGACATGAAGAAAGACAAATTAGCATGTACCATGTGAGCATATAGTTTATTACTAGCACAAAGAGCACAAAGATCAAACCCATTCCAAAGAGAAGTGCCCATCCCAAGCCCAACAGTACGGGGTGTTGATTCCATCTGTATCTGTTTAAGTAAGGTGTTTGGTTTGCATGTAAACCCCTTATCTAATATAGGTTAAAGGGCAGAGCAAATGTATGGCGCACTGGTGCTAACAACGTATTCTTGGGAGTGTAGAAAGGTGTGGTGAGCAAGACATTCTGCTGTATCTATTTTTTGTTTAATGTCCTTGTCTTGCAGAGTCAAGGCGTTGATGGTGACAGATTTAAACCCCCTTTGCATTGCTATCAGTGGGCTGTTTGGAGACTTGTTTTAGCACAAATGGCTTTAAAGGCTGGCTTGAGGTTAACACCATCTCCCCCTAAGCTGTTTTCAGCCTCTCAGCTGAGCAGGGTGGGAGGGCTGAGTCGTTGAAAGCGATTGATCTGACTTGTTTCTGGTCTGATTCTGTACGGTAAAAACTCAACGGTAAAGCTTTGCCGTACGCTCTCACAGAATCTTGCGGGTACTGTTACAGTTACAAAAACTAATAAAAACAATACTTTATGTATTAATTTGTAGAGTTTTACAAATGTGTTTAGGTCGTTTAGAGGTATATATTGGTAGGTCGTTTGGCATTGTTACTAAGCAACCGACATAACGGCGAGATTTCAACGTCATTTCCGGCCACCAGCGTTTACCGCCTAGCCCTCACCAGGCTGTACTGTTGAGGGGAATGGGTCTGGGTATATGAGCTAGGCAGTCAAAGGAAAATTTCTGCTGTTTTCAACCCCTAAGTTGTATTGTTTGTGGTCATGAGTGATCTCACTTAGAAGAAGAATGACATTAGCAAAAAAAAAATAGGGTCACTGATGTGCCTTACATTAACTGCAATGCTACGACTGTTTAAAAGTGTGTATTATACAGGTCTGTAGAATGTTGAGGGAGGCTCCATTCACTTTCAATGGGACTCCTCAACGTTCGCAGGTCAGTTATTTTTGTATAATGACCGCTGGAAAACTATAATGACCACTGTCAATGGCAACAGGTTTTTTGCCTGAAATTCACGTCTCCATATCAATGCGCGCATAGAGATCAACAATGAAAGTGAAAGGACATCAGCTGCGTTCTATAGAATGTTTCAAGTTGAAGTTTCTTTGCAAACTATTTGTTTCTCCGCTGAAACCACGAAACGTTAACAAATTAAATGAAAAAGACGTTTCTGTAAAATATTATATCGTCGTGTTGGCAAGGACCAGTATAATAAGCGGGATAATGTATTGTCCGCCGGTCATTATAGAGAAATATTTCCCTTGAGGAAGATTCAGAGACCTCCGCTGCGCATCGGTCTCCGGTTCTTCCCCTCGGGAAATATTTCTCTATAATGACCGGCGGACAATACATTATCCCTTACATAATGCATCGCTATTTCATAATAAATTGTAGTGAGCATTATTCTATGCATCATCAACCTCACATATTGTATAAGCTAATCTGAACGCAAAATGCATACGGTACCCATTATCGTGTGAGCTCAACATACAAATAGCAAAATCTTTGCTTAGCATGTTAGTCACTCATTGTACAAGTCATTGCCCACTATAAACACAAATTATCATATCTGTAACACTTCTCATTAAATACACAGACCACTCTTCATGTACTATGCAGGACACAAATTTTAATTGACGATAGGCACGTAAAACCTTGAACCTTGCAATGTGCCACCAGATCCATGTGAGAGGGTGTTGCTAGACAACCCAATCATTCTTTCATAGAGTGTTGATGTGATATAATGTTTGCATCAAGGTTTTTACATAGTTGTTTAAACAATTTAAAGAAGTCACATCTCATTTACCTCCCAATAAGCCCATGTTTATTCTCTTTTGCAAATCACATCAGATGTTGCTACGACTACAAGCCACTCATTTGGTTTCATGCGTGCCATATCTGGTCTGTGGAACTCCATTTGGGGACTTCTACTATAGAGGGTTGCACACTGACTTTCATAAAGCTCACTTCTGCATTTCATTGGATGTGTTTAT
Organism: Sardinella longiceps; assembly: GCA_027497455.2. Classification (NCBI taxonomy): domain Eukaryota; kingdom Metazoa; phylum Chordata; class Actinopteri; order Clupeiformes; family Clupeidae; genus Sardinella; species Sardinella longiceps. The sequence continues at coordinate 23,321,957 of JAODXP020000019.1, forward strand.
AGTTAACTGATGGGTACACGTTAACTTGCCCCCATAGCTCAGCTTGAGCTGCGACATCTCTGTCTGACATGTATGCTAAATTGTCAGGTCATGGTAAACATTACTAAGGAGTGTACAGGAGTAGCTTGGATGCCTGGGCAAGAGAAAGGGGACTGAAGTGCACGGTAGAGGCTATGGAGTCACGGTGGGGTCAACCCCTGCACTCTCTCCAAAGCACAGCTCTGTCTTAATTGATCCCATTTGCAGACACATGAAGGGGGAGGGTCTCCGTCACCTGCATATCCCAGTGTTAATCCCTGTCTGTAATCTGCAGTGGGTTTGATGCTGTCATAAATAACGTAGAGGATGGCTCTGACTGGGGTAGCATTAAAGCTAGTGCATGGTTTGCAGGTGTGTTGAATGTTGAATTTTGAATTGCTCTTTTCAAATAGTGAAAAATTCATTGATTGATATTTTTTTTTTTTTTTGGTCCACATTTGGTTTTGGGATGTCACTTAACTCCCTATGGACGAAATGTCAGTTATGCAAACATTTTAGTCTATAGTGGATATGAAATATTAAAGAGACACCAGACAGGACTGCCGTTTTCTACTATCTCCGGGGATCCACCTACAGTCGCCGAGTTACAGAAGAAATAGCAACTACATTGCACATTCTCACCAATCAATGTGAATTTATTTGCAAGCCAAAGAGTACAAACCAGAGATGATCATTTCTGTGCGTCACTTTGTCTGATTAGCCGTAATAAATGTGATTTCGCTGCTATCCACTTTCAGTTTCACTTTCATTGACCCGAAACGCCAGATTCTGCAAGTGTGATCCCTACGAAATCCACTGTAGTCACTGGTGAGAGAGACATCATTCAACCCGTAACAAGTCATTTAATCATCAAAGTGACTGGCTGGAAAATTAACAGTAAAAAAAAGTTGCCTGGCGTGCCTTTAAATATTTTGCTAGAGGGGTTTTCAAAGGAGAAACTAATTGGATAGAAGTTGACTGTGCTAGATGCCATCTTTTAAAAGCCTGTATACAGTATGCTTTTGACTCTCTTCATTTGACCACGGCCCTCTGCCCCCTTGCCTTCAGTGTGGGTTTGTGAAATTCAAAGATGGGGAGCGAACCTCTGCCGGACACTTTTCCAGTGCCACTCGTCTTCCAACCACTGTCTCCGTATATGACAATAAACATTCAACTTTTGATCCAATGATGTCTAATGAGAGGAGGGCTGGCAGGCAGGCAGACGGGCAGGCAGGCCGGCAGACAGGCTCTCTCTCTCCACTCTCTGAACCCTGCTCCCACAGGCCCTGAGGTCTTCCCACGGGTCTGTTGTGTCACTGCTTCCTTCTAAACAGTCATTAGTCTGAGACATAAATCCAGTTATCATTAAACACAACAAGCCCACCCCTAACCCCCCCTCATCATCACAATGGTATGTGCTCAGCATGAGAAAATGCCAGGAACAGAATGTTCCATGCTTAGGTGGTAAACTTGGTGGGGGGGCTGAAGGGATATTTTGTGTTATACCCACAGAGGTGTTCTAACTGTGTAGCCTAAATCTGTGGGGCACATTCCACCCAGTAGTGCAAGTTCAGATAATAATGAGTGTGTGTATGTGTACATATGAAGGTCTGTAATGTCTGTCAATGGCATGTGTATGAGCATGTGTACACTCTGTGTGTGTGTGTTTGTGTGTGTGTTTCTGTCTGTCTGTCTGTCTGTGTGAATGTGTGTGTTTAGACTAGAATCTTTTGTGGGGTGGGGCATATGGAAAAGTAGCCCATTGTTGTTGATTTCCATTTCTCATGTGTTTCACTGTTGAGTCCTCTTCAGTCATAATGACAAGAGATGACCTCACTTTGGGACTTCTCCTCTCCACTCTTCTCCTCTGTTTGTTTCACACAACCGGAGATGGGGAGATCAAGGAAGGAAAAAAGAGAGGGAGGGAGGGTGGCTGAGCTGGGAAGAGAAGAACAGGAATGGAAAATGGTGGGTCATATGGAGAGATGGGTTCAGAACACAATAGTGCATAGCAGGTAAATATAACATAAACATGAGGTGGAAGCTAGAAGAGTTGTCTATCAAGACCAGGAGTTGATGAAGTTATTGAACAATGACTAGAGGCATTGCAGATTACCATGGACATGGAATAGTCCAGGCAGAAATGTGGATCAGGCATTGGGCTGACCTGGGACACAATTGTTTGCTCAGTCTCCAGGGTAGCAGAGGTGTTTTAGTGAAGCCAAAGAGAGCAAAGGGCCAATGACACTCAGAAAGTCACTCCACCCTCAGTGCATCCCTGGAACACTGGACAGAAAAGAGCAGTCATTATAGCAGGCTAGAGAAGAAAAGTCAGATAAAATGGGTGAGAATATATATATTGCCCGGTATAAATGCATGGGCAAATGTTGCTTTTTTCAGGTAAATTAGTTATTTTATAATTCTGAGGTATGCGTTGATAATGAGGACAAAAAAATGATTATTAGTTGGTTTCCTTACGTAGAAGTGACTGCACTGGTTCTCAAAAAAGTTTGCATTTTCCCAGACTTTTTGAAGGTATGTGAAAACAAACAGCCAAACAAACAAACCATAAACAAATGAGAACATGAAGTCAGCTCGTGAATGGCGCCATATTATGGAGAGAACTAGAGTGGACCATGACTGACCATGGCTGGTGAGCCGTGTGGCTGAGTCACTACCTCATCCTCTTAAGTGACTCAGAGGAAGACGTCATGTCCCTCTGACACTGCATCAGAACTGTGCTTCACCTCTTTTCCCAGGAGATTTACATTGGCAGTCACGCCAACCCCTGAAAATGGGAGACTTTTTTTCTGTTGTTGGGGGCAGAGGCCACTGGCCAATAAGATATGCCTCTGATTAACAAAATTGTTTATGAAATATGGCAGGAAAAAAGCACTATAGTGAGGATTTATATTTTTATTTTTTATGTTGTTAGTGTCCCAGGGAGACTTTTTTTCTTACATCCAATAAAATAAAAGATAAATTCAACTTGCCATCAGAACATCCGGTTACCTCAATGTATAAAGACATGTCACTGCAAACCAGTATTGATACAGTCACTTCTGGTTAGAATGTATGTGAAAGCCTTTACTAGCTTGTTTAATTTTTCTCCTTCATTAACACAAGGGTCTCCCCTTTCAGTCTTGTATTCCTGTGTATGATTGACAAAAATGCACTTGAACCTTGACTCCACACCACTCCACATTAGTCTGAAAGGCAAACACGGTATGGCAGTCAGATGAAAGAGTGAATTGTTGTCATTTGACATGTTAACATTTAGCATGAGCAGTGGGCAAGGCCCCTCCCTTAATGCAACAGCCTCCTTTGAGAATGCAACTCCAGGATTTGGGGTCAGGTCGAGGCCAGTGAGCTTACATTGGTGAAGAAGACTATTTTAAGAGGGTTTATACTGTATGGTCTGTGAACCAGAAAGATATTTGCGCATAGAGAAGAGTTTGCTGTCAGTCCATCTGTACATATGGTTATTATTTATACTTAATTTTTATATTTTGGCATGGTTTTTGCAGATGTGTTGTTAGTGATAATATTAGCATTTAATGCTAACTTCCAATAGACTTAATGTAATTAAGAATTCTGTGTTTGACTAGGTCAGGAGGTTCTCACCACCTGACAAGACAGATATCTGATTTGTATTGAAAATAAAGAGTCCAAGTGGTTCAGAGGTATCTGTTATTCTCAAAGCATGCAACCATAGGTGCTAGATCATGGCATGCCTATGCTGGTGGTTAAGCATGGAGCTCCCCATCCCTTTGTGTGAGGGGAACGGCAGAGAAGCCCTTTGGATTGAGAGGCAGTGGTTTAGTCTCAGCACCGCCCTTGTCACCCAGCCCACTGTGTCTGACATCACCTGATTGATCTGAGGTGTCCAGAAAAACTGGTTGAACTGGGATTCTCACACTCAGCTCCACCCTCTACATAGTCCAGGATCTAGTTTTTTTATTATTACTAATATTTTCATTGCAGTGTTATTGTTTTTTTGTTTTTGTTTTTTTAGATTGCTTTTACACCTTCTTTTCACTCTTCAAGTTGAGGTGCTGTTTTTTGTTAAGTCACAGTGAATTAAAGGATATGTCACCTCTGTACAAATTACTCATCTATATTTTGGCCACTTCTGTATGATTCATTGTGAAAATATCTTCCAGCAAATTTGCAGCTCAGAATCTTTTGTCCACTACACTAGTGGCGTACAAACAAATCCAACTGAAATCTAAGCTGACCCAGCATACACACACACACACACACACACACACACACACACACACACACACACACACACACACACACACACACACACACACACACACACACACACACACACACACACACACACACACACCACCCCAATCCCTACAACCCTACACTCTGCTTGTGTTTGTACCCACTCTCGCTCCCATTCTCTTGGAACATAAGACACATGCTATCTGCCATGGCAAGTCCTTCCACATAGCTGGGAGGTATGTTGACAATGCACTGTCCTTCACTTGGCCAATAAGCACCCCCCCCCCCCCCCCCCACATACACACACACACACACATACACAGACACATACCCACACTCTTAACACTCCCCTGCACAATGCCAACTGGAGGGGGAAAGGGATAAAGTCCCCCAAGGGCATGTGGGAGTAGGGAGACATGGGTATTTGGACTTGAGACACTATGATGGGGGCGTATGTTAGCACCACGACTTCAAGAAAGATGGCCGTGATTGGTCGGCTGGAAAGATGGCCGTGATTGGTCGGCTGGGGGTAAACCTTTTTCTTTTTTTATATATATATATATCTTTCACTTTGTAGTCCCATTTCCAGAAATGAAAAGAGGTGACTTGTGGACATGTAGCCATTGCCCAATGGGAGGTGGGATTAGTTGCCTTGGGCTGCCCATGTCCCGCTCACATTCCTGGACAGAGCCTTGGCACTCTTACCCTAATCCGTGGATCAAACCAAACACCGTAGTCTAACATGAGTAAATGCATCACTCACAAAACACACTTGGCATGTCTGTCTGTGCGCGTTCGTGTGTGTATGTGTGTTTTGCGTCTTGATAAAACTATACGTATAAGATACCTATACGATTACTAAGCGTAATACCGTATTCTTTATATGCCCCCACATACACAGAGGCACACAATCAAACTTTTAATGTGACAGTCAAAAATAGTATTTCAATATCATCTTTTGGGAGTGAATGTGATTGGATGTTTGTGAGTGTTTATTTCAATGCACATGTTCTGTATATGACCTATCTGTGTCTGTGTCTCCTAGGGTCGTGTTGAGGTTGAAGCAGGGAATGAAAACATGAAATTTGAGACTGGGCCCTTCTCTTTCTATGGAGTTATGGCTTTGGGTAAGTAGACCATCACAAATCTTACTCAGTGTCAATTCTCCAGTTTGTCAAAGGAAAGGAATAGGCAATTGTTGCCTTTAGTGATATTTTTAACCAGAATCATAAGAGTCATAAGCATGCAGGGTAAGCTAGGTAATCACTCAAGTTGATGAGTAAAAAACCCTTTTCAATTATAATATGTCTTATGATATGATATGTCATATGCTTTGACTGATCTAGTATTTGAATACAATAGTTCCCAGTGCTGGTCATATAAGCACAGTAATTGGAATCACAGCATGGTTAATATATCAGTTACACATCAACTTGGCCTGTTGCAACATTACTGTTTACCTCATGCAGTGAGTGGAGCATGCCTATTTGGCTGCTGCCACCTAGAGGCAGAAGTGTGCATGACATATGACTACTTCCTCTTGCAATCCACTCCCTGATAGAGCACAGAATTTGATAAGAATAGGAATTAGTGAAGCTTTGATGTGAAGGATTGATTCATGCCTCACTGCTGTTGCTATGTGATCTGTGCTGGTGCTGACTGCCTTAAGTATGTTGGCAAATATTTTCTCTGTTTAGCCCTGTTCTGATGGGGATTATGTCAAGCTAAAAATATTATGAGTAATTTTCCATTAGGGTAAAACATTATTGAGGAGTAAGTGACTCAGTTACAATGTTTGTAATATAAGTCTACTTTTTAGGCACAAATGTTTTTTTTGTTTTTTTTTCCCTTAAACTTTAACAAATAACTGTCATGTTACGTTTATGTTTTGTTTTCATCCTCTCTCTCTCCTCACACATCAGTGAAGGGTACCCAAGGCCATTTGGGGGTACGCCTTGTGAATGTTTTGCCCTTTGCTTCTCTGTCTCTCTCTTTCAATTTCTGTGTGCGTGTGTATGTGTTTCTCTCTCTCTCTCTCTCTCTCTCTCTCTCTCTCTCTCTCGTTCACTTCTCGTCCTCTCAGTTCTCTGTCTCTCTATGCCTTTTTTCCCCTCCTCTCTCCATGACCTCCCTCGCTCGCTCGCTCGCTTACTCGCTCGCTTACTCGCTGTCTCTCAGGTGATCAGGCGCCACCCTCAGGTACATGATAAAGAATGTAGTATGATCTTGTTCGAATCACCCCCACCCCCTTGCATACACAAACCCCTCCTCTCCTACCTCAGCTCACCAAGCCTAGCCAGCAGCAGACTATAGAAGTCCAGCTTCAGAAAGTCCAGCCATGTATTCCCTCTGATTTCAATAGTAGTTGACCTACCTGATTGGCCCACCAAGTTGCTTTTAATTACAATCCAGCTGGTTTAGTGAATGGTTGCCACAAATATAGAGAAGGACTTCCTCTACTTTTTCCAGTACTTTCTGAAGCCAAACTTTAGACCTCTACCCAACTGCCACTGCTGCTAGTGTGTGTGTATGTGTGTGTACCTTCACACTGTTGGTCCATCTACCCACTCCAGTGGACAGACGTCAACAGTGAGTCAGTGGTTGGATGTTATGATAGCATGAGTATCATAGCCACCCCACGCCCCCCCCTCTTGTCCGCTCCCAGACCTTCCATTAGGTAGACTCACTCAAGCTGAATCACTCTGCTAACTGCTCTTTTACAACTGTGCTGATACTGTATCACGCATACCTAACCTACCCCCCACCATCCATCATTATGGCCTCGTGGAATTCTACTCTGTGTGTGTGTGTGTGTGTGTGTGTGTGTGTGTGTGTGTATGTGTATCTGTCTCAGGTGTTACGACTTCTCATTCACTCCTTTCTCCTTTTTCCTCACTCATTCTGTCTTTCCTTGTTGTGTCCTCTGTCAGTCTCATGGATGTGTTCCCTTCTTTCTCTCCCCCCTCTCTCTGTCTCTCCAACTCTGTCTGTCACTCAGTGGTCCCCCCTCGTCCTCGTTTCCTTTCTAAGGGTGCTCTGTTCTCTTGGTTGCCAGGTAAACGTCGGCATGTCTTGGGGTCCTAACCATGAGTACTGCTTGGGGGGAGGGCAGGACCCTTAGTATTAACTCTAGAGCCTGGTAGTCTGAGCAGCGCTAGTTGCCTTTGGGTTTGTCTTCCACGCTGAGCCCTGATACAGCCAGCCAATCCGAAGGGAACTCTTTGTGTTCGTTAGTGACGTCCAATCAGGTCGGAGAATGTTGAATGTTAGAACATTCATGGTGCTTGACAATGTCAACATTATATTTTGGAATTCCAGGTTAGAGCAGTGGCTGCGTTTGCCTGTACATGGTGGTCTGAGAACAACATCAGTCAGACTGTGGTGTGGCTTACTATGTTTGTGAGATGTCAGTCTGTTGTCAGGAGAGTGTCTTCATCTGACGTGGACCGTTACCCTGTTGTATGTGAATTAGCTTTTATCTGATCATACAGGCCCATCCCAAAAATACATCTAATCTAATCTAATCTATAAATGCATTGGGTCTCGCAAAACTACTCACCTGATACTCTAGGTTTTTGCATGCTGGATGTGAGTGAAGTAGCTAACGCACATGTCAGATGACATGGGTGAGCGGGAGAGCAAGAAAGAGAGATATTATGCACATCTGCTGCATGATAACGCATGTACGGTGCATGAGGCAGATCTTTAATGACATCTGATTTGCCATACTCCTCTAAACATTATTGATGGCATTAAAGGTGCCCTGTCATACATCTATAGGGTATTTTAAATTGTTCTATGAGCTCTCTAAAGATGGTATGTAAATTTAGCCTAATTTAGCCTGTAAATGGCCCAAAAAGTGCTCCGCAACCTGTTCAAATAGCCCTATAGTAAGGCGCCTCATTTTTCTGTCCACGATGATGAACTGTACTCTGATTTGCTGCTATAGCATTTCAGCGTTGCATGACATGTCGAGTGAATATTTACATTAGTTCACTAATGTCACAATTGTAAAGGTAAAACAACAAAAAAAACTTGGAATATTACATTTCAAAGGAAGCGGAGGAAGATATAGTCTATGATGCGCACACACCAGTTGCTTGGATATTATAAACAGACACTACAAGCTTATTGTATGTAGGTTTTTGCACTAGCCAAGCTAACCAGATAACTGCTTCGTTATAGCAAGGTTACTGTTACAACCACTGGTTAAAACGTACAAAGCCTGTTGTATATGCCAATGCCAACAGATTGTAGTATTTTTTTGTTTTGTTTTGTTTCAACATTTGCTGGACACAGAAATAGTAATGGACTTCCCCAAAACATAGCTGAAGCCATTTGTTTCCAAGTTCCTGTAATTTAGGTGTAAAACTACAATAGAGATTAATCTATGTATACAAAATATGTCTAAAAGACAACAGGTTAAAACGATTTTGTATGGCAGGGCACCTTTAAATTCTTGCTGTAGACCATTTGTTATTAAAGACCTTTTTAACAATAAAATTTAAAAATAATATAAAAACTTCTTCCGCTGTATTAAGGAAGTTATGTAATGTTTAAACAGAAACCCTGTGGAAACGGCTACGATGCTAATCAAACTCTAGTTGATAGCTTGAGGCTTCACTGTCTTTTGTTGTTGTAATCCTCATCTGAAAAACAAATAAAGTTGAAAATGGAAATGGTCAGACAGCACAGTGATCACAAATGTTGCAAGACGGGCAGACTAGTCGTAGCTTGAGAGTGGGGACCTCAGGCCGTTACGGTGATCTGGCTGGGTCAGGGCTCCTCCCTAAAGGGAAAGTACTGTAATGTGCAGCTCATCATTGTTATTAACAACAGGGAAAAGATGCCTTCAGTCATATAGCTAGACACATTTCCATGAGCGAAGCAGAGCTACTTGTCACTCATTTGTATCCACTCTAATGCGCTTACCACTATGACATTCTCACAAATCAGCCATCTCATACATCCCCATCATCATGGCCTATGTAGGTTGCATACTGTAGTTGACGAGCAGCATGGCGCTGTACTTCTGCACACATGGCCTGGCACTGCATGGACACTTGCTTTTTTGTCTGCTGTTGTCGACACGGATGCAAAATGTAGGACAGTCCATACAGACAATGCTGGTTATGATGACATTTGAGTCATCGCCTTGTCCTATGTGCAGACCACGTGTGCAGATGTAGCCTATGCGTTTTCTCCTTTAGACTGGTTTAGGAAGTCATGAACTGAAAATCTTTGCTGTGTGTGTCAGCCAATCGCAATGTCAGTTCATGCTCATGAAGTCTTCGAGTGTTCCGGCCTTAGGGCTTGGGGAGCACTTGGAAAGGACCTGGGGCTTTACAGTAGCTAGTCATAGCAGTATGCCTAGTCATAGCAGTATGGCATGCATAAGGTTTGTCAAATAGTTAGTTTAGACCAGGGGTGTCAAACATAAGGCCCGGGGGCCGGATGCGAACCTTTACATCATTTCATGTGGCCTGTCCTAAAAGCTTGAAAAGAATTGTAGGTGTATGCTGCCTGTTTAAAAACAGTTCTAGCGATGCACTTTATTGCAACACAATCCTTGCAACTCCTTATGAGGTGTATCTTAGACCTGCTTTCCAACAGGAATGGAATACAAAATTAAGTGGTGATGCATTAGGACTGTGTTGCTGACAGTCATAAACATGAGGAAAATGTGCTTTTTTTGTGCATGTTTGTGGTCACGCATGTAAATTTGGCAGGTCAGCCCTCTAAGGAAAATCCCATTGCTCATGTGGCCCTCGATAAAAATGAGTTTGACACCCTTGGTTTAGACTAACCACTACCTTTACTACCATCAGGCAAATGAAATGTGTTGGATATCCTGTGCAGGGCAATTTAATTTGGTCAGGTTAATTTGGTGGCAAAAACTCACCAAGTGCTGTTGCTAGTGAGAGGAATATGAAAATTGCATACATTAGACTGAATAGAGAAATGACGGCTAACACTGTTGCTTATTTTGAGTGAAATCAAATCAGAGTTCATTCAAAATATAGCCTAATATAATTGTAAATTAATTGCAGAGCGCTATGACAAGACCAACAATTTATATCATAATCAGTGGTTAAATTGCGATATGATGGCGCAATAATAATCCCTAATAAAAAAACACTCTGGTCAGGTGTTTTCTTAAAATAAAAAACTGCCAGCGTGAACACGTCCTCAGTGGCTGGTTCACAAATTCAGTCTACGTTTGACAAAAATACAAACAATCAAAGGTTTACTCTTCCTGCCAATGGCACCTGGTGAGCTCAAGCAACAGGGACCAAAGTTGATTCATGCCTGACCTTTCATGTAAGGGTCAATCTGGGAGACTTGCCCATTCACTGATTTCAGCTGCTGTTGTGCAGTGTTACTGATGCCCCTCTTGCCTCAGTGATGATACTTGGTGCGTTGTGAAACTAAATATACTTTGGATCCAAGACAGGCACTATGGAAAAGGCCAAATAAAGGAACATTTGGGTTGGTGATCTTTTTCATTGAGGGAGGAGAAGTCTACAAACTTTTTTTATTATTATTATGTACAGTATCCTAGTGTAGGGCATCTGTCAACATTTCCCTGGTGTGAATGGGGAACTCTAGTGGCAAGTGAGCAGTTGAATGTGATGAAACAAGGTAGTTGTAATATTGGTTGTAATGCTGACAGAGACATGTTGGAAACGGAGTTTTTCTATCAAGACAGAACATGGAGTGGTTGTCTCCATATCCAATTTCATTTTTCTCAGCTGCCCCTTTCCCACCTCTTTCCTACTTCTCTCATCCACTTCAAACTCATGCCCTGTTCCGTTTTGTCCATGTAAATCAGTGTGTGTGTGTGTGTGTGTGTGTGTGTGTCTTTGCTTGTCTTTCTGCATCAACCCATGCATTTCAATGCCTCACTCACTGGTTGCGCTGCTTCTATCGTCCCTGATGTTTACTACATTGACTGATTGACCACAGATGTTTTACCATAGAAGTGTTTTTCATTTTCCCGCTCATCTTGTAGTCATGCTGTGTTTGTCTCTGTGTACGTGTGTTCTATTATGCCCTTACAGTCATTTTTATACCAGTGTACTCTGAGCGTGCATAAGTATTGTGTGTAGTAGTAAGTGAGTGAAAGCACATTTACAGCCGAGCATACCTCTGTGTGTGTAACTGTGTGTGCCTGTGTGCAGGCCAACAATGGGGTGTACCAATGCAAAAATGATTCTGTGTGTGTGTGTGTGTGTGTGTGTGTGTGTGTGTGTGTGTGTGTGTGTGTGTGTGTGTGTGTGTGTGTGTGTGTGTGTGTGTGTGTTATGCATGTCCTGGTGCACATAAGTGTCTGTTTGTGTTTGCGCCTGTGCGCAAGTGTGTGTGTGTTTGTGTGCATCAGTGTAAAAGTGTGCACATATTAGACTCTTACCTGCTTACCTGCATTACAGCCTTCCGCTCTCCATCTCATATGGGCGGCCTGAACCACTCCGCCTCCATCAGCCAGGCGGACCATCTGGCCTTCAGCGGCAGCAACAGTCAACTCAACAGCCCCGCCAACCCACAGTACATCCCTGACTTTGGGGTCAGGGCCCTCTCAGACCTGCAGTATGCCAAGGTGAGTGTGTTTGTAGATAGAGATTTCTGCATCCGCATTTCAACTTTGACAGGTCACTAGGGAATATATGCCATGGTGTGGTGTATTCTTGTGGCATTTTAATGGAAAACCTGTGGTTCGGAACAGCTTTAATTTAGAGGTCGACAATATGCGGGGCCAATATTATGCATTTTTAAACTTATCAACATTTGGTGATATTCAAGTTTATTTAGCTGATTATAGCCTGCTGCATGTGGTAGAGCTGCCCCGCTGCACGCAGGTACATCCAGACAGACAGAGGGCATGGTTTAACTTTGCTCAAGTTATTGCTGTTTGAATAAATATTTAAATGATAAATTAGCCGACCGTTTGTGGAAACTCTCGAATCTAAGCAGGAATCTAACCTTTCTTCTCTGTAATATAAATACAAATTATATAGTATATTCAAATATGAAAAGTTGTATTCACGTGTTTCCTATGGTGAGAGATCTGCACGACACGACCGGTAAATATCTTCTCCTGATACGAAAATATGCCCATCACTTCAAATACAGACAGATTTTGATATGCATAGACTCCTGAAAGAAAAAGAAAAAAGAAAAAAAAAAAGTTATCAGACCCACCTTGACTTGCCACTTTTCTGCTGAATGATAATCCCACCGGAGAGAATAGTTTGCTTGTGTTTCAGCTTTGTAGAGCTGGTTGAAACACTTTAATTAGGTTAAAAGTAAAAGTAATTTAAATAAGGAGGAAGAGAGAAGACTGTGTCCAGTACCCATAGCTCTTTTAGTGGGGATGTTGACTCGCGCTCTGCCATCTTGTAATATTTTGCTCACGCATACTGTATACACCTGTTTATTTGTCAGATCACGCGGTCTCAGTACCAAAACGGTCTGATGGCGTCGCGATTGGACAGTTCTCCCCAGTCTCCTGAGAGCGGGCACACCAGACAGGATTCGGCCTCCACCCCGCAGACAGAGGCACCGGAGGCAGGAGCTGATGAGACCACCTCCCTCCTCAACGACCACAACAGGCTGCCCACCAACCAGACCAACCACAGCACTCATTCAGACAGCAGTGTGTGATACACATGCATGCACACAAACACACACACACACATCACCTTCCCCGATCACCCTGTCTGACGGCATACAGTATGTGCTGATGGACACACACACACACACACACACACACACACACACACACACACACACACACACACACACACACATATAAAGAGAGAGAGAGAGAGGTGTGCTTGTAGTAGTATGACTCCAACTCTCTTCTGATTTGTCTGTAAGGGCATAAAGGTTGGTGTACGAATTCAGGAGAGGGGCTATTATTGAGATTTTATAGCATTGACTTTTTCTATTTTAGAACTAGATGAGCTTGATCCAAAGATTGTCTATCTGTGTATGCAAGCATGCGAGCATCAATGCATGCATACATCTGTATTTGTGTGTGTGTGTGTGTGTGTCTCTGTCTGTGTGTGTCTGTGTGTGTGCGCGCGTAAGAAGATGGGATAATAGTAGTAGTGACAGAGGTGCATACAGGGGTGTGCATTTTATAGATGCATTGCAATTCAATGATTTTTCTACAAATGCAATGAGAGCTATTTATTTTGTTATTTTCCTAGAAGATTCAGAATACGTACTAGAAACATCTACAGGCTAATACATCCTGTAAGACATACTTTGGGCCATATACGTCAAGATTTTATTTTTGTTGTCTCTGTGCCATTGTGGCATTATCCATCGAGTGCACTCAACATTGACATTGCTAATGTAGATTTTCATTTCATGCATATTCACGTCTAGGCTATGTGTGTGTGTATGTGTGACTGGGAGCTGAGGGGGGCAGGTGTGTGTGGGGAGGTTATAGAGTCACACCTGTGCTTTTCTGTACAAATGCGTTTCTGAAACCTCAAGAGGAGAACTGGAGTATTCTTGTGTAAAAGGCCGTCGTCTCTCTTTTTGTTTTGTTTGTTGTTTCTTTGTGTTATGCCAAAGGCGAGCAGGGATTTGGCCATTGGAACAGACAGAACACTATGTCGCCTGTCGGTCAGGGAAATTTTCAGGTAAATTAAGTCAGCAGAGATGAAGGCGAAGAGGGGTTGGTGGTCCTCAGTTTAAACGATCTGAGGCTCCGATGGTGTGTTTAGGATGGATGCATGTCTGTCCAGCTAGCAGACTTGAAAAGAACCAAAAAAGATGAGACAATATCTAGATGAAAATTCATATATGCGGTATTTATTTTGCATAAAATTCAGGTTGTATATTTCTTTGAATTGTGTTTTGTTATGTAACTTGTGACTTGTTGCACATCTGTATTTTAATCATCTTCTTTGTCAAATGAGTGTGTGATGGGTGAAAGCAATTTTCCTACTGACCATTCCTGTCAGGTACTTGTCACTTAAGATATATTGTGAAGACAATCTTCTGCCCCACCCGAATCCAATCCTGATCCAGGCCACTTTTTTGTAGGATGTCAATGTGTCCCGTTCCTGTTCTGAATGCTTCAAACCACTCCAGTAGGACGTCATTGTTGATAAAGTTTGGTACTGGACGTCGCTGTTATGCCAATCGAATGCCTCACTTTACCGCCATGCATCGCTAGCATATCCATGTGTAATTATTGAGTCATATTTACCACAGTATGTGTAGTTTTAATTAACAGGCTACATTGGCAGACATTCTGTCAAAGTAACATCAAACATGCAACTTTTTTAAATTGAATAGGTTGGTTTGACGTGATAGGACGTCGTCATTCAAGCATAGTGCTGTTGCACAAGCCTGCTGAGAGCACTAGATAGTGAGTGGAATGAATAAATTTAGACCAACGGCAAACACAAATGCAAAACATCAATTTACATTGAGCCAGTGGGACCATTAATATTACTTTCAATTTCGACTGATTTTGGTGCTGTTGACTCAATGTAAAGTATTCTTTAGTATTTGCATTCGGTCTATCTTGTTCCAAATTATTTTTTGTTCCAATTGTTATGTTGTGCAGTCAGCAGGCTTGTGCAACAGGGCTACACTTGAATGACACTGAACTATTACTTTAAGATGTGCTCCGTGGTTTGCAAGTCATTCAGAGTCCTGTGAAAATAAGAGAGTGGATTTGCACTGACTGGTTGAGGTCCCTTTTTTGGGTGTGTTTTACAAGGCAAGCCCATGCTAGAGGCGGAGCCAAATAGGGGGATTAATGAAGCACTTTTGCCGTCACACACAAAGACTGATTTCATTTGTGCTCCTTTCATTCATGACTTTTCCCCTCGCTTTACTGAAATTTTTAATTGTTTAGGGTAATCATTATGGGAAATATTCCAATGTTATGTTCATTAGTAGTAGAGATAGATTTTATTTGTATGGGTCCGGGAATATAGAGAGTGAGTCTATCAGTCACACATTGAGTATGGTATGAATTAGAATGGCTTGCAACCAAAGTGGCAGAACCTCCTCATGTTAAAATCCAGCTTTACAGTTGTATGAAACATTTTTAGAGGAAGTGTTAACCACGGCTTTGACAAACTTTGTTGTACCAAATTTTCGACCATTTTCATTTTGTTTTGTTTTTTTTCACCGCTCCATTCAGTCTATGCACTCTTACACGTTCAACAACCGATATCTACAGACAGTTTCACAATGGACCATATCCATGTCTTCACAATACTGTAAACACATTCCTCCTGAAAAGAAGCTTAAAAGAAAAGTCATAATGTGTTGTACATGTATGTTTGTGAGCTTTGTTCTGCCTTAATGTTTTTGGTACTGTATCACCACATAGCTCTATGGCCTGTAGTTGGTCCCTTAATTGCTCAAGATCGTTTTTGTTTTGTTTTAGTTTATGGATTTATGCAATTTTATGGCCTGTAGTTCCGAAAGTTTGACCTGTTTCTATGACTGGAATGTTGTGGTGTTCAATTCTACGACCCCTGAAGAATATTCCATCAGAGACAAACAAACAAACCTGGAGTCTTAGTCCAAAGAACCTTATGTATGATATGTGTTTTACTACCATTTTTTATTTCCAGAATAGCTTCAAATTGAGACACTACTCACTGGGACACTGTAGCAAGACGGGAGGATAAAAATCACATTATTTGCCAATATTTTTGTTGTGGGTATGTTTTAGTGTCCAGCCTCCATTGTCTTGCAACTTATGTGCTGTTTATGATGATCTGTGCATTTTCAAGGAAGAAACATCTTATTGTATTTTCTATTTCCATGAAACATAACTGCAGCTTCATCTTTGTACTGACACTCCATAACAGTATGAACGGAAAACATGCATGTTCATTAGCCTAAAAAAAAACAGAATGTGATGGAGGGGGCAACAAAAAACAATTCTTTATGTGGGGAGTTTGTGGAGTGACTTTTTGTAAGGTTGTACAGTCCTCCCTTTTCTCACAAACTTTAATTTAAATATGTATATAATGTTTTGTAACTATACTGTCTTAACCAAATTTTGGAATTGAGATGTCGATAATAAACCTGAGATATATTTCTCTATTAGACAGGTTTATTTGTAAGGTATTTATTTTTGTGTCAATCACATTTTCAAACACATTCCACTTAGAAAACAGAATTTTGACATAAGAAGAATAGGTGCACAAATTCATTTTGTCATAATTAAGAATGGAGTACACTGAAGAGTAGCCTACTCAAAATGTTGTTAAAAAGTGAAACAGCACTAGGGCCTGATGCCAGAGTAGCCATCTTTAGTGACAGTTGTTCAATTTAGCGCTATTCTAAGGCATAACAAAAACAGACACTTAAAAAAAAATAATCCACCCTGCTTTGTGATCACCTGGTGCATCAACGAAGGGGGACAATCTTGATAAAAATGAAGGAATGTCGGAGCAGCACAGATGCAAATAGGCTACCCATCATTTTATCATGTGCACAGCAAAGAGACTAACGTTTCGATGTTGGTACATTGAAATGTTAGTTAGCTTGTTCTAGCATCTGGAACTCTGGATCCTTTGCCCTATCAAGGCAACTTAGTTCACTTATTTTTTTTTAACTATTAGTTACTGTTACACAAAGCAGAATTTTGTATCTGATTTTTTCATGTGCTCCATTTTATTCTGCTACAGGACCATACAATGAAATGAGGGTGATGGGAGTCTGCCCACAAAAAAACATTTGTATTCAGTAGATGTGAATTTCTACATTCTGTTGGATTTTGGAATGGTCTGCTGGTTATATGCAATACCTAGATTCATCCAGATACCTGCCAGGCCTTCACCACACAATCAGTGAAGCATTTAGCTTGTGACAACAAAGAGGGGTCCCGCTAGAAACGTTGGGCACCCAGACATCGATTACATCTGTCTGTGCCAGGCCCCTAAAATCATCCTAACACTCCAACTTAAAGCATAAAATTGGTATGAGAAAAAAAGACATAACAAATAAAATGGTTAAACAGTAATCAGATATACATCTTGGCCATAGGTGGGAACACAAACTTATTGTGTGCTTCATTTTTGGTCACAGCCTACTTAAAAGAGCTGCATAAATTTTGGCCATGTCATTCATCAGGGCCTGTTATCTGAATTCCCCTGTCTCCTCTCCTAGTTCCTCACAACATGCCTATGTTCTTGCTGTCATGTTTTTCATTCACAGATTAAGTCAATTAACCAAAAAAGGACCTAAATAAGAAAGAAATATATGAAATGTCTACTTCAACAGCAGGTCTTTCAGATTAGAATTGTCTTCCCACATTGATATTGTATGTTAGCCTGACATAGCCCGCCCATAATACGAATGTTCATACGTATCATGGTCTGGGCACGGTCCTCTGGGGCGTGTTTACATCGGTAGAGTCTACCGGCCAATAAACGAAGCTGATTAGACAAGCTGTCCAATCGTTTCAAACCAGAAGTGAATGCCCTCCCCCCCGCAGTATAATTGTGTCAGGTGAAAGAACCTCCAGACCATGAATACGGATGAATAGCAGTATTATGGTCGGGCTATGTCAGGCTAATTGTATGTGGCTGAGCAATACACATGTAGGATTTGTCCAAGAATGTCCGTAGCCAATGGTTGGTGGAAATGTTGTGAGGAGACGTCCAGCGCAGGACAAAGAAATTTTTGGCTGCTGTGAGCCCTGCATGCCATACCTTGTGAGGTACCTCTGGGTATTCCCACATAGCATGTAAAAAGGAGCCACTGGTCCCAGAAATTGATCAGCATGCAAAAAGTGTCTGTGTACAGTGGAATATTCAAACCATTATCCCAGTAAATGTTGAAATCCAAAAGTTGCTCCCAGTTAATTTTACAATTACACTGCAGGTTGTCACCATCTAGTGGTGGAATATTAACAGAAAATCCCACATGCAAACAGACATCTGATTTGTCATTGGAGTCTTTATTACTATAAACAACAAATCTAAGGGGGATGGCTTGAAATATGGGGTAGCATCATTTTAATTGTTTCCACTCCTGTCTGGTATTACTTTCCACCAATTTAAATCTTGCCTTATCTTCTTTTCAAGTGTGCAATAGTGAAAATAATGAAAATACCTAAGTATCTATGTCTGTATCCCATTTGAACTTGTACTGTTTTTTAAAGGGTTGATTCATCTGCATTCCAATTCTTAATAATGATATTGCTAATATGTCTTTTAGCATAAAACCAGATTGTTCCTCATCAATACTTGATCTAATCCTTTTTAAAGCTGTAGTTGGCAAGTCTACTTAATTCTGAGACTTACAACTCGTCAGTCCCTCCCCGTCACTACTATGCTCTTCAACGGCCTCTCAAACCCCTCCCTCGCTGCAGCACGTTGTCAGCGGTTTGCTCACAGCTGTGATCGACAGGCAGCTATCCTTCCCTCCGAAACTGATTTGTGGAAAGCTACAGGGAGTGCTGGATTTTCACTATTAAAAAATAAGATGATTGCACCAACTATTACAGGGTTTCGATGGAGCTAGAGAATTCTTTTTTCCGAAATAGCCTTCTTATAGGCTATAGAATACAGAGGGAGAGAGGGGGGGGGACATTATAAACCGTTTTGGTGGATTTCAGAATTACGTTTTTGTTTCGGAACAGATGAAGACCATCTGGATTTGGTTTCCGTTCCCATTCCACGTAGAATTTTGTTCCATTTTCGGGTTTCATTCCTTTAAGTGTGACCAGGAATATCACTTTCAGGTAGGCCTACAGTAATGTCCTGCGTCTCCTTGCCCCTGACCTCTTCATGTACCTTCATCAGCATCCCCACCTGACACAGTTTTTTTATTCTTTGGTTGGCCCTGGGATGGCATCTAGTGATCATGATGTGGGAGAAGTCCAAGTCATCTGCCAGGTCCTCATCAGAGAGATAGGCCTCGCCTTCTTCTCCTCCTCCTCCTCCTCCTCTTGTGTGAGCCATCATTGGTGAGGCGGGCGTGGGAGAATAGTCTGTCTGAAGAGATGCTCCAGGCCAAGCAGCTCATCAGACTGGGCATCTGTTGGCGGACAGATGTTCCTTTCCACAGGCTCCCCAAAGAGCTGCTTGCACCGGGTGTTGAGGCGGTTCATCAATGGTGTTGAGAATGCCCTTTGTTTCTGTCCCTTGCTACCAAATCTGATAAGGCCTTGCTGTACAGTGGGAGCTGTAAACCACAACAGGAAGTATTGTATGAGATGGGGAGTGGTATAAGTGAGGTCATGCTTTTCTTTTCGGTGGAAACCCTCCAGGCTGTTGCACCCATGCAGGTACTTGGGGGACGTCCACGCCGTTGACGGCAGAGGAGTGGGCAACCCAACACCTCTGGTGGGTCCTAGATAGCCTGACATAGCCCGCCCATAATACGAATGTTCATCCGTATCCATGGTCTGGGAACGGTCCTCTGGGGCGTGTTTACATCGGTAGAGAGTCTACCGGCCAATAAGCCAAGCTGATTAGACGAGTTTTCCAATCGTTTCAAACCAGGAGCGAATGCCCTCCCCTCCGCAGTATAATCGCGTCAGGTTAAAGAACCTCCAGACCATGAATACGGATGAACAGCAGTATTATGGTCGGGCTATGTCAGGCTAGGTCCTAGATGCACTCCAAGTGATGCTGCTGGCTGGCCCACATCTAATCAATGGCGGCTGCACAAACATCCAAGCCTAAAAGGGACGTTTTGATTGTGTAACATGCACATTGATTGAGTATGTGTGTGAGTAGGAGAGGGAGCGTATTTGTGTGTGTGTGTGTGTGTGTGTGTTTGTAAGAGAGGGAGAGAGAGTGCATGTGTGGTGTTGTTTTTTCGTTTACCAGGGGACTTGAAGAGGCTCATGCCATTTTCATCTAGCCCAGTCAGAGCAGTTCCTGGGCCACATGTATAGTCATAGTAGTAGTAGCCTAGTAGTATACCTTTTTTATCCCAGTTATGTGGGGCAGTTGGGGTTACAGGCACTTATACACTTTACAATACACCAAGTAAATGACACAGACAATATATCAGACAGTAGACCAAACTGGTAGCCTGGCATGCCCTCCCAGTGACGTAGGCCTAACACCTTCTGCGTTGCTGTCGCTGGTCTGGCCAACTGCTGATCTGAACGGATTTCTGAGTTCCCTAAAAATGGGGAACTCAGAAAGCATTTTCTAACATTGACCAGTAGCAAACCGAGGCATTAGAGGGAGGTGGGTCAACCATGTGCTTTGAGAAATTACAGCTCTATAGGCTCTTGGTCAGACCAAAGTCTCGCAGAGCTTTAAAATTCGATGGCAATCAGGCTACCAAACTGGTGTCCAGAAAGTTGAGGACTGGCAGCAACATGATCTAATATGAACAGATTATTAAAGGAGAAGTGTGCAGGTCAGGATTGTGGCCAGAATAGGTATTACAATCCTTTTCAAAACATTTTGCTGTCTGCATCTTACAAAAGCATCTCCTATACATATCCTCGTTTTATTTCTTACTTTGTCATGATGTATTTTGGAATAATAATGAGGCCTTGACAATGAAACAACACAAATACCACTTGAAATGACAGCGTTAACGCTATTTGTGGGCTGCAATTTAGCTTTTCAAATGCAAATATTCTGGGCTGGACACTACAACTATCAATGATAACATTGTTTAAAATGAACATGATTCCTTTATGTCTGGGGACTTATCAAGGCCATTTTAGGATTATTTGGAATATATTTCTTACACACAGTTCTTTTAATTATGGAAGCAGAGTGCTGTTGTAGCAGGCAGACCTTTCTGCTTGCTAGCTCCAGTAGCTCCTGCCCCTCATAGCATCGTTACTGGCTCTAGAACTACTAGAACCAAAGATCATGGCAAGGGTTTGGAGCTAGAGGGGCATAAGTGGCATTTTGGTCAAAAATGAGTTCTATCAAATGAAAGGTCTTGATTAGCTCCACCTAGTGGTGCCAAAGACACAAATCAGAAATGAATCTGTATGGAATACAAAACAATAAAACAACAAAGACCTTACCCAAAAGGTGGAGTACTGTTTGGAACCAGAAGAGCGTATCGTATGTACATATACACCCTTGTGGCTCTGAGTAACAGTGTATTTCATACATACAGTGCATATATATACACATTGTTTGGTGCCAGAAGGGCGCAAGTACACACTTACGACCTTCTCCAAACAATACAAGGGCCTACGGTATTTTTCAGAGCTAGAGGGGCGTAAGTATCTGTATTTTTGCCATATTTTTTAAGATTTTACAAGGTTTTAGAATATATTAATAGTGTTAATATGCCAATAATGCCATAATATTTTTACTTAAGTACTAACTCATATAAGTATGTATGTAGTTGCAATGTTGTGGTTGAAGGTTAATAAATACAGTTAATTGAAGTGAGGTTAAAATTTTGTTTTGGCTCTACTGACCGCTTGAATCCTCTCTGTCTAGAACTCTACTTTACATAATATCGAGGCACAATTTGTTACCCAATCACAGACTTTGTTGATGGACCTAAACTGTCCAATCAAATCTGTCGGTAGCGTTTTCTTAATCCTGAGTGGTTCTTTCAAATATTCGAACTGGCAACCCGGAAGGGGGCGTTAAAACTGCGACTTTAGTGTGTGTGTGACTGCGACTGGGAGACTTTAGGAATTGTTTACTTCTAATATCTGTCGACTGTTTGTCTTCACGTCTTCCTGAATTCTTGATTAAAGCAAAGCTTCGTTTTGTGCTATAAAGATGGATGTAACAAAAGCTGGACTCCAGTTGTCTAGAGCAGGTAACGTTAACGTCAACGTTACTAACGTTAGCTAACGCTAACCAGTTCTGATACCATGTTAAACTATGACATTTGTTTTGTTAGTGGCACGATTGTTTTATTAATGAAAAGTTGTTAGCAGTGTAGTTGTATGACGTTTACTGTTAAACCTAAGTTACTTAACTAATTTGAAATACTCAAAGCAACTTTGCTGGGAACACAGCAAACGTCCACTGCTCAAGTGACGTTGTTATCTAAAATGCACTTCACCCAAATCCAAACAAATTTGATCTAAAATCTGTCGTTATGCTAATATACTAGGCTTGAATTTAATTATACATTTCTCTCATTAGAGTTGCGTAAACAAAAACTGATGGAGTATTTGGCGTCCAAAGGCAGATTGAAGCCTCCCAATCCAAAGTAAGTTCCTGTTAACCTCAAGTAAGCCAGGCTACTTTTTGTTGTGTGAAATCACGTAACGTTAAACCCTGGTAACGCTGTGATGTGCGGTACATTTGAATTATGTTATTTTATATCCCAGGCCTTATCTTCGAAATGACCTGGATCCTAAAAAAGTGGATATCAAAACAACACGTGTAAGTACACATTGATTCGGGTTGTTCTGTCCTGATGACATTCCTGTCGTGCAGGGACTGGGTCTACCCTTCTTTGCAGAAATGTAACGTTATTAGTTTGGCCCGGGACTTGATTCAAGATGTGTGAATGATTAATTCCTATACAATTGTCCCGTACAATATTTCTTACTACCACCAGAGGGCGATTAGTCTGTTTAAAGAAGTCATCACATGTTGTTTCCAAAAGTGTTAAGGACATACTGATCTCTGCAGAAAGCTGTGGTATAGTTCTCAAACTTGGGTTCTGGGCACATTGCCAGACCGTCCCTGAAGAAGTTTGCTATGAAAGATAATCTTGTCTTATAGTGAAAGAAATACTACTAAAACGCTTTCCTTGGGCATTTTTAAATCAGTAGGCCTGCAGAAAAACATTTTTGCACAGTCAGATTTTGCCACATGCCTTACATGCCTACTTAAAATTATTGCATCTGAAAGAACAAATAGCTAGCCTATACATTATTTGCATTCAAAGAGGTGTCAGTGAAAAGATTTTGGCTTCATGAGGGGTCCTTGGCCCAAAGAAGTTTGAGAACCACTGGTGTTGAAATTTAGTGGAGATGGACAGTATGGATATGGTGCACTTTTGGCAGAGGACTCACGTCCTGGCTACAGACATCAACACCAGTGGTTCTCAAACTTTATTATACATGTAAGGCTATCATGAATAGATTAATTAGTCATTTTGTGTTTGCACAATCTCATGCATGCATGCTTTTAAATGTGCTTCTCTTATCTCAAAAAATTGATAGGCTGCCCTGACCTATCAGCCTACTTATTAAGTCCAGCTTATTTCAAGCAGAGCATAGCAAGCAGAGGTAATATTTTAAGGGGTGATGCGGTTGTATTCAGCCTAAATGTTGGCAAAAAATATTGTCTCTGGTTCGTTTTTATATGCGAACTGGTCCAGAGCCTTGATTTCGTAACTTGCATTTGATTATGCCCAAGGGAGGTTGGACGAATAGGCCTAGATAACACAGAGAAGCACTATCAAAAACAGCTAGACAACAAACACATGGTTTTTGTCACACATTCTGTCACAAACACTTTAGGCAGGCTATGTTATTACATAAATAAATGGCCAAAACCAGAGCGGCCTGTTTGAACCACACAAATTCCTCAGAAAACTCCTGTCATTCAGTTGACAAAATGGATTAATGTAGCCGAAATAACTCAATAATAAAACACAACTTGCAGTAGGCTGAAATCGGGCTTAGTTGGTTTGTGACATGGTAGACTGTATGACACAAATAAAGTACACTCATGGAGTTTCAGGTACAGGTGGATTGCGTTATTTTCTTTGCACATTCAGTGAGAGTTTAGAGTATTCAGACCCTCCAGGATTTCGCGATGTTGCGATTTGCAACTTCAATGCAACTTCAACCAATCCCCGCCACTTCATCGCGGCCATGCAATTTTGAGGAATCACCGCACCTTTCCCGCAACTTCCTGGAAGGTTTCTCGAAATATCACCAATCACTCGCGAGTGAAAGATCAACGGGTGCAGAGTTTTTCCTGCTCCTTGTTTTGCTGTGCAAAACAGCTGCTAATCATAATATTCTTGATCATTTAGGCTATTGCCATTTACGTTACGTTTATGTTATGAGGCAAGTGTTAATGGCAACCTTAAATTACGCATTGGACTGAATGAGCTCTCTTCCCTTGCGCGCGTCTCTCTTTCTCCCTCCATGTGTGTGCGCGTGTGTGCATTCCAAAATCACAAGTTATCTAAATGACGAATTCAAGCGGAGTTGGGAGTTATTGCTAATGTAGGCTGCACTAGAACTATCTCCACGAAGAATTCGACAAAATTGATTTTCACCGAGCCCCCTTTGTCACAGGACACTAAACGCACATTAAGTTGATTCCCATTCTTTAGGTCTATCAGAATTCAGAACAGCAAAACATTTTCAGTTTGTGTAAGCTAGCCTGCATCTTTTCCATGTTTTAAGATATCAAATCCTGTTTTGGCTTGTGTGAAGTACAAAGCTTATTAGATGGCTTTTATATTTTTGCATTAAAATTAGGCAGATTTTTTTCTTTCAGCCAAGTAATTGCCACACAAAAGTTATTTATTGTACAAACAGTACAGCTCATGGCTTGCTTCTTGCTGTGGAACTACTTCACTTGTAGCTTCTAAATATATAAAAAGTGCTAACTCCCTGGCAATGGCTTCACATTAGGTATACCACAGTTTTACTAATGCTTAAATACAGTCTACTCAGTGCAATCAATCAAGTCCAATATGATCAAGGTTATGGTGATGAATATGGTGAAGTGGAAGATGATGACATGCAACAACCACTCCCTCCTTCTTTGCTTTAAAGCAGCACTTTCATCACTATTTGAGATATATTTTTAATATAATATTTTGTTCTGGTTTACAGATGAACTTGGATGGCATGTAGTCATAAAGGGTTGATAACTAAAACCATAATTGCCATCAGCCATCCATGATGTGCATTCTGCAGTTCTAGATGGTAAACAACCTCAAGATAAAAGAAAACCTATAGTTGCAATACGGCATCGTTCACTGCATAGCTATAACCACCTACCATCATCAGACACATAAAAAAACAAACAAACAAACAAAAAAACGCAACTTTCCGCAACTTTTCCTGGCCCCCGCAATTTTCTCGCAACTTCTGCCGCAACTTTTCAGAAAACCTGCCGCGAAATCAAGCATTTTTGATCGCAACAATCACAAAAAAGGCCCGCGAAATCCTGGGGGGACTGAGTATTGGAAGAGAGTGTGTTGGTTTACTGGCCTATCAGAGTGCGTCTAGAGTTATGGGTTTAACTAATTTCCCACCTGGTGTGCAATGGTGTTATGTAAGTTTATGTTTGTGTTGTGTACAGTACATGTCAAATCAATATCAAGGACCACCATGGAAATAAGTCTGACTTTTTGTGTTATCCATGACACTGTTTTAATGCATGATTTGTACTACTAAATCTGGCCATCAAGACTACCATTTTACTATGCGAGTTAACTGTTACTGTTTCCATCAACTTAATCACATTATGCCAAATTTTAGATTGAACATATAGGCCTACCCCCGCCCTCCTCTCGTGTTAAATATGCTTTTTTTTTTTTTCCACCAACAGGGTGTAAGCTCAAATGCTCTGGAATATTCTTTTGGAACTCTAGGCCTTACTCTAGTTGCTAAAGTGGTAATTTGTTGTAGAAGTCCCATTGTTTCCCACAGAGCAGACAGCAATTTGAGGTGCTTCCCTAGCTCCGCTAAGTAAATCCAATGTTGTGGTGGTTGGTGGAGACTGTCATTTGAGTGTGCAAAGTTTGTTGAGCAGGCAGGAAACATTCAAACACATTCAAACTTTCTGAGCCTAAAAACAAAAAAAGATTTGGGCCTAAAAAAACATTTGGTTCCTGTTGGTGATCGGTCAGTGGCAACAATGGATGTTGTTTTACTGAATACACAATTTTTTTTCCCCATAACATAGGCTACCTACATGATGTACTTGAACATCCATTGTGTCCCAGCTAGGGTTGCAAAGGGGTAGTAAATTTCCAGAAAATGTCTGGAAACTTTACATGGAAAGCTTGGTCTGTCTTACATAAAATCCAACATCCATTGTACAGCATGGCAATAATCCTTATTGTTTGACAGTTTAATCCTAGATAGCCTAATATTCAGCACTGAGCAGTGTCATTGGAGTACTTGTTAACTACAGTAGCAATGTTTCTAATTAGCAAAGGGGTTACCGACCTGGAACTGGGTCTTTGTTTTAGCGAGATGTTTCCTAAAGCAATACAGTTTAAAAGGGTAGTGAATCTCTCTGAAACAGCTGTATGAACTCCATCTGATTCTCTGGCCAGCGCTGATTCATTTCCTGCCAGTGCGATTTATGATGTCAGCACTGCAGCTACATCTCTATTCCCATAAATTCCCTTTAATCCCCTTGATAAATTTCCGATTTTGAAAATTCACGGAATTTTGCAACCCTAGTCCCAGCGTGTTACACACACATACTAAAATAAATGGTGCCACTGACGAGCGAAACAAGCAGCTGAGTGGTGGTCAACTCAACACCCCATCATTAGCGATGTTTTTATTTTTTTCTGTCAACTTTGCTGCCTGCTGATGCAAATGTGACTTCTTGAAGCATGTTTTCAAATGAATCCATATCATATAAATCCAATCTTGTAGTTTTAGTTGACATGGTAATGTTGCATGATCAAATATTAAAAGAAAGAATAATAATAATAATAATAATAATAATAATAATAATAATAATAAATGTTTTACTGCATATTGGCAAATAATAGCCCATCCCATGGCAACTATTGTACATTGCAAAGAAAATATAGGCTGCAGTTTTACGTGGCACAACAAAGTGAAGGGAGGGAATAGCATGCAAGTACCTCACTCACGTCAGATGTAGCGCTACGCGCGAACATCTGATCCTCAGCGATAGACGAGTTATTTCAGGAGCCAGAAATCCTTGAATCTAACTGGACAAGCGGCTTGTCCATCAATTTAATTGACGTACACTTCAGCCAACCACATCGAAACCAACTGATGACGCTGGTTACGTTTGTTGGATTGGTTGGATTCAAAACAGGTGCTTCTTCGCTACGTCACACCCTCTACAGCAGCCAGCAGCCCTGATTGGTCCGGTTAGAGAATATTGGGCTTGAAATTGCTCTGAAGGGCTTCAACATCAGATCGTTGCGCGGAAGTGCCTTACGAAAGTTACGTAGCGCATCATCTGACGTGAGTGAGGTTAAGCATGCAATGCATGAAGCAGCCAAAATACAGAACATAATATAAATGTATCTTTGAATTTCTTCATGAAAAAAACTTATCCCTAATGCAAGATACCCAACAGATAGCATAGCATACTATAATCAGAGACGGTTTATCTTTGCTATAATATTGTAATGTGTATCCTACCTTTATGTCCAGGCCTAGTATAGTGGATCTATTTAATTTACTTTTATTTTCTCCAAACTCATTGCCGTAAATACTTTTGGGTCGCACATAAATTCACTTAGTTGGTCGGAAACTACATAAAAACAGTTTTTATGCCTTAAATATACAGCCAAAAGCTGGATACACACAAGAAGCTTTTGAATTGATTGACCTCAATCTGAATCTGTGGTGCTTGGAGTTGATTCTGTGGTGCTGCGCCACACATGGTCTATGTATGGGAAACCCTGAGTCTTTAAGGATGTCCACAAAACATTACACTTAGATATGTTGCATCGCATCCTGTATTCAATTAAACATGTTGTATTGATCTGTTTTCCTAGGTGAATAAGGACAAGGAGAACCAGGTGCAAAATGTCTCAACACACTCCAAGACTTCATCCAAACCCAAGGTGCCAAAGCAGGCCTCCACCTCCACTGTCCTCAAGAGGGCGCCCTTGGTTTCCCGTCAAGGTGTAGCCCAAACTCAACCCAAACTCCGTGGAAGGAGTACTGAATTTATAGCTCCTGCCACAGCCAGTGGAATTGTTAAACAAAAGCTGTCAAAAAGACCGCAACAACCACTGTCATCCCATGCTGGAACGGTTCCCAACAATGTACAGAGCAGTCATCAAGACAAACATGGTTCTTCATCCCAAGCATTGCGTAGGTCTTCGGCGGTCAACAAAGCGCCTTTTTGTACAGGCAAAATACCTCTTGCCAGCACACTCAACAGACACGCAGGATCACAAACATCACAGAGAAAGGTTGAGACTGAAAAGAAACCCCAGGGAGCCCCCAAAGTTCTGAAGAGAACAGATCATGTTTGTACTGACAAAGAATTAGCACAAAGAAGCTGTGTGACTTCCAAGTCCTATACAGTAACTTCGAAAGCCCTTAAACCACCTGGGCAGACACTGTATTCTAAGAACTCTACTAATTCTAAGGTGGTGTCTACGAAGTCCCTAAATCAGAAAACGGAGAAAAGGACAATAAGATCTACTGTCTTGTCACAGGCCCCAAGTAATGTTGGCCAAAGGTTGAGGCCTCTGGATCATGGATCCGCTCAAGTCAAGGACAAATCCAGACAATCCACTTTGAGATCAGACATCCCAAAAGACAACCAGAAACCCACAGCTCTAAGTAGAAAACCTCCCAGTTCAGTTCTCAGTAAACCAGTGAGAACAGTTTTCCCCAGGCCAAGCAAAGCTCCAGTTTTATCAAATGTACCCCAGACCAAGACAAGTGCACCAGCAGACAAGCAACAGAAGGTGGCAACAACTGCCAAGGTATCCACCCTCAGTCAGCTCCCCGCCAAGTCTAGTAAACCCGGCTGCAGACCTACCACGGCACCTGCAGCTATAAACAAGGTGGTTTGGCGCCCTGCAACAAGCACTGGGCTGTTGCCGGTGCCGGTGCCGGTGCCCGACTACTTAAAAACCCCTGCGACTCAGACCAGGCCTCTGACAGCCAGGCCCAGAACCGAGCTGAAGTCCACTCAGAAGAAGCCCACAGCAGCACAAGAGGAACGACAGTAAGTGTAAATCATGGCTTGTTATTTGTTGCCTGTCTCGTGACTTGCCTTTTCTCGAGGGAGACTGCATCTCACTAGGTTGATTGCTATTTGTGATATGCAAATAAGCTCCACTTGTATGGAGTGTGTAAGCCCAGACTCCTCACGGCAGACACCGGTGGGACAGTGAAGTGGGCTAAAAACCGAGCGATGACCAAGGTTGCACTTGGATAGACATTATTAGCCTATAAGAATTGCTGCTTTGGTAGATTTCCGTGCAAACGGATGACCGTTTTAAGCAAAATGCATATACGACACACATGCTGCTATAAACCGGTTGTCAGAAAATAGTGCTTCCTATTCGCCCAAATTTGGCTCGGCTACCCGCAAGTAGGCCTAGTGTAATCTAAAATCATACACAACTATGACTTGGCTGTAATACACATTTTATTTTTGCAAAGAGTTAGAACAAATGTCAAGTAAGACGGCAAGACTGAGCTCGGGTGCATCAAGTGACATCAAGTTTTTCCCCCTTTGGGTAAAATCCAGCAGATCAGACCACACTTGGATGAAGAATTAAAGAGTAGATTCATTTTTCCACTGTGCACAATGGGAGAGAAGCAGTAACCAGTAGCATACAATACAATGATCAGCACGTCTCTGAGGAGGCGGCTGAGATAAAAGGTTGTCAAACAATCAGTCAGATGACCACATCTGACCCTGCTACTGGTCTGGACCCAGTCTAGCGACTCTGCCCGGCCCAGTTGCGGGGCCACACACACCCCCAAATGACATGGCCTTCACGATAGAACACTGCAGAACATTAAAATCTGTTATTAAGGAACATTCAATCAAAACTATGGCTCAGGTAATGGGCAAAGTGCCCAAATGACTCGCATAATGGCATCCACATCCGCAATCGCATATTACGCATAATGACATCCGAACAGGCCCTAATATAGGAAACGTACAGTGTCACTATGCCCTAAATGGTCTACTTAAAGCACAGAATAAAGAATAATAGACATGTTCGTTCATATATTTAATTTGCTACTCTGGTACATTAAAACCAATATATTGGAATGAATGCAAAGATGTTTTAAATTTTAGAATAGCCCGTGAGAAGGAACAGGAAGTCTTTCTGCAGCAGAAAGACTTCCTGCTCCTTCTCACGGGCTATTCTAAAATTTAAAACATCTTTGCAGCACAGAGTTTTAAAGACAGCTGAGACTCCCTGGAATTGTCTCAACAGCAGTTTGGGATATAATGCAATTGTCATGCAGTCAATCTATAGCCTATTTTCCTCTAGTGCCGCAGGAATAAAAGGGCTCTCACTCTCACTGTTGTTTACCAGCAACACTTGTCAGTGACATGTTTTCTGACCATACATTCTCTGAAGTGAGACTGTGTTTGATCAATTAAATAAAATGTATGTAATAAAATACAGTAGTCTAGTAGACCTACTAGAGGATACCATCTCAGGACATTTCAGCACATTTCAAGGACATTAATAATGAGGGCATAATTGTATGTTTTATTTTATTTTGTCTATCCCTCTAGTATGCTATAGGCAGCAGAACTACTCAATTTGATCAATTAAAGAAGTCTGTATAAAAATGGCAGACAGCCTGATAGACTGATGGTTTATAATGAAATGTAGACCTAGCCTTAGATATCTAACCATTAAAAAAAAAACTGTTTTATAACTTTTTGTTGGAAAATACCGAAACCATATCGTTACCGTGGCCCCAAAGCCATGATGCATACCGTACCGTGGGCAGACTGTACCGTTGCATCCCTTGGCATTATGGAGATGATTGATTTATTATATTTTATATTGTGTACATTACAGTAGTCTTTCTAAACCACTTATCACTATTTTTTTATTAACAATTGTGGAGATGGGATCTGTTTTTCTCCTTCAGTCCATGTGTGGGAAATGACCTGCAACACAGGGCTGTTACAAAGCTATGATGGCTAGCTAACTCTGTCCCTGGCGACTCTTTGTCTGATGGCAGCGCCTTTGATTCTGCTTTGTTGAAGTACTCTGAACTTTAATAGAACCCATTAACCCAACTAACCCTACATCTGCTTCTTGCTCAAGGCTTGACTTGCCCTAGATAAGCTATGATGATCTGCTCATGCACATGCTCAACACACAATTTGGGAATATCTACTCCAGGAGTCAGCAACCTTTTGGCATTTAATATGTTGAAAATATGCTGTGGCTGAACAAGGCAACATGTTAGAACTTGTTGTCATTTAGGCCTATGATAATGTCTTTTTTTTTAAAGGATAAATGCTTCAAAATAATTGCTTCAATTTTTTCTTATGTGTTGCCATTATCTACCAGAAAACAAGTGATTTTATATCCGTAAATAACTTTAAAGGGTGAAAGAACTAAAATAAGGATTACTATCAACATTTCCAGACAAGAATTTAGAAAAAATGGTTACAGGGAGGAAATCCCCATTGAAATACATTGATGTGGGCTTAAATGGTGCATAGTGGGCTTAATAGGCGTCCTACTGATTAGTGGTCAAAAATGACAATATATTCCTTTCAAAAATTACAGCTATGTTAACAAAATCTTGCAAGAAACTAAAATATAGTCTAAACTAAATATGAAAGCTAATATTACTTTGAATACATTTATGAAAATTAAATTATTGTTAGTCAAAGGTGGTATACGCTAGCTGCAATTTGTGACACTTAACTTAACTTGTACCATTTAAGCCCACCTTTAAAAACAGCAAAAATTTGAAAATACTGAATTCTCCAAAGGGATAAAAAAATGTGTTGATGTGTAGATTAATGTCATTTCAATTGCAAAACATTCATTATACATGCCTGCCATGTTTATTTCTTTGCCAATGTACCACTCAACAAGGCGTGCGGATTGTCTGATAGGTTAGCTTTGTGCACTAGCGCTAAAAAGTCATCTTTTCAAATGGACAATAATAGCTTAGAATGACATCATATTAAGTCTTTATATACAAATATCCAATCATTTACCTTTAATTTTTCATAAAATAAATGATATTATAGCAGATGTGCTAAAAACAGTAAAATACTTATGCAAGTTTGAGGGGTCCCAAAACGGCAAAGTTTTGGGATGCCTTTCTGTGAGCTACCTTGGCACTCTGCAAAGACATGCAAGCTTAACTTCAAATTGGCTTAAGTGATTGATTGGAAATTAAAAACACATGGAGTTAAGAAACAGGTGGATATATTAAAATGATGAGAGGAAGAAAATATTTTCGCAATTTTGTAAAACTTGACTTCAAAGTTGAAAGTGGGCTTAAATGGTACGTGGGCTTAATGGGTACGTTTACCCTAATAATTCAAAATGCCCGACTTGTAAAGCAGAGCACAGATCCCAATTATATCACTGGCGCAACCGGTTCAAATCCTTCAATTCTGAACACATTTGATTTACTTGCAACTGCACCTCATGGTAAAATGTTTAAAGCCATTAGGACACTTCATCTCTTAACAATACAAAAGAGGCACTGTACATTAGCCTATGTAACCTTTTCTACTTTCTACTTGCAGACGGAAACTTCAAGAATGGCGTGAGGCTAAGGGCATCTCTTACAAACGCCCCCCTATGCCCATCCGTAAGTCTATGAGAAAGTCAGCCATTCCCATGCCTCAGCACTACTGGGCAGCCATGGAAGAGGAGGATGACCTCCACAGCCTGGTGTGTGCCGTAGATCGCTCACTCACTGACTGCCTGCAGTTGCTTCAGGAGGTAGGTTTCCTGGTAGCCAGTGGCTCTGACAAACTGGAATGGGGAATGTCTTGGTGTAGCGAATGCGATTTTGGTTATATCCTGTTAGAACAAAATCTTTGTTCTATGCGTGGTCGTTACAGGGAGGAAAAGAAATGATGCCGAAACCTGTATTAATTAGAAGACGGTTTATTGGTAACAACACAAAGTACACCAATCCAAAGTGGGTTGCTGGAGAAGGTGCAAAAGTTGCCTAGTTACATAATGGTGACCTTGATGTGTGTGTGTGTGTGTGTGTGTGTTTTTTTTTAAGGAATGGAATGGAATGATCCACTCTTACTTGAAACAATATGTTTTCCAGTAAAACATCTGATCAAATTCCATCCGTTCCATTGAATATGTTCTGACAAGACTAAATGGTTTACCCTAAGGCCCATCTCCACATATTTCAAATATTGCTACATTATAGTATATCAGTGGCCCAAGTGGTTTTGAACCAGCCACTGGTATCGATGCCCGAAGGCTGCTACACCCCAAGTGGTTTTGAACCAGCCACTGGTATCGATGCCCGAAGGCTGCTACACCCCAAACATTCACGACGAGACCAGCTACAACATTCTAAAAACTAGATTAGTTTCTCAATGTTGTCATTTATGAAGCCTTATTAGTCGCTTGATCAGTCCATGCTGGATTTGATTGATATTTAGGAATGATTCATGAACAACAGTCATCTTACAGTATACCCCCCACCGTTAACAAGGCTCAAAGTTACTCAAAGTTGTTTTGTGTACGGGTATATGTATTGGTGTGGTTGTGTATGCATATGTATTTGTAAATATGTAGGTATATGTAAAATATGAAAATGAGCTCGAAGGGTCTTTTGTGCCGTGATTTTGAGGAAGCAGGTAGCTTTGAGTTTTGAGTTTTTATTATGATTTTGACCTGTGAATACTGATTAGAGAAAAGGGGTGGGATTGAACAAGTTTTTACTTCTTTCCACCCCGTTTCAAATATGTAGTGAGATAAAAAAAAAGAAAAAAAAGAAAGAAATCTCTCTTGCTGAGTGCCCAGGCGGCCGAACAATGCAGGAGTCACTAAGGTGGCTCCTGTTATTGCATTAATGCATGTTGCGATTGTTGCTTTGTACTATATATTGTTTTGGGTGCATTGTGCATTATGCATGCTATTTGTTGCATGTACGTTTCATTACATGTTTGAAATAAATTTACCATTCATACTCCTTTAATCATTTGTGTACAGGGCTGTCCCTCAGATCAAGTGGTTGAGGTGTTGTCTCGTGTCCCCATGGCCCAAAAGTTCTGCAAATACTGGATGTGCCAGGTCAGGCTGATGGAGCGAGAGGGCAACTATGAAGTTCTGCCCCTCTTTGAAGAAGCGGTCCGTCTGGTGAGAGAGGTGAGAGATTTACTCTTGTTGGTTTTTTGTGTGTGTGTGTGTGTTGTGAATACTGTGCATACTTGAATAGCAATTTCTGTCTGTTTAATTTTCCCCTCCCTTTTTCTCTCCTCTCCCATCCACTCCCCACACAGCCAGTTGATAACTTACGGGCAGTGGTGTTTGAAGTTCTGAAGAAAAAGGAGACCCAAGAAAATTTTGGTCAAGGTTGGTTTGCTACTAATTATCCAGTTGTCATTGCACATTCTGGGAAAGAACAAGAGACAGGAAATAGTATTTGTCTAACAGAGCATTTAGCACGCTCACTCACTCACTTACTCACTCTTATGTGCTGTAAACAAAGCCAACCTCAGTGTCTTTTACAGCCTAGTCCCCCTGGATTTTTAATTTGATTTATGTCTGCCACAAAAAGCAGTGAGAAAAGGCAGAAACCTTTTTTGTGGCTGACATTTTGTCGCCCATGGTAAGGGACGAAGAATACTGACAGTGGGATCTACAGTTCAGACTGCCATCTTGCAGCGCTTTCACTATAGCCAAGAACACTGAAGTGGTATTTCATTCTAGCAGAGAACCACTCGGTAGGAATTTGACAAACATCTATGGTGTTTTGCAGTCCACTTTGTCCAATGAAATGAACATGACCTAACCAGTCATCTAATCATCACCACACTGATATTTGGCCTACCATCGCAAAAGATCCCAAACTGTTGAATGGTATTGAACAGCACTGTCCTGTGTGTGTGTGTGTGTGTGTGTGTGTGTGTGTGTGTGTTTGTTTCTGTCATGCATGCTCTTGTTGCAGTGAATATGAACATTCATTATAGTAGATATACCAGAGCCAGAGAGAAACTATTTATGACCTCTTGATTGTATCCATGTAGTCCTAAAGGAAGCTGCCTCTAGAATTCTCAGTCTGCTGAGATCATCAAGTCTTCACAATTCCATTTCACTCTTGCTCACTGGTCATAGTCAGGTTTGTTTATATAGTCATTTAGAATGTCTAGTCAGAGGAAGTTTGAAGAAGATTATTCACTGTTGCTCACTGGTAATTGAAGAAGATTATTCACTGTTGCTCACTGTTGCTCAATGGTAAGCTCACTGGTAAAAAATAATTTACTGGAATAGTATTACACTGGCAATATATTGTGAAGTACCCAGATGCTTTCAAGCTCTTAGTTATGCCTGTAAACGTTTACTGGTTCCAAAGAAGAAACCCTACAAGGAAAAGCATGTATGAACAGGAGACATTTATGAAAGGCTGCCCTCTGGGAAGTCGTGTTGTGTGAGATATCAAAGTCCTCAGGGTTCCCACGCGTCCTGGAAAACCTGGAAAACCTGAAATTTTAGAGATGGCCTTTCCAGTCATTGAAAACCCCTGGAAATTGGCTAAAATGTTAAAATGTCCTGGAAAAATTCTGTACTGACCTGGAAAATTATAATTTCATTTAGCCACTCATTCAGATTCGCAGACACCTTGCTGTTTTTTGATAAGCTGGGGAGATACATTTGTCTGGTTTGTATTTTTAAATAGTATAGTACCGT
Organism: Sardinella longiceps; assembly: GCA_027497455.2. NCBI lineage: Eukaryota > Metazoa > Chordata > Actinopteri > Clupeiformes > Clupeidae > Sardinella > Sardinella longiceps. The sequence goes on from JAODXP020000019.1 coordinate 23,357,723, forward strand.
ATAGTCTTCATCTGAAAATTGAGTTTAAGAATTGGAAGATATGAACTTCCTTACTTTTTATTGGTCACATGCTGGTTGAATCTTTTTAACCTTAATCATTTCACACTTATATATAAGGTATCGCTAGACTTTCTGTATAAAAGAAAGTGTTGAACAAGGAGCTGCTTTATGCTTTCGGTCGCATTGGTTTGTCTGTTTGTCTGTCTGTCTGTTTGTTTGTCTGTCTGTCAGCAGGATAACTCAAAAAGTACTGCACAGATTTGGATTAAATTTTCGGACAATGTGTATATTGGGACAAGCAAGAACCGATTCGATTTTGGTGCCGATCCGTGATCCAGAGCATGATCTGGAATTTATTTTCTGTCTGTGACCACATTGCCTTGGCGGAGGTCTGCGTTCTCTGAGCGCTTTTCTAGTTACCATCTTGAGCTGGCTGAGTGGCTAGATTGGCCAAAACATTTTTTTTGATAGTTTAGTTGGTTTGACCAAATGTTCATTCTGGCTAGTTTTACCAAGTCCCCTCACTGACCTGTCATCTTGGAAATGTTATTTTAGCTCTAGACTTGCAAGTCATATTTCCATTAAAGCGAAGGTCGCTTTAATTCAAGGTTAGCCCTGTTGCAGGCATCTGCTGAGTGCACTAGATAGTGAGTAGAAGAAAAGAATCCAGCCAAGGCAATGTGGTCACAGACACAATTTAAATTACAGATGGGGTTCTGGATCACCTATCGACACCAAAATTGAATCAGTTCTTACAGTATGTTTACATGTCCCAATATACTGGTTGCCCAAAATTTCCATCCAAATCCGTGCAGTACTTTTCAAATTATGTTGTACACAGACAGACAGACGCAGGCGATAACAAAACCTCCTTGGCGGAGTTAACAACTTTGAACACAAACACACAAGTGGACAACCAATTTACATTGAGTCAGTAGCACCTAATATCTTAATTTTGGTTTTGAATGTTGTATGATCCATTGACTCAATGTTTGCGTTCGGGCTATGTTATTTCAAATTCTTTAATTCCACTCGCTATCTAGTGCAGTCAGAAAACTTGTACAACAGGGCTATGCTGGAATTAGGCCTACACCAAACCTTGACTTAAAAGACTCTCATGACTTTTAGACTCTCATTCTAAACATCAATTTGCTCACTACGCCTATCACCACTGGCCAGTCAGTCATACCTCTTTCTAATGCATATGTATAGCAATAAAGGAAATTCTATTAGCATGTTGTTGTATCATTGCTTCGAGAATTGGTGTATTGTTGTTCCAATAACATTAGCCTACACCTCGATCCGTGTCCTTGAATTTGAGGGAAAAAGCCTTGAAATGTCCTGGAAAAGTCCTTAAATTTGATGTTGAAGAAAGAGTGGGAACCCTGAGTCCTTCTAAGGCAAGTCACATCACTCAGCCGCCATATTGGATATGCCTTCGGGCAGCTTTTTGAGCTTAACAAGACCAGACCCTTCAAAATGAATGGGGAGATATCCATAGCCCTAAGATCGTATGAACCTTAAAAGTATATGGTGTGAATCTTCATTTAAATCTGAGTTGAGCAATGTCAAAATCTTCTGAAGAAATGCTAAAATAAAGCTTAAAAAGACGTTATTTGAAACGGCAATTTGCTTACTGCGCCTGCACTGACACTTGCAGCATTTCTATCACCACAGTGACGGGGGTAGTAAACAAAAAAAAGCTTATGTTGGATAAATTTTCTTATCCTGATAATTATGGAGATGGTTCCAAAACTGATCATGGTAAAATAACATTTAATACAGTATCGATACCGGGATATCAGCTGAGCTGCTTGCTCAGGCTGACTCCCCGATCCACAGCTCACGCAACCTTTTAAAGTTAAACTCTACCAGCCCCCCAGACCATTTGTATGCAAAACACTTTGCAAATCATGTTGATTGATCAAACACAGCTGTCCTCAGAACAACTGAAAGACTAACAAAGGTGTTTGACCAAAGATTGGCCTTACAGTGGAAAATTACAATGAGGAAACTTGAAACCTTGATTAAATTACAATAAGGGAAAGTTGAAACTTTGATTTTTCATACAACACTAACCTTCAGTCATACAGCGTTCAGTAATGCAATTGGCCAGTTTCACCGTAAGGCAGGACTTCCAGTTACTCTACTCCGCCATCTTTGCGGAACAGATCCACGGATGACGCCATCATTACAGCACTGCATACCTCCCTAACACACCTGGAGAAGAAGGACACTTATGTAAGGATGCTGTTTGTGGACTACAGCTCTGCATTTAACACCATAGTCCCTAGCAAACTTGACAGCAAGCTACAGAGTCTTGGCCTACATCAGAGTTTATGCAGCTGGATCCTGGACTTCCTGTCAGCGAGGCGCCAGGTGGTGAGAATGGGCTCCATAACATCAGCTTCACTGACCCTCAACACTGGTGCCCTTCAAGGTTGTGTCTTGAGTCCTCTCTTGTACTCTCTGTATACCCATGACTGCGTGGCTCTGCACAGCTCTAACACCATAGTTCAAGTTCAAGTTCAAGTTCAAGCGTTTATTTGCCATGTCAACAAAGTTGATAGGAATTTTTTGTGGCATATCCCCAACATCAATCGAACATCAATCAAACAAAAACAAATACAAACAATGGACAAGACACACAGCTGCAAAGCACATACAATAAATATAACTATGGGTAGACATGGACAGTAAACAGAGAGGGTGCCAGCAGACATTGGACAGCCGTTAAATTACAGGATATGCTAAACATGATAAAGTGCATTAGGGTTAAAGTGCATAGAGAGTGGGAGGTTATGGCAGGTTAAGATGTCTGATAGTCAGTGGGTATGTGCTGTTCCTAAATCTGGATGTGGATGTGGTGATGCTTCTATATCTCTTGCCTGATGGGAGGAGATTAATGAGACTATGTGCTGGATGTGAGGGATCGGCTATGATTTTCCTTGCCTTTCTGATAACCCGTGATGAGAAAATGGAAGAGAGGGAGGGGAGGTTGGCGCCTATGATTTTACTTGCTCTGCGCACAACCCTTTCCAACCTTGTCTTGTCTCGTGTTGTAGTGTTACCGTACCAGACAAGGATGGAGAATGTGAGGATGCTTTCAATTGTAGATCTGTAAAAATGGATCATGGCTGACTGACTAACTTTGAATTTCCTGAGCTGCCGCAGGAAGTGGAGTCGCTGGTGGGCTTTGCTGATCTTAATGTTGATGTTAAGGTCCCATGACAGGGATTCATGAATGGTAGTCCCAAGGAACTGGAAGTGAGTGACCCCCTCCACCTCCACCCCCTTGATAGAGAGAGTGGAGAGGGGGCGAGAGGTTTTCCTGAAATCAACAACCAGTTCCTTGGTCTTAGAGATGTTGAGAATTAGGTTGTTACTATCACACCAACCCACCAGCTCCTCCACCTCACTGCGGTAGTCGGACTCATTGTCATTTGTGATGAGGCCCACCACAGAAGTGTCATCTGCAAATTTAAAAAGCAAAACTGAATTGGAGTGAGACTGACAAAAGTGTGTGTAGAGGGAGTACAGCAGAGGAGAAAGAACGCAGCCTTGTGGTGCTCCGATGTTAAGGAGCCTAGGCTGTGAGAGGAGTTCACCAAGCCTAACGACTTGCTTTCTATTACTCAGAAAATTAAAAATCCATTTACACAGAGATGTACTAACACCCAGCTCTTGTAAAGTGATGATGAGCTTTGCTGGCACAATGGTGTTAAATGCAGAGCTAAAATCAACAAACAGAACCCGTGCATATGTGCGTTGTGACTCCAGATGTTGAAGGATAGAATGCAGGCAGAGGGACACAGCATCATCAACACTTCTATTTGCTCTATAGGCAAATTGTTGGGGGTCTAAGGTGATGCTGGACAGGTGTTTACATACCAGGCGCTCAAAGATTTTCATAATGACAGATGTTAGGGCAACAGGCCTATAGTCATTAAGACAAGTGATTTTATGTTTCTTTGGGACTGGGATGATCACAGCAGATTTTAAACAGGCAGGCACAGTAGCAAGCTGGAGAGACCAGTTAAAAATGTAGGTAAGAACAGGAGTGAGTTGGTCAGCACAGTGTCTCAGTGTTGCAGATGCCACGCCATCAGGCCCAGCCGCCTTCCTGGGGTTTTGCTGGCATAGCAGGATTCTGACGTCATGTTCAGAAACAGTGGGTGGAGGGCCCCCCTGCTCCTTGTAGCAGGGGGGAGGAGTTTGCACACCTCCATCAAAGCGACAGTAAAAGTTATTAAGCTCATCAGGCAGGGATGGGTCGCTGACAGGAGCATGATGTTTAGTCTTATAGTCAGTGATGCTCTGCAGCCCTTGCCAAACACCTTTAATGTCATTTGCCTTTAGCTTGTTTTCAAGTTTAATTCTGTATGCTGACTTTGCTTTCACCACGGCTCGCTGGAATTCATACTTTAATTTTTTGTAATTGGCCGTGTCACCACATTTAAAAGCAAGGTGTTTCCTACTACAAAGTAGTCTAAGTTCATTGTTGAACCATGGCTTGCTGTTGTTGAATACAGTCACAGTTCTCACAGGTATACAGACACTCTCGCAGAACTGAATATAGGCTGTGACAGTATCAGTGAAGGAGTCAATGTCATCTTGGCCGTCAGACCAGAAGTTACTCCAAACAGTGGAGTCTAAACAGTCTTGTAATGTTTCTATGGCCTGTGGGGACCAACACTTAGAGTGTTTGACAGTTGGTTTGGATACCTTCAGTTTCTGACGGTATTTGGGAATCAAGAGAATGGAGTTGTGATCGGACTTACCCAGGGGCGCCCTGACCACTGCATGGAAAGCCTCGGGAATCGGAGAGTAACATTGGTCCAGTGTTTTGTCCAACCTGGTAGCGATGTGGACATGGGGTTTGTATCTGGGTAAAACTTTCTTTAGAGTAACGTGGTTGAAATCACCCAGCACGACCATGGCCGCATCTGGGTTGTTGTTTTCCACCTCCGTGATGTGATCCGCCAGTTGTTGCGAGGCAGAGGACGCAGAGGCGTCCGGAGGGATGTAGACGATGATCAGAGTGACAGCAGAGAATTCTCTTGGGGAGTAGAAGGGCTTGCATATCACCGTGAGAGACTCCAGCTCAGGGGTGCAGGTTCGCGACGAGATCTTGCAGTCAGTACACCAGTTGCTGTTGATGTAGCATCCGACACCACCCCCGCGTTGTTTCAAAGAGTTTGCAGTGCGATCTGCACGGTGAAAGGCGAAGCCGGGTATTTGTAGCGAGGAGTCCGGGAAACTACCATCGAGCCAGGTTTCAGTCAAGCAGATAGCAGCGACATCCCTGTAGTCTCTTTGTGAACGGGTGAGCAGGGAAAGTTCATCCAATTTGTTCGCCAGGGAGCGGACGTTGGAAAGGATCAGGCTTGGGAGAGCCGGGCGGTGGATGCGGCGCCGTAGCCGGACAAGTGCGCCGCCTCTCGCACCTCGCTTTCGGGTCTTCCAGCTTTGCTTTGGCCGCTCCCTGTGTTGTTGAAAGTCCACTGGGAGATCGGGCCGAAAAACGGGCATGTTGTCACGGATGTGAAGTAGAGCTGATCTATCATACTGAACGATGCAACAACTGGGTTCCAAAAACAAACAGAGTAACGCAAGACAAACAAACAAGATAGGGAGTAATGCCGAGTCGCCATAGAACGGCGCCATGACCTGACCTCTTCCTCTTAGTCAAGTTTGCCGACGACACCACGGTCATTGGACTGATCACCAATAATGACGAGACAGTCTACAGGACAGAAATTAACAACTTGACACAGTGGTGTCAGGAAAACAATCTGTCCCTTAATGTTATGAAGACCAAAGAGCTGATTGTAGACTTTAGGAAGAAAGGTGATCTGCTTGAGCCTGTTAACATCAATGGCTCTGAGGTGGACAGAGTTAAAAACTTCAAGTTCCTTGGTGTGAATATTACTGAGGATCTAACCTGGGATAACCACACAGACCAGCTTGTGAAGAAAGCCCAGCGCCGTCTCTTCCACCTTAGACGGTTAAGGAAATTTGGAATGAAACCTCAGATCTTAAAGGCTTTTTACAGAGGGACTGTAGAGAGTGTCCTGACAGGTGACATCACTGCATGGTACGGTAGCTGCACTGCCACCAAAAGGACTGTGCTACAAAGAGTGGTGCGCACAGCACAAAGCATCTGCAGATGCGCTCTGCCCACCATCCAGGACCTGTATAAGAGACGCTGTATTAGAAAAGCAAAAAGAATCACCAGAGACCCCAGTCATCCCCATCATGGACTGTTTCAGCTGTTACCATCTGGCAAGAGATTCCGTAGTCTCAAGTCTAGAACCACCAGACTTCACAACAGCTTTTTCCATCAAGCAACAAGACTTATGAACACCGAGTCAGCATTCACAGCCTAGATCTGTGCCTGTCAGTCTTTGCACTTTGAACTTTGAACATATACACTGACTCACACATTTACACACCTAAGCATATTCACAGCATACATTTTCTTAATCATTTTTAAATTATTTATTTCTTGAGGAGCAAAAAACACAAGAATTTTACTCTCCTGTAGTCTATCACTAGACTATAATGAGATGTAATAAAGTTTTTCTTGAATCTTTAATCTTTTGCGTTGTAATGCATTCCAATGGGAGGACTTCTGAAGTGGTTTGTCTCCTCCTATAAGAGTGTCTGGAGATATTTACTCCTCTCTTGTTGCACATAACAAATAGTTTACAAATAGTAGTCAATTTCTGTAGTGTTCATCAAAGACTGGTGCAGAGGAGCCATAGGATGCATTTGTATCCCCACTTTTGGCTACAATGCCTACCTGGCTACCTGCACAATGAACGAGATCGAAGTCATGTTCAATCATAATGTTAAGATGCGGTAAAAGTAAATTTCGCACCTAAGTTGAAGTACATGATTCTATGCATCAGTTTGATTACACGACACAAATGCATAATTTTGTCAATTAGTCTTAAGTTTTTTGCATGACCATAAGAGACCTGCGCAACAATTCAATCAAATCAAGTTGGTGCACTTGCAGATAAAAGGCATTATGGATAAAACTTTACGATAAATTGTTTCAATATTTAATGAGTAGACATTTTATTTAAATACTAATTTAGACCTTGAGACACTCAAGGGTTTTGTCTCACTGTGAATTTTGACGTATATACTGTATACCCCAAAAAACTCAGATAAATTTGTATTATAGCGACACTTTTTTTGGACCAGGCATGAACTGGCTGTAGGGCTTACAGGGGAATGCCCAGTGGACTGATGGTCATTTTTGGCCGAGGCTGTCGTCATGTGTTTAGAATTTTCTTGAAGAATATTGGACAGTTGAATTAAATGTCTGTTCACAGAATGAGATATTTTATCTTTTCATTTTTTGGTCCCAGTTCAGCCCGTTCAGAAATATAACTATGTAAATGAGGCACCATACACTTAAATAAATGCCATAATATTTTGACCTGTACCATAAGGGTAAGGGTACCATAAGGGCTTCATCCCGAAACCTTTCATCTTTCATCATTCAATTCATATTCAGCCAAACCAGACTTTTCATAGCAACTTTGTTTTGTTGGCAGAGGTACAATGTAAACCCTAGCCCATGGTCTAAAAGGTATGCAAATGATCACATACAGTATGTAACAGGTGGTAAGCACCTGTATAGTAAGGGAAAGCTAATAAAGGAGATGTCCGGTGTGATAAGACAGAAAGTATATTGCAGCATCATAAAAAGTTTGAACGTCTGCAGGGGAGCAGAATATTGATACTTTCTTGCAGACTGGAGAAGACCTCTTGCTAGTAGTTGCTTCCGGGGGCACCCGGACGTTCAAACTTTTTATTATGTTGCAATATATTTTGTTCCTTATCACACTGGACGCTCTTTTAAATGCTAGTATCTCCAGATGACTGGGGAATACAGGATCACGTCCTGACCCCACTGCACAATTAAACTATATACAGTGAGGGGGCAGTGAGGGCTTCAGGGGTTTTTTCTTGTCACGGCTTACCTGAAGGGGTGTGGTTTAGGGTGTATGCCAGTATATGTAACACTCCACTATGTGCCAGCTTATAGAACACTCAGCTATTTCCCTTAACCTCACAGCAGTACTAAGGAAAAGGTGGCCCTACTCTGGAGAATAGTCTTTCATCATCTAATTCATCAACTAACGAACTGTCATTCATCAAGAATGTGAAAGGATGTGTTTAGAACAAAATTACAGTTTACCACTCGATTTAGTTACTTTAGTCCATTTTCGTTAAACTTAGTCCTACCGGTGACATGTTTAAACTAAATTAGCACTGTATATCTTGGTGCAAAAAAAAACTGTACTCTGTTATATATGCGTTATCGTAAATTTGCACACTTCTGATTAGCAGGATATAATTGTTTAAATGTATTGAATTTACTAGTTTACCCATTCAGAACATACATTAGAACCTATGGCTACTAGCCAAACGACGAGAGAACTTAGAAAAAAAAACCTGACGGCATTGACGGCAGTCATTATAATTTTGTAGCCTGGCCTTTACCTGACTGTTGACTCAGTCATAAGTCTGGAACAATAGAGTTGTAATATGTTTCCGCTTGGAAATTATTTGTAACGTATTCTGTGCGTTACTCTCAAGCTCACAACTTCCGAGGTCAGTAGTAACAGATCGCTGGCTAGTTTCTATTTTGACATCGTAGTCGCAATGAGTCTTCAAGATAATGGATGTTGATGACATGCCGATTTTGTAAAGGTAATTCGAAAGTAGGGGGGAAAATAACAAACACGTTCCTATACTGTTGAACTACAAGCTGCTGAACTACAAATAACTCAGCAGGCAAGTTCTGAGACACCGCAATAAACTGCTTGTTAACATTTAACATGCTAACATTTAAAAGGCCCATTCAAACTGAATGTAGACCTGCACAACATTTTAGGTAGTTGTACACGAGTGAAAGTGGTGTTGGTAGTGGATTTTGCCACAGCTGGGGTTTCCCAGTAACCTGAACTCTTCATGTAGAAAGTGGTGGGACATACATGATTCATTCAACCATTTCTCAACTTCAGCAGGAAATATCAGCAAGGAGACTATGGAGGAAGAGAACCAGGGGCCGCTAATGACTGAGAAAGAAGAAAATGTCCTCTTCACTCCCAAGGCTGTGGGCGCACTCATCCGTGGTGTGAAGGGAGACTCATCCGTTGTGAAATACAAAATCACAGCTACTCCAGGGTGAGCATTGCCGCCACATACAGTGTTTTTTTGCAATCTCATTAGTTGTCATCTTGTATTCCAGTGTAAAATGAACTACTGACTCACACTTGACCTTTAGCACTTCCTACTAACACACTACACCTTGCATGTACACATATACAGACGCCCTCATGCCCTTCTGTCCATTTGACCTGTGTGTTTCTTTTGTTGCAGACGAAGCAGTCAGCATCAACAGCCCTTGCGTGTGGATGGGCAGGAAGTTCGCTTCCTCACTCCTGTGCGGCGTTCAGTGCGCATTGAGAGGAGCGCTCCCCGTTACCCATCAGCACTGCAGGAGCAGGACCCCTGCGTGGCCTCCTTTCGTGACCTGCTCTCTTCCACTTCTTCCCCTCACATTGAAGAGTCCCCACTCTACATCTACAGGGAAAATGAAGCCCTCAAAGACCAGGTCCAGGTTCAGCTTTTCCCAGAGGAAAGTTAGCTTAGCAGCCATATGAAGTATGGGGTGATGAACTGAGACAGGCCTGGTACTAATTATATCAAGTGCAACTCCCAACAACTATCATATAAAAAGTTGAGGCACCTGAATATTTTTCACCAGCCACTCTCTATGTAATATAATAAGACCTTGGACAAAAATGGGAAATGGAAAAGTGTAGATGTGTTTTGTTTGTGTTTGTCTGTGTAATTACGTGTGAGAGGTAAGCAAGGGTGGCCGTCAAGGTATGAAACCTTACAAGTGTGCCTGTCCAATTGTAAAGTGTGTGTGTTTGAAAAATGTTTATTTTTGAAAATGTTACTTTGATACATAATAAATATTATTATTTTTCTCTAAAATATAGTTTTAGTATAGGTTTTTCTTTTTTTTGTTTGTTTGTTTTAGTGCTCGCAAAATTAACCGAGTAACTGAAGTGATTAATCTAAAAAAATAACTCTACTTTTGGTTCCACTTTCATGGCACGTATTATGTAACCTCACATTAGTGGTTCTATGTGTCACGTATGGTAGGCTTATGGATTTCTAGTTTTGTATGGAGCATCCCCAGACATCCAAACCTGGTCCTTGCTTATTTCCAATGCCATAATTTTGGTATTTGTGTTTTTACTTAATTAATGCATGTGACACCGATACGCATGTGTCACACACCCTGATGAAGGCTGCAAGGCCGATATGCATCTGTGTTTTTTAATGTTTTAGCCTTCAGTGAAACTTTTTTTTGCATGGATTGACCGATTGCCTGGACCTGGAATCTTTTTCCTTCCTGATGTTTATTTGAAATTCCCAAGAGCACCAGTTGGTTCAGGGAAACCAGCAGCACTCCGCCAAACTTTTTTCATACCATTTCATTTTGGTATTGATCAGGACTCTGTTTTTTTTTTTTTTTTTAAGGATTCCTCACTGCTGACAGTTGTCACGTCCAACTGTAAATGCCAGAAAGTAGGTTTTGTGCCTGAAAAGTAGGTTTTGTGCACCATACCGTAAATGTTAGTTTGATGTTCAGTCTATAATCACACAGGATTTCTCCTTTTTAGAAGGGATAATAATCAGGTTTGGTAATGGAAATTTCAATAATCACGCTACAATTTTTACTGTCAATCTGGAATTTAATCTGATGGTTTGCATTCCAATTGACAGACACTAGCCAAGGTGCATGAAGCTGAAGGCCTTAAAAAAAGTCGTTGAGCTTTTTACATTTTTTGGCATCCTTAGGTTATCTTCTTGTCAAGCCATATTGAACCATTTACCCTCTCTGACTAAAAGATTAGTAGGCTAAGCGAGAGAGAATGTCTAATGTGGAGTCATTTCTGCAAAGTGGAGTAGCAATTGCCTGACTGCAATTTTAATTTCCATTGCCCCATTTAGTCCAGTTCCTCAAGTCAAAATGTTGGCCTTTGTGGGAATTTTGGGGGGATTAGGTAGGCTAAACTATATATTTTTGGAAATGTTATTGTCTAAGGAATCAGAAAATCGATGTTTGCATTTGCTCAGATGTCTATATGTTGGCCATATTGAAGTTTAAAAAATGGCCAATATAAAACAATAGGCCTCCATCTCAATAGGCTATTTTTTTCCCTGTAGTCCAATCAAAATAAAACTTTATAGCCTACAGTGAAAGTATCCATGAAAAGTAGCATTTTTCTTTTTCTGTGAATTAATGTTGTTTTTCCTACATTCCATAGGCACTTCTGTATGAAAAATGCAAAGAATTTTTTTAATTACCTTTCCAAAAATGTATGATTTACATAATCCCCCCAAAATTCCGACAAAATGACATAGGAACTGGACTACCGGTAACTGCCACCCCTTCCCTGCAAGCTCCACTGTGCTCCATAAACTAGCCGTGTTAAATTTCACCCCACGCCTACTCTTGGCCAAACACTATAAATTAGCCTGCCTGTCTGCTTTGCCTTAAAGGTGGTTTCTTACGGTTTGACATTGTATAACAAACTGTTTCGCGGTCGGAGGATCTGAAAACGTATCCTACACTATTTTATCCAAGGAGTTCTCTTCAAAAAGCACATGGCCCGTTACAAAGGTAAGGCTTTAGGTTTCGTTTTGGTTCAATGCACCAGCGACCACTCACATAGTGATAGAAAATGTTGCTTGCCAGTCTAAATGACAAACGCACTTCAGAGCACGCGTCACGTCCTAGTTAACACTGTTCTCATTATCATCGACTTTCAAAGCTCTGCGAGACTGGGAGGGCGTGCCAGGCAAACCATTAGGTGTTCATCAGATTTTTAGCGTAGGAATGCACACTATTCTGTAGTGTAGCCTAGGCTACACAAAGCGAACTTAATTGTCAATCAAGCACTGCAACAGTGCATTGCATGCAAACTGAAATTGCATTTGTCAAAGCTCCAAATGTGCAGTTAAAATTAAGACATACAACTAAGATGTATATAAGACATCACAACTCACTAGACATAAAGTGCAAAGATATCAAGATAATGCATGGTAATAATTGATAACATAATAACATAATAGGTAACATTATAACAGACAACATAACAGACATTGTGAGCATACATTCAGGACTGTCAGTGTTTCAGAAGTCTTGAGGTAGGCTATGTTACTGGAGTGCAAAGCCTGAGTTAACAAGGTGCAAGTGAGGCAAAGTGCATGGTGCAAGGTACACAAAAATCTGCAGTATAATTATTAACAGGGTGTCCGCGGGGTCTAAAAAAGTCTAAAATTTCACATTTTCAATTTTAGGCCTAAAAAGGTCTAAAATATAGAGATATACACATGATATTTTAGTCTCCAGCATCTTCACCTACGCTGCTCCTACCCAGCAAACACGATCGTCTGCACCCTGTAGATTCTTAAAAGGGCCACCGGTAGATTCTTAAAGGGGCAACGTCTTAAAAGGGTCACATCACTTTTAATACAGGTGGGCCAGGTTATGCCACATTAACATTACTGCCATGTATGAAAGGTTGAGCAACAATGATGTAAACATGTTGGTTATGAAATAGTGTTCCACCTCATTTAATGGCCTGGTTTAGAAACTAAAATTGATCTAGCATTGATGTTGAATTGAATCAAGGATCGAATCGGATCGTGACCCTGTGGATCGAACTTTAATCGATTCAGGAAATTTGAATCGATACCCAGCCCAATATGTTTGTTTCATTGACAATAAATGTCAATTCAATTGACCGCAATCTGGCTTCGTTATTTCTTTTTTTAATACTTCGTGAAGGTCTTAAATTTTTCCCATGATGGTCTAAAAAAGGTCTAAAAAAAGTCTAAAATTGCTCTTGCTAAAACCTGCAGACACCCTGTATTAAAGATCAACCTACTAAATTGCATTCCTTTGCACATCGCGTAAATGTGACTTGTAGACTTTTGAATTTTAACTGATGCATTAACATACATCTTTTATCATTACCATAACTAAGCCTACTGCTACTGTTGCTGTAAACCGACCATGTTTCATAATTAAAAACATGGGCATCCGTTTGGTGGATGCACGCTTTTCTCTCCCTACAGTAAATTTTGCCACCCCTGTTTCTGGGGAAACATCGAAGAAATTAGTAGCCTAATTTGACCACACATTTTTGAATAGTAAGCTATTTAATTGCAGGAGGGGAAAGCACATTGCAAAAAGTGTTTGCCTTTCAAAGTACAAAGAGGGGTAGCCTATCGCCTCTTCATTAATCTCTTATTGTAGGCCGTGTGTGTCAGGTGTATAAGTTGTGTGTCCATGCCCTTCTTGCACAAGGTTGTAATTGTCAACTTGGCCCTGGCTAATGTTGAGTCTTGCCCATTCCCATCTGACCTTGGTGGTTCTTGTTAGTCACCTATTGAACGCTGTGTGCCATGTGCAAGGACTGCCAGGACTCATGCCTGAATACAGATTGTCGAATTATGATTCATGTGTGTGATATTCTGAGAGCAGTAGGCTACTTACAGCGACCCAGGCAGACACATGTATTAGCATGTACTGTGTCAAATATTTACACTGGGATTATTTAAAGGGGTTTGGGGTTTGCACTTTCAGCTATGAGCTCTATTCACTCTATATTTCTTACATCTGTTGAATGTCAAAACAAAAAAGACAAACTTTTTTTTAATGTTTCAAAAGTATACACTTCCAAAAGTTTAGGCCTACATAGGTTACACTTCCTCAGTTTTGATAGAATGGCCATGAAATTATTTCATTTGGGCTGGAAGTTTGGGGCCCAAACTAAGCAGTGTTAAGGCCATTCTATCAACATTTTACAAATGTAAAAAATGTGATAGGCTGAACTGAATAGTCAAAGCTTACACTGATTCATTGTTCGGGAGTAAAGAAAAAAGTTTTTGTTATTCTCTCTGAGGTGTTTGTAAACATGGTTTCTACTTTAGGCTAGAATGACATATTGATGACTGACTAGGCCTGCTGAATAGTTCTATGATATCTGTGTGTTGCAACTGTATTGCATTGCTGCGTGAAAGATAAGGCTACTGTTGCATTTATTTTTCTTTGATCCAGAAAGTTAGGCTCTGCCTGGATCATCTTTTTATCTTATTCCCGAGTGTTACAGCTTCTATTCTGCAATGGGTAGTCATGGTTTTCTCTTCCCAGCTTGCATTATTTTGGTTAGGGTTAGGGTTTAATAGTTCATTGGGCTAAATGCAATTACTGAAGATGTAATAGAGTTTTATTCATGACCAAAATATTGCATGTCCTGTGTGTCAGTTTCTAGCAGGTTGGGCAAGAAAGGAGCAGCAATGGACAAAGGACAAACAAAGGGACTAAGGGGTAAGAATGCATGCAAAATTTAAACGTGAATTTCATTGCTGTTGGCTGCTAATTTAAGAATCACCTTAAAATGAAATAACTTGAACCCCCATACTTTGATTTTGGCTTTGTTTTTAACCAGATTATCAAGAGAAACAGTGCATCAGTCTTAGCCTATATATCTCAAGTGTAATATTATTGCCATGCAGTCCTTTCAAGTACAGTATTTATTTATCACACTGCAGCCTACTTACATAGCAGAACAAAACACTTTCATTTTTTCATATAATTTTTTATTTTCAAGGAAAAAAAAATGTCATAAAAACATATCAGCCTTCAGTCTGTAAGTACAGAAGATCTGACAAATATGATGTTACAAATTACACCGCACCTTAAGGCTTATTTATAGTCAAGAACAAACGTAACTGCGCGATAACGCAGTGAGCCACGCAGTTATTCCCCACCCCCCCTCCGCAGTGACTGCGTGTGCACCCCTGAAAATGTGACTGGCCGCAGACAGCGACGCAGTTAACGCCAGCAGGAGCCGCTGTGATTGGTCCTCTCGAGCCGCCTGCTCTGTGCTCTCGTCGCTCGAGAACGAAAAGCTACTTCCTTGTTCTAAAACCTTCGTCGGGCTACGCCGCTACGGACTGTGAGATGTTCATTAGGCTAAATAAGTTGCCCGCGCTTTGTAGCTCATTTATTTACACAAACCAAAGACAACACGTGCACTTGCAAGTTACGACGCTAAAGTTATATCGGGACAGTTGAACAGTGTTTCCGTGGAAACATTTCGCTACCTGCGACCTGGTCTCGACAATGAGACACTTCCTTGTTCCTACCGTGGTGGCTGCTAGTGCGATCAAAATGCAGGTTGACATTTATTAAATGTTTCATTTTCATTGTCGTCGAGTCTGTGTAGTTGTGTAGCTACAAAGCAACAGACAGTTTGCTTCCCTGTATTGAAGGCAGAGAACAATCCTCTCGCTGCCCCTACCTTGACGCATAGCGCAGATCTAGTGATCTGTAGTAAAAAGCAAAACTCACTGCGTCGGCCTGTCGGCGATAGGCTGAAAAAGGAGTATAACCCAGCCATTAGGCTCGCCACATATTAGGCTCATACTGTGTCAAATATTTACACTGGGGTTGTTTAGAGGGGTTTGGGGTTTGCACTTTCAGCTATGCGCTTTATTCCACACTATTCACATTTCTTACATCTGTTACATGTCAAAACAAAAAAGACAAACTATTTTTTAATGTTTCAAAAGTTTATATACACTTCCAAAAGTTTAGGCCTACATAGGTTATACTTCCTCAGTTTTGATAGAATGGCCATGAAATTACTTCATTTGGGCTGGAAGTTTGGGGCCCAAACTAAGCAGTGTTAAGGCCATTTTATCAAAACTAAAGAAGTGTATGTAAACTGGACTGGTGTCAAAAAATCATTTTGTTTTAAATGTTTTTTTTTATTTTGACGTATAACAAATGTAAAAAATGTGATGGCTGATATGGATGAACTGAATAAACAAAGCTTACACTGATTCAATATTCTGGAGTAAAGAAAAAAAGTTTTTGTTTTTCTCTCTGAGGTGTTTGTAAACCTCAGTTTTACTGTAGGATAGAATGAGATATTGATGACTGACTACTGAATAGACCTATATCTGTGTGTTGCAACTGGATTGCATCCAGAAAATAAGGCTAATGTGCTCTGACTGTCTGGATCATCTTTTTATCTTATTCCCGAGTGTCACAGTGTCATCATGGTTTTCTCTTCCCAGCTCGCATTATTTTGGTTTTCTTGTAATAGTTCATTGGGCTAAATTCAAGTAATGAAGATGTAATAAAGTTTTATTCATGACCAAAATATTTCATGTCCTGTGTGTCAGTTTCCAGAAGGTCGGCCAGGAAAGGAGCAGGAACGGACAAAGGACGAAAGAAGGGACAAAGGGGTAAGAATGCATGTAAAATTTAAACGTGAATTTCATTGCTGTTGGCTGCTAATTTAAGAATCACCTTAAAATGAAATAACTTGAATCCCCATACTTCGATTTTGGCATCGTTTTTAGATTATTATTATTATTATTATTATTATGATCAAGAGAAAACACAACAGTGCATCAGTCTTATATATTTCAAGTGCAATATTATTGCCATGCAGTCGTCCTTTCAAGTATTTACAGTATTTATTTGCCACACTGCAGCCTACTGACAAAGCAGAACAAAACACTTTTCTTTTTTCATATTCTTTTTTTTTTTTTACGGGGGCGGTGGTGGCGCAGTTGGTAGAGGTGCCGTTCGGCAACTGGAGGGTTGCAGGTTTTAGCACCGCTCCACCTGACCTCATCGAGGTTTCCTCGAGCAAGATACCTAACCCCAAATTGCTCCCAGTGAGCAGGTTGGCGCCTTGCATGGTTGCCTCTGCCACTGGTGTGTGAATGGGTGAATGTGAGGCGTACATTGTAAAGCGCTTTGAGAGCTCGTAGGAGTAGAAAAGCGCTATATAAATGCAGTCCATTTACCATATTATTTTTTATTTTTTAATGTCAACAGACACCTTACAACTCAGAACTGTATTGTGTATGACTACAAATGGCTGAAAAAGTATTTAACAGTGTGTTTATGCAAGCAGCCAAACCTTGTTTGTTTCCAAAACGGTTTTGTTAACACTGCATAAAACACTATTTTAACCACTTTGTCAGACATTATTCATAAACAGTACAGTGGTGTGTTGTAATGTGTCTGATGATATTACATAGCCTTTGGGGTGACAAAGTTTTTTTTTTTTTAGATTTAAATTAAGATGGGAATGTTCAGGAAAAGATATTAACACTCACACTCGCCATGCTAAGCAGATCATCCTGTTTACATTTTTGAAAAATTTAATAGGCTAAACTTTCTGGAGAACCAGACGCTAACTCTATCGGGTCTGATGTCCCAGTGCTGGGACTTTTTGGACTATTCCAAACTCAAGTCTGTAGCTCTGTGAGTTTTTGTCAAATAGATACATGAGTAATACCACTAGAAACCTTGAATCTTCTAGTTTTCAAATATATAGCATTATACAAAGCATAAAACAAAATGTAACTTTTTCAGAGTTATTTTGGCAGCAGCAGGCTTTTACAGACCCACCCCCGAGTTGCTGAGATGATAACTATTGGCTACTGTCTGAGGACACAAGATGTGACCACACCCAATTCTATGAGCACATGGCCCTTTGTTTGGAAAGCCAGATAGGTTGTTTACTTGACTTTGCCTGGGGAAGATGTCCATCAAGATGTCCATTATTGTATGGCAGCTAGCATAACAGTGTAATGACATCTTTATTACACTGTTATGCTATAGTTGGCGTATAATAAGTTGCTTAGGCTATAGGGAGAATGTAGTTTTTACTTTTGAAGACCTATTTCAGTAACTAAACTACACTACAGTAAAATGAATTGTGTTTAGTCAACATTGTGTGTAGAATTGCAATGCAAAACGCAATCCAATGCATAGCAATAGCTCCAACTGAATTAATTTATTAGCTTGAAGGATAATATAATAGGATAAAGCATATTATGAAGGACAAAACAACCAAGAGGGTCTTTCAAGTTGTTTGTTTTTGCAGACTCCAACAAAGGTTACACTGCTTTCTGTATACACAGGAAAGAATCACTTCCCCACAGTCCATGGCCTCTATTGAACAATTTATTGAATATCTTACAGTTGAATCTGATTTTTGGATTTGGAACTGGGTTGTCTTTGCCACAGTAACACTTTCTTTGTGGTATAGCTGGTGAATCTAGGCTGCTGCTCAGACAGGGCCATTGACAGGACAATAGACCTCAGCCACATGGCAGTGACAGGGGGGTGGGGGCAATCAGCAGTGTCACACCTATCTCATTTGTATTCATTTCAAAAAGCCACTGACAGACATTTAGTTTTACTTTATTACATGTTATACAGCAACAACATATTGTTTCTGAAAGCTTTTTTTACTTTTATGTAGCCAATACTTATGTTTACTAGGTTCAAACCTCAAAAGCTGCGGCTAAGTATATTTATAGTGTGTTTTTTTTACACTGTGTGAAGACCTTTGAAAATAGGTTTTTGTGTAGTATTGTTTCCAGTTAATTTTGATAAAAACTATTTTCATTAAAGTCACTTTACTCGCATATTGTTTTTCTATATATCTTATAGATTGTAACAATATATGCCACTTTTGCATAAATGGTTTTAGTTAGATGAAATATTTAAAAATTGCCTGAAAGGCCTCGGACCCCTAAGAAAACACAGACACACACATGCTCAAATGTCTCCCATATGCACATCAGCTAAAATAGTCTCCTCACTATCTTCTCAGTTTCTAACATCTTTAAAAACAGCCACAAGAGCTACACTCATATGTTTCATATCCACATAGAGCTATCTACAGAAAACAGTAAAACTGCATGTTATAGTGGCCTTTGATTGTGGTCAGCCTAAGGTACACCTGGGCAATATTCATGCTATCTAATCAACATCCTGTTACACCACTGTGAGGTGGATGGTTTATCTTGGCAAAGGAGAAGTCTTTGTTAATAAGGCCTCATGTGCCTTTTGTTTACATAAAGTTTACTAACACAGCCCGGTAATAAGAGGCTAGTTTTGTGGTAAAAACTTATCTATTAGATTAATCTATTCTTTTTCTTTCTATTAGATTAGATTTTTCTATTAACTTGGAAAAATTTAGAAAAATACATGGAATCAGGACTGTAAAATACATTATTGGCTGTTTTAATTTAATTACTACAGTAATATGTAGCCCCCCCCTGTTGCCGCATGAAATTTCGCGAACAAGTCAATATTGCCAAGGAGGCCCTTTCCTCAACTCTTGAGCCCAGAAAAATCAGGACACGATGAGAAACAAGCAGACATGTGGTGTGAGGTGTCAGGCGTACGAGAAAAATAGAAGTGGCTCAAAATAAAAGATCCATCTTTAGGCAAGTATAATGCTAATGATAATGTATAGTGATAATTATGACAGAAAGATTAAGGTTGTTTAGATTATCAAGACTGTAATATGCTAAATCATCAACTTGTACTTTTATAGGGTAAAAAATAACTTGGCGATATCCACATGAATTTCCTCAGTTGATTATTTACATAAAGGATTTTTAAAAATAGGCTACCAGTAACATAGGTCTACATATATATGAGCCAATACTCACTGAATGTAGGATTTTAGGCCATGGGCTAGGGGGGCCTAGTGCACCTCTACCAACCAAATAAACTATGCTGAATTTGAAATGAATGTTACCATGAATATAAGTTGAATGTTACCATGAAGCGAATGTTACCATGTGCATTTTTGAGATACAATACCTATGAGAGTACCATGGGTGTACATTGAAAATCAATGCATTTCAGTACAATGCAAATATACTATTTGGTGCACTGGAGTGGAAGAAGGTGGGACTTGTGGTGCCTAAATCACATCTACAGGGTCTATGCTACTAGAGAAATATATAGGCCTAGCCTAGACCCTGTAGATGTGATTTAATAGGCACTGAAACAAGCCCCACCTTCTTCCATATCATAATTGCTTAAGTCCTTTTTTGGCCAAATTGAGATATTTGCATGAAAGTAGCCTATTCTCTTACCACTTCTGCATCACTGTCTTTGTTCCTATCTCATTGGCCAATCACAACACTTGGAAAAAACATCAAAAACATCTGCCATAGACATACATTCATTTGACTACAGCTAACAATTGAATTAGATTCAATTTATTTTTGTAGAGCGCACAAAAACAATACATTTCTGTGCTGTCTCGCCGCGCTTTACAGACGGCACCCATGAGTAACAGGGGAAAGGAAAAACTCCCTTTGCTTACTAATAATTTATTTTTAGGAAGAAATCTTGAGCAGATCCACGCATCATGGGCTCAACCCACCTGCTGGAGGACTAATAGAGTATCCACACAGTTGGTAGTCTGATACATAGATTGACCATGGTTTACACAGAGTAACTGAATAAACTGAATTGAATGAGTATTGTCTGAGAGTTACTACATGGTAGACAGTCAATAGGGTAGAAGAGTCAGGGGATGGAGTCAATAGTTGGGTTGGCATTAGAGTTCTTTGGGTGGAGATCGTCATTTAGGTAGTGGTCATTGGGGAGACCAGCAAGGCCATATCCATCGTGGGCGATGCGAATGATGCCAATGGCCAAATGCCAGACAGCGTCGTAGAGGGAGATGAATATTGAGCAGAAGTACAGTATGTACTGTAGGAAGTTGTTGAAGTTTTTGAAGTTGTTGAAGCCAACAAATGTGTTCAACAACTGTGTTCAGGTAGCCTGATTGCCATCGACTTTCAAAGCTCTACGAGATTTTGGTCTGACCAGGAGCCCGTATAACAACGTTTCTCAAAACGCATGGTTGACCCGCCTCCCTAAAATGCTTCGGTTTGCTACTGGTCGATGTTAGAAAATGCTGTGCCGAAGCCAAACCAATCATACCACTCTTTCCTCTGACGTATGTGATGCGAAGGGAATTGCTTGAACAGGACTGAGAGCCGTTGGAGCTGCTCAAAGTTGATTGGTTCCCAAAAAAGTGGGTGGAGATCCCGCTGTAGCGGGATCTCCGAATGTACTTGAACAAGGTCGTGGCCCTGCTGTGTGTAGCTGAGCCGAAGGCGTTGCGTCACCAGTAGGGCGGAGCCCGGCTAGTGTTCAGGTATACTGTAGGTTAACATCCGTCCAGACAACCTTTAGATGATGACTGAAATGATGAACGAATAATGAAGATCGGCCATGAATTACTGTATGCGTTATTTTTTCAAACTTTGGTTGCTAATTGTATACTAATTAAGAATAGGGATAATTCTTCGTTTACAGAAGAAAATACAATGACAATAAATATATTAAATATAAAATAACATTAAACATATTTAATTTTGAGGTTAAAGTGTCAGGCCACCATTTGTGGAAATAAGTTCATTTTGTACCTCCCCTCAAGTTAAGCAATTGAGTTTTACCTTTTTTTCTGTTCATCAAGCCGTTCTCCGAGCCTGGCGATACCAATTGCAGCTCCAGCCTAGCATAGATCTTTGAACCGAATTAGACCAGTAGCATCGCGCCCGCTAGCATCACGCTTAAAAGTAACAAAGATTTCAGGTAATTTTCCCATTTAAATGTCGTCTCATCTCTAGTTGGAAAATTTGATATCTTAAGTACAGTTATATTTAGTTGTATGTCTAATTTAGCTTCTAAGCTTTGTTATTGAACATTTGGAGTTTGGGGAAACATAATTTCAGTCTTCTTGCAATTTACTGGTGCAGTTTGATTGACAATAAAGTTTGCTTTGAATTTGACATAAACATCAACTCTGCAGGCATTAGAGACAACCAGTCTTTCATCCCAGATGGAGAACTGAAAATCAATAGTGCCAAAACTGTAGAAGTATTATTCTCAAGTGGGGACAGTCTTAACTCAAAAGAGTGGTTGTCGACTGTTTATTGAAGGCTTTTAGAAGAAGCTCAAACTAATTTTCCCTCTGTCACACATTCTCTTACTTTCCAGACATTTGCCTTAAAAGAAAAAATGGGGGATGTGCTATTGCCATGAAGGAGAAGGTCGTATTTATACGACAACAAAAAGAGAAACTAAACTGGACAGTAGATGAATTGCACGCAAACGCAAATGGACAGAAAGGAGAAGTACGTCTGGCATTTGTATGGAAAGCCAAGACTAAAAAACAACAAGTCCTCGTTGTGGATAGCAAAAATGTAAAGGTGGGTCACTGAATACTTCTAATTGTCAAATCTTTTTTTTCTTTCAAACATGGTGACAACAGGGGTTGTCAAATTGTGGTCCATGACATCATAAATGAAGGATCTTATACACCCACAACAAACCACAAAATAATAATTAAGTTTCTTTTCATTACACATATGACATACACTTACTGGAAAAGAACCAGAAAATATGATGTAACACACAATGAATAAGGAACCAACTAGTGTAAATTGAATGGGGCACAGTAACTTCATTTCATTTTACTATGCCTATTCACTTGCTGTAGTACACGTGAGACCTCCAACAAAAGGTCTATGGTTTGATTCACAACAGTAATGTCAACTGCAATGTTTTTTTTTCTTTTTTACAATTGTCTTTTTTTATTTTTACAGCTTGAGTCTTTTACGAAAGATGTACCTGAAGGTGACAAATACCGATTTAATCTCTGTACGCAAGGAGACTCAACGGGAACCTTGCAATCATGTGCCGAGAAGGAGTTATATTTAGCAATCAAAGACAAGCAGCTGATTGCAAGCAGAAAATTAAATGCTGAAGTTTTCAAGGTGTGAAGGGTTGAAGTGATTCAACTTTTCAAGTGATCCAAGTGAAGTGTAGCCTGACATAGCCCGACCATAATACTGCTGTTCATCCGCATTCATGGTCTGGAGGTTCTTTAACCTGACACGATTATACTGCGGGGGGAAGGGCATTCACTTTTGGTTTGAAACAATTGGACAGCTCGTCTAATCAGCGTCGCTTATTGGCCGGTAGGCTCTCTACCGATATAAACACGCCCAAGAGGACCGTGCCCAGACCATGATACGTATGAACATTCGCATTATGGGCGGGCTATGTCAGGCTAAGTGAAGTGCAGGTCTGAAGTGATATGTCTAAAACGACAAGAACACTGCTATACAGAATATAGAACAATACTACAATGCTAAGCTGTGAATTAAATTTTTGGCTTACTTATCTCATTTTCAGTATAGCCTATATTACATATTTCTATAGTTCTATAGTGTATAAGTCTACATTTGTTGGTAGCTTGCATTCCGATAAATCCTTTTTGTATGCATGGAAAAATGTGATTGCTTGAATGTCTGAGTTAAGTATAATTTTGTAAGCCTATGTCTGTGATAATGTATAAATAAAATAAAACACAATGTATAAAATAAAACACATTTTTGTGCATGAATATTCTACAAGCTTCTATTCGGGACTTCCCAATTTGTGGGCTTCAGATGTGTGTTATTTGAAAGAAAGAAAGAAAGAAAGAAAGAAAGAAACGTCTCACAAAAAGGGATAAATTCAATGCATTTCAATGATAGAATTTGTTTACTACCATGGAATGTTTTTAGAATCTCAGAATGTTCAGGTCTGAAATAAGCCCTTTGAAGATCCAAAACAATGTTTTGAAACTCATGGTTCATCTGTATATTTATTGTTATGGTCTATTTATGGTCTGGAACTTGTAACTCCCTTAGGGACTTTTTCTCTGTGTGTTATTTACTGTATCATTTGCTCCTAAAGTGTTGGAGACCATGGTTAATGGTGGTATTGCACTATAAACAACAATAAAATGAAAATTGAAATATTTCCCTTTACTACTTTCCCTAGTAGAGTCAAATCTGGGGTATTAACATTAACTCTTATCAGAGTACATAATCTTGGAGAATCATTTGATACCAGACAGGGCATATTTTTCAGTTTGTTGTAATCAACATTTCTCAGGTTTACCATGTTGGTGTTATGATAGGCCTATACATTTCTTTGGACCTCAGAGCTACTATTAGGTAGGGAGCTGCTCTTGCTCCTGAGCTGCCTGTAGGAAACGCCTCCAGTATAGCCTGACAAAATTAGCACAAGAGCATGTCCTGCTAAATTTAAGATGGCCTATACAATTAAGTAACCTAATCCAACAAGAACTTAGACCTTAGAGAACTTAGGGGGCAATGTTTAAGCACCCCTGTTTGTTGATAATGAGCTGAATGCAGCTTTACTGATTTACTTGTGAAGGCCTGGCAAGAAGGGGGACAGAGAAATGAATCTGTGAATTATGAATGAACTATGAATCTGAATCACATGCAATTTAGTTAATGCCCATCACCAGCAGACCACCCTGAAATCCACCAGATTGCAGGAAATCACATCAACTGAATATAAAATATACATTTGATAGTATTGTTTATCTCCAGTAGGACGATCCCAAAAACACCACAATGAGGGGAACATTAAAGGTACAAAGTTCTCATGTAGCGTATGCCTACCCCTGCACCCTTTTTATGCGGTTTAACTTGTAGCGGAAAAGTGGTGACGTTGTTCTTACTAACTACTTAGGCTACCTAGTACTTGACCGGCTGTAAAATAAAGCGTTAACATGTGTTATTCAAGAAAATTTACAAGGTAGTACAACGAAGTCCATATATTTACCACTATCCTAGAAAAATATTATTCTTCTAATATAAGAATATCAAGGCTTCAGAAAGGATTCCTGTTGCTATTTGTTTTTAATGTTTAGATTCCCTATTTCTATAGGTTTGGTTTCCTATCCAAACAGCAGAAGAGGCCTAATGTGGGCCTACTGGCTTTTTGAGAAGTTGAACTCTTGCAAGGTCAAGGTGATTTGTATTGTACTGAAACGTTATAATGAATCTGTGTCTGTAATGTTCATTTTTCACCTAGCCTAGAAATGTAGACGTACTCTAGTGGCAAATAGATTTGCTCAGCCAGTTCGTCTAGTAGCAAGCCATAGAGAATTTGATTGAACAACACAGTTTGTTAAGGTAAGGTAATCTTTATTGTCTCCCAAGGGGCAATTGGTTGCAAAGTCAGCAGTGTACTAACATACAGCAAGACACATCAAGACAAAATATAAATAAATAAATAAATATGCTAGAACAGTCATACGTGAGTGTGGCAAAAAGGACAAATTGGCAAAAGGGACACATTATTTTTTTTTCTTGTAATCTATTGGTCTTGCTTCCTGCTATTGGTCCTGCTTCCTGAGGAGAGAAGTCTAAACTCACAGGACAAAGGATGGAGGCCTGGCTATGTTCCCACAGCCCAATGTTGCCACAGCCAGTGTTGGGGAGTAACGAGTTACATGTAACGGAATTACGTAATTTAATTACAAAATAAAAGTAACAGTAATCAATTAAAGTTACTTTGAAAAAAATGTGTAATTGAATTACAGTTACTTCAAGATATATGCAGAATTACAATTTTAGTTACATGATCCCAATATCATCTGCAGAAACATTGGCTATGTGTGCTTCATGTACAGTACCTACAACATATTTACAACTACAGCAAATGCCACTACAGCTAAAAGATACTATTCTAATACAATCATTTCTACCATCATGTTGGTAACACTACTCAATTGTAACTGGATCTACAGTGGTCTTAGTTGCAGTAACAAGGAGGCCTGACTGTCAGACAGAAACTAGAACATAGGCCTGTAGCCCATTGCTGGATATAAAAATGAACTCTATTGATCAGGTGCACACATACCGTATGAGCAATCTCAGACAAACAAACACCTGCTTAGTCAGTGATTTTCACCAAGTATTTTAACTATTTGCTCGCCATGAAATCTGACACTGTTGTGGGAGTTAGAAAGGATTTTGGCAGTGTCAGTGTTGAAAAATATGTGACAGTTAGCCTAACATTGCCAGGTTTGAAAAACTCTGCTTGACAATAAAAATTTTTTTCTTCAAAAATGTAGAAATGTAATCAAAAAGTAATCAAATGTAATTAGTTACATTACTTTATTAAAGTAATCAAAATAGTTACACTACAATTACATTTTCGAAGGGGTAACTTGTAACTGTAACGCATTACATTTCTAAAGTAACTTACCCAACACTGGCCACAGCTCAATATTGACACAGCTCTATGTTGCCACATTTCTATGTTCCCAGAGTCCAATGTTCCCACGGCCCTATAGTCCCACATTTCTACCCCTGCCTGATTAATTGAATAGCTGACTCCACTTTGGAGTGGGACGTGAGGCGGGTGGAGGGCAAAAAAAATGCATTTTGTTCTATCTTTAAGGTCATGACCTTTCATGTCTATTCAATGTGGTTGATGCGAATGAGGTCAGTGGCCGGAATGTCGGACATAGTCGTGGAAAGAGATGAAAATGTAATCTAATTAGGCACCCCTGATTTTGCTCCAAGACTTCTGGGACACCCAATTTATGGGACCATAGGGCTGCCTTCTGAGAAAGATCTTAGGCCCTATCCACAGTAACCCTGACAAGTGAACAATGCACATTCACAGATCTCCAACCACACTAGTAGTTTTCAAAATGTTTTGAATTCCTATTCCACAGTGTGAATATTACTCGTGTTAGGGTGAACATGCCAATATGGGAAAATATATTGCTATGGGAAAACGGAGTTTAATTTTCAAAACATTCTTAGTAATGTGGGACCATGGGGCTGTGGGAACATAGAGCTCTGGGAACATAGGGTCTAATTTTCAATATTTTCTGTGAAAAGAAAAACCAAAGAAATGTGGGAACATAGAGCTGTGGGAGCATAGGGCTGGAGTCTGCTGCAATGGAGGAGGCTTTCCTGGTGGTCCTAGAATTCTAATTCTAATCTGATACTTGTTCACTGACCAAAACGCTTGTGTTTAGGGCGGGCTTCACCTTGTGAATTGGTGTTTACTCTCTGGGGATTAGAATTGATAACAGAGTCTTGAGTTCACACTGATGCTGTTTGTGCTAAAGCCCACCAGCGCATGCTTCCTTAGGAAGTTGAGTCATTTTGAGATTGACCCTACTTTTATGACACTTTTCAGTCACTTTTCACTTTTCAGTTCCAATTCCATAATCAAGAGTTGTTACCTTGAAATGACCAATTTATTACCACAAAACTACCATCTAATTACCAAGCTGTAATGTATGTTACCAAGATGTTTTATTCTTTCATTGAGTTTGTTTTAACTTTTTCTTTTATTTGTTGGTTTTGGTCAGTGTCAACACTGGAGAGTATTGTCAAGGTGTGAAGCAATATTGCAGGGACCATCTTTCTTTTCTGATCTTCCACATCAGAAAAGCCTCCTCAATTGCAATGGACTCCAGTCCTACCATCTTGCGCAGAGAACAGCTGGATGAACTGGAGAAAGATAAAATTCACCCGTTAAACTTAAGGGGTGGTCTATCACTTTACAGTTTTTCTCAGTCGCTATGGTACATTTCTCAGATCAGCATAAACATTCTCAAAACTACTTGGTCAAACTACATCTTCAAAATAGCAGCTTCTCATTTGTTCCAGCAAGATGCAAATGCATTTATGCATCCATGCAAAAAGTTGTGTATACTGTTCCCAAACTTTTAACTACCGCGTACCCCCTGAGAAACTCTGGTCCTGCCAAATACACTATGCACTACGAACACCTTGCTATAGCAAGTGAAATTTCTGCTTCTTTATTGCTGCATTAACAAAATGTGAACACTTAACATTACATAATGCCAATAGGGGGTATTGGGGATAGTTTTCAGATGTTCTTTATATATTTTTTATGCTGGTGAGAACTGAGAAACACACACACACACACACACCACAGTGTCTTCTGACTTGCCTGCGCTCTCAAGACCAGCTCAGCCCTGTTGTGCTAAAGCCTTTGCCAAGCAGGGAGCACTGAATTATCGCCTCTTTCAAACGAACAGAGCCAGATGTGGTAGGGTCAACTATTAAAGTGATACGCCGTGAATGTTATCTTTCTCCAGTTCAGCCACCTGTTCTCTGTGCCTGATGGTAGAACTTTTAAATCCAGTCTGGCACAGAACATTGATTCAGATTGCTATTAGGCTAGTAACCCATCTTGTTCAAGCCATTGTGACTACCAAAAAATGTAAAAAGTATAACGGTGGCAGCATCTTGATGTGAAGCTACTTTGTTTTAAAAGGAACTGGGGCACTTAACAAAACAAATGGCATCATGACACAAGAAAATGATGTGTATTGAAGTACTGAAAAAGTATATGCATACAAGAAGGTCCATCTCAATACAAAGCCAGGGTCCATCTCAATACAAAATTCCTCCGTCCTCCTTTCCTTACTTCCAACCTTTCCTCCATCCTAGCCCCTCCTCCCATGAAGAATGAATATGACATCTCTGTATAGCATTACTACTTTTTAAATTTTTCTCTATTGTGTACTTAGCAGCTGCACAGTCATGTGGGGAGATCTGTCAAGTCAAGTCAAGTGTATTTATATAGCGCATTTTAACACAACTCAGTTGATCCAAAGCGCTTAACAGTGGAAGGGGGGACCTCACTTACCACCACCAATGTGTAGCACCCACCTGATACACGGTAGCCATCACAGTCGGCACCAGAACGCTCACCACACACCAACTTGAGGTGGAGAGTGAGGGAATGGACAGGAGAGAAGGGATGAATGAGCCAATTAGTGGGGAAATGATTAGGGGGCCAGATTGAATGAGCCTTAAGCCCAACCAATGGGTACATTTCACTGTGTGTTTTACTTGTATGACTATCATGTGATAAATAAAGTAACTTCAACTTGTACTTGAATTTAGCCTTAGTCTCTTGATACAGTTGGGGTATCGCTTTTTCTGTAAAAAAATATATGCATCATATATCAAAAGACTTCATTCTCTACCATGCTGTAGGGGCGCAAATCTTTTGAAATGCAATAGGCTATGGATTAATGAGGGTGTGTGACATAGCTGGGCAAACTACGGCCCGGATGCCACATGCGGACCGTTGAGCCATTTAATCTGGCCTGTGGAGCCTGCCCAACATATAATAATTTCTCTTTAGCCAAGGTGACTTAGATTATAGGTCTGATTCATCCAATTTGTTTTATTCCTCATATACAAATCTCCTCCTTATGACCTTGCATGTTAACATGTGCTCTGAAGAAAGTGAGGCTACTGGTTTGAGACTTGCCAATTTACCTGTATCAACCTGTTGACTGTTAATGCCCGGCCTGTTAGTCAAAATCTAAAAGCCAATGTTAGCCTGACAAGCCAGACTGTCACATAAATGTATAGTCTGGCCACGAGTGATAGACCCTTGGATAAAATGGGCAAAACTAATCAGCGCAACTAACAAGCAATTCAAACAACGCTAAGCCCGCCCGATGAATTCCTGTCCAGATAGAACGTCGGGATTGGCAAAGCACCACAATGTCTGAATACAACCTAAATTCAATTTGCTAGAGTGCGTCTAGAGTTGTCAATATGGCCCTACGGTCAAAATAATTGCCCACCCCTGGCAATGGTGTTATGTAAGCTAAGCGTAAGTTTGTGTTGTGTACATGTCAGATCAATATCAAGGCCCACGATGGAAATAAGTCTGTGACTTGTTGTGTTATCCTTGACACTGTTTTAATGCATGATTTGCTATATGTCATTTTTTTAACGGTTGGTCAAGAAACTAAACTAAAATTGGCCATCACTACTACCATTTAAAGCTATTCGGCAACTCTTTTAAAGTCGAATTCAATGGAATTGTCATGTTTGGAAGTTTGCAGGCTATCGTTGTTCTAAAGAAGAGTAAATGAATACTTGGAATACCAAAGAAGAGAGAACTGAATACTTTGTAATGGTTTAGAGACTTTTTCAATGAACACAAGTTTGTCAGAAACAAAGTTTCATTTATCTTTGCATTTTCTTTGATAGAGCAAACACTGAATATTTTCACAAGAATCACTGTACTGTTATACATTTTTTCACTGGGGGAATCTGCCCCAGTGAGTTTGCAGGTGTGTGCATTGGAGGATTTGTTATTCGCATAAAAGGAGCATTACAAGTTAGATGGTTAGATGTCAAGACCTTTTGTCAACATCAAATTTCAGATTGAACTATTATAGCCCCCACTTTTTTTACTATTCAGGATCTAACCCAGGATAAAAGCATTCCACAGACTTAGTTCATCATGCTTTCATTAAATAAGAAATGAGAATGAATGACTTAAAGCAAAGCCTGGAATCAGTGAACCCATAGCCCTGTTTTCATGGCTGCAGAGTGCTGTGAATAAGAATGAGATTTGGTAATGGCAGCCAAAGCTACATTTTGAAGGCAAAGAAACATTTTCAGTTATTTTCATTTTGCATCAGCTACCAGTTGGCAAATTTGTCATTCTTACATCTACTTAAAGACAGGGACATACAGTAAGCTGCCTTAAACAACCTATGAAAAGTGTGGATTTAAAATCAATCTTAAGAGAGAATTTTAACACAGGGACAGGCTTTTTGAGGGAGATTTGATGAAGTCAAATGCATGTAGAGGATGTTGTTTCAGTACCACTGCAGTAAGTATTGTGCTGTGTCTGTGATTGAGTGATAGATGTTCCACTTTATTTGTGTACAATCTGATGGTTTGAGCCAGGATTATACTATTTTGCCGTATACAGTGTATCTAAGCCCTGTAATTTCAATACTTACCAGTTTATCCCCATGAAATTGAAAAATTGGCAGTTATTGTACATTGCAAAGGAAATATAGGCTGCAGTTTTGCATGGCACAACAAAGTGGAGGAAGGGAATCACATGCATTGCATGAAGCAGCCAAAATACATTATAAATGTATCTTTGAATTTCTTCATAAACCCAACAGATAGCATTGCATACTACAATATTGTAATAATATTGTAATTTAGCGAGATTTGTTATTGTTTTGCATGCAAAGGAGGAGGCATCTGTTGTGTGAGGGAGAGAGAGAGGTTGGAGTCTGGCAGCGCGAAGGTTTTAGGTGAAATTCAAACAAGTTGTGTTTCATCAGTAAGACTTACTGTATCTCGCACAAGGATTTGTCTCGTGTTCATGTTAGCCTGGAGAATTAGGCCTATGTGGCAGCTAAATATTCATGGAGCCGGCTGCAGTTTTAGGACGTTCCCTCTCCATTTTTACTGCTCCTCATTTGTGTACGTGTTGAGCAGCAGTGATGACAAACTGCTGAAGTGATTTTAAACCAGTAGCCTAAAGAAATCATCATAATTAGAACCGTATATACAGGCCAGTATTTGTGGACCTATTTAATCTGCATTTATTTTCTCCAAGCTCGGGTCGCACATAAATTGACTTAGTTGGTCGGAAACAACATAAAAACTGTTTTATGCCTTGAATATACACCCAAAAGCTACAAGTAGCTTTTGAATTTATTGAGCTCAATCTGAATCTGTGGTGCTTGGAGTTGATTTGTGGTGCTGCGCCACATATTGTCTATGTATGGGAAAACCCTGAGTCCTTAAGGATGCCCACAAAACATCACACACACACACACACACACACACACACACACACACACACACACACACACACACACACACACACACACACACACTCTTTGTTTAATTGCTCTGCAGTGTGTGTGTGTGTGTGTGTGTGTGTGTGTGTGTGTGTGTGTGTGTGTGTGTGCGTGCATCCTGTATTCAATTAAAAATGTTGTATTGGTCTGTTTCCAGGTGAATAAGGACAATGAGAACCAGGTCCAAAATGTCAACACATTCCCATAATCAAAAAGCCAAGACTCCAAACTCAAAGTGCCAAAGCAGGTCTCCACCTCCGCTGGGCCCCCATGGTTTCCTGTCCTTTTTGTACAGGCAAAATACCTCTTGCCAGCACTCTCAACAGACATGCAGGATCACAAACATCACAGAGAAAGGTTGAGACTGAAAAGCAACCCCAGGGAGCCCCCAAAGTTCTGAAGAGAACAGATCACTCACTGACTGCCAGTGATGTTCATAAGTCATTTTTTCCAAGTCCAAGTCAAGTCTCAAGTCTTTGTACTCAAGTCCAAGTCAAGTCCCAAGTCCTGAGGTGCAATGCCAAGTCAAGTCTCGAGCCTCCCAAGTCCATGTCAAGTCTCAAGTCTTCTCCCCAAGTCGAGCCTTTTTGAATCTTGGAAAAAAAAATTCCCTTTTACAGGGTGAGGGTGGACATAATTATGCACACAATCTGCTATTGACAAATCAGCTGTAATGTTAGACCTGAGAACATTTAGAATGCAGTTGTATGCATGAGTTACATTGCACCTAAGAGGAAATATTGTGCTTATGCTTTCCCATAAGAAACATCAGAAAAAACAAAATAATGAAATGAACACTTCTGTGAAATGAACATTGTTCACGAGTCACAAGGCTCAAGTCCGAGTCAAGTCTCAAGTCATTGAGGGCAAGTCCAAGTCAAGTCTGAAGTCTCCAGAATGAGCGACTTAAGTCAAGTCCAAGTCCAAGTCTCGAGTCCAAGTCCCCATCACTGCTGACTGCCTGCAGTTGCTTCAGGAGGTGAGTTTCCTGTAGGTTGGAAATGGAAATGCAACGGGAAATGGGATTGTTTTGGTGTAGGCTAGCAAATGCAATTTTGGTTATATC
Organism: Sardinella longiceps; assembly: GCA_027497455.2. Classification (NCBI taxonomy): domain Eukaryota; kingdom Metazoa; phylum Chordata; class Actinopteri; order Clupeiformes; family Clupeidae; genus Sardinella; species Sardinella longiceps. The sequence continues at coordinate 23,390,255 of JAODXP020000019.1, forward strand.
CTCTTTAGTTTAAATTTCACAGAGCCGAAACCCCAGATCCTCCAAGTGTAGTACCCGCAAAATCCGTGGTAGAGGCGGCAGAGCCATCATTCCCCCAGTAATGAGCCATTTAATAATCCAATGAAGTGGGTAAATTAATATTATCACTTGGCGGAATCAAACAGCTCTTCGGCTGTGCCGTCAGGCTGTTCTTCGCCCCGCCTCGCCCATTATTATCTTACATCGGGACACTTCAGCCGCCGTTATCCCTTACGTAAAGACGTTGCCTGGTTACATAATGGTGACTGTGTTTTGTGTGTGTTTTTTTATGGAATGGAATGGAATGGAATGATCCACTCTTATTTGAAACTCCTATAATAATTTTTCCAGTAAAATATCTGATATATATTCCGTCTGTTCCATTCCATTTGTATGAATATGTTCAGGCAAGACTGGTTTTGCACAACCCTAAGGCATATTTTGCACACCCTAAGGCACATTTCCACATATTTCAAATATTGCTAGATTATATATCACTGGCCCAAGTGGTTTTGAACCAGCCACTGGTATCGATGCCCGAAGGCAGCTACCCACCAAAGATTCGTGGCAACAAGACCAGCTGCAACATTCTAAAAACTACATTAGTTTCACATTCTGCTCATATTGCACATTCTGGGAAAGAACAATGAGACAGGAAATAGTATTTGTTTTTTAGAGCATTTGGCATTTAGAGCATTTCACTCACTTACTCAATCACTCACTCACTCACATGTGCTGTAAACACAGCCAACCTCAGTGTCTTTAGTGATTTATGCTTATTTTCTAATGGTCAAATGCCAGGGTCGATTTTTTTGGAAAGTTTGAAGGAGATTATTCACCGTTGCTCACTGGTAATATTATGAAAAATACCCAGATGCTTTCAAGCTCTTAGCTCTGCCGGTAAATGTTTACTGGTTCCAAAGAAGAAACCCTGTATGAATATTCCAGATGACGTTGGACTAAGGCAAACAGTCATTTATGAAAGGATGCCTGCTGGGAAAACGTGTTGTGTGAGGTTCTTCCCCCCCCCACCCCACCCTACCCCTTTCAAGAGACTAAGAAAAAGCTCCTTTCCTCAAACCATAAGAATTATGAATACTCCATTAGTTATATTGCAAACTCCATTTCACTTTCAGTGATTCCCATGCATTGACAACAAGACTATGGCAGGCCACCAGTCTAATTTGGGCCACCATTGTTTAAATATGGGACATTAAAAGCTTGAAAGGAATCCTGCACACTGTTCATTACTCTAGCGAAAAATTCTTAAATGTTAAGAAATTACAACATTTCGGTCTTAGATTTAGATTAGATATTTACCTGTTGGAGGTCTAAGATTGAAACGTAATTTCTTAATATTTCATAAATATTTGGGTTAGGGTTAGGGTTAGGCGTAATGGACAGTGTGCGGCATTCCTTTCAACCTATCTATGACTATACAGTCGTCTTCAACGCACCTGCTGAAAAGTCAGCCTGACTAATAAGCCGACTGTTGACTCCGTCACAGTCTGGAACAATGCAATTGAAACATGTTTCCGTTTGGATATGATCAGTGTTGGGGATAACGCGTTACAAAGTAACGCGTTACTGTAATTTCGTTACTGTTGTCAGGAACTTAATAACGTAACGCATTACAGTTCAAATTTCACTAACGTCATTACAGTTACTAGACTATAGTAACGTTCGTTACAGCGTTACCCACGATTTTGTTCAGTGACATTCAGATTAACAAATTTACATGTAAATCAGTGAGCTACCGGTAGGCCAATCATGTCAAAACCGTGTTGTTTTTATTAGTGGCGCATGCGTGCCTAACTGGTTGCTGTGGTGGAAATCGATTGATTCAGTGAGAGGGAGATGGAAGAGAGAGAAGTCATGGAGAACATGGCATCTTCGCCAACTGGAAATATTCGCATTATTTTCAGGTAGTTGCCTGCAAAGGCAAAAACATGTCGGTTAAGTGCTCGCTATGTCCTGGTGATAAACAGCTTTCCACTTCTACACAGACAGCACTTGGCCAGACAGCATAGGCCTAGTCGTACAAAGCTGGTGGCTAAAAATCCCCATAGCCACCGTCCAGGTGATGATGAGACTGCCCCAGCACCCAAACAGGCGAAACTTACATCAGGAGAGGGAGGATTACGACAGGTAACATCGCAGGCAGAAATAAATAATAGTTGCAGCCTATGTTATGGAGGACATGGTTCCGCTATCAACAATAGAATCTCCCCGTTTTAGGAGAATATTAAGCAAAATACCAACAACGCGAGCTCCCATATCAGACAGAAAAACATTTTCGAGCTACTTGAGCAAATGTTATGCTGTAATGGAATCGGATCTCAAAAAGACATTTGAGACCACAGAGTTCGTTTCTACAACGGCAGATATATGGAGTGCTAACAACAAAAGTTATCTCGGAATGACTGCTCACTGGATTGATGAAAACTTTCAGCGCCAGAAGGCTGCCATTGCCTGTAAAAGGGTCAGAGGGAGACATAGGCTACATATGACGTTATAGCCAGCGAAATAGAGCAAGTTCATTCAAGTTATGGGCTAAAAGTAAAGTAACGAGTAAAGTAACAAGTTACTTTTTAAAATTAGTAACGAGTAAAGTAATCTCATTACAATTCAAAGCAGTAACTAAAGTAAAGTAATTAGTTACTTTTTAAAAGTAACTTCCCCAACACTGGATATGATCCTCTCACCTGGCTCTCACTTCAGCATTCAGCAGTAACAGATCGCTAGCTAATTCCAATTAATTTTGACATCGTAGCGGCAATACGTCCTCGAGATCATGAATGTTAATGTGATGTACCAATTTTGTAAAGGTAATTGGAAAGTAGGGGGGAGAATAACGAGCGTGGTCAGGCAAGTGAAGAGACATCGCTCTAAACTGTGTGCTGATTGGCTAAACCGTGAGCGAACCGAAGTTGGCGCTCTAGTCCAGGCTAGTACAGAGGTAAAATTAAATTAATGTAAGTACGTAGGATGGCACTGCCAGGCTACTGAAAAGTCCCCACTCGCCTTCTACAGGGAAAATGAACCCCTCAAAGACCAGGTCCAGGTTGGTCTTAGGTTTTTTCCCCTCAACGGTGCCTTCCAGGTAGCACTGCCTTCAAGGCACTACTCCCCTCAGTTTAGGGTTAGGATGAGGGTTGAGGGGTTAGGGTTAGGAATAGGGTAAAGGTAGTGCCTAAAAGGGCTGTGCTGCCTAGAAGGTGTTGTTGGGGGCACAAAACACCATTGAGCGTCCAGGTTCGGCTTTTCCCAGAGGAAAGTTAGCTTGGCAGCCATATGAAGTATGAGGTGATGAACTGAGACAGGCCTGGTTCTGATTTATATCAAGTGCAACTCCCAACTACCATCATATTAAAAGTTGAGGCACATTAATATTTTTCACCAGACACTCTGAATATGCAATAAGACCTTGGGCAAAAATGGGAAATAGAAAAGTGTAGATGTGTTTTGTGTGTGTTTGTCTGTATAATTAAGTGTGAGAGGTAAGCAAGGGTGGTCGTCAAGGTATGAAACCTTACAAGTGTGCCTGTCCAATTCTAAAGTGTGTGTGTGTTTGGAAAATGTTTATTTTTTAAAATGTTACATTGATACATAATATATTATTATTTTTATCTAAAATATAGTTGGGCTTAGCTTTTTTGTTGTTGTGTGTTTTTGTTTTTTACCTCCGCCAAGGAAGTTGCATTTATTGGAATTTGTCTGTTTGTTTGTCTGTTAGCGACTTTATTTTTTTTCCAGAGGTGTGTCTGCCCAAGAAAGAACCCATTAAATTTTGGTAATTCTTTTTTTTATAAAAGGATTTCTCACAGCTGACAGTTATCTTGTCCAACTGTAAACGGCAGAATCATATTGCTTTAGCGGAGGTCTGCACTCTCCGAATGCATTTCTAGTTTTTTTGTCTTGTGAGTCCCCCTCTTTTATGCATGCATTATGGAATTCAGTCGCTCTCTGTAGGAAGAGGAATGTGATACAACACAGACTGAATAGTGAGCTGGTAGTCAACGTTATCTGATTGGGATAGGAAAATATACCTGAAAATTAGGTTCTGTGCACCATTTTGTTGTAAATGTTAGTTTAATGTTCAGTCTATGTTGCGAAATCACATTTCTCATTTCTCATCACATTTCTCATTACCAAACCTGATAATAATCAGGTTTGGTAATGGAAATTTCAATAATCACATTAAAATTTTTACTGCCCAATCTGGAATTAAATCTGATGGTTTGCATTCCAATTGACATGCACTAGCCAAGGTGCATGAAGCTGAAGGCCTTTTTACATTTTTTGCCATCCTTAGGTTTTCCGGATTTCAGTATTGAATTTGGGTGTTGACTAGTATTTTTGCTTTGGCGTTGACCTACTTTTACAAGATTCTTGTCACTTAGTCATGGTCAGGCTCACGTCTATACAAAGCACTGATTATGACCAGCCGTATTGGACTATTTAGGCCTACCCTCTCTGACTAAAAGATTAGTAAGCGAGAGAAAATGTCATGTTCTGCAATGTGGAGTAGGCTGGCTGCAATTTCAATTTTATTGCCCCCTGGGCCCTGCCACCCCCTTCCCTGCTCCACTGTGCTCCATGATTACCCGTCTTAAATTTCACCCCATGCCTCTTGGCCAAACACTAAATTAGCCTGCCTGTCTGCTTTGCCGTTGTGACGGCAAGGAAGGACTTAAAGGTGGTTTACCGTTTCACATTGTAGGCTATAACAGATTGTTTCACGGAGAATCTGAAAACGTAGCCTACACTATTTTAGACTATCCTAGGAGTTCTCTTGAACAAAGCACATGGCTCCTCGTTGCAAAGGTAAGGCTTGAGCTTTTATTTTGGTTCATTTCACCACCAACCAGTCACAAGGATGGAAACTATGTTGCTTACCAGTTTATTGACAAACACGTTTCAAGCATGGGTCCCTGGGAGTTCCAGTTGGATGTTCATCAGACTGTTGGCTATACAAAAATCTGAGATGCTAATTATAAAAGATTAGCCAACTAAGTTGCATTGCACTTTTTAATTTTAACCGATGCGGTAACACTTTGCGGTAAGGGTACACACGGGCCTCTGTAAAAGGAGACTCCATCATACCATTTAGACGCACCACTTTTGCCCAAAACGTGCTGTCAGTAATGGGAGGTAAAATTTGGAACAGCCTACCTCTCCACATAAGAGAGTGCCCCACTTACAACACCTTTAAAAATCACCTAAGACAGTGGTACCTTCAATACCAAACATGCAATCACTAAATGTTACACATCTCATATATTCTCTCTTCATCTTCCTTTTGTTGCTTCTGTATATCTGTTTATTGTTTACCTTTTCTTGCTTTTTCTGCTTGTTTGTTTGTCATTTTTTTGTTGCTTCTGTATATCTGTTTACCTGTTCTTGCTTTTTCTTTTTCTGCTTGCTGTCTGCATGTATGTTTGAATTTTCTGTCTTGGAGTAGATAGTCATGTTTATGTGTACCTTTTGGTGATGTCCATGTCAGCATTGTACCTGCTTTGGTGTTGTCCATGTTTGTCTTTTTGTTTGTCTTTTGTCTTTTTTAGATATGTTTTTATGTTACCTGCCAGGGGACTACAGATGAAAAGTAGTCTTTTGACTAATTCTGGCATATTTACATGGCTGTATTTTTATACAAAAATGTTCATAAATATGCATGGTCCCTACCAAATAAACCAATAAATATAAAATATAAATACATGAATTATCATGAATTCATGCATGAAATCATTCATGATAAATTCATGATTCATGCATTACTTCATCTCTGAAAGTCTAATGAGAATTCATTCTTTGTCATTAATGACCTCCTGCTGAAATAGCACATGATCTTAAGTATTAGTTACTCTGGGTACATCATCATGAGTCATGATTAATTAGCATGAGTCATGATTATTAGCATGATCATGATGAATTCATCATGTTTGTGCCCCCTCAACTAAAGTGTTGACATGGTTAAATTGGTAAAATTTATTTGACCGCACGCGGCCCAGATGCGGCCGACGCGATTCATCACCTTTGAAACTAAAATATTGTCATCAGTCTCCAAAGCTTAATATATACCTTATAATTTGCAGAATATTAATAAATAGATAATATGTCCCCAAACTACGTCAATTTAAGTGGCATTAATACATTAGGAAATATTTTTTTAAGGTATTTTCCACTGTTCATTCTCTATGGCGATTCTAAGCAAGTACATGTAATTTCGAGGATTTTGGCGCTGTTGCGCAGCCTTTTTATTGATTTTTTAAGCCGGTTTGGTCTATTGATGCAGCATTTCCTCTTATGACAACTGTACTTATATTAGAGTCCTTGCGTGTTTACATGTTATTTTAAATTTTTCTTTTAGCTTACCTGTTGGAGTGCAAAATAAGTTCTGTAATAGGACATTTAGGGATGAATAATTCACTTTAAAAACAAAGTTATGGTATTAAAATATTCTGTTCTGGTAATTTAAAAATGCAAATTTTGTAAATAAATACTTTGTAGCTATTGTTAACATGCAAAGTTATTGTTAAAACAAAGCAAATATGCATTTTTTTTATCAATGTGTTGCGATTTGATTATTTGAAAATAGTGACCGCGAAAAGTTTGCGGCCCCGCTCAAGTTCTTGGATTCTAAATGTGGCCCCCTTGGAAAACTAATTGAATAGCCCTGACGTATGGCGTATGACTAGGCCAAAGTAGGCTAAATAAGTACTTTTATTATATCAAATGATATCAAATTCTTTTGAACAAAAACATCATGATCATGTGTAATTAGTCATGACTCATGATGATGTACCCAGAGTAATTAATGCTTAAGATCATCTGCTATTTCATCAGGAGGTCATTAATGATAAACAATAAATTCATGCTAATACCTGATGAGTCATTAGATATTCAGAGATGAAGTAATGCATGAATCACAAGTGAATCATGAATGAAATCATGCATGAATTCATGATAATTCATGTACCCTTACCGCAAAGTGTTACCGATGCATTTAACATTCAACATCATTTATCATTAGGGGAGAGCAGGGTTGGTTGTCACACGGGTAGGTTGTCACACTTCTAATATCTCAGCCATTAAAGGGTGCTGTTCAAAACCGTTTACATAGAAATGTTCGGTATTATAATATGTCAGAGGTCACCTACATAGTGGAGGTGAAAGCAGCACAACCTTGATGTGAAACAACTTTTTGTGTTTTTCATATGCAAAAGTAAATTTTGTGGCATGTCATGTGTTTCTTCTAACTCATTTGTATTTATTTTCTCCTTACCCAGTACATCACAGCCGGGCTGTAATCTAAAGTGTCTTTGAGAGATATCCTGCTGATCAATCAGGTCGAGATTGCAGCATTAGAACACTGGTGATGAAGAAGCACCTATTTGGCATCACATTAAAGACATACACACACACACACTCTCTCTCTCTCTCTCTCTTTGTTTCTCAGTGTGTGTGTGTGTGTGTGTGTGTGTGTGTGTGTGTGTGTGTGTGTGTGTGTGTGTGCATCCTGTATTCAATTAAAAATGTTGTATTGGTCTGTTTTCCTAGGAATAAGGATAAGGAGACACACACACAACTGAGGGGTGAGAACAAGAAAGAGCTCCAACACAAATACAGCTGCCATAAACTAAGACCACATACACAGCATGGGTTTTTTAACAGGGGGTCTGTGACATTCCAGGGGGTCCGTGACATGGGTTACAACTTAGCATGATTGAGCTAAGCACTCCAAATGCAGTGTACGAATGAATTAGCTGCATACTTTGGTAAATGTGGTTATTGCTGGCTAAAATGTCTCTTTGTATAATTTCTTGCAATCTTTGTTTATAACACCCCATTCCGCCCCAGGGGGTGGGCCACCGATGACTTCTTTGTCAGAATGGTGGGCCACCGATGACTTCTTAGTCAGAATGGTGGTCCCGGGGAATGAACCTGTGAAAACCCCTGACATACAGAACCACATCCTCATCCAGAGTAAACAGACTGTTGCAATAGTGTTCCCTTGGCTTGGCTGGAAGAGCTTTTGTCTGTTTTGGGTTAGCGTGGTCAAAGTGGGGGCCAAAGTTTGTGCTTGCTACGTGTTTTGTTCTTGGTGAGCACTCTTCTAGGACTAGTGCTTGCACTCTTCCCTGCATAAATAAACTATGGGTTGATATTAAAGTAACTATTATGATTTTAAAGTACACAGACAATGCTATAATTCTGTTTTTTTCTTAGCTAGGCTAATACATGTGGGCGCTAGCTTCAAAAGAAACTAAAATGTCTGTTGGGGTAGGTTGTCACATTTTTTTTTGTGACATTATTGACATTATTGTCACATGTTTTTTTCTTTTGTAGTTTATCCATAAATAGCATAGAAAGGCCTTCTTTTCTCCTCTCAGTGGGCAATATGATTAGGGTTGGCACTTATGTCTGACAAAAGACCTGGACACATGATGACTGATATGTTTTTTTTTTTTTTTTTTTTCCAAATGGCCAATGCTGATAGGCTTTCTATATTTTGTATCAAGATCATCTGATGGCCAATATGCTGTTCCCAGTCTATGGATGCACCCATACGAAAAAGATTCATATGAAACTTAGAAGAAGTGTCATATAAAAACATATAAAAACCTTTCCAGCCAGAAACATATATTACTATCCAAATCTTATATGGCACATACTACAAAAGTGGCCCGTTTCTCATTTAAGTCATATATGAATGAAGCTCACAATATATATGATTTGAATAAGGAAATTATAAGGAACATTAAGTTTCAGTATATGAGACATACAAATTACATATATAGGTTTGTGTATGAAACATACATGTAACATACATGAAATTTATATAA